>CM066987.1:31849710-33049710 GCA_033977485.1 Hydrangea macrophylla
GAATACTTGTGCACTATTGAGTTTAAAATGTTCAAAAGTTATTCTGACACATTAGAATTCTGCTAGTCACACGTGGTTATATATGGACCACATATAATTAAGTTAAAAGTATTCAACTCTCGAGCAAGACTAGTAATTGGGGGCGGGGCGGGGTGTAAACGGGTTACATTGAGTATGGCGGGGTCGGGGATGGGATGACCACTGCTTTAGGACGGGGCGGGGTCGGGGTGGGTATTTTGTTAAGCGGGGCGGGGTTGGAAAATGGCTCCCCCGTCCCATACCCGCCCTGTTGCCATCCCTAGTTTATGGCGTCTGGGCACTCCATGTGCTACTGACCGTAATCTTATGTGATCCTAGTATAGCTAGCATGCATGTAAATTGTAATATTAACAATATTGCATAGCATACAGCAAGTTGATATACTTTTCACTGAATCTTTTTTATGTTTATACAGATGGGTCTGGATCAACTGAGAATTTAACTTTGTCAATGTCTCATCTAATTGAGGGGAGCATGAATGACCACAAGAAATGCGTATGATGGACATCAGGACGATGATAATTTGTGTGTATAAACTGTTAACCTTATGGTGTGTAGCTTCTAAACTCTTGTATTTGGTTGCAAAGAGATTTCATTGGGTCTGTCTGGCTAGAACTTGTGTGAAACTAAGAGGGGTCCGGCCGTTTTATAAGCTGTAGCCATTCTTGTTTGACTACATTGACATATTTGCTTGGATAAGCATTTTCTTCTTATTAATGGCATAGAAATTAGC
Organism: Hydrangea macrophylla; assembly: GCA_033977485.1. NCBI lineage: Eukaryota > Viridiplantae > Streptophyta > Magnoliopsida > Cornales > Hydrangeaceae > Hydrangea > Hydrangea macrophylla. Next base: position 31,850,483 of record CM066987.1, read on the forward strand.
TTGGATATATCTTAGAAATTAGCACCTGTAGTTGCTTCTCTTTTAGAGCAGAAAGATTTTCTTCCTCTTCTTTTACATTTCCAGCAAATTGAAAGGGTGCAACCATTTGTTCAAGCAACATGTATTAGGAGGGATAAGCGAAAGATCATAAAGGAATAAGTTGAAGCCCCCAGAACAGATTCAATTTTATAGAACAACCTTACAAAGAGCAAAATAAATGGCAGTAAGCCATACTGTCAGTGACTCTTCATAGCCCCTATTTGAATCAACACCTCATGGCAGGCATTGGATTCCATGGGTATTCCAAGGAAAATAGAGAGGAATTCGGGAAGGAAAGTTTGTATTTTCTTTCCCTTTTACTTTTCTCTCAATGAAATAAAAAACAAAACAAAGCCTAAGTTTCAATACTAAATATACGTTTTGAGAAGAGAGACAAAAGAAAGAAAATAAAGAAAGAAAATAAAGATGCAACTGATACATGTGAACAAAGAACTAAAAACTTGAATGTGAAAGGTGATCATTTACCTCTAGAACATAGCTGCTCAACAGACCCTCGCCTCTGCAAATAGAGCTGCTCTTTATTCCTCTCTCTCTCTCTCTCTCTCTCTCTCTCTCTCTCTCTCTCTCTCTCTCTCTCGTTTCTAAGGTTGTTTGTTATTCTATCTATGTTATTTGCTTATTAACCGTATCACCTTCACGACATTAACAAGTAGGTTACTATATCGTCATTTTTACTTCTCTACTATATACCAAGAATCAAGGAAATATAAAAGCAATTTAACTTAATTATCACAATATTTTCTTTTCTTTCTACCGCTGATATTTAACTGCTCAATTGACTACTTACATGCTTATTTTGTTACAGAAAACTACAAGCACTTAGGCATTTTGAGACGAAATACAACATGAAGACAAGTTCTTCCAACATAGCTCTAGCACCCAGTTACAAACATACAGATTCGTACAATAGAAAAAGACAAGTTCATATGTTTTCTGTTTTCTATATTTTTGTACCTGGGCATTTTGTGTGACTAGTAACAAGAGTACTAAAGTTGTAAACAGGCCAGGTTCTTTTCTTTTTTCCATTTTTTTTATAACAGAAAACTGTTTGAAAGTTAGTTAGTATGTTGCATTCTCATCACTGTAACACAACGATGTTGCATTCTCCAATCATCGAAGACTCTTGACAAAAGACCTACTGCTATTGCTTAGTTAATGACTGACTTTTGAAATACAACATGGAGAAACTGATTGACAAAGATGACTACAACATGGAGAAATAAAACAGCTACTGCTATTGCTTAGTTAATGACTGCTATTGCTATTGGTTTTTTTGTCCCAATAAGTTATGACTTGGTTCCAACGAAGTTGTAAGTAGATCTTTCAAAACATTGTAACTTCAAAATTACTTGGACTTTAAATTTAAAATGATTTTCAAACTTACAACATATTATGACTAAATTATAATTTATTCAAACCAATTTATAACTTATCGAGACCAATTTTGGAATGTATGATAGTACATCCTAAACCACCAAAACCAGGATCTAGTGTGATAGAATGACCCAGGCTATATATACTTTAATTAATGAGGTCATGGGGGATTGAAGCCAAAAAAAAAAACCAGGTGCAGTGAAGTTTGGGCAGTAGCAAAATGGGGACAGTGTTTGGCAGTCTGTGGGCATGGTCTGAGTCCGGACTATCTCTGGTCCATTGGACTGAGGAGGTGGAGGGGGATACTCCATGGAGTTTTCTGTAAAACCAAAAATAAAAAAGAAATGAGGAGTGCTCAGACTTGACATAGTCTTTTGCAGACTCTTTAAACACACCCTGACACCCACAATTCAATTCAATTCAATAGATATCAACTCAAATTTTTATCCGTACTGTTTCAGACAGAGAGAGCCCCGCCCACCCACCCACCCCCACCAAGTCCCGATTTCTGCCAGAACTGTTTCTGTCAGCTCACCTAATTACTGAACCCAGCCCCAACCTTTCTCAATTCAAAGTTCAACCATCAAAAATCAAAACTCATCATGCTGCTTAAATGCTTGAGCTTCTTAAATTTGAATCATTCAAATAACGTTAAAAAGTAGTTGTATTACTAGATGCTAGTAGTTGTGATCATCAGATATAATGAGACATCGCATGTAGTGCCGGCCCATAACAAAAAGGTTGAAAAAGGAAAAAAAAAAAAAAAGAAACACCAGTTGTGTGAGCTTAATTTATTGTTGAAGAATTAACGTTTATTATTGCTCCAACCAACATCACAATATTTCAAAACAGTATGAACAGATCGATCAATTAATAGTAGTAGTAACATATAAACCAGAAAGTTGTATTTTGTATTTATTAGGAGTAACTTTCAAGGACAGCCACAAAGAGATCAACTATAAATAACCTTAATTTAACCAAGTCATATATAGTGGAGTATAAGAACTGATCTTGGCCGGTGAATGCTTCTCTCCTCTTTTTGTTTGAAATTGAAAAGGAGGACCGAACGGAGGTAGTTGCCCTCAGCTGGCACTTAATGAGACCAACCACCAACTGACACAGATTTATCACAAACCATATGCATCGAGAAAGAAACACAACTTGTGGACAATACCTAACCTAGCTGTACGTGGAATTATTGATCAGTGATCGGATAATAATTAATTAAGAAAATGTTCAAATCTTTTTTGTCTTATGCTGTTCCAGCAGCACTCTTTATATTTTGAAATGTCAGTAACATCACCATCCATGAGTCGATCTGTCTGATAAAACTAATTAAATCAGTATCTCTCTAGCTAGCTCGATCGTGAAACTTCTCCAGCTTTGTTCACTCTCTCTCTCCCTCCTCTCTCTCTCTCTCTCTCTCTCTCTTTTCTTTTTTCTTCGGCCTTTTATAACTTTGCCTTTTGGCACGCGTTGTTAGAATTCTTATGAAACAACCGGCATAAAACATAAAGATAATCAGCAAAAAGCATAAACACATAAGGATAAGCACACATAATTCCAATTCTTATCCATTCTTTGGATATATTCCTAACCTATGCTAACACATAGGATACTTCAACAAAATACTAAATAAGTGAAATTACACCGAAAACACCAGTAATGCATACAAACAGCAACCCAAATACTATAACCAAATTCACTATTCCTGAATGTCTAGAAAATTTTTCAATTCCGGATTATCATCCAGAATGGACTGAAACTCGGTAGGTGCCATGAGGTCGTCTACAGATGTAGTCAAACGCTTGGGAGAATATAGAACAACAGACCACGGATCATTGTTAGGGCTCTTCGCGTAAAACACTTGCTTCAACTTTTGGAATGCACAAACGAATGGCTCATCGTTCATTTGATCTTTGCTCTTCAACTTGGTCAAATCTACCTTGACCATATGAGTGTCAGGGTCAACCATACAAGCAGTCTTATCTTCCACTCTCACCCAATCACAGTAAAAGACAGTTTCACTGAAAGTTACATAATCTAATACAAAAATTTGCATTATAACCCCATAATATGTAATCTCGGCTTCTTTCAAGTTTTTGTCTTTTGCACTAGACCTGAAATACGTAAGGGCTTTATACGAAATACCGCTGTTTTGCTTTCCAACAAGTTTTAGCTCGTATGTGCTCGTACAAAATATAAAACCATTGAGACGGTATTTGTCGAACGCTTTAACCAGAAAACAAGGTCCGTTGGCTAGACGTGCAAGCCTCGATGTGACGTCACCGATTTTCAACAACTGAAATAAAGAAAAGACTTGCATATTGAATAGGTTGGTAAGGAAATATAACTAAAACTGATGACATAGGTAATATGATTAATACCTCGCTCGCTACCCAATTTCTAAATTCGTTGTCTACACGTGCGACTCCTTTTCTCTTTTTGCCAGGTCCGGATGCATTATATTGCCTATATCAAATGAATGACTAATGAAAAAAGAAAATTATGATGTACGACAAGTAATAGTATTACATATGGGCAATTGAAGACACTTACGCCTTCCAATCATCTATATCAACGTGAGTCTCAAAAACATATCGAGACACCTGTTCATATTGTGTACTCGACAGCGTCACTTTCTTGCACTTTCCCAAAGCCTCCTCATCAGCAAACTCAGTTGATTCCTCAACGAAACGTTCACGGCCTCCAATGCCTGGGTTCGGCTTGTATTCCTTTGCATACAAGGATGCCTCTTCTGTAATGTACTCCTCTGCAATGGACCCCTCAATGTACCGTGGATTCTTAACATACTCCTTAAACGTTTTCATCAACCGTTCAAAAGGATACATCCAACGAAACCTAGCTGGGCCACATATCAGTGCTTCATCGCATAGATGCACCAGTAAGTGGATGCTTATGTCAAAGAATGAGGGAGGAAAGTACTTTTCCAACACACAAGTTGCCTCGGCTAGAGTTACTTTTGCCGCCATGATGTGCTCCCTATTCACAACCTTTGCACACAATAGAGTGAAGCATAGGCTAATCTGCATAATAGCCCTCCGGAGTTCTTTGTGCTTGGAAAAACAATGTCCAAACAACAAAGGGACCAGTTGCATAATGACATGCCAATCATGAGACTTGCAATGTTTCAAATCATGTGTTGCGTAGCTAACTATCCTACGCAAATTAGATGAGAAATTGGAAGGGACCTTCAACTCGTACAATGTATCTAGCAACACCTTTCTTTCGTCGTTGCTCAAAGTAAAAGCTGCAACCGGCAGCATAGTTTTTCTACTTTTGGGATCTTCTTTCAACCATAATGATCTTTTAATCTTCATCTTACGGAGATCCTCACGTGCCTTTACTCCGTCCTTCGATTGAGTCCCATCTAGGCATGTGCTCACAAGATGCTCAATGATATTCTTCTCTGCGTGCATCAAATCTATCACATGACGTACTGAATGTTCCTTCCAATAGGGCAAATCAAACAAAATTGACCTCCTGGAAATAGCGCTCTTTATTCCATCAGCCTTTGCTTTACGTTTCAGAGTCGCAAATTTAGGGTGTTTTCCCCTAAATCTTTGAGCGATCTGCGATGCCCTCTCTTCAATATCTTGACCCGAAAGCCTTACTGGAGTTTTCCTGGTTTCAACACCTTCCGGGAGAAAATTGCTTCCTACCAACCTAAACTTGTGACCTGCTGGAAGAAATCTCCTATGGCTATGAAAAAATACCTTACTACCACTATCAAGCCATGATGATTCAGTTTCTTCTCCGCAAATTGGACAACCCAAGTAACCATGCACATTACACCCGGACAACGTTCCATAGGCCGGAAAATCGTGGATTGCCCACAACAACATAGCTCTCAAAGTGAACTCCTCTCGTTTGTATGAATCAAACGCTTTCACGCCTTCTGCCCACAACTCATTCAACTCATCTATAAGTGGAGCCAAGAAGACATCGATGTCATCACTCAGTGCCCTTGGCCCTGGTATCAATAACGATAACATTGAGAACTCTTTTCTCATGCACAATGAAGGGGGCAGATTATATGGCACTAGGAAGACCGGCCAAATACTTTGGTTTGTACTCAAATTACCAAATGGGTTAAACCCATCAGTTGACAATCCAAGGCGGACATTGCGACTTTCCTGAGCAAAGTTCACATGTCGCAAATTTGCCGACTTCCACATGGATGAATCAATCGGATGCCGCATGAGATTCTCGCCCACCTCCGCTCGAGCATGCCAAGTCATTGCCTCTGCTATCCATGGTATAGTGAAAAGTCTCCTCAACCTAGGAGCTAGAGAGAAATGCTTCAACACCTTTTTGGGCACTTTCGTATCTATTTTGTTCTTGCTATTTAAAACTGTCTTCTGGATAAATCTGGGTTCCTTACAAATCGGACATTTCAGTTTATCCTTATATTCTTTATGGTATAGAACGCAGTCATACTTGCAAGCATGAATGGATTTGTACTTCATCCCCAAACCTTTCAAACTACTCTTCATGTTTGGATAGTTATCAGGTAGTGTGTTCTCTTTGGGGAGTAAATCCTTTGCCCAAAGAAGGATTTCTGTGACACTATTGCCTGACAAACCAAAACGGCTCTTTAAATTGTGCAAACCAACCACGGCGTACAACATTGTGTGATCTGGGTTACAATCAGGGTACAAAGGTCTTGTCGCCGCTGCTCTTAACAATATATATTCATTGTCATGGGGGACTCTAGTATCAACATGAGCCCCAACACCTTCTTCGTGATCTCGATCATTTTCTTCTTCATGAAGAACCCCGACTTGTGGAGTATGGTTCGCTTGCATTTCGTGGACTCCGTAAGCGTCATTAATGAGGTCATTCAATCTAGGATGTGTCAAATAATCATCCTGTACTTGTATCGGTTCCTTGCACGATAGTTGTTCTGGAATATACGGGAATTCCTTTTCCCCGTGGAATATCCAAAACAAGTAATCTTGTTGCATGCCCCACTTAACCAAATGTAACTCAACCTCCGTCCATTTCAAACATTTACCATTTCTACAACGCGCACATGGACACGAAATCTCTTCACTTTTTAGATTCCTCTTTGCATATTTCACAAAGTCTTTAACCCCTTTAACATGCACATCCCCCACCTTATAAACTTCACCCATCCACTCTTTGTAAAGTGGAAACCCCATCGATTCTACAAAAAAAAAAAAAAAATAGCGCTCAGTATATTAGAATGTTTTTTTTTAAAGTTAGTTAATTTCACAAGTCAAGTATATTACAATGTTCTCACTATCTCTTATTATCTTTTCCCTTTTTAGATTCCTATTTGCATATTTCACAATCTTTTCCCTTTCTTGATTTCTCTTTACTATCTCTACATTAACCATTTAGGGATTATCATTTCAGCCAAAGAAGAAGATTTGTGTTAGAAGAGACAAAAAGAAAAAGGAAAAATAACAAACAAACAAACAAATAAGGAGATGAAACAAAGAGTCATCACACAATACATGCATAATCATCAAACGTACAGAGAAAGCAAGAACACATAAAACGCCACCCCGCAGGCGTACTCGTTAAGGTTTACAACCCTAAATATCAAGTAAAACACATAAAACGCCACCCCGCAGGCGTACTCGTACTAACCTGGAAAAAGAAACACACTTGTGATTAGAAATGACAACCCTTCGCCTGAATTTTGGTTCTCACGTTGAACTTCAATTCCTATTGTCTTCAGAGATCACGGTTTCACCATTGCCAATTGTTGAACAAAAAGAAAAATAATTAGAATACCCTAACTTCGAGCATGATTAATAAAACAATTGGACAACCAAAAACCCAATCTACATAGAAATCAAGCTTTTAAACAACACTGACAGATTACAACAAACTCATTGATCACTCACATCCATATATAGATCTATCCTTGGTGCTACATTTTGAGATTAGTGGGAATTGGGGATGAGGAGCACCCATGAGAGAGAGAGAGAGAGAGAGAGAGAGAGAGAGAGAGAGGGGAGTAATGTGGGTGCTAAGAGTTGTGTTATGGTATGGAGAGAGTAGTGATGGGGTTTAAAAAGGATTGGAAAAAGATGGCCATGGTGGGTGGTGTTAGCATGAAAATAGTATGTGGTTTAGAGAGATGAAAGAAATTATTCTGTGAGATAGTCACACCACGTTATTATGGTGATCGTGTGACTGCTCTAATGATATGGATCTATGTAGCCCATATTTTTTCGTGGACATACACTTAGTTGCTTTCTATACCTACCTAAACAATTAGTGATGTTGCATGTACAACTATTCAATGCATCCCGGTGGATGTAATCGAGGTCATGTCCTGGTAGGGGGTGCCACTTATTCATCAAAAAAGAAAAGAAAAGAAACAGCACTTGTTTACAACTAGTGATGTTGAATTTACAACTCGTCAATGACTCCAAAGAGAGTATAAGGTAAAAAAGAAATACTTGAACAACAAAACTACTTTCAATTCTCATCGTTAAACTACTATACTGTCCTCATTTTATTGAAGTTTGATGGAGCACTTTTATCATAACCTCATGTAGTAGGATAGCAAGATGTTGTTTTATGTGAGTAATACAGATATAATTCTTTTTCTGCATAATGTAGATATAATCTATATAATAACTGAGAAAGGTCTTTATGACCAAAAAGTAAATCTAACGGCCCAAAATTTTCCAACTTCTGACATTTTGTCTTAAAATCGTTCACTAAATTTGGACAATTTCAACCGTTGGATCTTATGTATACCCATCTCAGCCTCTTCTCTAACCCACGAGTCTCTTACCTCTCTACTGTCTTCTCACATGTCTACCCTCTGCCATCCCTCTCTATCCCCACCCCTCTCTCTCTCTCTCTCTCTCTACTACCCTCTCCTCTCTCTCTCTGATTACATTGGGAAAACACCCAAAATTTTGAAATCCCTCCTCTCTCCAAAGAAATCCAAATTTTGAAATCTCTCCCTTTCTCTCTAGCTTCCACGAAACCCCCAGCATCACCACCACAGCCGAACCTTTCGAGGCGCCGGCCAGCACTTCCCTCCCTCTGCGTAATCTTTCTCTCACTCACAGAAACACAGAAATTTGGTATCTCTCTCTCTCTTACACACATACACACACACACACACACACACTCTCTCTCTCTCTCTCTCTCTCTCTCTCTCTCCCTCAGACCCCTCTCTATTCTCACAGATCTTTCACCCACTAAAAACTATACATATAAACTACAGTTAGTTTTCTGAATTATATTTTCTCTGCTATTCTTTTCAAGTCTATTACCTTTTATGGTTTTCCAGATTTGGGAAAACATGGCTGTTAGAGAACTTTGAGGGATGTAATTTTTTTATTTTCTATTTTTAAAATTTATAGGCCATTTGTATTTACATTGTTAGTTATTATGCAAGTCGTTCACATTTGTTCAATTTGCATGCAGATGGAAGACTTGGAACGCCGAGGTATAGTTTCTCTGTATACAAGAGGTATAATTTCTTAGAGCATTTAACAATTTTTTTCATATATCCTACGACTTCTCCAAGTATATCGTATGCTTTGCGTTTATTTTTAATAGGTTTTTTGCAGACTTATTGTCATCTCAGGCCTCTCACCCTTGCCTTTGCTTTCATGCTGCCATCTTCAGGTCTCTCTCTCTCTCTCTTTCTCTCTCTCTCTCTCTCTCTCTCTCTCTCTCTCCATAAGTTCATAATGTAGGGAGCCACGTTTGCAGGTCTCCCACCACTTGTTTTGTTTATTGATTGTTTGGGTATTTGAATGAATCGAATAGCTTTAATAGTTCTGATTTATAGCATTTTAGTACAAATATGCTGCTATGGGTCACTCTCCAAAGTTCCTTAACTAAATGTATGTTCTAATTCACTAGCTTATCGGGTTATTGGAATTCTTTCAAGATAGTTTAGGTGTTCTAGCCATTTTGTTTGACAAAGTGGTTGATTCATTTTTTTTTTTCCGAGCAATGTTTCACAAGAAGTGGCTAAATCCGCCTCTTCCAATGGCTTTGTACCAAAGTCATTTTTAACTGAAAGCAATTGTAGGTCCTATATCATGTGCGCGGCATCAATTGGATGGTGTCAAACAACAATTGTATGAGTATCAACAATTTTAGCTTTAAGTTGTACTATCAATATATAAGGGTTATTTTTCCCCCCTTTAACTAAACCCATTTTTTTCAATTAATAAATTTCCATTATGTAACAAGGTGGAGTGCAAGGGAAGAGTGACATAAAGTGCTGTGAAGAAGAAAGAAAAAAAAGAAAAGAAAAATTGAAGAGCTTAGAGTTTAGAAACCCGAGACTCAAAATTTTCAGTCAGCATCACAACATTTCGTAGTGTAGTTTGTCTTGTGTATGATTGGGTTAAAAAAAAAAAACCAATATTTCCACATCCAGACAGAAACGATACCTGTTGAACTCGCGGCTTCACATTTGTGTCCCAACTTGATTTAGGCTTTCTTATACTCGCTGAGAGAGTGATTGAAGCGATTGTTGTACTCGCTGATCTGATTTGGGGAAAAAAAAAATTGTTAGACAAACAGACAGAGCCGGACACACATACACTCAAAAACACTCACACTCGCACACACACAGACATTCACACACAAAATCGCACACTCACGCACACACATACACACAAAATCGCATACACACATACACAGAGACATACACACACAAAATCGCACACTCACACACACACAAAAAATCGCACACACACAGAACACACACAAAATTGCACTCACACACGCACACAAAATTGCGCACACACATAACGGTAGGACACACACAGAATCGCACAATCACACACACAAACTCGCACCCCGAGAGAGAGAGAGAGAGAGGGAGAGAGAGATAGAGTTTTACCGAGAGGAATCTGGAACCGTCGAGGGTTTTCGGAGTGGTGTTTGCGGCGGGGTGGGCTGGGGTGTTGGTGGTAGTGGTGGGGGCGATGGAGAAGGGGCAATGGAGGGGGGTTTTGGCCCTTTTGGGCTATAGCCTATAAGTTAATTTGGGGGTGGGGGGAAATGAGAGAGAGTGTGTGAGGTTTGGTGCATGGGGTGTGGAAGAGGGAGACTGTGAGAGACATGTGAGGTTTGGTGGGGTGAGCTGTAGGTGTTTAGGAGGGAAAAAAATTTTAGCCGAAAAAGGTTTTAGCCCTAAAAAATTAATAATATTAAAATAAAAGAAAAATTAATAAATGTTAGGCATACCTTGAAATCCACACTTAATTTGACATCCAGCTTTAAATACATGTACTTTGTGCTGTGTGAATTTTTTACACTTTGCTGTGCACCACTTACACAGCACAAGGTACATGCATTTAAAGCATAAGATGTCAAATTCAGTGTGAATTTTAAAGTGTGCCTAGCATCACTCAAAAAAAAATTGGTGGGGGTGGAAGACTGTGAGTTTTTTTAAGGCTTAGTTTGGCCCCCATGTGGATTTTTAAAAGGAGCTTATGAAATTTATTACTAAGTTGTTTCATAATTTTATGCAAGTGATACTCTTCTCTTCAAAAAAACATCATGAAACCAAAACGCAACCTTGATCTTTTAAAAGTTCCATTCTAGAGTTTTTAAAAGCTCCCTTCTAGAGCTTTTAAGAGCTCCCTAAAAAAGCGCCCTAAGTTCAATTTTTGCAAAGCTCATACACTAGTTACCAAATGAATAACATGAAATTGTGCTTTAAATAATTCAAAGCACCAACATGGTGGGCCAAACTAAGCCTTAGTGTTTTTTAGTTAAAGAGTGACCGTATTTTGTCACCGCTCCCAACAGTGACCATATTTGTCACTGTACTTTGTCCCAGCTTAAAACAACGACAACTTTGGTCACTGTCTGGGACGGTGACAAAGTTAATATTGGTCACAGTTTAAAGCAGTGACTAATTTTGTCACAGTAAGTAGCAGTGACAAATGTAATTGTCACAGTCCTAAACGGTGATAAAATTTGTCACGGTCATTAGCGGTGACAAAAGACGCGAAAAAAAGGGTGACAAATCGGCCAATATGGTGTAGTGTTACTTTTGTTGATGATTGCACTAAATATTGTTATGTGTATTTGCTAAAAAGTAAGGATGAAGCTTTGGATAAGTTCATTCTATACAAGACACGGGTTGAGAATCAACTAAGTAAAAAGATTAAGGTGTTGAGAAGTGATATGGGTGGTGAATATGTAGCGCCATATGGTGAATTTTGTGCACAAAATGGAATTATTCACCAAACCACCGCACCTTATTCGCCTCCATCAAATGGAGTTGCTGAAAGGAAAAATCGTACCTTAAAAGAAATGATGAATGCTATGTTAATAAGTTCTGGATTGCCACATAACTTGTGGGGGGAGGCAATTCTCTCTGCAAATTACATTTTAAATAAGGTGCCTCGAAAGAAAGTTGATCAAACCCTTTATGAACAATGAAATGGTCGAAAACCTTCCTACAAGTTTTTACGAATGTGGGGTTGTCTTGCAAAGGTTCTTGTACCTACTCCTAAAAAAGAAAGGATAGGTCCAAAAACTGTTGATTGTTTATTTATTGGCTATGCATATAATAGTAGTGCGTATATGTTTCTTGTGCATAAATTTGAAAACCCAGATATACACAAGAACACGATCATGGAGTCTAGAAATGCATCGTTCTTTGAGAATATATTTCCTTGTTAAAAGGAATATAGTCCTAAAAAACGCACATTTGAGACAGTTGGGGAAACTAGTAAAACCCAAGAAGAGAATGTTGAGGTTGAGCCTAGACGTGGGAAACAAGCTAGGACCTCAAAATCTTTTGGTCCAGACTTTCTAACTTATGTTATAGAAAGTGAGCCTCAAAGCTATAATAAAGCTATTAGATCGCCAGATGGTCCATTGTGGAAAGAAGCAATCAAGAGTGAAATTGATTTTATCCTACAAAACCATACTTGGGAACTGGTAGATCTTCCTCCTGGTTGTAAGCCGTTGGGCTACAAATGGATTTTTAAAAAGAAAATGAAGACGGATGGTACTATTGATAAGTATAAGGCAAGGCTTGTCATTAAACGGTACAGACAAAAGGAGGGTCTAGACTACTTTGATACATATTCTCCTATTACGAGAATAACATCCATTCGTATGATTATTGCGATCGCAGCTTTGCGAGATCTCGAAATACATCAAACGGATGTTAAGAATGCCTTCCTTAATGGAGATTTGAATGAAGAAATCTACATAGAACAACCTGAAGGATTTTTTGCTCTAGGGCAAGAAAATAAAGTTTGTAAGCTTGTCAAATCATTGTATGGATTAAAGCAAGCTCCAAAACAATGGCATGAAAAATTTGACAAAGCTATACTCTCTAGTGGATTTAAAATCAATGAGTGTGATAAATGTTTATGTCAAATACACAATTGAAGGCTATGTCATCTTATGTCTTTATGTTGATGACATGCTCATCGTGGGTAGTAATGATAAGATCATTAAATCTACTAAGAAAAAGTTGAATTCTAAATTTGACATGAAAGATATGGGACTTGCTGATGTTATATTGGCATCAAAATCTCTAGAAATACTAATGGACTTGTTCTGTCACAGTCACATTATGTAGACAAGATTCTAGAGAAGTTCAACAAGTCTGATACTAGTATAGCCAGGACGCATGTGGACTTAAGTCTACACCTATCTAAGAATACTGGTGAAAGTGTTTCTCAACTAGAATATTCTCGAGTGATAGGAAGTTTGATGTACCTAATCAGTTGTACAAGGTCTGACATTGCTTATTCTGTTAGTAGACTAAGTAGAACACTGGAAAGGGATAGTAAGGGTACTGCGGTATTTACGACATACACGTGATCAGGGATTGCACTACATGAGATATCCAGCTGTATTGGAAGGATATAGTGATGCAAACTGGATATCCGATATGAAAGATTCAAAATCTACAAGTGGATATGTTTTCACACTTGGTGGTGCAGCAGTGTCATGGAAATCTTCAAAACAAACTTGTATTGCTAGGTCGACAATGGAATCTGAATTCATTGCACTAGACAAGGCAGCTGAAGAGGCTGAATGGCTTTGCCATTTTGTAGAAGATATTCCTAGATGGTCAAAATCTGTGCCAGCTATTTGCATACACTGCGATAGCCAATCTGCTATTGGAAGGGCACAAAGTAATATGTATAATGGTAAGTGTAGACATATTCGTCGTAGACACAATACCATTAAACAACTACTCTCAAGTGGGATTGTCACAATCGACTATGTAAAGTCAAAGGACAATATTGCGGATACGCTAACCAAAGGGTTAAATCGAGAGTTAGTTAATAAGTTATCTAGAGGAATGGGACTAAAGCCTATCACGTTACAAGGGAATGGAATGGAAACCCAACCTAGTTGACTGGAGATCCCAAGATCTAGGTTCAAAGAGACAACCTAATTTCATGTACCTTAAGAGAATCACTGAGAATAAATGTTCTTCTGCCCATTTCTATAATTCAACAATGATACCTGCATAGTATGAGGGTAAGTTTAGCTTTTAATGACTATGTGCGTTGGTATAACCAATAAGTGGAGTCCTTGTGGATTTGTGTTCTCCTCCATGAGGAGATGAAGTTGGATATTCACATGTCCAAAACTATTGATGGATGAATGAGAAATTAATGATCAAAAGTTGCCCCTTACAAGGAATTGGTGAAATGAAAAAGGTTCACAAATTGCCTTGTCCCACATAGGAAAAATAGAAGTGGTCTTTAGTGTATTTATAAGGCTACTTCATGTTTTGGGTTTGGACCCCTAGGAGTACCTAGTTTTGTGGAAGGGGGAGGACCTAAGGCCCTTTGGGTTTACTCCACACACGCGCGCGTGCGCCGCCGCCGCCGTCCGGCCGACTGACCGATCGGTCATGCCGTGCCGTGCCGAGCCGGGTCGGGTCGTGGTCGTGGATGCGGGCCACACAGAATATTTCTTTCTGGACCCCAGAATTTTTTCAAAGTTGCAAAAGACCTTTGGAATTTCTTCACACTTAACATGTGACAGAAATATATAAAGTCTAAGAGTTACAGAACTCCAAAAGGTTGTTGTTACAACCTTTGAAATTTCTGAACTGATTTGGATTAATCCACAGATATATTCCAACTCTCCTTCAGTCTACACACACCTCCAACACAGTTTTACATACTGTTTATCAAAGAGTTCCTTTTTCCAGTCCCAGTTTCAGAGAGAGAGTCACAGAATATAGTTGGTTCGCCGGAGCAGTTGTACATTGTGCAAGTACCACTGTAAGAAGCCGTTGTATATTGGGAGACAGACGCCGACGATTTCCTCAAGCACATCAGGTGAGACGGCGAATCTGTTTTAAGTAAACTGTGAAATTTCACAGGCCTCAATTTGATCAATTTTGTTTTAGTTTCTGCTTTGTTTACATAGTCTGTAATTTTCCTGTTTTTTTTTTCTTAAGTTGTAATTCAGAATAATTTTTGTTTTCCAATTGTATCAATGGCATATTTCCAACATGTTGTGTGTTTGCTTAAAATTTTGCTTGTGCATCGTTTGGCAACCAAGAAAATGGAGAAAGATTCTCAGCCCAATGGAGAAAATTTCCAATATTTATTTTGCTTTGCTTTAGGCAGGTTCAAAGTAGACACAAAGATATGTGTATAAATCCAGCTTATTTGATTTCGGATTATTTTTTTTTCGTTCCCTTCCAATTTCTAGCGTTTTGTGTAAGTTGATTTGTTTTTATTTGGTGATTTTCTGAATCTGCTGCAAAATCTAGATGTTGAATCAAAGCTTATGTTGGGGTTATTATTGGTTATATATATATATATATATATACTAAGCGTATCTGATTAATTGGCCACCAAGAAAGCATAAGTAGCAACATTCAACTTTTCTTTGTTTGCTAGATCTGGAAATACAAACAAGTGGGAAATGGAAAATAATACCGTAGTCATAATAATAACTTGCGTGTTCTTATTGCCTTTTCTTCTTCTTTTTTTCTTCGTGGGAAATAATATTGAATGTAACAGTTATTTTGGTGATATGGCATAACTAATCAATAAAACTCTTTCATTTGTACATCTGATCCTCTATTTTTATAGGAGTCCTCCCTCCACATAAGCATTGTTGGAAAACATGTGAGAGGGGATACCAGATGACATGGTATCCCCGTTACATTAGCCACTGTTTTGTATTTCCATGTATTCTTTGATTCTCTAATTTCCAGTTTCTGATGTCAACTCTTTGCTAAGGGTTTCACTTTTATCACGCAAAAGAGAAGAAGAAAAAATAAAGTTGGAAAAAAGCAAAATTCTAATCCTCCAATTTTTCGTTGTTGTAGTGGGTTTTGTTTGGTATGAATTTATAGGGGATTAAAAAAAATGGAAAACTCAACCCTTTGATGAAATTGGGTGTTTGTTTGTTTGTTTGTTTGTTTTTTTTTTCTGTGCATTTCCTGCTGTAAAAGATGATCCATTTTGATTTTTGGAGCGAAGCTTCGGTTTAAGGGTATTAAGTATTAAGTACAACTAGATAGTGTTTGCTACTTTCTACATGAAGTCGATATGAAATATCAGTTTTTGAAAGGTTTTAGGAATCTCCCTATGGTATGTGAATTTTTGAGAAAATTTTGATTTGCTCTGAATTTAGACTTGGGGTTTCACAGCAAAAATTTCTGCACATTTCGATCATTCTGCCAACTTTTCGGTAGATCACTAGCCAAAATCTAATTTTGATTTTCCAAACGCTTTCCTAATTAAATTTGTATGTTTGGGGCTGATTCTTGAAAACAGCTTGTCATTTTGTGATGCAAAGATTTTTCTGAAGGAACAACTTTGAAACTACAGAACATAGTTATGATATTAACTGCTTTTGACTCTTTATTGTAAGTTGTAACCAAATTAATGTTTCTTTCATCTGCAAATTTGAAAAAAGGTAACCACTTTTCTTGTGGTCGGATGGCAATGCCTCTGGGTGTTATACTCAGAGGTCTCAAGCTCGAATCTCAAGAGGGTGGCCATAGGTGATTCACCCGGACGCCCTGACCTCGTGAAATTAGTCGAGGTGCAAGCTGGTCCGAACACCGACGGTTACCCAAAATTTTTTTTTTTGAAAAAAGGTGCGTCCTTTATATTAGAGGTGTTTTAAACGTGTAGCACTAACTTTTTATATCAATTGAATCTCAAAACAAACTTTGTAGCTTTTCATTTTGAAAGACAAGTTGTGAATAAGATATATTGGACCACAACCTATTTAAGATACACATGGATATTGAAGAATCTCATTTAAGATAAAGTGGACTTTTTAAATATCATGAAACACGTTCTAAAACAATTGTTTTTTTTGTTTTTAATTTTAATTTCTTGTCAAGGGTTGTTGTACCTTCTGTTTGAAAGAGGCATTGGTTTTGGATAAGGACGAAATGGTCAGACCGTGAGAGACAAAAACATCTGTTTTGTTGCTCAAAGGTAAATTTACAGCGCTCGAAGCTTACTCGAAACTGCATGAAAAATTCTTTAATTTCCTCTTAACCAAAAAAAAAAAATTAAAAATATGAAATTGAATGAAAAAGATTCCTTGACCCACCGATTCCCCTTTTCTTGACTTTCTTAATTTCCCCCTGCCTTTTCTTTTGAGTTGTGGCTTTCCTTGTGGGCCTGTAGCCTTGAGATTGTTTTAGCTAGATTATGATTATCAAGAGTTATAATGTTAGTTATTAGGGAAGTTTGGTCATAAGTACTTTAAAATAGATTTTTTTAGTATTAGTTTCAACTTATGTTTTATTTTAATTAAAAGTTCACATGTTATAATAGTTATGTGAAATTTTACATAGCTTCTACAGTTATAACTATTATAACATAGGGACTTTATCCGATTAAGTTTCACTAGTCGTGGAGTTTTAACCAAAATAAAGAACGGGTTGTCCTTTAAACTTAATTAGTCTAAAATAAGGGACTTTTTGCTAAATTTTTATAGTAATCTTATTATAATGTTATAATATGGAAGCCTCAAAGTGCCACCTATCAAACTAATGAGCAACCACGGCAAATCTATATAGAGGATTCCCAAATTTATTATGTACCTTTTATTTCTTCTTAATTACACCGTTAATTAGGCCCGTTACACATTTTCTATTCTTTATAAATTATAACACCACTCAATTCAATTTCCAATTCGTATTAAAAAAAAAAATTCCCGTGCATTGCACGGGTTGAAAAGCTAGTTATGGTTAGGAATCTAAATCTCTGTAGAGTGTATGGTTCACCTCAGTAGAGTGTACATACGCCCAGAACTATTCTGCTACAAGTCAAACCTCCACGTCAGCAACCAAGCACCTGGAGTATCCGGCCAGGGAGCCTATAGCCCATTGGTCCCGGGGACTTTCGAGTGCTACCACTCGAGATGCACGCATAGCTCGGGAATGCGCGTTAGCAGCTCTCCACGAGGTGCGGTATGACAGCCAAGCTGCTCAGCAGTTTCCTAAATCAGTCAGAATACTAATGGAATGTGTGGATAGTTTCCTAAGCCATTTAGGAAACCTCCCATGATTTGTGCTCATCAACTTGTAATTAGAACAGGCTTCCTTATCTAATTAATTACCTATTGTGGGTGGTCTCTTGCATCTATAAAAGAGGTCACTCACCCCCATGAAGGGGATCGCATTCTGATCTTATAGAATAGCATATACATTCATCCGAGACGCATACACCCGGCCGGTATTACTGGTAGTGCCGCTCCAAATTGTTAGCTCACCAGGCCCGCCGGTGATCTGCTAGTGAAGCGCACTGACACACCCGTGGACGTAGGTCACCTTATTAACGGGGCCGAACCACATACAAATTGTCTTGTCACCGTATCTCTCTCCCTAAATTTCTCTTACCAGTTTTTGGCATCATCAGGTAGATTTACAATCTAGTGTCTGGTTGGGATAAGAAAAATGAAATAAGAATATTGCTACTTCTGGAGGCTAAAACAAATTAGTAAACATTCAAATTATCACATCTAAAACTGGAGGGTAATTAAGAAGTTAATAGCTTAACACTAAAAAGTTGATTACACAATATGAAGAAAGAGATGAATGTGATTATCTGGATGTATGCATGATTCAGCAGTTTTCATTAGGGGTACTCGGTCGGGTTCGGTCGGGGTTGATTGAGGTTTTGAGACCGAACTGAGGGGGTCGGAGTAGGAGTACCTTCTTGAGTTGAACTTTGATTGACAGTTTCACTGCTACCTATTGCGATGTTTGGAGTTTGATCGGCATTTTCATTATCACCCATCTAAAAATTAAAAACAAAGAAGGATGAGAACAAATCTCAAAAATGGACGCGAAAGTGTAATGTGTTGTATCATGTATGAATTGAATACAAATTAATGTTTAGGCAAAAAAAGAAAATAGAAAAAGACAAGTGAAATCCGTATGAATTTTAGATATGGGTATAGAAAAGAGAAACAAAATTTAAAATTTAAAAGTAACAATGGGAATTGTACTCCCATTTACTCCCTCCGTCTCTTTTTTTTTAGTTCACTTTTGGGAACTCAACTTATTAAGGGGATAAAAAGAATCTACACATACTTTCCACAATTGCCCCTAATTATTACAATAACTTTTTTAGTTTTGTATTGGTGTAGGTTTCAAGGAAGGGTAGTTTTGGAAAGTAAGTAAAAATTGTATACCAATTTAGGAAAGTGGACACAAATTTTTGGACATCCCAAAATGGAATATAGGACTAAAAAAAAAAGGGATGGTGGGAGTACAATACAACTCATAGTTCTTCAATTTATTTATTTTTTTCAATTGTCGAAACTTTATTTCCTCCAAAGAACCGAAGGAATTTATTTATTTATTTATTTATTATTATTATTATTTTTTTATTTTTTTTGGGGGGGGGGGGGGGGGGGGGGGTGTGTGTGAGGGGAGCATAATTATACAATTAGAGTAACTCTAAAATTGACACTAATCAATATCAATAATCAAAAAAGAAAAAGAAAAAGAAAAAGAAAAGAAAAGAAAAGAAAAAACAGGGGTTAAAAATGGAAATGAATCCAATAAACCACACACATATATATATATATATATATATCAGAGATATGTCAGATAGGACTTGTTGAAATATTACTGCCAATCAGCAAAGCTACACACATTACTAACAAACAAGTTTCGATAAATATGATAGTTCAAAAAAAAAATTTGATGCATAGTTAAACTATATCCTAGTGTTTATCTAACATGAGAAAATATAGTTTTTTCAAAACATAATTTCAACTCAAGAAAACCTCTGTTGAAGAAAAGAGAGAGAGAGAGAGAGAGAGAGAAATAATTACCCTAAATTCATATCAAGGCTCTACTTTCTCCGATTGGAAACTTTAGCTTGGATTTGCTTACCTTCTCCTTCTCCAAACACAGATCAAGCTTCTTTCTTCGATTTTCCTATGTTAAGAAGTGAGAACATCAGAAGACTCAAACACTAAGTTTAGAAGAAAAAAATTAGATAAATAAAAAAAAAAAAAGGAAAAGGAAAAAAAAATTCTTCAACAGATCAAGACTCGTCAGAGTAAGTGGTGGTGGACGCTGATCGTGGTGGACTGGTCAAAAACTTGTGTACTCTCTTATCAATACCCAAGTGCAGATAATCGTATAAGTAATATACTGGAGAAGTCCAGGTCGAATCCATGAGGACGGCTAAGGTTTAGATTCACTAAGCTAGTTCCTAAAAAGAAAAGAAAAGATGAATGTTGGTTGGAAGATTTTGAAAAAACTATAACGACTAATTTAAAACAGAATTTTAAGGGTAAATAAATTAACAAACTAATAAAGATGTTAAGATTTATGAATCCGTCATAGTCCGCCTAGCATCTTCAGGAAAGACAGAAATACGTGTCTCATCCATCAGGAGCTTACTTAAATGTAGAACTAGTAGGTGTTGCATCAATAATGAATATTCATGTTAATTATCATGGAACAATGACCTACAATCCATTTTATAAAATATGGGCAGCTTGACATGAATTCTATTAATCCTACCAATTCCTAAACAACGAATGATTGAAAGCATTTGAAGAGGAAAACTAGTGGAATCAATTTCATTCAAAACCTTTATGGCAACTTGGATTAAAACTGCAAATATAATGCCTAATACAATTAGTAGGCATAAACCCATTGAATCAATACCAGGATTGTCTCAAGAACACCAATGGTAATTAGGAATCCGAACATAATGATGAATACAAGAAGTTCGTACATAAACTCATGAATCCAAATGTAACACCCTGTATTTCTGTTTCATAAATAAATACTGCATTTCATTTCAATGAATATTTAATATTTTAATTTCTATTTATAAATATATATCTGGGGTCAAATTGTAATTTTCATAAATATAAAAAATATTTTCTGTGGTTTCAAAATCAATATCTATATTTTTTTTTGTATAAACCGGGAATTTATTTCCTACTCTAATATTATTTTCTGCATTTTTATTTCAACCGTAATAATACCAGTTTATGTTCTAAACCTGCGGGTATATCGCGTTTTAGGTGTGGGAGCACGTGAGCTCAACCACACCATATGACTTCTAGTCATTGCTTGGAGCCCAATTTTGGGCAGTTTATATATACATTGGTTTCTCTCTCTCTTCCTCACAGTCTCTCAAACTCTCTGCTTCTCTCAAAATTCTCTCAATCTCCCTCTATTTCTCTCTTCCTCTCAAGAACAACACACACACACACACACACACATATACAGATTATATATTATATACATACACATACAATACATGCATAGCTATACTTATATTCAAAATCAAGAATGGAGGAGTAGAATTGGACGACGGAATCGACGGCGGAAAACTCTCGGTCTCAATTCTCTGTGTAATTAATCTCAGTGAGTAATTTAAACTCACTCACAATGTTTATATATGTATAAATCAGTGTATATGTGTGTGTATATGTGTATATATATGTGATACACCATGGGAGCTTAAAAATGAAGTTTTGTAAAAGTTAACCAAAATCAATTCTGTAAATTGGAAATGAAAGATCTTAGTCCCAATAAGCTGTGGTTCGAATCCTACGCAGTAATTCATCCGTATCGCGACGTACCGTTGATTTAAAGTTTTGACACCCTTACTTTAATCGCGAATATCTAGAGATATAATCCGTAATTGCTTAAATTGATTGCATATTCGTAATCTATGCGGAAAACCGAAGAGATTCATATATTACATGTCTCGGTTGAAACAGATTCTGAAAATGGGTAAAATACAGTTTTGAAATTGAAAACAGGGAAAAAACGAAGAAGATGACATTCTGCAACAACTCGCGCGCGCGACCCATTCGCGCGAGGCTCGCTCGCGCGAACCCTCCCCCCCCCCCCCTTCGCTCGCGCGACCCGCGCGCGCGACCTGTCCTCCCCCTTCGCCCGCGCGACCCGCTCGCGCGACACCCCCTCTACCTCGCTCACGCGGTCCGCACGCGCGAGGTGGTAGTTCTGGCAGTTTGTATAATTTTTGGTAAGGGACTGTTTGGAAAATGTTTTGGGAAATTTCAAGGAAATGTTTGGCAAATATATTGTTTTAAAGGCTCACTGTTAGAAATTGGACTTGTAAGAATGTTTAAGACCGATATTTATGTTGAAAAGAATATTCAGCTTGAGATTAATAATTGTTGCTACAAACTGTGAACATTGACATACATATTAGGGTCGAGGTTGTGTCAACATGCATGTGTGGAATAAAGCGTAAAAAGAGTAAAAGGTGGCGGTTTGGTGTGCGACCTCAATATCGATCGGATATTATTCCTGGTACTGGAGGCGACAGTGTTGTTTACGGCTTAGATATCGATCGGATAGTATTCCTGGTATCTAAGGCGCGCGTTTCGGATATTGATCGGATAGTATTCCTGATATCTGAAGCGATGGTGATAGTGTTGTGTACGACTTAGATATCGATCGGATAGTATTCCTGGTATCTAAGGCGCGCGTTTCGGATATTGATCGGATAGTATTCCTGATATCCGGAGCGATGGTTGGTTGTGATCGGCCTAGATATCGATCGGATAGTATTCCTGGTATCTGAGGCAGTAGTGTGGTGTGTGACTTCAATACCGATCGGATAGTATTCCTGGTATTGGAGGCGATAATGTAGCGTGTGAATTGGATGACTGAGTAGTTATTACTCCTGGTATCTGAGATGATGTGTTGGTTGAATTGGGTTATTTTAAAGAAAAGAATTGGTAAGATAAGATGTTACATGATTCATGTGCGATTACGTATTTATTTCTTACTATATTCCCCCGTGATTTTTGTTGAATTTGGAACCTTGAATATATTACTGTTAATGATTAATTTGTACCTTTGTTCTATATGCTTATATATATATATATATATATTGCGAGCACGTGTTTATTTTACTCACCAACTTTCATAAGCTGACGGCGTCGATGCGTCATGGACTCTATGTCCAGATTTTTCAGGTCAGGAGCAGCCAGAGTTCGTTGACTATGCTAGTTAGATGACCAGAGGTGTTCCAGAAGAGCTGTTTTATTTTCCTTATGTCTTTCCTTTCAGAGTTGTAATAAACCTTGTTAGAATTTGAATAAGGGCGTTTGTGCCTAAGACCTCGACCTATGTAATAGTTAGTAAGTTTTTAATTCTGGAGCTTATGTCTATTAGTATCCTTTCTTTTAGAAATGTTGTTAAGTTATTTGTTGCAGGGACAATTGGTCATACTCACTTGTCACGACTTACGAGTCCATAAAGGAAATTAAATGCTTTCCTGTATTATGCTACGTCGGGGCGTGACAGGCTTTTTGGTATCAGAGCCAGGTTATGGCTCGACCAATTGTCCAAGACACATAGGATCTCCCGTTAAGATAGAATTAAGATAAGATAGTTCGACTTCATTCCGTGTTTAGTCGCTTTCTATCGTTGAGAATTTTCTTTCTTCTCGAGAGGTTGACCGATTTCTTGTTGATCAATGGATAGGTACCGTTCTCTCGATTATATGGCTGGAAGAAATCTCAGGAATCGTCCCGCTATTGAAGATGCACCCCCGGTAATAGATCCAACCGGAATGTTCGAGGCTTTTGTAAGAAGATTGGAGAGGGTTAGTGATCAGAATGCGAGGAACAATAATCAGAATGGGAATCATAACGGGAATGGGAGGCAAGCCCACCAGACGGGAGACAAGCTTCTCAAGGAGTTTCGCGCTCTGCGACCTGAGTATTTTGCGGGAACTGATGAACCCTGGCAAGCGGAACAGTGGCTACGCCAGATGGAGCGTATCTTTGAGACCATAGAGTGCACTGATCTGGAGAAGAATCGTCTAGCTATCTTTCAGTTGTCTTATGCAGCGGCTGATTGGTGGGATGCTGAAAAGGCGACTATTGGGGAAGAAGCTGCAAGGAGAATGCCGTGGGTGGTGTTCAAGGAAAGGTTTCTCGAGAAGTATTTTCCTGAAGAAGAGAAGGACAATAGAGAGAAAGAGTTTATGGAGTTGACTCAAGGGAATCTGACTGTCCGAGAGTACACTACTCGATTTGAGCGTCTGTCTCGCTTTGCTCCACATATGGTGGACACACCCCAGAAGAAAATCAAGAAGTATCACCGGGGTCTCAACTTGTTTCTCAGACATCTGACTATGGGGCATCTGGGCCAGTCATTTGAAGCTCTGGTAAGATTGGCTACGGGGTTGGAGAATGAAGGTTGTCAGAATCCGAAACCGTTTGGAAGTCGACCTCCACAGAAGGGTTATTCGGGACAGAAACCAGGGTACCCTCAAGGGCAGAAAAAGACCTGGGATGGAGGGAAGAAACCTCAACAGACACAAGCGGTACAACAATATCAGCCTCTAGCAATAGAAGGGGCCAAAAACAATAACTGCTTTAATTGTGGAGTTCCTGGTCACCGAGCTAAAGATTGCAGAGCACCTAGGCATGCTGATCGTTCGAACATTGTGTGCTATAATTGTGGCATGCCAGGTCACATAAGTCCGGAATGCAAGGCTCCTAGGAAAGGTAACTATGGTCAGCAAGGACAGGCCCGCCTAAATGCTGTTATTCCCGAGGCTGCTGGTTATGAAGAAACAGGGTATGAGGGAGGTGCTTATGAGGAGGGATTGCCCGAGCAACAGACAGTGGAAGGTACTCTAACCTTGTTTAACTCTCATGTTAAAGTTTTATTTGACACGGGTGCTACACATTCTTTTATATCTGTTAAGACTGTTCAAAAGTTGGGTATAGTACCGCAACGTTTAGATGAAGCTCTGAGTGCTGTCTCACCCTTAGGGACCACCGTCAAGTTATTACATATGTGTAAGGATTGTCCTCTACGGTTAGGAGACCGTGAACTTTTGGCAAAGTTGGTGGTTCTATCGATGAAGGAATTTGATATAATCCTGGGAATGGATTGACTCGAGAAGAATGATGCGAAGTTGGATTGTGCAAGGAAGAGGATCACATTTGCGGACAATGGGAATCGACCCTTTGATTTTCAATGTAACCCTTCGGGTGATATGTTCCTCACTAGATGCCTAGCAAACATTGAGGTTGTCAGTGCAGAGGTGACAGTATCATCAATACCGGTAATCAAAGAGTTCGAGGAAGTATTCCGAGATATTTCAGGATTACCGCCGGAAAGGGGCATAGAATTCTGTGTGGAATTGGTACCAGGTACTCGACCTATAACCAAGGTTCCCTACAGGATGGCCCCTACAGAGTTGTTGGAGCTGAAGGAACAAGTTCAAGAACTTGAGAAGTTGGGTTTTGTTCGTCCAAGTACTTCATCCTGGGGAGCACCAGTTTTATTCGTGAAGAAGAAGGATAGAACTATGCGATTGTGTATTGACTACCGAGAACTAAATAAGGTTACTATCAAGAACAAGTATCCTTTACCTCGGATAGACGATCTGTTTGATCAGTTGCAAGGAGCCACGACCTTTTCTAAGATTGATCTACGGTCAGGGTATCACCAGTTGAGGGTGCGGAAGGAAGACATACCCAAGACTGCTTTCAGGACGAGGTACGGACACTATGAGTTCTTAGTGATGCCGTTTGGGATGACGAATGCCCCAGATGTGTTTATGGACTTGATGAACAGAGTATTCAAGCCATACTTAGATCAGTTCGTCATTGTCTTTATTGATGATATTTTGATCTATTCCAAGTCAGAGGAAGAGCACGAACAACATCTACGGATTGCGTTGCAGACTCTCAAGGATCACCGCCTATATGCTAAATTCAGCAAGTGTGAATTCTGGCTTCAGGAAGTTAAGTTCCTCGGGCATGTGATCTCACAACAAGGAATCGCAGTTGACTCCTCAAAGACCGATGCAGTGGCGAATTGGACTCGGCCGACAAATGCTACAGAAGTCAGAAGTTTTCTGGGACTAGCTGGTTACTATCGGAGGTTTGTAGAGGTTTTCTCCAAGATAGCAGCCCCGTTAACCGGTTTGACTAAGAAAGATTTGAAGTTTGAATGGACTGATAAGCATGAACGCGCCTTTCTGGAATTGAAAGAGAGATTGACAACAGCGCCAGTGCTTGTAATACCAAGGGATGGTGAGAAGTTCACTATTTTTAGTGATGCCTCGTATCAAGGATTGGGATGTCTCCTTATGCAAGATGGTAAGGTTATCGCATATGGTTCACGCCAGTTGAAGCCGAATGAATTGAATTACCCAACTCATGATTTGGAGCTAGCAGCAGTAGTGTTCGCGCTTAAGATCTGGAGACACTACCTCTATGGGGAGAAGTTTGATTTGTTCTCAGACCACAAGAGCCTTAAGTATTTGTTTACTCAGAAGGAGTTGAACATGAGGCAACGTCGGTGGATGGAGCTAATCAAGGACTATGACTTTACATTAGAGTACCACCCTGGTAAGGCTAATATAGTTGCTGGCGCCCTAAGCCAGAAACCTCAAGGAATGATTGCTTCATTGATGTTGAGGGAATGGAAAGCCTTGGAGACAATTGCAGAATTTGATATGCAGATTTCTGAGGGAAGTGTCGGGAAACACTTTGGATGCCTCGTAGTACAACCAACACTTGTGAGTCGAATCATCGAGGCCCAAAAGGAAGACGAGAAATTTCAAGCATGGTTCACCAAGATGTCATAAAAGGACCCCACAGAATGGAAGGTTGGGACCGATGGAGGATACCGATGTCGAGACAGATTGTGTGTGCCAGATTTAGGAGAATTGAAAAAAGATATTCTCGAAGAAGCACATAAATCAAGACTGACAGTACACCCCGGAGGAACAAAGATGTAAAAGGATTTGAAGAGAAACTTCTGGTGGGAAGGGATGAAACGAGAAGTAGCCGAGTTTGTGTCTAAATGTTTGACTTGTCAACAAGTGAAGGCCGAACATCAGAGCCCCTCGGGATTGTTGCAACCCCTGCCTGTTCTAGGATGGAAGTGGGAACACATAACTATGGATTTTGTGGTTGGATTACCCCGGTCACAACAGAATCATGACGCGATTTGGGTAATTGTGGATCGTTTGACGAAGTCTGCACACTTTATCGCGTACAATATGACTTACCCAGTAGAAAGGATGAGTCGAATGTACCTACAGCAAGTGGTCCGACTGCACGGTGCGCCTGTGTCGATTGTATCAGATCGCGATACATGTTTTACCTCGAGATTTTGGGAAAGTTTGCAGAAGGCTATGGGAACTTCGCTCAAGATGAGTACTGCATTCCATCCTCAGACCGATGGACAGACCGAGCGTGTTAATCAGATTATGGAAGATATGCTCAGAGCTTGTGCAATCGACTTTGAAGAGTCTTGGGAGACGCACTTGCCGTTGGTCGAATTTGCGTATAAAAACAGTTATCACTCGAGTATTGGGATGGCACCGTTCGAAGCCTTGTACGGACGGCCATGTCGATCTCCGTTGTGTTGGGTTGAAGTGGGAGACACAGAACTGCTGGGACCAGATTTGGTGAGAGAAACCAATGAGAAGATTTCACTGGTCAAGGAAAGATTGAAAACTGCACAGAGTAGACACAAGAGTTATGCGGATCGGCGACGAAAGGATTTGGAGTTCAATATCGGAGATCACGTACTCCTAAAGATTTCACCTGTTCGGGGAGTAGTACGTTTTGGTCAAAAAAGAGGGAAGTTGGCACCCCGTTTATCGGACCATTTGAGGTATTGGAGCGAGTTGAAACAGTGGCTTATCGGCTCGCGTTGCCACCAAAGATGTCAGGTGTTCATAATGTATTCCATGTCAGTATGTTAAGGAAATACATACGGGACCCTTCGCATGTGGTTAATTTTGATGATATTGAGACAAGTCAGAATATTGTCTACAAGGATAGGCCTGTGAGGATTCTTGACCAGAGTATCAAGAGATTGAGAAGAAGAGACGTTCCTTTGGTTAAAGTTCAGTGGAGGCATCATGACAAGGGAGAAGCGTCGTGGGAGTTAGAGTCAGACATGAGGACTAGATACCCTGAGTTGTTTCAGGATTAGTTAGGTCAGATTTCAGGGCGAAATCTCTGTTAAGGTGGGTAGAGTGTAACACCCTGTATTTATGTTTCATAAATAAATACTGCATTTCATTTCAATGAATATTTAATATTTTAATTTCTATTTATAAATATATATCTGGGGTCAAATTGTAATTTTCATAAATATAGAAAATATTTTCTGTGGTTTCAAAATCAATATCTATATTTTTTTTGTATAAACCGGGAATTTATTTCCTACTCTAATATTATTTTCTGCATTTTTATTTCAACCGTAATAATACCAGTTTATGTTCTAAACCTGCGGGTATATCGCGTTTTAGGTGTGGGAGCACGTGAGCTCAACCACACCATATGACTTCTAGTCATTGCTTGGAGCCCAATTTTGGGCAGTTTATATATTCGTTGGTTTCTCTCTCTCTTCCACACAGTCTCTCAAACTCTCTGCTTCTCTCAAAATTCTCTCAATCTCCCTCTATTTCTCTCTTCCTCTCAAGAACAACACACACACACACATATACAGATTATATATTATATACATACACATACAATACATACATAGCTATACTTATATTCAAAATCAAGAACGGAGGAGTAGAATTGGACGACGGAATCGACGGCGGAAAACTCTCGGTCTCAATTCTCTGTGTAATTAATCTCAGTGAGTAATTTAAACTCACTCACAATGTTTATATATGTATAAATCAGTGTATATGTGTGTGTATATATGTATATATATGTGATACACCATGGGAGCTTAAAAATGGAGTTTTGTAAAAGTTAACCAAAATCAATTCTGTAAATTGGAAATGAAAGATCTTAGTCCCAATAAGCTGTGGTTCGAATCCTACGTAGTAATTCATCCGTATCGCGACGTACCGTTGATTTAAAGTTTTGACACCCTTACTTTAATCGCGAATATCTAGAGATATAATCCGTAATTGCTTAAATTGATTGCATATTCGTAATCTACGCGGAAAACCGAAGAGATTCATATATTACATGTCTCGGTTGAAACAGATTCTGAAAATGGGTAAAATACAGTTTTGAAATTGAAAACATGGGAAAAATGAAGAAGATGACATTCTGCAACAACTCGCGCGCGCGACCCATTCGCGCGAGGCTCGCTCGCGCGGCCCGCTCGCGCGAACCCTCCCCCCCTTCGCTCGCGCGACCCGCGCGCGCGACCTGTCCTCCCCCTTCGCCCGCGCGACACCCCCTCTACCTCGCTCGCGCGGTCCGCACGCGCGAGGTGGCAGTTCTGGCAGTTTGTATAATTTTTGGTAAGGGACTGTTTGGAAAATGTTTTGGGAAATTTCAAGGAACTGTTTGGCAAATATACTATTTTAAAGGCTCACTGTTAGAAATTGGACTTGTAAGAATGTTTAAGACCGATATTTATGTTGAAAAGAATATTCAGCTTGAGATTAATAATTGTTGCTACAAACTGTGAACATTGACATACATATTAGGGTCGAGGTTGTGTCAACATGCATGTGTGGAATAAAGCGTAAAAAGAGTAAAGGGTGGCGGTTTGGTGTGCGACCTCAATATCGATCGGATATTATTCCTGGTATTGGAGGCGACAGTGTTGTTTACGGCTTAGATATCGATCGGATAGTATTCCTGGTATCTAAGGCGCGCGTTTCGGATATTGATCGGATAGTATTCCTGATATCTGAAGCGATGGTGATAGTGTTGTGTACGACTTAGATATCGATCGGATAGTATTCCTGGTATCTAAGGCGCGCGTTTCGGATATTGATCGGATAGTATTCCTGATATCCGGAGCGATGGTTGGTTGTGATCGGCCTAGATATCGATCGGATAGTATTCCTGGTATCTGAGGCAGTAGTGTGGTGTGTGACTTCAATACCGATCGGATAGTATTCCTGGTATTGGAGGCGATAATGTAGCGTGTGAATTGGATGACTGAGTAGTTATTACTCCTGGTATCTGAGATGATGTGTTGGTTGAATTGGGTTATTTTAAAGAAAAGAATTGGTAAGATAAGATGTTACATGATTCATGTGCGATTACGTATTTATTTCTTACTATATTCCCCTGTGATTTTTGTTGAATTTGGAACCTTGAATATATTACTGTTAATGATTAATTTGTACCTTTGTTCTATATGCTTATATATATATATATATTGCGAGCACGTGTTTATTTTACTCACCAACTTTCATAAGCTGACGGCGTCGATGCGTCCTGGACTCTATGTCCAGATTTTCCAGGTCAGGAGCAGCCAGAGTTCGTTGACTATGCTAGTTAGATGACCGGAGGTGTTCCAGAAGAGCTGTTTTATTTTCCTTATGTCTTTCCTTTCAGAGTTGTAATAAACCTTGTTAGAATTTGAATAAGGGCGTTTGTGCCTAAGACCTCGACCTATGTAATAGTTAGTAAGTTTTTAATTCTGGAGCTTATGTCTATTAGTATCCTTTCTTTTAGAAATGTTGTTAAGTTATTTGTTGCAGGGACAATTGGTCATACTCACTTGTCACGACTTACGAGTCCATAAAGGAAATTAAATGCTTTCCTGTATTATGCTACGTCGGGGCGTGACACCAAATCACAATTGTTGTTAGGATGGATACGAATACTATATCACAGTTAAAGCATTGGCATGATACTAGTTAGGACTATGAATTCATCACAAATCCCAATTAAAACTTTAACCTAACATGGTAGAATTGAAATCATAGAAAGTAAATAGGACAAACATTGTAAAGTACATCGTAAATTTGTAATAGGAATCAAAGAACACAAAACCTGGATAAATCTTCAAGATTTGCCATAGAATTCTGATTACATAAGTAGAACATGAAATAGGCGTTGTTCCCCTTTATGAATGATTCTATCCTCTTTAAATAGGAAGTTCGCATCTTTTTACATAACTGCAAAGAGAAGTTTGACTGACATTAATAAGCAACTCGAGCGCTCGGGATTCTCAATTTTCCACTTCTTCTTCCTTTTGTATCATATCTCAGCTCTGATTCTGTAACACCCGTAATTGTCTTTTCATTAATAATATCAATTTTTTGAATTTCTGTATTGGATCGACTATATTATTATATTATTATTTTAATTATGTGACGGTATGGACGGTAGTAACCGTACCGACTCGGCCGTAATAAGAATTAACGTAGTCCCGTACCCGGACCCGGACATTAGAAACAATACCCGTTTGCACGTAAACTGAGACCGACACGTATACCGAGAAGCTTATGCATGTAAATTGAGAAAGTGGCACACAATCCAATGGTCGACCATGTGGCAGCCACATGCCACCCTCTTGGACACATGTCCACTAGTAGGACGCATGTCATGGCATATACACATGCCACATGACACCTAGCTCCTAGGATTTCTATATAAGCATGCATTATACACACTTTGTCTCTATGACCAGCACTTAAAATCTGTGAGAGAGAGCTGGAGTTTAAATTCTTGAAAGAAAGAAGAGAAGAAGTCATCCTTGAAGTTGAAGTTCAAGCTCCATCAAGCTCAAGAACAACATCAAGCTTAATTTCAAGCTTTGGTGAGTAAATTATGAGTAATCTAACTCATTTTAGAACATATATAGAATGTATTAATGTTTAGTAGGAGTTTGATATTGTTGTGTTGAAGTTTTCATGACATGCAAGACAAATCCTTAAATCTGAGAAACAAAAACTTCCTGCAGAATGTAGCTTAGTAAAATGAATGTTTTGTGCAGCTCAAAAATCTGAATTAAGATAGGTTTTTTTGTGGAGAAAGGTAACTCATATATCTACAAATAACTCTTCTATATCTTAGTCTAGAAATCACTCCGTCATGGGTGAAATGCATGTACAACGCAGTGTTATGAATCTGGGAAACAGAAACTTTCAGCAGAATGTAGTTTAGTAAAATCAACGCTTCAAGTAGCTCCAAAATGATAATTAAGCTAGGTTTTTTTGTGGAGAAATATAACTCATTTATCTACAAATAACTCTTCTATAGCCTGGTCTAAAAATGACCCCATCATAGGTAAAATTCATGTATAACACAGTGCTAAAAATCTGGGATAGAACAGTCCGAGATATAAGAAATGTCTAGTAAAATAAATATTTTGAGTAGCTCAAAATGTAATTGAAACTAGATTTTTTTTGTACATGAAGATGATCCAAATACCTATAGTCTTTTAGTTTTGAGTTTGATCCACAAAGCAATTTGTCATGACCAAATAAATCATGTTAATTCAGTCAACACAGTGAAAATATATCCTGGCAGATTGTACAGCTTTTTGTATAATGTTTTGTTTATGCATGGTGTTGATTGTTGATGCTAGTTTTTCGGTACCTGTGTTGTTATGAAAATCTCGTGCTATGGTAGTGCTATCGCGTAGATGAGTTTGTTAAGGGTTTCATCTATATGTTTATTGGTATTAAATCCATGTTAAAAATCCATGAGCTACGTGCTACGTTTTCCATTGTTATGAATATAGTTTAATGACCGTTGAAAGTTCATACCCAAGCTTTAAGTATGTTGTACAGCACGATTATTGCATTGATAATGATTGGGTAAGTTCTCATCGTAAGTATATTGAGGGGTAAAACGGAATGTCGGATGTATAGCGAAATTTGACGGTTGTAATTGGAAGCTATTAATGAACTAAACTACGAAACGTACGAATGCGTAAGATAACGATAAAACCTTCAATAATATATTTTATGCGAATAAGGGACGTTGGGCATCGTTTTCCGTCATGTGGCTACTGGTCAAAGTTGATTAGTAAACTTTTGTGTCGTGTTCGGATATTTCTTGTAAAGTTGGTCTTTCGGTAATTCCATGGTGTCGATCAGAGAGTTATGTTTTGTGTTCTTGATCTGAGGATCGGCATGATGTGTTCGGTCAAGTGCGGATGACCTGAGGATCGTCATGACGTGTTCAATCAAGTGGTTGATTATTTTTCTTCACCCTTGGACTGAGGATCGACATGAAGTGTTCGGTCAAGTATGGGTGACCTGAGGATCGACATGACGTGTTCGTCCAAGTGATTGTTAATATCCCGTACCCTTGGTCTGAGGATCAGCATGACGTGTTCGATAACGTGCGGGTGACCTAAGGATCGGCATGACGTGTTCGACCAAGAGACTATTAATATCCCGCACACTTGTTCTAAGGATCAGCAGTGATGTGTTCAATCAAGCGGTTCTCTGTCAAGTGTTGTTCTTTCTTGACCGGTAAATGCGTTTGGAGTTAAGTCTTCTTTCAGTCAATGTCGTTGGTCAGTTCAGTTCTGGGTTAAGTTTCGAAAGGAATGATTGGGTTTAAACAAGGCATAGTTTTGAGAATAAGACAAGATTAACGAGGCATAGTTTGAGAATAAGAAGGAATGAAGAATAACTTACCTTGGTGGTGGTAACCTTAAGGGGACCCTCACTTAGCTTAACCGCTAACGGCTTTTCATGCCGCTGGACCTTTCACGTCCAGCCTTTGAAGGTCCAGACAAAGCCGGCTACGATCAAGATATAGATTTTACTACTAAAGACTATGTTGATGAAGATTACTACGAGGAAGGCTACGATTTTGCCAGCTGAAGATCTTGGAGTTTTTCTTTTATCATAGTTCTATTATTAATATGTCTATGATGTAATAGCTTAGTTGAACTTGTAATATCTATCTTTTGGTCTGTAATATACTAATCATGTAAGACTTGAAGTTTTAAATTTATGCTACCGTTGAACTTAGTCATCTTCCCGTATTACACTATTGTTATAAGCATGTTTGGACAATCAGGTGACACTCACAACCAGTCACGTGTCTACGAACTCATAAAGGAAATTTATTTTTCCCTATTTTTGGTACTTCGGGGCGTGACAGGGATTTTTGGTATCAGAGCTTTAGGTTTAGATGCGCTCACTGATTGTCCTACACCTTAAGTTATGAGCATAAGATTTACCTTCTATGAGTACTGACATTAAGTTAGCTCTTCTTGTAGGACTATGGAGTTGATCTTTGTTCACGATGATTTCGGAAGGCACTATATTTTCGACAGCAGTATCCAGCATGCCTACCCCGTACTATATCGACAGCAGATCCGCCAGAGGACGAGGCACATCTTGGAGGAGGACATGCGGAGAGTTGTGCTTACCAATGCATTGCAGTATCCGGATTGGGTTCAGCTCGAGTTGATCCATGTTTCAGAGACTACTATACCCATTCATCAGGAGCTTATCAGCATGGCCCAGGACGAGGCATTATGCAATGATATACTTTTCCCGATTATTATGGCAGCACCAACACCGCCATTCTCTCCCAAGCTCATACCAAAGCCAGATGCGGATTCAGATCGTATGGATACAGATAGCGATGACGACATATCGAGTGGAGATGATTCTACAGGCAGTGACCACACAACTGATGACCCATCCGATGGTGATGACACTGATGACGATGAAGACTTGATGATTGATGACGATCCGGCGAGTAACGATGACGAGCTGATCGAGGAGGTTGACCCAGTAGACGATCTTCAGAGACCAGGGGATGATGTACACGGCCATCCAGCACCACCAATTGACGGGGACAAGATGATATCGATGCCTGAGCAGGACCACGAAGTAGATCCAGCTGACATCAAGGAGAAGGAGGAGGACCCTGAGGAGGAGTTCTTAGAGGACCCGTTATACATAATAAGAAAGGCAAACTTTACCTTAGATATGGTAGGCGAGTACCATCGTAAGCAGTCATATCCTTTCTACTCATTCCACTCCCTTTGAGTAAATCGATACCTTTTATTCTAATGGTCATCTGGAAAAGGGATCTATATATTTTGTAAAGTGGCTCCAATTACCATCAATAATTATTGTGATACACTCCTTGATAAGTAATTCATTTCCTTGAATTTTTAGAAATTCCCCAGTCAACAATTCTTGAGTATGTACCTAGATCATCCGATTCTTGACAAATTCTTTTGAGAACAAGTTCGATCACTAGTACTGCAAAGTCATTCTTTTTTGACTTATTATTCCTTGAACAAATTCTTACAATTTCATTTTATTTAAAATAATTCTAAATGAGTTCTATGTCCTTGTTCTTGCCATGAACTCAAAAACGTTGTACTCTCTATACATCTTGACCTCTTATTGTCTCTCTCAGTTGCTACCTTATTCTTTATCAGTGGGGTTTTGTTTGGACTATTTCACTTATGAAATACCTAATTCTTATTTCATTCGTTGAAGGCCTTATGCCATAAGTTATTTTCATTTCCTACAAATCTTGAGATACTACGATTACTTCCATAGTAAACAGTCATTCAATCATTGTTAGATTTACATCTTATTCTTGAATGGATCACATCATTCTATTATTGTACTTCTATCTATGAGAATTCATATGCCTTTTCAAAATTCGGCTTCATTTTGGATCAATCGTTTCAATCATCGTATTCTAGTTACTGGGATTATGATGATAACTATAATGTAAGATGTAATAGGTTATGATTGCTTCGCATAAGGTATGATAGAAACCTTATAGACATGAACTCATATGTAGGAGCAGAAGAATCTTCTCGATCTCTGCAATGGATGAATCATCTCAAACAACTGAGGACCAGTCCAGAACTCTAAGCAACATAATACCTAAGGAGATCGATCACACCGGTGTATTTGGAAGACTGATACAAGGCTTATGGAAGACCGCTGACGGCACTAGCGCAAGTGACTATGGAAACGAGTTGTTTAGACACCTCCATATCGCCCATTCAGAATCGCTTTTGAGACCACCCAAGCCACAACCTGCTACACTACCAAGGTCAACCCTACTATAAGGAGCACATGAGATATTGACTTAACCCGAGGCGATGGAAGACGCAAGAATAGAATATACCTTCAACAGATCGAACGACCTCAAGACTGCTGACATCGACCACGTTTAATCACAACGAACGACTCGCACCGCGAACATTAGTGAAGATGAGTACTGTATTCCACCTTCAAGCCAATGATCAGATCGCATAGGGCCTACCAAGAGAAGGCACGTTTCGGGTTCACAACATCGATCTTCCATCAACACGCTGAAGAAATGCATCTCTGACCCTACGCACGTTATAAATTAAAACCATGTAAGGCTGAGTAATTATATTCATCTTTCTGATTTAACTCCTTTTGAGTAAACCCACTATTTTCTACCATTGGTTGCGTTAGATCAATTATCCTTATGAATAACCATGGGATGTCCTTTATTGTTTTACTAATTGACAGTTATTCGTTGTCCTCTCTGATTTCACTAAGATTTTGGATCATTCTGATCAGTGATAAATCCAATTGTGAATTCATTTGCTTTCTAATGCTATAAGTCACCTCTTTGGACTTATCACCATGAAAATCGATTCCAATAATTCATTTATAAACCAATCATTGTAAGTCATTTGGACTTATGATCTGTTAAATTAATCTTTGTAAATCATTTGGACTGTCAACCGTTTGACCAACTTTCGCAAGTGCGTATCCCTTGACATTATTGCAAAGGATCTCTTTTTATTTGTTCACCTAAGGAACTCAAGCATATTGCACCCCTTTGTAAATTAGTCTTCATTTCCTTTCATTTCACAAATCTTCTTATTGGTAACCTTGACTTTTATCATTAAGGCTTCACCTAAATTATTGGTTCATGAGACAAGGAATTCTTATGTCCTACCTGGGAGGCCTTGCGCCTATAGTCATTGCATTACTATGATTGTCCTATAGTAATCATCTAATGGTTATTCTCAGATACTCATTCTATACATTGTGATCCTAAAAGTGATTGATCACGTACCTCTTCGTTTCTAACTCAGTACATAATGAGTATTCATTTTGTTTTGAATTCAACTCCTTACAAGTGAATTCAATCCTACTCCAATTACCAGTAACAACTTATATGCTTGGTATTAATTAATGCATGGAGAAATTACTTAACGACTTGTGTCATCACTTACAATGCCGAAACTCCACAACGATTTCATATCGACACGCAAAGGAACTCAATCACAATAACACGCTTAAAAGGATGCCACGACCCCTACAAGTTATAGAAGACAATCGTGAGACCAACTAGACTTCTCAACCATCGCATCAAGAAGCTGAGAGGTAAGAATCTTGCCTGATCAAAGACACAGAAGAAACAAACCAGTATCACGAACAACTACTCAAATGTAGTCCACAATCATTGAGGAAAACTCTAGATACATCAAGAATCATCTCAAGAGGCAAAGAAATAATGAAAGGAAAGTTAATCAGACTGCTGTTCAGACACATCCAAAGCAACGTAATATCTGCGACAGATGTGGAATATCTAGACATCACTTCAAAGAACGCAAAGCACCGAAACAGCTCACAAGTTGATAGGCGCAGTGCTTCAATTGTGGAAAGACTGGATGTGTGCGCAAAGATTGTTTGGAACGAGGAACTCATAACAAGGTTCCACCACAAATAAGATCCCGAAAGAGAACTTGCAGATCACCAAATTAATCCCAGAATTGAACAAGATGAAAGACCAAAGGTGCCATATTTAATGTCAGAACTTTGAATTTCACTTGGCATTGTTTTAGCAAAGAAGTTTGGACGTTTGAAAGAATTTGTGAGAAGGTCTGATTAGTTAGCTAGTAGGAACTTCACAACCTTAAAATCTGAGATATGATTAGTACCTTGTACTTTCTAAGACCTAGCAAGCTCTAGATTTTGAGGACGAAATCCTCTGATAAGGTGGGTAGAGATGTAGCACCTGAATTTCTTCAGAAATTCCACGTAGGATATTAGAAATTAGTGATGTTGCCACCAAGGTTGTCAGGTATTCACAATGTTTTTCACATCACTATGTTGAAGGAGTATCATCAGGGCGCGACGCCACATGTAATCGACTTCAAGGACATCGAGGTGAATAGCAACGTATCCTACACAGAGAGACCCATCAAGATTTTAGGTCGAGAGACCAAGAAGCTGAGAAACAAGGAGATTCCATTGGTGAAGGTTCAGTGGAATCATCATGACGATAGAGAAACTTCGTGGGAAATGGAGTCAGAGATGCGAGAGAAATATCCTTTTCTGTTTTGTACCTACATAAGCTCTGATTTCGAGGACGAAATCCTTTAATAGGTGGTGGAAGATGTAACACCTGTAATTTTCTTTTCATTAATAATATCAATTTTTTGAAATTCTGTATTGGACCACTATATTATTATATTATTATTTTAATTATGTGACGGTATGGACGGCAGTAACCGTATCGACTCGACCGTAATAAGAATTAACGTAGTCCCGTACCCGGACATTAAAAATAATACGCGTTTGCACGTAAATCGAGACTGACACGTATACCGAGAAACTTATGTACGTAAACTGAGAAAGTGGCACACAATCCAAGTTGGGCCCACATGGCCGGCCATGTGGCAGCCACATGCCACCCTCTTGGACACATGTCCACTAGTAGGACACATGTCATGGCATATACACATGCCACATGACACCTAGCTCCTAGAATTTCAATATAAGCATGCATAGAGCATGCTTTATACACACTTTGTCTCTATGACCATCACTAAAAATCTGTGAAAGAGAGCTGGAGTTTTAATTCTTAAGAGAAAGAAGAGAAGAAGTCATCCTTGAAGTTGAAGTTCAAGCTCCATCAAGCTCAAGAACAACATCAAGCTTAATTTCAAGCTTTGGTGAGTAAATAGTGAGTAAATTGTGAGTACATTGTGAGTAAATTGTGAGTAATCTAACTCAATTTAGAATATATATATATATATATAGCATGTATTAATGTTTAGTAGGAGTTTGATGTTGTTGTGTTGAAGTTTTCATGACATGCAAGACAAATCCTTAAATCTGAGAAACAGAAACTTCCAGCAGAATGTAGTTTAGTAAAATGAATGTTTTGTGCAGCTCAAAAATCCAAATTAAGCTAAGTTTTTTTGTGGAGAAAGGTAACTCATATATCTACAAATAACTCTTCTATAGCTTAGTCTAGAAATCACTCCTTTATGGGTGAAATGTATGTAC
Source organism: Hydrangea macrophylla (assembly GCA_033977485.1). Lineage (NCBI taxonomy): Eukaryota > Viridiplantae > Streptophyta > Magnoliopsida > Cornales > Hydrangeaceae > Hydrangea > Hydrangea macrophylla. Next base: position 31,889,377 of record CM066987.1, read on the forward strand.
AACGCAGTGTTATGAATCTGAGAAACAGAAACTTCCAACAGAATGTAGCTTAGTAGAATGTTTTGTGTAGCTCAAAAATCCAAATTAAGCTAGTTTTTATTGTGGAGAAAGGTAACTCATATATCTACAAATAACTCTTCTATAGCTCAATCTAGAAATCACTCCTTCATGGGTGAAATGCATGTACAACGCAGTGTTATGAATATGGGAAACAGAAACTTTCAGCAGAATATAGTTTAGTAAAATCAACGTTTGGAGCAGCTCAGAAATGAGAATTAAGCTAAGTTTTTTTGTGGAGAAAACTAACGCATTTATCTACAAATAACTCTTCTATAGCCTGGTCTAAAAATGAACCCTTCATAGGTAAATTTCACATATAACACAGTGCTAAAAATCTGGGACAGAACAGTCCGAGATATAAGAAATGTCTATTAAAATAAATATTTTGAGTAGCTCAAAAATGTAATTGAAACTAGATTTTTTTTGTACATGAAGATGATCCAAATATCTATAGTGTTTTAGTTTTGAGTTTGATCCACAAAGCAATTTATCATGCCCAAATAAATCATGTTAATTCAGTCAACACAGTGAAAATATATCCTGGCAGATTGTACAGCTTTTTGTATATTGTTTTGTTTATGCATGGTGTTGATTGTTGATGCTAGTTTTCCGGTACCTGTGTTGTTATGAAAATCTCGTGCTATGGTAGTGCTATCGCGTAGATGAGTATGTTAAGGGTTTCATCTATATGTTTATTGGTATTAAATCCATGTTAAAAATCCATGAGCTACGTGCTATGTTTTCCATTGTTATGAATATAGTTTAATGACCGTTGAAAGTTCATACTCAAGCTTTGAGTATGTTGTACAGCACGATTATTGCGTTGATAATGATTGGGTAAGTTCTCATCGTAAGTATATTGAGGGGTAAAACGGAATGTCGGATGTATAGCAAAATCTTGACGGTTGTAATTAGAAGCTATTAATGAACTAAACTACGAAACGTACGAACGCGTAAGATAACGATAAAACCTTCAATAATATATTTTATGCGAATAAGGGACGTTGGGCATCGTTTTCCGTCATGTGGTTACTGGTCAAAGTTGATTAGTAAACTTTTGTGTCGTGTTCGGATATTTCTTGTAAAGTTGGTCTTTCGGTAATTCCATGGTGTCGATCAGAGAGTTATGTTTTGTGTTCTTGATCTGAGGATCGGCATGATGTGTTTGGTCAAGTGCGGATAACCTAAGGATCGTCATGACGTGTTCAATCAAGTGGTTGATTATTTTTCTTCACCCTTGGACTGAGGATCGACATGAAGTGTTCGGTCAAGTACGGGTGACCTGAGGATCGGCATGACGTGTTCGTCCAAGTGATTGTTAATATCCCGTACCCTTGGTCTGAGGATCGGCATGACGTGTTCGATAACGTGTGGGTGACCTGAGGATCGGCATGACGTGTTCGACCAAGAGACTGTTAATATCCCGTACACTTGTTCTAAGGATCATCAGTGATGTGTTCAATCAAGCGGTTCTCTGTCAAGTGTTGTTCTTTCTTGACCGGTAAATGCGTTTGGAGTTAAGTCTTCTTTCAGTCAATGTCGTTGGTCAGTTCAGTTCTGGGTTAAGTTTCGAAAGGAATGATTGGGTTTAAACAAGGCATAGTTTTGAGAATAAGACAAGATTAACGAGGCATAGTTTGAGAATAAGAAGGAATGAAGAATAACTTACCTTGGTGGTGGTAACCTTAAGGGGACCCTCACTTAGCTTAACCGCTAACGGCTTTTCATGCCGCTGGACCTTTCACGTCCAGCCTTTGAAGGTCCAGACAAAGCCGGCTACGATCAAGATATAGATTTTACTACTAAAGACTATGTTGATGAAGATTACTACGAGGAAGGCTACGATTTTGCCAGCTGAAGATCTTGGAGTTTTTCGTTTATCATAGTTCTGTTATTAATATGTCTATGATGTAATAGCTTAGTTGAACTTGTAATATCTATCTTTTGGTCTGTAATATACTAATCATGTAAGACTTGAAGTTTTAAATTTATGCTACCGTTGAACTTAGTCATCTTCCGTATTATATTATTGTTATAAGCATGTTTGGACAATCAGGTGACACTCACAACCAGTCATACGTCTATGAACCCATAAAGGAAATTTATTTTTCCCTATTTTTGGTACTTCGGGGCTTGATAGATTCATAGAATGCATTCCAATCCTGTAAAAGCTATGAAAATAGGCAAGTTTGAATACAACTGTCAGGGATTCATCATGATAGTAGAATGCATGTAAATCTAGGGAGTTGGGGACTTAATTATGCACAAATATCCTGTAACTAGCTGATGAATATGCAATATTCAACGCTAATCATTGGTGGTGGTGCTGGAGGAGGGTGGTGAGGGGAGGAGGAGGAGGAGGAGGCATCGATCAGGTTAAGGTTAGGTAGAGGCGGTGGGTACTAGGGTGGAGCTGTGGAAGTGGTGGACTAGAGGTAGAGGCGGAGGAGGGTGGTGAAAGGAGGAGGAGGGGAAGTGAATGGTGAAGGGGGTCGGGGAAATGAGGAGGAGGATGAGGCACCGCTCTGGTCTGGGAGATTAGGAGTCGTAGGAGAGAAATGAAGGGGGGTCAAGGTAAAACAAAAACTGAGAACAAAAAAACACAACGTTACTGATATGACCAAAATACTATTGTGATGAAAATCTAAACAAAAGCCTCTCTCTCTAGTCTAGAGAGAGAAAAGCGATCCACTTTTCGCCTTAACAAGTAGCAGCCGCCTCCCTCCCCGTTCATCTTCCACCCCCCCCCCCCTTTCTCCTTCCTTTGAGCTGCTTTCCACTTCTTTGGTGAAGTTTTCCTATTCTTTCGGGAAGTTTTGTCTTGGGATTTTTTTCCCTTTTCCTGTTCCTTTTTTGTTTTCTGTCTTTGTGTTTTCCATCTCTGTGCAATCCATTTGGTCCAACATGTTAGATATTTGACTAGACCAGTCTTGAAATAGTAGATTAACTTTGGTCATCATTGGGTATGATTGGTGGCTTCAGGACCCTCTCCTTCTACAGTGGTTCTTTTCATGGTGTAGTTTCTACTACTATGGAAGATCTTCAAGCAACTTTAGTTGCTCCATTAGTGAAGTCTCTTCACCTTTTTCGGGCTTGGCGATCTGTCATCTTATCTCTTTAGACGATTTCTACCATCTACAAGAATGAAGTTGCCCTGGGTTCCGGTTCTGATCTCGCGGCTGTCTCTTTGATGAGTGCTTATGGATGGTTTTCTTTGATCACTTATGCTTTCTTTACTATTGTATCTTTTGTTTTTACCATTGTTGTTGCATCTGTTGTTGTTTGTGTTGTTTTCTTTATTATGTTTGATCTTAGTTCATTTGGTGACCTTTCTTGTGTTGTATTTGAGGATAATCACTTTTATGACTAGGTTTTGTTTGTATTGTTTCTTCTAGTTAATGCATTTACCCTTTAGCAAAAAAAAAAAGAAGAGGTTTGGCCTAAGGTCCTTAAGGTTGGGCAACTTTGGTTTAAAGGATAGCCCATTAACAATAACCTTTACAAGGACAAAAGCCCACGCCTATTTTTTAGGTCTAGTCCACAACATCAACATTTCACTCTTCCAGTACATTTCATTATTTTCATTTTACCAAACTACCCCACTTCATCTTTCCTAGGAGAAAAAAAAATAGTGACCTCTCTCTCTCATCCTCCCATGGCCACTATTATCACCACCCATACCTGACCTTCGTCCACCACCTCTGGTGACCACCACCGGCGTCCTCCGACGACCACCATGGTAACTAACACCATCGCCACTACCATCGCCGGCCACCGCCACCAAAACAGACCTAGATCACCACTGCCACCAACATCATCGCCACTACTACTGTCGGCCACCACCGCCAACACCATCACCACAACCAAACCAGATCTGGATCTGATTTGATTTTTCAAAACAGATTTAATTCCTCAACTGATATTACTCTTTGATTTTAATCTCATCAAGCAGCTGAAAATAGTATGGATATCTTTCCCAATCCCCTTTCACAATACATCATGGTTCACCAAGATGCAAACAATCATTGAATGAGCATTTTGCACGTTGAATAGCCTCCAACATAAGTAAAATTTCACTTAGGATATCCTAAGTCAAATTTTACTCAGGATGTATCCCAAGTCAAATTTGACTTAGCATTTTTCCACTTAAGATGTTTGTTGGTCTGCTTGTACTGTTTGAGGAGACTTTTCATTCTTCAAGTTTAGCCTGTTTAGGCGATGACTGTCCCAATTTTGATCCAAAAAGTAGTAATGGCACGAGCTCTAAGTTATTTTGTGCAAGTGGGTCTCACGCTCCTAGCAACCCCAGTTCCAACGCTAAAATGCACAGCTCACCGACCCCCTCTAAAGTTGCGACGCACATGAGAGATAGCCACTTTTTCCCCAAACCCAGAAATGTGTTTGCATTATTTATTTTGGTGCCTCTTTAAGCCATGCAGATGTTGTATTGAGTTCTACTAATGGCCACGTTGCTAAATCCCCTTGTGACAATACACATCTGACCATTGGAACCCCTAAAGAAATGCATAGCCCTGTAGACACCCCATTTTGTCGGCTATCAGATTTAGGGAACCCATAGCTTGGTGGTTCACAATGATCGGAAAAGACTCAAAAGGACTCCTGGAAGCCCGTTCTATCTCTCAGAATGCTCAGAATGACCAAAATGCCCCTGAAAGCCCAAAAGCTCCCAGATTCGGACCAAAAGTTCTGGAAACATGCTACGTTGTAAGAAAAGTGATAAAATGAGTTTTTTTTAAGTAAAATCGGATGAAATCATCAGCTCCCAGAGACCCCCGGAAGTCCCGGAAGTTCCCGGAAAGTCCCTGTTGACCGGTTTGACCAATGTTTGACCAGATTTGACCAAGGTTTGACCAAGTTTGACCAAAATCGTCCAAATTTACCGGAATCATTCTGGATCATGTGGAAAATATTAAAATGAGTTTTAAAAGGAAATCGAGCGAAAACGTCAGCTCCGGGGAGCTCCCAGAGGTTCCCAGAACTTCCCGGGAATCCCAGGTTTGACCAGAATTTGACTTTAGAACCGGAGCACCGTAATAATTTTCAAACATTTTTCATGGATACTAGAGGTCAATAGATATCCAACGGTATATCACACATAATTTTTAGATTTAAAACGAGTTTATTATGAATTTCTGAAGGCGAAAAAGGCGATCAAATCGGCTTTTATCGCAAATACCGCAAAACTTTTCAAAGTGACCTATCTCCAAACTATTTTTTTTTTATGTAAAATAGACTCCATTACCTTTCCAACAGTATATCACAACCTCAATTTGGAGTTCGTATGCGTTTTCTGTGAATTTCGGACGAAATAGGGCCTTTTCGCGAATACCAGAACCTCTGGGGGCCTAAACGTAAATTTCTGGGCGTCTGAGGAGCAGTGCCGCCGCGGCACTGGCCCAGTGCCGCTGCGGCACTGGCCCAGTGCCGCCGCAACACTCAACCCTCGCAGAGTCTATTTTTGTAATTTTTTAGGGGGTCCAATTTGATTAATTGAAAGCCAAAACGACATAGTTTTGTGTTCACAGTTGTTTGGGACCAATGGGAGTATTTCTAAAATTCCAAAACCACCCCAAATTGGCCTATTTAAACCCCCCATTGCTCTTCATTTTGGGGGGGAGGGCAAGTGTAAAGCTTGAAAAGTTGTAGAAAAGAAGAGAGATAGAGATATGTTTAGAAGAGAGAAAGGGAGCTTCTCCCATTGATTTTCCATAAGAAAGTGAGTTTTAATCTTGTTTTCTTCCATTATTCTTCTATATACTTCACATTCAAAGTCCACCCAAACTTTCATTCTTGAGCATTCATGAGATAGAAAGCTACTTCCATATCCAAATGTCAAAGTCTATGAGAGAAACACCAAGCTACAAGTCCAAAATCACATTGATTATCATCTATTGATTGCTATTTACTTGCTTGTTTATATATGTGTTTATCTCTTCTTCCCCCATTTCTTCTTGGTTTTTCTTTGATTACTTACTAGTTCATCATCATCTAAGTGATGACATAAAGTTTGAGGTGAGTGAATCCTTATGGATAGTAGCTCTTAACCTCAAAAACATGTTTGATAGATGATGATTAAAACCTCAATACTTCCAAAGTATTCTTGGGGTTATGCTCAAATGAAAATAAATCTCTCCAACAATCTTGGAGGCTCTTGATGATGAGTTTGATGTTGATATTCCAAGTGGTTATAATCTCTATTTGATGTTGAAAATATACTTTCAAAACTTCTATTTCAAAACCCCTCTTGATCCCTTTTATTTTGATTTCAAGAAAGAAAACTCTAGTTTTTTTTTTTCCAAAATCTTCAAAACAGTGAGTCAAAACAGTGAGTGATCTGAGTTCAAAGATTTCTCTAGAACTCAATACTCAATGTATGGATGCAAGGCCACTTGGAAAGTCTTCCTAACTCATTAGAGAACACCCATGATTTTTGGTTTGACTTGGAAATACTTGGAAATGGTCCATTTGGACCCAAACATTCCTCCCAGACATTCTGCCTCTGCTATCACAGCAGCTTGGTTGACTTCCAACTTCTTTTTCAGAAACGTTTTCCAAAATAGGTGGTCCCAACTTATTTTTACCTTAAACTTCAATGTCTTAGGGAACTTTCTGTATAAAATGGGCCTCTAGATCATTCGTTTTCATTTTCTAAGATTTTTCAACATTTCAGTCGACAGTACGGACTCTGTTTCTGAGTGATCTCTATTGTTTATATGATTTCTCTCAATATGTGATAGTTATTAAAGATTGGATTTTCGGGTTGTGTTCTAGACACAATAAGGAAGATCTCCATAAAAAATCATGCATTGAAAACATTCCTAACCCCTCTTTTCAATTTCTAAAAGATCATGTTACTGTTCTGTCCACTATTCACAGCAAGCACATTCTAACTTTCATTCTTTGATTTGATGCTTACATGCATTCCAAATTAGCTCATGTCTTAGGAAGTTGTTCATACTACATTTGTATATATCCCATGATGATTTTCTTCATACATTCATACATATTCTAGACTTCTAAGTCATTCTAGGAATTCATGTACACAAACACACTACAACCTTTGCACATTTTACGATCATACATTGCATCCATGCAAGATTTGGGGCTTTCATGGCTCCTAATCTAAGAAGATCATAAGGAATGAACTTGATCATACGTTCATGTTTCCCCTCGATCTAATCTTCCTTTCTCATCCGTCCCGGGGATTGAGAGGTCTTCTTTTCCTCAAAGATTAACATGCATCATACTAGCTTGCTAATCTTATTTTGATTTCTTTGATTATTTTGTTTCAAGAACAATTCATGTCCCCTTTAGACTAGGGAAACTTTATTACTTGATACATGATTAGACGATTTTTCCTAGGTTTATTTGTGTGATTTTTTTCACTTTACATTGTATGATATTTGGCTTAGATCTTATGAATGATATTTTATCTTTAGATCTTCCATTTCAAGTTTCTTATGTGATGTAATATATTATCATAATATTAATTGTCGAACCATACATAGTATAAGATGGTTATTTGGATGCTAATTGAGGCCCGTCGAAAGACGGGGCGAGTTGAGGGTGTTTTAGTCGTGACAAAGACTCCTTCCTCTCTCGTACCAAAACCCCGAACCAAGTTCTTTGGTTATGAAGGACCGGTGCCCTTTATCCATTTGGGTGAGTCAAATTAGGTTTCTTGGTTCCTTAAAGACCAAGTGGCGACTCTGTATCTATTTTCAACAGACCTTTTCTCTTTCTCTCTTCAAAATCAAATTTCAAACAAAAACAACAAAAGACAAAGTGGTGGAACCCCGCGTGTCCACAGGCCCCCCTCAAGCTGCCACGTTGGTACTAAAGTTGCTCAATCTGTCCAACCTTTACAACAAAGAACAATATCACATCCTAAGTGAACTTTCACTTAAGATATCACATCCTAAGTGAAATTTCTCTTAAGATATCATATCCTAAGTGATGGAGAATGTGGTGACCGGAGATCAAGAGGTTCGAGACGATAGAGTTAAGCTTCATTGCAGTACCTATTTTAGAGAGAGAAAGAAGAGAGATGAGGTGGTGGCCGACGAGGTCTTCATCTACATTGTAGTAGCGGTTTTAGAGGGCGAGCTTCGAGACTAGAGGGTTCAACTTCATGAGGAGTGCGAGTGCTTGACCAATCCCACCGACGACACCTAACACAATGACTTTCCGGTGAGGTTCCGACTCCGATGAGTGGCAATGGTGGAACAGATGAAAAGAAGAGGAGGAAGAAGCTACTCATCCTCAACATTGTAGCCCCCTTGATCTTATTTCTAAAGAGAGAGAGCGAGAGGGACGAAGGTGGTGGTCGCCGGAGATGGTTAGGGTGGTGGTGGCCGGAGTTGGCAGGGATGGTGGTCGGAAGTGGCGTGGGTGGTGGTAATGGTGGCTTGGGTTTGGTTGGGGGTTAGAGGATGAAGATGAGGGTAAGTGGCTATGGTTTGGTTAGGGTTAGAGGATGAACATTTGGGTATTTTGGTCTATCGACATTGGAAGGACTTATCTCCAATATGTATTTTAAGTGTCCTTAATCCCAATAAATCTCCTCTTAACGACTTTTTCACCAAATTTTCCCAAAAATAATAATCATAATAATGATATGACCAAATATAGCCAGACCAATCTCCAAGGGACACCTGTATGAGATTATAAATCGGGTCATCAACTCATGGACTGATCATCCGTTAAAACGGGCCAAAATCGGGCCCAACATACCAAGCCCGCGCCAATACGAAATATCATTTTGACACTATCGATTTTTAAAAAAAAATAAAAAAAAAAGGGCAAATTACATTTTGTACACTTATAGTTTGGGTGTGATTTTCTTTGTTCTCTATACTTTCAATTTTGTCACTATGATCCTCAATTTTTTTTTAGTTTCAATATAGTCCATTAATTAATTTTATTATTATTATTTTTTTCAATTTTTGACTTATTTATATTCAATATAGGTGTGTAAAATGTAATTTTTCTAAGCAAATTTACCATTATGCCCCTTATGATACCTCACATGTGATCACATGACCTACTTTTCTGAAAAAAAAATATTGAAATTTTTTATGAAATGACTACATTGAACCTAAGTTGAATTTATAAAAACTAAATTGATAAAATTAAAATTATAAAGACCAAAATAACATCAAATCCAAATTACAAGTGAGAAAAGTATAATTTACCCAAAAGAAAAAAAAAAAAGAAAGAATATCGGGAACAAGCAGTGTGTGTCTGTGTGTGTTGTGTGGCTCTCACACACACAGCGTCCCAAACTCCATTTCACTGAGACAAGGCCGCACGCACAGACTAACTCTCTCTCTCTCTCTCTCTCTCTCTCTCTCTGAGAAGAATGATGGAGTCTCAACACCATCATCAGTACTATATCTTCAGAACAACGAGGATTGGACTTTGACGGAATGTGCTCCCCATGCCTTTATTAGGTATACGAAACTTCAATTTTGCACCAACTTTTTTGGTTTTACTCTTTCTCTTGATGTTCCCAAATTCTCACAGCTATTTGTTTATACTTTTTTCAATCTGTTTAATTGCTTTACATTTGTTATACCCTGTAAAGTTATTGCTTATTTTTGAATGGAAGTAATTTTTTCCTTTGTGGTACATATGTTTGATATAAATTGGATATACTTAAGATATAAATACATGATATTTGTGGGTTATTTTGCTATACAAGTTTAGGAGTATGGGAATCTACAAAACCCAACTCATGTAGTCATGTACAAAACACATAGAAGGAATTAAGACTTGCTTTTTTGAAAATGTGAAATGTGTTTTAGAATGTGTCTTGAGAATCCATTGAACACGAAGAGCGTAATGTAATTAAAGTTTGGTGTGCATGCTTGCACTTTGTTGTTTACCTCCATTGTGATAGAGCTTGGTTTGTTTCGTTTGTTGCCTCTTCACGTGCAATGCAATTCAGGGTTGCACATGAAGGAGGGTGTTAGAAGTTTGACGGAGTATACCTTGTTGGGCACATTCTCTAACAGCTTAAGCTTTTAGAGTAGACGGTGGTTAACACAATTGGTTAGAATGCATTCTGAAAACTACATTCCACACACCCTATGTTCTTTGCAAATTCTCGTCTAGTTTCATTGTATGCTTAAGTTTTTCTGGTGATAGTTTCTGTGTTCAAAACTTTTGCAGTACTTGCCTACTTGGATTGTCTCTCCTAGATTTTGTGTTATTGGGCTACCTCTTTCATATAATCATTGAGAACGTATTTCATGAGTTAGTGTTTACTCCGCAGATATTGCTACTGTAAAGCCTTCTTTTCAGAATCATGTGTACGGCTCAAACATTTATTGGGGGTGAATTTGTATTGGGAAGTGATAACAGATTGATATCTGAATGGAGGTCCTTCAAAATACCAAATAAAGCAAAAAAGTTAAATTTGGGACACATTGAGACTCAGGGGAGTCGTCTCGTAATTACTGCAGTTGCCACTCTTGAACAGAAGTATACTGTTCAGAGCAATGACGGACGTGAAAGTCGCCGCAATTTCCATTCAGTTATCGATCAAAAAAGTCGCGTGACTTTGCCTCAATCTTCTAGTAATGATTCAGAAGAATTGGAAGAGAGAGAGAAGTTGAGGCGGATGAGGATTTCGAAAGCAAATAAAGGTAACACGCCATGGAACAAAGGCAGGAAGCACAGTGCAGGTAAGAGAGTATTTGAATTTGCTCTTGAATTATGGCCATTCACATAATTAGTATCTTTAAATTTTTTTCTAACAGTTTTTTCAAAATCATTTGCAGAAACCCTACAAAGGATCAAAGAGAGAACCAGGCTTGCAATGCAGAATCCTAAGGTGATGTCATGTAAGAATAATATTTACAAAGGCTTGACATAACTTGATTAGGTTTAGAATAAAGTTAATTGTATACAAGTAGTGCTAGACTTGGAAATATAATTTCAGAAACGGTAACTAAGTTGTAGCAATTGCCAATTGACATGAGAACCCTATTCAAAGATTGATTCACTTAGGCTTTTCTTTGAATTGTTTCATCTTTGAAAAAGCCCATGGCTTCGACTTATTCGATATTGATACGAACATTGCCATCTGGACCTGTACTGCCACATCTTACTGTACTGCCACATCATACATTAAATAATGTTCTTGACGGCCAAATCCAATGCTGGGTGTGATTGGATGATTTAGATTTGTGAAACTGCCAATTGATTTTGGATATAACAATGAGGAGCTAAGGGAGTTTCATGTCTTGTTCTTCACAAATATACTTGTTTTGGGTATGTTCAATTTGTTTATTCTGTTAACAAGCATTATTTATGCAGGTCAAGATGAAGTTAGTTAACCTGGGACATGCTCAAAGGTGAGATTCGATGTCATTCCATCTTGTTATCTTGCATTTTTGGTTTGCATATGCTATCTTTTTTCTCCTGTTTCATTTAGCTGAAGTTCTTGGGCCTTCATAAACTTTTTGATTTTCTATTACTTCTTAGAATTTAATTTCCGTGTTCAATAATTTGGCTTTCCTACAGTCGTGAATATCATCTATGAAGGCCATATTGAGTTTTGGACTTTGACTGTCGGTTGAATGTCCGATGGCACATTGCTCCGACTTGAAAACCGCCCTTTATGACTTGGTCCAAATTTGTCATTTAGTGACTGCTTTTGCATCTAAAAAAAAGTGTTCCTTGTGATCCAATCTCTTCACTATTGAATAGTTTGATACATTTGGTGGTACGGATAGAAAATGAGGTTTAGAAACTTGATCGTGTTCAATTCATTAGAGCTGACAATTGAGCTATAGATAATGAGATCATGAAATGTGGCAACGTGTCTTCGAATCAATGTATGTAAACAACCACCTCCTACCTCCTTTCTTCAGAGAAACGCACACAAAGACATCCTCCTTTATTGTATTAGTGATTCTTAATAGGCATTCAGTAGAATTATAAATCGAGCCCTTTGAGAAAATCTGGGAATATATCTATTAAGAAATAAGTGTCAGAATATTAAGGCAGTCCAATTGAGACGTGCAATTTTTTATTTATTTTGTTATCGCAGTTGAATTAAATGTTCAAGAAGATTGTAAAGACCTAAGTAAGCTCTTCGATTGAGGTCAAACAATACTGTTACATCACCTATCAGGTAGGGGAGGGGGCAGGATGAGGTGGAGTCATCATGTCACTCTCTTGGATTGTCCCTAGGAAGAATAACTGAGGAGTGCAACTCTCATTGGATTCGGCTGATGGTTGAAACTTCTTGAGCACTCTTATGACGAATGATACTTATCATGAAGCAAATTTTCTTTCGGGCTTCTTTTTACTTTTAGTTGAGATACAACCAGTAGGCTAGTCGTACTTATTAGCGTACTATAAGGGCTGGGCGTAATGAAACATGCTTACAAGCAATGTTACTTGGACTCTTCTTAATAGGTTGAAGGACCCGTGTCTGATACTCGGATGAGGGTACGGGACATGCGTCGGACACGTCTGGTTGGACGGACGCCAAGAAGCGTGTTAGCTGCTGTTTAATAGTCTATTAACGCTAAGTCTCTAATTATATTCCTTTTGCTACAATGTTCTTTCAAAATGAACAAATGCTCATGTTGAAGTCTTATTTTTATAGAAAACACTATTTTATCTTAGAGATATAACAAAAATATAGATTTTATTGTTGTGTTTCTATGTTCTTTGAATGATCGATTTTGAGCTTCTGAAACTTGAGAAGATTTATCTCTGCCGAATGCTTGGAATTCTGTTTCTGGCTTTCAGTAGAAACATGTTAAGCGCTCTATAGAGGCTCGAGTGTTTGAATTCTATTTGTTAATCTTTTGACTCTATTTTTCAACAAATGACTATCCTCTTTTTCTGCCAATATACAGTAAAGAAACCAGGATAAAAATTGGGGTTAGTGTGCGGGTGGGATGGGAAAGGCGTCGTGAGAAGTTAATGATACAGGAAAATTGTCACTTGGAGTGGCAGAATTTGATAGCAGAAGCTTCCAGAAAGGGCATTGGTGGCGAGGAAGATTTGCAGTGGGACTCCTACGAGATCTTGGATAAACAGTTTGAGCTGGAGTGGTTGGAGAGTGTTGAAAAAAGGAAGAACAAGCCTCAGCTGAAAGGGGGCAACAAAGGACCCAAGTCTCCGGAGCAAAGGAGGAAAATTTCAGAAGCCATTTCTGCCAAGTGGACTGACCCAGTAAGAGCTTATGATTACATAATTTACATTTCAAAACAGTTGATCATGTTGGGTCTAATTGGTCATTCTTACCCCTACAACCTAGTGCTATATATTGGTTAACAATTAGTCAATTGAAAGGTCTTGATTTTGAAAAGCAAACATGAAGTCTTGATAGCCTGTTTGGTAAGGCTGAGAACCCCTTGTCCTTGGTATCTATTTATGTCTTGCTTAAAGAGCTCTTTGCAGCCCGATAGACGGTGTTTTCAAAAGGATTCTTCTTTTGATCTCCACGGAAGAATTATTTTCAATAGGTTTTTGAAAATGCAGCAAATTGCTGCTGTTGATTGAAGCTATTTTTTGGCTTTTAAGTGGTACAGCTTTTTATAAAGCTGTGAAAAAGGTTGTCAAATGGATTCAAATACCTCAATAATCCCAAATAAGTGATTGTTGCCCTTATTTTGTGACGTCTGCCGACTGAATTGAGAGCACCCTTTAATGGTAAGAATTTTTGAAGGGTGAATTTTTGTTGGGCTTCAATATCTATTTGCATTGTGTCATCCAAGTCTAACCTTGCTAGAACTGATGGGTGCCCCTTTTGCTATGCAATTGAGGGTTTTGACCAGTGAAGTACGGACACGTTGATGCAACAAAATCCTAAAAAATTTGCACTAACACTGCAGGAAAAGTGTCCATGAAGTGTGGCGTCCATGCATCAGACACGACACGTGACCCGTTACCTTCTTAGAATTGTCGGTGCTTCCTAGGTTTTGACAGAAACAGTGATGCACCAGACAGTTGTAAAAGCTGCTTCCACAGTTGGACGTTGCTTTGGCAAAAGCGAATTTTGCTTTCGCAATACTGCTGCACCTAACTGATAAATGATAAACACCAGTTTTACTTCTTCTGTGACATTTTCTAATGGTTTTTTCCTCTAGGGGTACCGTGATAGAGTTTTCTCTGCTCTCTCTAAATATCATGGCACGCCCGTTGGAGTCCCAAGAAAGGTGAAGAGAAAACCAAGTGCTGATATAGCAACCAGAAAAAGGAGTCCTTTGAAGAAGAAAGTTAACAATAAGGATAATTCTGTAGCTAATGAAGCTAAAAGCCAGATTCAGAGACCTAGATTGAGGAGAAGTAATGTGCCCCTGTACAAGGATCCTTTGGCTGGCTCCAAGCTGGAGATGATAAAGAACATCAGAGCACAGAGAGCATCTGCAGACACCCAGAAAACCGAAGCTATTGAACGAGCTAAGTAAGTTCACTCCCTTTCTTTTGTCCTTCTATAGCCAAGTTTAAAAATAAAACAGTGGGAAATGGGGTAAGAAAAGTGTCCAACAGCATTGAGTCGTTCAAACTTATGGGGGCTTTGTTTTATGAGTAAATGCTACCCAAATACATGTGGCAGTGGGACCACTTTTAATAATGGTGGGACCACTTCAACATCCTCTAAATCAAAATCCGGTGGGCCCACTGCAACATGTATTTGGGAAGCATTTGGGATCCAATATTTGGGAAGCATGGCATTACTTTTGAATTATATTAAGGGGCATTTGGCCATACCTCCCTGCAATAAACAATTTCCAACAATAGGTCCCTATCCTTTTTTTTAGTCCCAAAAGTCCCTGACATTTTGATTGGACGAAAATGGCCCTTAGTAGAAACACACCATCTTCAGCTTCCAAAAGAGCGTGGTTCCCAAAGCTTTTTATTTTTTAGTTTTCAAACTTTAAAATGCCTTGACTTTTAATCTAGAATTCCGTTTTCAACAAAATTTATACATTCGAAATCTACAAAACAAGATCAAACAAACAAGATCCATATTGACTATAAAAATTCCAAAAAAAAAATAAAAATAATCGAATTTAAACAGCTCAAAATCGAGTGTCAAGAAATTATTATTTTTTTTCGTAAAAGCAACACTTCCATTGCGTAAATCTTGAAAAAATAGTTCGAATAATAAAAATTGCCCAAAATGACCAATTTTGGCCCCTTTTTTTGCAAATTTTACTGTCTTTAGTCTTTACTGTGTGTAAAAGTATATCACTACATGTTGAAGGCAGTGAAATTTTCTGTCTTTTAAGGTGTAAAGAGAGTAATTTTTCTGCCATTAAGTTGTAATGACAGTGTCGTTTCACTGCCTTTTTTTTTTCTTCGGAAAACAAACATTTTTGTTCGTATAGCAGTACTGAATAAGTTTTGGGCATTCTGCCATAGGTCCCTATAGTGACCACTTTCCAACTATAGGTCCTCGTACAATTTTTTAAACCCCAAAAGTCCCTGACTTTTTTTTTTGGGGGTCAAAATACCCCCTTTAAATCGTATTTCACTGTCTTTTGATTAATTTCACCGCCTTTTTTCATTGTCTTTTGAACTTCAATTGCAATAACATGTTGCTGCCTTTTAACACAAATTTTTTTTATGACTTATTTTACTGCCTTAAACCCTACCTTTGTAGCCGTATCTTCTTGCTTGGACAGAAGAAGCTATACATGTGGTTATACATATATGTTGATACAGAGGTACTATAAGAACGGAGTGAGTTAAAGATGTGATGTCCTTCTTGGACAGCCCATTCCGACTAGGCTAACCTCAGGGTTCTTCTTCTCTAATGTTTTAAACTAAAAAGTTAATAAAACCAAGTACAGTAAATGAATTTGATGTAAATTTATGCTACAAACTTTCGATATTCCACTACAGAATATGTCGCATACAATTATTTCTGTACACAGTTATGTAATACTATCAGGGCAATCATATTCAGACAATATTTTTGCAAAAAAAATGTAATAAAAAACAACTCATGAGTTACTTCAAAGCATGGACCATTCGATGCCGGCAACCACATCTCTCCCTAGCCGACCACCAACAACCAGAAAACCCTAGATCTACGGAAACAAGAATCGAAATCTTAGGCAGTGGCTTCGTGTCTGCTTGTCTGTTTCGACTCCGGAGAGAGAGAGAGAGAGAGAGAGAGAGAGAGAGAGAGAGCGCAAAAGGGTATGGGACCTGGGATTTAACATGTTACAAGGGATGGGTCACGGGGAAATTCTGCCTATAATATTTTTGAAGACCTAAATTTTTGACTAAACACTATATGCGTTTAGCCCTTGTGTCCTTGGACGGTGAGAAAAGGTTGGAAAGGACTTTTTGTTGGAAACTTTATTTTTGAAGGAGTTCTAAATAATTTTCCCTTATAGTCTTCTTACAAAAATAATAGCACTACCACCAAGGAAAATGATCAGTCGTATACGCACACTTGATGCATCAGAAATGGAGATTGTATTCCATTGTTTTTAAAATGAATTGCCCACTCTTGGTAGAACATGTGAGCCAAATGAACCCATTGTTTGTTCACGTTTCCTCTAAATTCTCAGAGTTACACTGATTTGCGTACATTCGGTACTTAAAACTTTATTCAGATGTTCCGTCTTCATGTTAGTAAGACATTCTGCAGGCTTTTGATTGCTGAAGCTGAGAAAGCTGCGAAGGCCCTCGAGGTAGCTGCGCAGACAAGCCCTCTTGCTCAAGCTTCCCTGATTGAAACCAGAATGCTCATATCTGAAGCAATTCAATCAATTCAATCCATCGGGACAGTTCAGATTCATCCTCGTGACAAGGGCATAAACTCTTCATTTGCCTCAACCAGATTGACAAAACATGGTGGGAAAGAAAAAGCTGCAGAAGTTGAAGATCAGGGCATTACAGATTACAGAAAAATAAACGGTTCCCAAGCTGTAGAGTCGAGTGAAAGTAACGTAAAAGACTTTGGTTTTGGTCAGTTCAGCTTTCAGGATTTATTCAACGGTAAAGACGAACTTCTTCTGAGAAGCTCGAATGATTATAGATCATTGAATGGTAAGGAGGAGTTTTATAACACTTTTAGTGATAATGGTATATCTACTTCAGAGTTGGACAATATGATAAAGGATGAACTGGGTCAGCGTCAACCAAATGGGAATGATGGAGACGGAAAAATGCCATTACCAAATGGAAAGAAATTAAATTGGGGGAAAAAGGACTTATCGTCTAATTCGATTGTCACAACTACGAAGAGATGGGTTCGCGGGAAGCTGGTTGAGTTGGCCGAAGAAGATTCAGATTAGTTCAGAAAGATTTCAAATTTGCGTCTTGCTATAGAGGTATGAAATATATGATACACATATTGATCACAAGAAAAGAGAATGTCTTCTGGGATTTGTCATTTGGCTACATAGTTCTTATTGATAGCCAATTTATGTTATATTAGACCCTTGCTTACAAGAGTTTTGATAAAATAGTGGAGCAGTTTGGAAGCACAGGTACCCCTAGTGAGTAGCTGAATTCATGGTAATCACACACACACACACACACACACACACATATATATAATTGTCTGCTTATCTTCCTGCTACTAACTAACCAAGATGGTAGTGCGAGAGAATGGCTTTGATCATCTCCAATGGTTTATGTCATATTTTTGTCGTACAAACGCTATATTTATCTCTGATACTATCCGTACGATTGTACTGTGTTATATTTGGTACATTAATACTATATTCGGGCAATACTACACCTTTTGTATCAGTGTCGAAATGTTTTATTTCGATATTTCTGTTCCAATTGTGTTGTGTTATATTTGTAATGTCAATCCTATTGTTGAATCCTACTTTTACCAATTTTCTAGCCAACATTATTCCTCCTCTACCATTCAAAAAAAAAAAAAAAAAAGTAAATGCTATTGTTTCGCAAATTTGAGAATTTCAATTACTACAGGAGTGGTACAATGTGCAGTGGTTTGTGCTTCATGACTAGTGTCACAGCATGTGGTAACTATCAAAACATTTAAAAATCAAAATTTAATTGAAATTCGAGAATCATAACGATTCTCTTCAAAATAGCATATTGTGAGTATTGCCAGTATTTTGCACTTGCCAAATCCCCAAGTCATGTGTATTTGGGTCGGTCAAATAAGCACACCACTATAGAATGTTCTTATGTTTTGAGGGTGACATTTTTAGAATCCAGGCTTCGAATTTTTGCTATTTGTGACAAAAATGGACTTAAATACCCCTAAAATTAATGCCACGAGAAGATAAAAGAACTAAAACACTTAAGACTGCAATCAGGGTAGGACCATAAGACGAAAATAAGGGGAAAATAGTGGTGTAGTTTTCCGATACTGAAATTTTCATTTTCTTTTTTTTTTTTTGGGTGGAAAAAAGGGGAAAACACTGGTTATAACTGAAATGCAGGGTATTTTTGTTATTTCAAGTAAAAAGTTAACACAGTTAGTGTCATGACCCATCCCGCTAACTTGCGGAAATAGGACACGTGGCACGCTACCAAGGCTCATACAACCATTAAACTACATTACGCAGCGGAAAAGAACTTTAAAATACCTTGAGTATATAAAACTTTAGGAAACATTAACCCCCGAGTTGTAAAATCCGTATAAAATTGAAAACGTAATTATATTTCGAATCAGATGAATATATGTTAAAAGGGTCCCAAAGGTACCCTAAGAACCAATCAAAACATTTAAAATATTTCTGGAAGTGGTATAAAAAGATTTGTTGCAGGGGTCATTTCGACCGGTCGAACGACCCCCTTCGACTGGTCGAATGACCCTTTAGCAGAACTCTGCCCAAAGCTGCAGAATTTTTGCTAAAGCATCACCCAACCTCAAACCCTTCATTACTCCAAACAAGTTAACATTATTCTCCACCTCACAAGCAATACTAAGCTTACGATAACATCATTGAAACAATCTAATCCAAGAAAACAACAATAACGAAACAAGTTAAGGCTTATTTGGATTGAAACACCAAAGCATTTATACTATCCTTCCATAACCAAATTTGACAAGTTAAGTAATCAAAACACGAATCCTTGAGTTCGGATTCATTACAACATAACTAAAAAGAGGTTTTTCGACATTTTACAACATTACTACACTATTCCAAATCTTCTATGTTGAAGTTAAAAGTTCTAACTTCTCAAAATTCACTTTACACCATTTGGGATTTAAGACAAAAACATATACTAAAAGAAGGATTCCTGTTGCTCCCGCGGTCTCACTCCTCACGCTTCTTTTTCCCTTTTTTCCTTTCACCTGCAATGGAGTAAAGCTCCACTACTCAGCTATATGTTGAGTGCACAATTCTAAATATATACTTATATGACAATTCATGGATTAAACATCTAAATCACATCAAATAGTCTCTAGAGAAAGAGACACACATTCATCCAATATATCGTCAAGCTCAAAGTCTATCAACCGCGATGCCAATGGCAAGTCCAGAGTCTATCAACCATTGCACCCAACTGCTCTGGCATGGTTGGTTCCCAAACCAAGCAAGTAGTCGTCGCTACTGAAACTCTCAAACATCGAGAGGCGTACCCCGGCATGAATTTGTATCAAACTCCCCTTTGACCCACATAGACACATAACATGTTCATATAATCACATATACGTGCTTTCATGGCATTTTCGCAAAATTAACGGGCCTACTTAATACATAAATTTTGCCCGGATCCAAAATATCAAGTTCGATAATTAAAACATGAAATTTTCTATAATTCATAGGCTTAGAATTCATACCTCGTGCGATCGTCCTATTATTTTGAAGGATGAACTAAGAGACTAATTAAACGTCAGATCTTGAATTTTAAGCGATTCTAGGGGTGTCCACGGGTCGGGTGAGTCGGGTTTGACCCCCACCCGTTCATCCACCCGAATCATCTCGGGCTCAGAGCTTAGCACCCGTCATCCATCCGACTTATCGGGTGAATCCGACTCGTCGGTTTCGGGTGGAGTCGGTTCGGGCTCGGGTGAAAACCGAAAAACTCAGATCAATTCGCAGATATGAAAATAACACACAAAACGAAGATATTTGAAAACCAAAATGATACTAAAATCAACCAAACCACTGAAATCAACAAGGGAAGAAAGAGATACGTCCAAATCTTATACATATAGGAGCAGATCTAAACAAATACAAAACACAAAAGATACAAAACACAAGTATTTGTGAAGACAAGCAATCAGATCTACTATATATATATATATATATATGGTCGGATCTACAACATTTAGATAAGATCTAGTACACATAAGACCAGATTTTGTAGAATACCCCCAAAAAAAGACAAAAAAACCTCAACTATTGGTGAAGACGTGAATCAAACTCGGCACCGATCTAATTTTTGAGCCAAGCTTCGACGGCTGCAGTTGCATGACATCACTGGTCGCGGTGGCAGTGGTGGTTGCGATGGCCGTGAGAATCATAATTTGAGAGAGAGAGGAGAGGTTTAGGCAAGTTGAGGGAGAGGAGAGGTTTAGATTTCCCCTTTCCTGTATGATCCCTTTGGGTTAAATGAAAACAAGACAAGTTGTATATGAGTGTGTATGTACTGAGCGTGTTTTTTTAATTCACAGTGGGTCGGGTCGGGTGAACATCGGGTTTGGACTAGATCACCCGTCATCCAAACCGAAAGCACTCGGGTGGGCCTTGCGAAACCCGTGACTCAACCGACCAACCGCCAAAACCACTCAAATCCCTTCGGGTCAGTCGGGTTGGGTCGGGTTGGTCGGGTCTCGGATTTGGTTGGACAGCCCTAAGCGATTCCTATAAGTTTACACGCGTTTTCCCCAAAATTCCAACAGTAGGATTTTTATAAAAACTTAACCAAACAAGTCCTAAGAGATATCAAAACGTAGCTATTACCTTGAGGAGTCCGAATATGAAATTTGGTTGAACACAAACGGGCAGAAGTCCGTTGATTTGCGTCGGCAAGCTCTAAGCAATGAAATCCCCAAATCTCCTATCTTGATTTAGGTTTAAACAATTTTGTGAAATGACATATCTTCACACTTTCTATATATAGGCAATACTTTCAAAAATTGTGTTTACCTCCCTACAAGTTTTCAAAACTCCTAATTAACTCCTAAAACGTCTCACACGTCCATATTATTACTTCACGAGTGAAAACTATAAGTTACAAAACTTTCCGACTAAGTTCCGTTTGTCACCGAAATTACGTCTAAAAACTAATTTCTGTGGAATCTCTCGAAAACCTACCCTTTTCATGCAACACATCTAATCGGTTATCGTTATAACAGTCCAAATGACCTGAAACAATATCAATACATGCAGAAAATATACTACACAGGTAAATTTACTATTCATAATTTACCAGATAGCCAAATAACATTTAATCCACATAAATGTCATTTAATCACACGAATGTCTCAATGATTACCGAATCACCGTATCCTTACTCGATACCTTCCGTTGACTATAGTCAACCACTTTTCTCAATTATTAACAAACATTAATAATTTCACATGTTACCACAACGTTGTATTAAAAGCATGTAAATTCTTGAACAGGTGTGACAACTCTCTCCTCCAAAAAGGAAGTTTGTCCCCAAACTTATACCTCATATATCAAACAGGTGCAGACACTCATTCCTCATGTCATCCTCATGTTCCCACGTAGCTTCCTCGATTGAATGACTACGCCATAGGACTTTCACCATTGGAATAGTTTTAGTTCTCAGCACTTGTTCTTTTCGATCTAAGATTTCCACTGGACGTTCTACATAAGATAAGTCCTCTTAGATTTGCAATGGTTCAGGTACTATGATTTTACTCGTATCCGTCATACACCGTCTCAACATCGACACATGGAATACGTTGTGCATGAATGCTAACTCCGATGATAAGGCTAATCGATAAGCCACTGGTCCTACTCTCTCTAGGATCTCAAAAGGTCCTATAAATCTCGAGTTAAGCTTTCCTCTCTTTCCAAATCGTATAATGCCTTTCGAAGGCGATATTTTCATGTATACAAAATCTCCAACTTCAAATAGCATCGGTCGTCGTTTAGAGTCCGCGTAGCTCTTATAATGACTCCGAGCTACATAAGTCGCTCCTGAATTAATTTCACTTTCTCAGTAGTCAACTGTATTATCTCAGGTCCTATCAGTCGTCTTTCCCAAATTTGGTCTAACAAACTAGTGAACGACACTTACGCCCATACAAAGCTTTATACGGTGCCATTCCAATACTTGATTGAAACCCATTGTTGTAAGCAAATTCAATTAACGGTAAGTGTTTCTCCCAATCGCTCCCAAAGTCTAGAACCGACAATCGAAGCATATCCTCTAACGTTTGAATCATTCGTTCTAACTGTCTGTCGGTCTGAGGATGAAATGCAGTACTGAAACTCAGTTTAGTACCCATAGCCCTCTTTAGACTTCCCCAAAACCTCGATGTAAAACTACTATCACGATCCGATATAATCATTGCTTGGACTCTATATAGTCTCACAATCTCTTTCACATACAACTCAGCTAACCTTAACGGCTTAGTTATCTTGATCGGTAGAAAATGCGCTGACTTGGTCAATCTATCAACTATCACCCAAATCTTGTCATTCTTGTTAGGCGATCGTGGAAATCCGGATACGAAGTCCATGGTGATCTCATCCCATTTCCACTTTGATACAGGTAATGGCTATAGTAGTCCTGCAGGTACTTGTCTTTCTGCTTTGACTTGTTGACACGCCGAACATTCAGACACAAACTTGGCAACCTCCCGCTTCATACCTCTCCACCAGAAGTTTTCTCGCAAGTTCTGGTACATCTTGTTACTTCCCGGATGTACTGAATATTTCGTACTATGAGCTTCCTCTAAAAGTCGTTCCTTCAGGTCTTTCACATTCGGTACACATAATCGGTTACCAAGCATTAATACTCCTTGTCCTAAGGTAAAACCCGGTCATTTCTCCAAAGGTATCTTGTCTCTCATTTTGCACAAGTAGAGATCGTTAAACTGTTCCGCCTTGATTTCATCAATAATGTCTGGGTAAGCTATGATCGCCATCATTAAGCCACCATTGGTCTCTGGAATCACATCTAACTCCAAAAGTTCCATCTCATTTACCAACTGTTTTTGCTGGGTTAGCTCATCGGCTAAATTCCTTGTCATCTTCTGACTTAACGCATCGGCTACTACATTAGCCTTTCCCGGATGATACTCAATTGAAAGGTCATATTCCTTCATCAACTCTAGCCATCTTCTCTGCCTCATGTTCAAATCCCTCTGCTTGAATAGGTACTTCAAGCTCTTATAGTCTGTGAAGATCTCATACTTTTCTCCATATAAGTAATGTCTCCAAATTTTTAAGGCATAGATTACTGCGGCCAATTCGAGATCATGAGTTGGATAGTTGACCTGTGTGTCTTTAACTGTCTTAAAGCATAGGGAATCACCTTTCCACCTTGCATGAGCACACATCCCAAACCTTGATGCGATGCATCACTATAGATCACAAATCCCTCGGTTCTGGATGGTATTGTTAGGATAGGCGCTCTTGTCAACCGCGACTTCAACTCTTGAAAAATGTCTTCACATTCTTGACTCCATTCAAACGTAATACACTTCCTTATCAACTTTGTCATAGGTAGTAAAATTCTCGAGAAGTTCTCAATGAAATGGCGGTAGTATCCCGCTAATCCTAAGAAATTTCAAATTTCGAATACGAATGTCGGCCTTTGCCAATTCGATATTGCTTCTACCTTATGAAAATCAACTGAAATTCCATTATTGTCAATCACATGCCCAAGAAAAGTAATGTTAGGCAACCAGAATTCACATTTCTTAAATTTCCCAAATAGTTGCTTTTTCCGCAATCTCTGAAGTATCAATCTCAAGTGGTTCTCGTGTTCTATCTCACTCGACGAGTAGATAAGAATATCGTCTATGAATACAATTACAAAGTTATCTAGATAGTCCTTGAAGACTCAATTTATAAGGTCCATGAACGCGGCTGGTACATTTGTAACTCCAAATGGCATGACTAAGAACTCATAATGTCTATAGCGCATTCTAAAAGTTGTTTTCTCAACATCTTCGACCTTTACCTTCAACTGATGATAGCCCGATCTCAAGTCAATCTTTGAAAACACTTAACCTCCACGAACTTGATCAAATAGATCATCAATTCTTGGCAATGGATACTTATTCTTGATTGTCATCTTGTTTAGTTCTCGATAGTCCACACACATTCTCATTGAACCATCTTTCTTCTTTATAAACAATACTGGAGCTCCCCACGGTGATATGCTAGGTCGAATGAAACCTTTGTCAAGTAGTTCTTGCAATTGTACTTTCAGATCTTTTAATTCTACAGGTGCCATTCTATACGGTTCCTTGGATACAAGTCTTGGATCTAGCATTATCTCAATAGTAAACTCAATTTCTCTCTCAATTAGCACGTCTGGCAAGTCATCAGGAAATACGTCTGGATATTCTCGTACTCTCAGAATGTCTTCTACTTTCTATTCAGTCGCTGTCGTATCAATCACTGAACATAGAAATACCTGACATCCTTTTCTCAACAACTTACTCGCTCGAATAGTTGAGATCAAATACGTCAACGGTATAATCCCACTCCCTTGGAAACAAAAGTTTCCATGTACCGGCGTTCAAAAATTTACTTCCTTCTGTTTACAATCTATCGTGGCTTGGTTAAGGGCTAACCAATCCATCCCTAGTATCACGTCAAAGTGGTTCATTCTAATTGGTATAAGATCTATAGTCATCAACTTCTTACCTAGTTTGATCTCACAATCCTTGTACACTATAGACGTCACTTTTGGCTTACTAAGGGGTACATCCACAGATAATTCAAATCCTAATGGTGTCGATCTAACATTCAAATGTGTGCTAGATATGAGCATATAGGCACCATATATAATACCCTATATTTTCAATAATTATTTATGCAGAGAGACTCCATATACTTTCCTTAACCCTACTTGAAATCCGACCTTCGATCGATCGAACTTCTTTCGAGCGATCGAGCATTTCAGAGTTCAAGTGATCGAACCCTGTTCGAGCAATCGAAACCCTACTGACATAAATTTATGACGTGGTCCCCGCTTCAATCGATCAAACTATTCTCAATTGATTTAACCTCACCGATTTGCTCTCGAGCGATCGAACATACTTCGATCGATCGAACGTATAATCATTTGATTTCCAGGTTTTCTGCGAACACAGCCACCTGTACCCCCTTTTCCCCTATATATACACTGGTTTCGTGTGTGTATTGGGTTTTGGCTGAACGCTTGTGAGTTGAGAGAGTTGTGAGTGTGTTACATACATATATATACACATACATATATTATATATACACATATACGATATTTATATGTTGTGGGAGAGATAGAGAGTGCGTGAGTAACAGAGAAGAAGAATTATCAGGAAAAAAAGAGAAAAAGAAGGAGAGACAGAGACAACGAGAGGAGCAGAGATAGGAAGTAGAAGCCATTGGAGAAGCTCAGAGTTCAAACTTTGCCAAACGCACCCTAAGTGAGTTTTTACTCACTTGGTCTCTTTATTATAATGTTTTACAAGTTTTGGTGTGATTAGACATATTAAAATGTGTCCCTAAGATGTTTATTTATATGTTGCTTAGAATCTGCTAGAGAAGACGACTCTCGAGCGATTGAACAAAGTTCAATCGATCGAAGGTTCAATCGATCGAAGTGACTTCAATCGCTCGAACTTTAGTTTTCCTCAATCGATCGAACTTTACAGAATATGGATTGTTCCCTTAGTTTATTATATATTAGGTTCTTAGATTCGATTCTCATTTCAGACTTCTATTATACGATTTTGGTTGGTTCAGGGATAATGTGACAACACAGATAAGTATGATTAAGAATAATGGTTTGACATAATGACGTTAGATAATATGCGGTTCATGTATGAGTTCGATATCCATTCATTTCAATTAGAGTAGTCAGGCCACATGGGAATTGTCATCTATCGATAGTAATGCTGAGTTTAAGTAGGTTTGATAAGTTATGGGAGTAGTACGTGTGCAGACACCTGGTCATGATATGCGTTCACATGCGGTGGATGGGTTATATCCTTAACGAGCAGTGAGCGGGACCATGTAGTCCTAAGGTAACTAAATGATCCATCTTATATCCTTAACGAGCTATGGATGGTTAATAGCCTTAACGAGCGATGCATGGGGGATCACTGGTACACAGCGATAAGTTGAGGCAATAGATTTGATGTGCTATTATTCAAAGCGTTGTATCCCTGATATGCGGTGGATGGGTATATTTCCTTAACGAGAAGGGGATGGATTGGCGTGGTGTCCATGAATGTGGTGGATGGTTTATATCCTTAAGAGCAATGGACAGAATGATGCTATGTCTACATATGTGAAATGATTGAGTTTGTTCTTTCGGGAAAGAGTATGTTGATTATCGGTCTCAGGATAACAAGACAATAAGGGTTGAATTACGACGTTGGAATACAGAGGAGATATTATTTAGTAGAACTATATCTTACGTTGGAATTACGACGTTGGAATACGATGGTTTATATCCTTAAGAGCAATGGACACTTCAATAACTTGTTATACGTTATATCATTGATACCCTGCGAGTTTCTATTCACTCAGTTCTCAGTAAGCTGACGGCCGTTATTGCCTGGACATTCCCCCGTCCAGATTACCCTATCCCTTTTAATGTAGATAATGGAACTTATGACGATAGCTACTACCCGAAAGGGAAATACGCAGAGGATGGCCCCACTGATGCCGGTTATGCCAGAAAAGGCTATTATGCTGACGACTACCATTAGGCCAGCTAAAGATCTGAAGATGGTTTATCTAGTTTACGTTTAAGTTTTATATTATTGTCAAACTTTGTTAGTTAACGGGTACTTGGGCATATGCTGTCTCTAGACCTATTGTGATCTTGTGGACCACACTATGATGATTTATAATAGTTAGAACTGTCTTATATTTCAGTTGATGTTCTTATTGTTCCTGTTGTTTTAGTTAGACTAGCACTGCGTAGTGTGGATAATTAGTGACTTTTACTTGTCATTCCCTATGGACCCAAAAAGGAAATTTATTTTTCTCTATTTTTGCTGCTCCGGGGTGTGACACCATACTTGGGACCACTGTCTCCGAAGCAGCCATATCTCCTAGGTTCATCTGAAATGACCTTCCCTCATGCTGGTTAGTCCTTGGTCTCCCGTCGTTAGTTTGTCTAGGCTTCGAACCACTGGAAGCCATAGAGCTGGTTCCTTGTGGAGGATGTTTCCTTGGGCAATCTCTAGATCGATGTCCAAGCATCCCACAATTAAAGCACTTACCCCTCATATCAGGTGTAGAATTGGTACTACTCATTCCCTGGTTCTTATTTTGGAAGTTAGTCATGAAACAACAACCGATGTGTGGTCGATTACAAAGCAGGCAAATCGGTATGTTGCTCGTTGTCCTTCCTTGTCCGCCGAAACTGGAACTAGAACTAGGACCCCTTGAGAAAGTCCTCTTGAAAGATTCACCTTTATTCCGATCACTACGCTCATAATTTCTCTTCCTTTGTTGGCCTGGCTGATATTGCCTCGATCTCTCCATCCCACTTTCAGCTACAAGTGCCATTTGTTGTACTGCGACAACCGTTGAATGTTCATAGCTTTTGACCCTCAAACGGATATTCTCTCTCAACCCATCCTCGTACTTCCTTGCTCTATCTTTCTCTGTCAACATAGACCCCTTTCCAAATCTCAATAAGGCATTGTACCTCAAAGTGTACTCAGTGACAGTCATATCTCCTTGTCGAAGATTATCAAATTATCTCTTCTTTGCATTGAGAGCAGCCCTTGGAAAGAATTGGTGATTGAACTCCGCTTTGAATCCCTCCCAAGTTATCGATGCTCCCTGTTCCAGAACATTCACGCACCAGTTCTGAAATTCACCTCTGAGTATATCGCTAGCGTTCTTAATCTTCTCCCTATTGGTTATTGAGATAGATCGAAAAATCCTTTCCACGTCCATAACCCAATGCTTTGCCAGTGTCGTGTCAGAAGTCCCATGAAACTCTGTCGGTTTCTTCCTGACAAATTGTTCAGATATTGATCTCATACCCCTATTCTCAGGCGCTGGTACCACGGTTATCGGTGCTGGCTCAAATGGAGGTGTGGGAGGCAATCACTCTGCTATATTCCGTATCATATCTCCCATTGTCACACCCCAACCGGCCTCGTGCGGATTAGGACACGTGTAACAATGCTACAAGAGTCCACGTACATTATTTTGCAAGGAAACATTCGAATTACTAAGAATCGCATGTGTTTAGCAACATTAAACAACTCTATTGTTACAAAACAGCCCCCAAGGGTAAAATGGTAATTAATAAGGTATAGCAAATTTTATACCAAAAGATAGGTCTTTGAGTCCCAGTTCCAACACAAAAAATGGCGCACGAATCCGAGTTTTCCAGAGTGAGTTATGCCCGTTTCCGTAAAAGCCTTCGGTGCTGAATCTGGACCAGCGGATCGATCCGCCCAAAACCGGATCGATCCGGATCTAGCAGATTGTCATCTCTGGCTCCTCCAGAAGCTCCAGATCGATCCGCTCAAGGCTTGGATCGATCCGGTTCCTGCAGAACCCATTTTTTTACAGAAAATTTCTGTTAAACCAGATCAAACACATCCAAAGCTTCATCAAACCTCATGAAACCTTAAGAAATCATTTCAAAACCATTATAAATACAGTTAAACATTTCCAACCACAAATCCAAGTTATTTCAAACATTCAAAACACTATCATGATCTCATATGGATCAAAACAAGTGATTACAACCAAAATTCTTTCAATAACAACCATATACATGAAACTTTCTGGAAAGGATTCCAAAACCATTCAAACCATATAGTTACAAAAAGGTACTTACACAAAAGAGTTGCGACGCATATCTGGACTTGCCGGAAAGGTTCATTTCCAATCCATCTCACACATATTCATAGTTGAAACTCAAGGATACATATATAGAATTTACAAACAACCTTCAAATCCTCTAACTTCTTACCCATTACTAACTACTAACATAGAGAATTACACAAGTTCTCCCAAATATACATTAAACACATAAGTTATAGAATCCCAACTAGTTCTCAAACTCTCCAACTCCACAACCACGAGTCGAGGCTTCAAGCCACAAGTTAAGGATACTATCCCACAAGTTGAACTATATTACAAGTTATAAACATATTTATAAGACCCAAATCTCTCCCCCAATCCCGAGCACGTCACTTCCTCTCCGGGTATGGCTCCGTACCTGCGGTGGTTGTTATTTACCACAACAGAAACAGTTAACGATTTTCTTAAGCATTACGCTTAGTGAGAATTCTAAACATAGCTGAATGTTTAAACATGTGCAATGAAACAATAAACACATAAATCATATCTTTGTAATCGCCGAGTCACCGGTTCAATGATTCATTCAGACCCGGGACCTCCCTTGGTCCCGTGGCCACTTATATTCCTTGGACTTCCGTATTTCTCGGATTCTTCCTCTTCACCACCCTTATTACTCCCAACTAATGAATCATTTTTCCGGTGCTCATTGAATACCACATAAACACAAAAGCACATAACCATGTAGACACATATAATCTTCATAAAGCTAACATGCAATTCACAATTTAGTAATTACATGCTTTCTAAACATGAATAATCAACACAATAAGATCATTCTCTACATCTCTACATCATTGATGCCTTGAACATAGTTCAACACAACCATTCTTTAGGCTAGAAAACTCACCTTAGCAAGATCTACCCAAATTTAAGCTAGAAATGAAGAATTCCTTCACAAATCTTGCTCAATTCTTACCTAAAGTAAATCCTACATGGTTTTGGTTCAACAAATATCATTTATCAAGAACGGTTACCGGAAAAACGTTGCTGAAAATGAAAACAATTTACGTGAATGTAATCCTCTTATCTCCACGAGTCCAAAAGTGGTCTCGGATCGTGAATCCGGCGAACGGCGGCGACGGTACGACGAAAAACGTCGTCGGTGATGGTCCGTCTTCTCTCTCAGAGCTCTCTTCTTCTTCTCTTCTTTTTAACTTCAGTAAAAGAGAGTCTTCCTCTCCTCAAGACACCTACACTTGCTAAGGCATGAGGTGTCTTGACCTCATTTCCATTATTTTTACTTACACCCCCCTGAATTTATTAAGTTCTCATTATGAAATCCCCCAAACATTCCATTAACTACCCAATTATCCAATGAGGATTTGTCTAAGTTCCGCATGGGTCCCAACGTGGGTCCCATATATTTTGTGAAGTTGCTATCGCACCTATCAATTATAAATTCTTTTCATTTATACCCTTATTTGGATATCCAAACTAATATAAGTTGCTAACACATGTATCATCATATAATATAAAAGCGTTTAAGCAAATATTCAAGTAATCACATAAATGCATCTAATCACGTAAAATGCAAATTTTATTTAGGATCTTCGCTGGGGTCCCACTTCCAAACCTGTCCCTCCTCACTGGGGACTTTTTCATTTGGTGTCCTTTTCTGAACACCTTTTCCACGGGCGAGTCCAAGCCTCCCCTTAATCCATTTTATACACTAATTATATTAATTAATGCATATTAACATAGTAATTAACCCGTTCTCCGGGTACGGATGTTACACCCATGTTCCCCATCATTTCTACCATTTCATTCATACATCGGGTATGTGGCGATAATTCTAGGCCGTCACTCATGGTTACAATCTTGTTAATCTCAATGCATAAACACTACGCATGTACAATAATAAATAACCATGTATATATAACAACATACATATGCATCAAACATCTCCACTTTGTATGGATGCATTCTAGGACATGTGACAAATCACTCAACACTCCACTCATCGTCGAACGTTCTTGAAGTTTTGTTACCTCTCGCTCTGATACCATTTAATGTCTCGACCCATCCTACTAACGTGCAGAAATAGGACATATGGCATGCCACCAAGGCTCATACAACTATTAAACTACTATACGCAGTGAAAAAGAACTTTAAAATAACCTTGAGTATATAAAACTTTAGAAAACATTACCCTCCGAGTTGTAAAATCCTTATAAAATTGAAAACGTAATTATATTTCGAATCGGATGAATATATGTTAAAAGGAGTCCCAAAGGTACCCTAAGAACCAATCAAAACATTTAAAATATTTTCGAAAGTGGTATAAAAAGATTTGTTGCAGGGGTCATTTCGATCGATCGAAGGCCTTGAGCAGAACTCTGCCCAAAGCTGCAGAATTTTTGCTAAGGCATCACCCAACCTCAAACCCTTCATTACTCCAAACAAGTTAACATTATTCTCCACCTTACAAGCAATACTAAGCTTACGAGAACATCATTGAAACAAACTAATCCAAGAAAACAACAATAACAGAACAAGTTAAGGCTTATTTGGATTGAAACACCAAAGCACTTATACTATCCTTCCATAACCAAATTTGACAAATTAAGTAATCAAAACACGAATCCTTGAGTTCGGATTCATTACAACATAACTAAAAGAGGTTTTCGACATATTACAACATTACTACACCATTCCAAATCTTCTAGGTTGAAGTTAAAAGTTCTAACTTCTCAAAATTCACTTTACACCATTTAAAATTTAAGACAAAAACATATACTAAAAGAAGGATTCTCGTCGCTCCCGCGGTCTCACTCCTCACGCTTCTTTTTCCCTTTCTTCCTTTCACCTGCAATGGAGTAAAGCTTCACTACTCAGCTATATGATGAGTACACAATTCTAAACATATGCTTATATGACAATTCATGCATTAAAAATCTAAATCACATCTAATAGTCTCTAAGGATAGAGACACGCATTCATCCGGTATATCGACAAGCCCAAAGTCTATATACCGTGATGCCAATGGCAAGCCCAGAGTCTATCAACCATTGCACCCAAACTACTTTGGCAGGGATGGTTCCCAAACCAAGCAAGTAGTTGTCGCTACTGAAACTCTCAAACATCGAGAGGCGCACCCCGGTATGAATTTGTATCAAACTCCCCTTTGACCCACATAGACACATAGCATGCTAATATAATCACATATATGTGCTTTCATGGAATTTTTATGTGCAAAATTAACAGGCCTACGTAATGCATGAATTTCGCCCGGATCCAAAATATCAAGTCCGATAATTAAAACATGAAATTTCCTATAATTCATAGGCTTAGAATTCATACCTCGTGCGATCGTCCTATAATTTTGAAGGATGAACTAAGAGACTAATTAAACGTCAGATCTTGAATTTCAAGTGATTTCTACAAGTTTACACGCGTTTCCCCAAAATTCTAACATTAGGATTTTTATAGAAACTTAACCAAACAAGTCCTAAGAGATATCAAAATATAGCTATTACCTTGAGGAGTCCGAATATGAAAGTTGGTTGAACACAAACGGGCAGAAGTCCGTCGATTTGCGTCGACAAGCTCTAAGCATTGAAATCCCCAAATCTCCTCTATTGATTTAGGTTTAAACAATTTTGTGAAATGAAATATCTTTACACTTTATATATATAGGCAATACTTTCAAAAATTGTGTTTACCTCCCCACAAGTTTTCAAAACTCCTAATTAACTCCTGAAACATCTCGCACGTCCATTTTATCACTTCACGAGTAAAAACTATAAGTTACAAAAGTTTCTGACTAAGTTCCGTTTGTCGCCGAAATTACGTCCGAAAACTAATTTCTGTGGAATCTGTAGATAACCTACCCTTTTCATGCAACATATCCAATCGGTTATCGTTAAAACAACCCAAATGACCTTAAACAATATCAATACATACAGAAAATATACTACACAGGTAAATTTACTATTCATAATTTTACCAGATAGCCAAATAACATTTAATCCACATAAATGTCATTTAATCACACGAATGTCTCAATGATTACCGAATCACCGTGTCCTTACTCGACACCTTCCGTTGACCACAGTCAACCACTTTTCTCAATTATTAACAAACATTAATAATTTCACATGTTACCACAACGTTGTTATAGACACCCCGATTTTGACCAAACATCGAGTTAAGGAGAGTGTTACCTCCATATCCGATGATGACAATGTTCGAACTTATTTAGGACTTCCAAGGATAAATCAAGCTCTTCAAAAGACTACCTAACTCTAAATGGAAAGTAAAAAGAGAAAAATGGAAAATAGAGCCCAAAACGACACTTGACCTCTTTTGCGGCAGTCATGGGTTGCCGCAGCGGCACTCCCCAACTGCCGTAGCGGCAGTCAGTGAGCGTCGTGACGGCAGTCACCAATTGCCGCATTTTTACATCAAGTGCCGTAAAAAAATGGATTCCCAGAAAAGACGGGAGTCCCTGGAGTTGTCTGCGACATTTAATGAATGTCGTTCCGGCAGTCAATAAATGTCGCGCCGGCATTTAGTGAATGCCGCAGCGGCATTT
Source organism: Hydrangea macrophylla (assembly GCA_033977485.1). Taxonomy (NCBI): domain Eukaryota; kingdom Viridiplantae; phylum Streptophyta; class Magnoliopsida; order Cornales; family Hydrangeaceae; genus Hydrangea; species Hydrangea macrophylla. The sequence continues at coordinate 31,922,950 of CM066987.1, forward strand.
ACTGAGTGCCGCTTCCATCTCCGTTGAGTGCCGCATTTTTGTAGCAGCCAGCTGTTATACAACACGTTTTATACTATCAAAAGGACGCCCGAATTAGGGTTTTCTATCCTGAAATGATTGAAATACCCCTCTAAATTTGTCTATAAATAGAGGATGAATATCCTCTTGCAAGGGGTTGGTTGTTTAGTTGGTGGTTTTAAGGTTGGATTTTCTTTGAATCTAGAGGTTATATTAGTGTTCTCTTTGTCTTAACTCTCAAAATTCTTCTTCTTAAAACACAATTAAGAGTGAGTTTAGAGGAGTTTAAAGAAGGAGTTGTGTGAATTAAAGGTTGAAGAGCTTGATTAGTCTTTGAAAGTCCCTCACCACTACAAGTTGAGGATATTTTGGAGGTAGAACTCTAAGTTACTTAGTCTTAATTATATTCTAATCATAAATATACTTAGATTCTTTAATTTTTCTTTTTTTTTCTATTAGTCTTTGAGATTCATAAGTCCCTCAATGTCTTGCTTGAATCCTTGGACTTAAAATCCCTTGATTCTTGTTGTAGTCTCATGATTTACAAGAAGATTGAGGTTGACATTAGTACACTTGATTAATAAATCTAAACCTATTTTCATGGTTTAAGTTTGTTATGTTTGGGTCTTATGGAATTTCCCCATATTCCTTTGAGACTTGCAAGATGTGAATGTATTTAGTCTCCCATGACCATCAAATGGTAGGAGAAGTAGTGTGGTTCAAGCCAAATCCCATGGCTCATGAATAGAATTAAGTAGTAAAAGTTGTATTTGATAAACCATGCAGTGAGCTCATAATCTGTTTTTGATCATAGATTTTTAGTTGATAATCTAACCGTTGGAACTGAATGAAACCAATGGGAAAGTGTTTATAACTCAAAGTTCTACCACCGTAATTGTTTTTAGGGTAGTTTCAGGTTTGGAGTGGTTGGGTCAAGGGTTTTGTGGGACAACTATAATCTGTCCAGAGTTTCAGAACAGTAACACTCTTTTGAAATAAGCAAATGAGAACCTTAATCAAGCACTCTTGACCCAAAATAAATTTTTCTAAGTAGTTTAATGTGTTAGGAAGCTACCCTTACAATAACAAAGCATTTTTTATTTTTGAACTATTTTTAGAAAATCATACAAAAACTCTAGACGGGGAGTTGCAAGTCTCTGAGTGATGTCTGGTTTTTGCCCAATTCCCGGAGATCTAACCGTTGAATTTTCAATTTTCTTTTTGTATTAAAAACTAGACACACAGAGGCATCTTGTGTCCAAAATTCATCAAGATCAAACTGTGGGAACCATGCTTTTTATTTCTTTGAAGTTCTGATTTGCTCTCAGCAATTTTTGGAATTCTGTAACAATTTTGATTAATCTTATATATAATGGCTTAGATGATATTTTCATGAGCTAAGGTTCAAACCATGTTTCAATAATGACTAGTTAAGCTTGAATTCAAAGTTTAAGTGACCTAAATCAATAAGTATTCCACAATTCCTTCTTGTTTATATTTACATTTATCCATGTGACTTGATACTCGTAATTAGGGCTTGTTTGCTTTAAGTTTATTCACATTTGATAGATATAAGCTAGAAGCCTGGGATTAACATCTAATTTTATATCTTGTATATTATGTGGACTAACCCTTGTTTGTAGCGCCGATGAGGTATAACTTTTCGACTCTCTCTTAGTTTAACTTTTCTTTGATTTTATTGATTTTATGACCTCATGCGCGACACATTAGGATTAGGATCTTGCCTTATGTGAATACATGTGATTAGAGATCTTTTCTTAGGTTTTACTTTCTATTCGTATGCATTGCACGTTTAATATTCGCGGCATGGATCCTGGGTAAGTTCTATAGTTCCCTATTTGTATATCATACTGCTTGCTACTCGAATTATGTGGTTTTTAAATGATATTTTATCACTTGCAATCAAACGCCCTTTAGACATGCTTTTGAAATGTATATTTATACATATGTATTAGTTGAGGGCACATTTAAATTAATAATTCGATTAAAAGGATGTTGAGTAGAGGCCTATTGCAAGATAGGATGAGAGAGGGTGTTTTAGACCGACGTGCTCCTTCCTCTCCCATTCCATAATCCCCGGACCTAGTTAATCTTTGATTTCGCAAAAGATCAGTTTCCTTTTGAAATTGTTTCTTAATTTTTCCTTTTAAAAATTAAGTGGCGACTCATTTGTTTTTGTTTGAATTTTAAAAGAAAAGTTGTGGGTAGGAAAAATTACGATATCCACAGTTGTATTAAAAGCATGTAAATTCTGGAACGGGTGTGACAGTTAGACATAGGACCACAAAAAAGTTGAGTCTTTACTTTTGAACTAAAGTGAAAATGGATCTAACCACATGGTAAAAACCCTTTTCTGATACATAAATTCATGAGTGAAAAATATGTATAAACAAATCTTTTTTTTTTTCGATAGACTCAGGCAAGTAAACTCGACTCCCAATATTGCAGATTTCGATTTTTTTACCACACCCATTAGATTTGGGAACGCTTTGACCAAACTTATCAGATTTTCAACTTATTTTCCAAAGTCATCAACTTTTTGAAGTCACCAGTTCATCTTGCGACTTCTCAAAGCCTATCTTTTTTAAAAATCTTTTACCTTCTCAGCAGTTAAGAAAAAAAGCAGCAGCAGCCAATCGTGCCATCTTTTATTACCTTACTTGAATTAGTTAGGGGCTGTTTGGTTGACACGAAAATCAATTTAATAGTTTTTTTGTTTGAGTTAGGGGTGTTATCGGTTTGGTTCGGTCTTTTTTTGGAAGTTTCATAACCAGTCAAATGGCTTTGGTTCAGTCAATTTCATCAATATTTTTGGTGTTTTTCTAGGTCGGTTTCGGCTTTCCACAACACTCTCTTGAAAATAAAAGAAAAACCGACGAATCGATCAGTTTGCCAGTTTTATTATTTCCTTAGTTTGAGTAGTTATACATATGAGTTAATATTTGGCTTAAAAATGATATGTTTGGCTAAAAACTGACCTAAGAATTGATTTTTTTAATGATACCCTCACAATAGCGATTTTCATAAGTTAAGAACCAAAAAAATTAAGAACTTAATATGAACTTGAACCTGTTTTCATAATTTCCAAACAAGTTTTAGAGATTTAGTGCAACAGGTGAGAAACTTAACCCACTAAATCAAAGCGTACAACCCAATTAATTGTTCGACCAATAAAAAAACTCAATCACATGAGGGTCATATTCATTCTTTTTTCCCAATTTCTCAAGTTAATGTCACTTTTTTTTTAATTCAAAATTTCATTTAAAATGTAAAAATGATAGCTTTCTCTCTCCAAGGCTAATGACTGGATTTAGAAGTACTAGTGCTAGAATTCCCAAAAATCTATTATCTATTCAAAATTCCTTCGTTAAAAGAAAAAATCTATTATCCATCTATTAATAAATCTATCTTCTTTTTTTTTTTTGGCTAAAACATCAAATCATCAAATTAAAACACACACAAGTACATAAAACAAAAAAAAGACTATCCTATAACACATGGATAGTCTTTGGCCAGTAACAACATAAAAGAAAATGAGGGACAAGATCCACTCCTCATGTTGAAAAGAAAAAAAAAGGAAAACACAAGAACACGTATCCGTGCACCTAAGAGAGGCAACCAATGAGAGTTTATACCCACATGCTTGGAAGCTATGGGAACCCTCATCCAGCGGAATACCACAGTACTACCCTCGACAGGTAGGAGGTCATAATTGCCACTTTCCTTGAGGAGAGAACTTAGATGTGTCGAAACTGGCGTGGGAACCCCAACTCCGGACAGGACAACACCGAATATACAAAAAAAACATCTTCAGATATTGGGAAAGCACACGGGAAACAACCTTCACAAAGGAAGGGGGAGAACTTCACAGAGGAAGAGGGAGGAACCAAACAAGGCCTTATTTAGATCTAGGACAAAAAAAGGGAAAAAGGGAAGGGGAGATCAGGAGGGCTGGCCAATTGTCTATCTATCTATCTATCTATCTATCTATCTATCTTTCTATTACTAAATATAAAAGCTGAAAGTGTAGCCTAGAAACAATATGAGAGTGACACGTATCACTACTCATTTATGTCAAACTTTGAAACAATTTCACCAATCCTTAATCACTCTCTCCACACCAAAAGATTGCTATGTTATTCATTGCTTGGTGCCTCATCTATTAATTTGTATACATGGATCGATTCTAGAAAATGAAATTTTGTATCAGCTATGCTAAACATTCCACAAGGACAATTACAAGTGTGTGGTTTTTAATTGAACCTCAGATGAAAGTAATACTCATCACTAGTAGATGCACAATATACCCGCACACTGCGCGGGATACGTACTAGTACTAATCTAATAGCGGAGAGTTTCAGCAGAAGTGTCCTCTGGGATTGACATGTGGCAGGATAAATTCAATGCTCCATTTTTTTTTCAAAAATTCTACACACACAACCTATTTCACAACCTATTCCACAACAGGACATCTTGACCATTGATTTTGATGCGTACCGAGTGGGACCCTCATGGAGCCTATTGAAATCAATGACCAAGATGTGCAGCTTTAGAATAGGTTGTATGTGTAGCAGTACTCTTCTTTTTTACCTGCCTTATATTTCTGAGCTAAAGCCATGAAAGGGAATTAATTTCTTAGCCACTTGCCTTCTCAATCTACCTCATTTATTACCAGATCGTTTGATTTTTCCCTACTCAAACTTCTCTCTCTCTCTCTCTCACTCTCTCTCTCTCTCTCTCTATCCCTCTGTCTCTCTCTTGATTCTTCTTCTTCTACTCTCTCTATACATAAATACACATTCACTTCTTCTATTGTCTCTCACTATATATCGAGTATACTATATATGTATTCCAATCTTGTACCTTTTCATATATCTCAATCACTCATCTCCCTCTCTCATTTGAACGACCCATCACATTAATAGATCCAGGAGCCCACAACACGACCATGTTAATAATCACCGCAGGCCCTTACGACTCGAGTGCTCAGCTTCGCCCCAGAAATGGAACTAACTAGGAGGGGGGCGGTATGCAAAGAGAGGTTTCCCTTGTAACAAGAGTGAAGAATGACCCGACCCAGCCACAAGGAGACAAGCAGAGAGTAACCGGGCAATGATACTAGACGTTGAGGATAGACGACCACCAAGACTCTCTAGCCAAGTACGTCCCCTTCAACGTCAACCTCAATTCATTTGGTGCTTTAATATGAAAAGGTGCAAGATTGCAGAATTGATCAAAAACCCCATGGTTTCGGATTGGATATGGAGTTAGGACTAATCATGGGCGAAGTGTTATTCGACTTATGAATGTAAGAGTTGGGTGGTCTCACCATAATCCTAGCGGTGGCGTTTGATGTGGTTGTGGCGGTAGTGCTTGAGCTTCTCTTGAGTCCATTTTAGTGAGAACCTGACTATATATATATATATATGTGAGATAAATATATTTTACACCTTTGTAGTTTGTCACTTGTGTCAATTTGGTCCCTGTAATTTAGAAAGTGTCACTTTAGTCCCTGTAGTTTCATAATTGTGTCAAATAAGTCTAATGAGTTCTTTAGTGACGAATAATTTGGTCACTGAAAGTAAAAATTTTGTCACAAAAAGTGTTTGAGAGACTAAAATGACACACTTATGAAGCTACAGGGACTAAAATAACACCTTTTAAACTACATGGACCGAATTCACACAAAGAGTAAACTAAGAGGGTGTAAAATGTAGTTAAGTCTATATATATACTAGGTTCTAGGCACGTGCTTCGCACATGTCTATCCCCTCATATGAACTTCTTGGCTTTTACAACCATTTTTGTAAAGGAAAAAAGGGAAAAGCTATTGTGCCAAAAGATGATCATTTTATAGGATTTGGGGGTGGGGCTGTGGGCTTTTTAATTGTGTTTGGGTTTGTTATATTTAATTAGGGTTTGGGCTTGGTTAATATAAAGTGGGTTGTGGGTTGGGCTTAATATAAAGTATATGTATTATGTAATCTAGTTAATCATATGTTCTAAAAAAATAAAAAAAAATTAAAATAAAAAAAAACATAGTTAATTGTGTTTACTTTATATTTTAAGGGTTTTTATTGTCAGTTACAATAAAATAATTTGGGTTTAAGCATTCTTTTTAAACTATTTATTTAATTTTACTAGCTATTGTTTTAGTTATTCTTAAATCATATTATTTACTTTGAGTCACTATATTAATTAATCATTTGTCATTTTGTAGATGGATTCAAAGTTCAATTACTATTCCAATTTGTTAACCAGTGACTTCCCAGAAGTGTATGAGCAGTTCGATGAAAACAACGATATTGGCGGGAAATTTCAAATTTCAAATTTAGGCGGGACAACTTTTGAAATTTCAATTTACCGGATTAATTTTAAATTTTGAATTTTCATTTTATTTCTAGAAGTGTTATAATTATTTTAATGAAAAATGTAGAAAATACAAAAAGAAAAGAAATACCTAGTCGTTATGCCTTGTGTGGTTGGAGTAGATTTGATAAATTGCCTAGCCACTTTACTATTCAACAAGCCAAAATTATGTTTTGGCTAGCCCTTTTACCTTTTACTCTTGGAGTTGCACTAACAATGGTGCATTTTCCTTATATCATAGGAGTAGAATTTTCCTTATTGCGACATGCTTTTGTTTTCCTTCGTGTGTTTCGTGAAATTGTACGACTTCGTTCATTTTTTGGTATAAACTTGCAACCTATTTGTGAGTCATGTTGAATTAGATTACATGAGAAAAATGAAAATCATCATGTTTTATATATATATATATATATATGGTGATTTCTAAGTTTTCTAGAGATGGAAGTATTCATATTTTTAACATAAAATCTGACACAATTAAATTTGTATATGTGCATATTTTTATGATATGTACTATTTAAACCTCATATGCATGACAATAATATTCATAACCAGGATTTATGATATGTTTAGACAAATAATGTATCCGCACATTGCGCTGGATACATGCTAGTTAAAATATAATAGTGAAGATTATGAGTCTGATGTGTCACCTTTTTTTAAATAAACCCTATTTTTCAACGAAAGCATTTTTGCTCACCCTTATTTGGTTCACCACTGCTCACTCAGGTCTTCACTGAGCGACATGCGTCCCATTTTATTCTCATTTTGTCTGTGTACTATCAACATAATTACTGGAATGAAGCACATGTCACCTAGTGAAAACCTGGGCGAGCAATGGCAAACCAAAATTAGGTGAGCGAAAATGCTCTCATTTTCCAACTAGCCGTATATCTATATCGGTTTCAAGGGTAATGCTAGAGACATAAAAGGGTCACAAAGACATGCTCACAAAAGGTGTATCCCATGTGGCACCTATGTGGCATCCCATGTGTTGAGTTAAGTGCGGTCGGTCCTACTGCCAGATATCCTTTTATGAGCTTTTCTTTGTGACCCTTTTATGTCCTAACTCCTAAACATTTCCCCGGTTTCAAAGATATTTAAGGCTACACAGGCTATATGATTCATCTCTCTCTCTCTCTCTCTCTCTCTCTCTCTCTCTCTCTCCATAATCCATTTGTTGAAAAAAATGTCTCTTTGTGCCTATTCTTCTTCCTCTGTAACTGTTTTATTAGTTGCATGATATTATAAACCAATAAAAATCTCTTATTTATCCGCAAGTCCCCCTATTTCTAGGAGAATCACTTAAGCAGGATTTTGAAATGTATTAATATGTTGCAAAACGTGGTATTCTCATTTCATCCAACACCAAAACCAAGTTGTTATACACTGGTAATCCAACTTTTCTTCGCTCACAGAGCCTGTTTGGGCAACCCTATTGGGGGCCCATAATCTATTTTGCCCCATAAATTGAAGTTGAGTAGGTGTTTGTAATTTCAAAAGCAAAAGTGAGAGCAATTATTCTACTCTTTCTCAGCAATTTGAACGTGATTCTTGAAAGCTGGTTAAGACCAGCTTTTGGGTCAGATTGAGAATTTGAGCATTGACTAGAAGAGTAAATAGTCTTATTTACTCCTAAAAAAATTGGCTAATTACATGCTTTGCCATTGCTAGTGGACAAAAAAATTGTTTGGGAAACCACAATTTATTTAATATATTTTCTCAAATTGCTATTTAGTTAATTAAATTTAATTTTTAATTAATAATATAGATTAACAAAATAGACTAACTTTGTTTTCAACACTATTAGAATAGCAATATAGCACAATGGCACAATTCTCTTTTGGATATTCAAAATAACTTTTGCATTTATGTAATCAAACGCATATATAATTTATTTTGCCACCATATCTACTTTTACAATTGTTTGCACCTAAAAATTACATTTTTTAAAGTCAAAGTTGCTTAAGGACGATTGAACCTTTTTAATCGGACTATGAGACCGATTGCAAAATTAAATGACTGATTGGTTAAAAATTGATCGGACTAACCACTAGTTGATCGGGCTAGCACCATTACTCAATAGGGCTGATCATCATTTGATCGGGCAGCATTGTAATCGGACTGACCAAATTCAATCCGGCCTAGGCCTTGTTTGGCAGTTCAATGCTATCGGGCTTCCATTGTATTTACTCCATCAGGCTGGCCATCAAGTTGTCTCAATCGAACTGCAGGAATGTACCTTCTGTCCGATTTAGAGTTATCAAGAAGTTGGTGACCATGACGAGTTGCCATGGAATTTTGGTTAGGCATGCCCGATTGAGCTAGTGCATGGTCATCACGTAATTCGGGCTGCCAATTGATGGCCCAATCTGGTTGCACAGGCATAATGCCAATTTAATTCAAGTAATAAAAGTGGTGGAGCTCGATGGTCATTAAGCAAAGTCATCCAATACTTTGGTTTCATCGGGCTGCTCGGATAAATTGGTACAACATCACTACTACTGCCATTTTGGGTGATCTAAATGTACAGTGGGCCACCACATCATTCACTAGGCCACCATCATCCTACTTTGTTAAGAGACCTTCCATTATAATCCGGGCCATGCTCATGTATTCATTCAGCAACATGAGATTTAGCCACTTGTGTTCATCCAGTTAGGTGAAGATGGAAGTCTGACAACTTTAGGTCTCTATATTGGGATAATTGTTATTCTGGATTGTGCAGAGAATTCTTGTTAATATTATCGAAATATTGAAGATATTATCATATTTTATCTGATATGGTAAGATATTATTGATGGAAAAACCGGTTTAATTTAAAAGTTTAAACACGCAGCGGAAAAGTCAAGTTATAAAAACTTAATGGCAGCCCAGGATTTACTATTCGTTAATTCCATAGATGCGCACAAGAGGGGACAAGAGTTATACCTTAGTGTCTTGAACCCAATTCTGATTTTCTTTAACTTCCAGCAGCTTCCACTAGATGGCCTTCACTCTTATGACTCCTATGGATGCTCGCAGGAAGGACTAGGGTTGGTGGGAACCCTAATGGAGAGGAAGGAGAAGGTTTGGTGCTCTAAAACAGTTTCTGTAGCTTCTGACGTTCAAAACGACGAACTTATTTTCCAGAACGCAGCTGCCCTATTTATAGATTCCCAGAACCGACCTAGACTTCGAGCGATCGAAGATCTTTGATCGATCGAACCGTCGATCGATCGAACCATTCTTGATCGATCGAGACTGCCAAGACTTCAATCGATCAAACATACTTCAATCGATCGAACTTGTCTTTACAACTTCCTCATGTGTCTTTCCAAGTATCCTGGCGGAGCTAAGAGTGGGAGCTCCTAGGCTCTTTATTGTTGGCTCAGACCAGTTTGTTAATTACCATGACCAAACTCTTTGATCAGCAAACTAACTAGCTGGTCAGTTAACGTTTACTCCACTATAAAACGATAACTGAACTCCAACGCAAAAGAACATATCCGAAGCGATAACTAGACTTGTATGTTGTACTAATGTCCCTCTACCTTCAGCATTCGTAATCTTATTCAGGTAGTCGGATAACTGTTACTGTCAACCTGAATCATGATTACTTCTTGTATTCCTTGAGTCCCATTCACCTATCATGATTACCAAACATGTTGATAACTCTTATCAACAAGACTGCAGTACTCAGTAATCGACTTGGTGACATTCTCAAGGGAATGCTTACTCTGAAACAGAGGGTAGATTCTGTCTTGACAATTTATGTTCACAACCCTACGAATATGACATACCCAAGATACCCAGGTGTTGATCTTCTATAGACCTCACTGATTGGTAAGTCAAAGCAGCCATATCCACAGTCTGTGTTCATAATCGTCTCAAGATTAAGAACACGTACCTTATACAAGTTATGAGTTCCTATCGACTGATTGACAGTCTTGAGTGTTAATAGGAAAGCTCAGGTCCGTCAATGCACTATAAGCACTAGCATGTTAACTAAGAGTTAAACTCTAGTGATTGAGATTAATCACTCCATCCAATGGTAGTTAATCATGCTACAGTGTAAACCTGATGAGATATCCAGTCTCATCATCCACTGTGACACATTCTAAGTAACAAAGAATAGTAATTCGTATCTCACTTGTATGTATCTCATACATACACGAATTACTTACTATGATACTTAAGGATAAACAATCATCTCATGAAAGAAACATACATAACAAAATGTAAAGCTGATATCCATATATTAAAATGTCAATGTCTCCTATATAAAGTAATGGTTTGAGGGCACAAACCCAACAAACTCCCACTTGCACTCATAACCATACAGGATTACATCTGAGACCTAGACTATCTAGATGACGATCAAAGACCTTCTGTGGCAAAGCCTTTGTAAACGGATCAGCAAGATTGTCAACGGTGGCAATCTTGGTGACAGTCACATCTCCACATTGAACAATATCTCGGATAAGATGATATTTTCGCTCTACGTGCTTCCCTTTTCCGTGGTTCCTTGGCTCCTTGGACTGAGCCACTACCCCACTATTATCACAATAAAGCATAATAGGTGACAATGACGCTGGTACCACCTCGAGCTCCATAAGGAACTTTTTGAGCCAAACAACTTCCTTTGCGGCTTCACAAGCAGCCACATACTCAGCTTCTGTAGTTGAGTCTGCAATGCATTTCTGCTTAATGCTCCTCCAACTAACAGCACCACCTCCCAAGGTAAAGAGATGTCCGGATATTGACTTCCTCGAATCTTTATCTGACATAAAGTCCGAGTCAGTATATCCTACTGGAATTAACTCATTACCACCGTACATAAGCATGTAATCTTTAGTCCTTCTCAAGTACTTAAGAATGTGCTTAACGGCTGTCCAGTGCTCTGGACCTGGATTCGATTGATATCTATTAACCATGCCAACGGCAAAACAGATATCTGGTCTAGTGCATAACATCGCATACATGAGACTTCCAACTGCCGAAGCATATGGAATTCCTGCCATGCAATTCCTCTCCTCCTATGTCTTGGGACACTGGTCCTTGGAGAACGCTAAACCATGCCTGGAAGGTAACAAACCTTTCTTCGAATTATCCATTGAAAACCTAGTTAGCACCTTATCGATATAACCAGCTTGAGACAATCCCATTATCTTTCGCTTGCGATCCCGAAAGAGCTTTATCCTAAGAATATAGCTCGCCTCTCCTAGATCCTTCATATCGAAAGTACTAGCTAGCCAAACCTTGACCGTTGACAATGCCGCTACATCATTTCCAATGAGTAGAATATCGTCAACGTAAAGCACAAGAAAGGCCACCACTTTCCCTTCACACTTCTTGTATACACAAGGTTCATCCAGATTCTGTATGAAACCAAACGACTTGACCGCTTGGTCAAATCGGATGTTCCAACTCCTGGATGCCTGCTTAAGCCCATAAATGGACTTTTGTAGCTTGCATACCAAGTTACCTTTCCGACCAGCTATGAACCCTTCTGGTTGTTGCATATAGATGTCCTCCTCAAGATTGCCATTCAAGAATGCAGTCTTGACGTCCATCTGCCAGATCTCATAATCTAGGCATGCAGCAATGGATAAGAGTATTCTGATGGACTTGAGCATGGCTACCGGCGAGAAGGTTTCCTCATAGTCAATGCCCTCCCTCTGAGTATAACCTTTCGCTACAAGCCTAGCCTTAAAGGTCTCAACCTTTCCATCAGATCCTCTTTTCCTCTTGTAGACCCATTTACAACCAATGGGTTTAATATTGGCTGGAAGTTCTACAAGATCCCAGACCTGATTAGAATCGATAGATTCTAATTCAGCCTTCATAGCTTTAACCCAATGTTCTGAATCAACATCAGCCATTGCCTCTTCGTATGTGGCAGGATCAGATTCAGATTCTATGGAGGCAGCTTCAAAAACTTCTCCTAAGAACATGTATCTATCAGGCTGGCTGATAATCCTCCCACTACGACGAGGTACCGGTGCAGAAATGGGTGAAAAAGTGGTATTTTCTTGATTTACATCGTTATCAACTGCGGGTTGGACTGAGGGCTCTCCTTCTATTTCTCTCAGATCTATCCTTCCCTTAGGTTTATGGTTCATGATATAATCATCCTCTAAGAAAACATCATTTGTACTAACAAACACTTTCTGTTCTCTTGGATCATAAAAATACCATCCATAAGTACCCTTTGGATACCCTACAAAATAACATACTTCTAATCTAGAATCCAACTTGCTCATCTTTCCTTTCAGCACATGTGTCGGACACCCCCATATCCGGAGATGTTGCAAAGAAGGCTTGCACCCAATCCACATCTCCCGTGGTGTCCTGGGAACAGATTTGCTTGGCACTAGATTTAGTATGTATGCAGCGGTTTCCAAAGCATAACCCCAAAGGAATAATGGCAACTCTGAATAACTCATCATTGACCTAGTCATGTCTAAAAGAGTCCGGTTCCTTCTCTCAGCTACACCATTCTGCTGAGGCGTGTCAGGTGCAGTCAACTATGACAGAATCCCATTCTGTACGAGGTGATCAATAAACTCATTTTGTACGAGGTGATCAATAAACTCATTAGAGAGGTACTCGCCACCTCGATTAGATCGAATGGCTTTGATATGTGAGCCCAATTGCTTCTCCACTTCAGCCCTAAACTCTTTGAACTTTTCAAAGGCTTCAGACTTGTGCTGCATTAGGTACACATATCCATACCTAGAGTGGTCATCGGTAAATGTTATGAAATACTTATAACCACCCCTTGCTGTAATATTTATTGGTCCACACACATCAGTATGAACTAATTCCAACAATGCATTGGTCCTATTGCCCTTTGCGGGAAAGGGTCTTTTGGTCATCTTACCCTCTAAACAAGACTCACAGACTTCCATTGGTTCGAGAACCAAATCGCCTAAGATCCCTTCTTTGACTAGTCTGCCAATCCTATTTAGATTGATATGGCCAAGCCTCATGTGCCAAAGCCTTGTTGGATTAGTGGAAGGTTCTTTTCTTTTAGATGGTATAGTTACCATTGAGTTATTAAGTTCCAAGCAAGAATCTTTAGAAATATTAGGAGTAATCACATACAAATCATTTGATTTAACACGAGAACATGTAAAAGAACTATTTCTTTTAATCACAACTTCAGTTCCAAAATGAAAAGAATAACCATTATTCGATAAATTAGAAACTGAAATTAAATTACGTCTCATTGAAGGGACGTAAAGTACATCTGATAAAATCAAAACTTTATTGTCTAGAAATTCTAAAACTACGACTCCTATAGCAACCGCAAAAACGGTTGCGCTAGAACCTAGAGTAAGTACAATTTTCCCATCACTGCACCTCCTGGTTGATCTGAACCCCTGCAATGAATTACATATATGGTTAGTCGCACCAGAATCAATGCACCAAGTGTTTGAAGTATCCGTAATAAAACTTACTTCAATCACATGTGATTCAATCATACCTTGAACTCTTGTAGCTAAGAATTCTGGACAGTTCCTCTTCCAGTGGCCCTTCTCTCCGCATTGGAAACACTTTCCTTTGCCTTGGCCACCCACCTTCCCTTTGCCCTTACCTTTTCCCTTAGATTTTGCAATCTTAGGGACCGGTCCAACACTTGGACCACCAGTACCAGCCTTCTTCTTCCCTTTCTTTCCTTTCAGTGTAGATCGGGAAGAGGAAGCCCTTTTCTCAACGTTCAAAACGTTGACCCCCGGTTTGATCACCCCTTCCGCTGCCAAAAGAGAACTCATCAATTCGCTCATTGAAAAATTCATTTGATTCATATTATAGTTAAGTTTAAATTGAGCGAATGAAGGTGACAGCGAATTGAGGATCATATCAACTTGGGTTTGTGCATCAATGTTGGCACCTAGGGTCTCCAGCTCGTTTAAATAACCAATCATTTTTAAAAACATGTTCCTTGACTGGAGTCCCTTCCGACATCTTTGCACTCATTATCTTTTGCATGGCTACCTGTCTGGCAGGCCTGCCATGCTCCCCAAACATCTTTTTTCAGGGATGTGATAATGTCACTGGCAGAATCATTCGATTGGAATTGGTGTTGCAACACACCAGCCATTGAGGCCAGAATATAGCAACGAGCCATTCCATTCGACTTCTTCCATTTGTCGAACTCGCGTCTGGCAGCTGCCGAAGCATTTACCGCGGGTTCTTCAGGGCATGGGGTGGTGAGGACATATATGTGATCCTCCGCAGTTAACACGATGTCAAGGTTACGTTTCCATTCAGTGTAGTTATTTCCAGTTAACTTGTTTTGAGTGAGTATGGTGGCAAGTGGACTAAATGCAGATCCAAACATTATGATTACTGAAAACAAACAAACAAAATAAATATGGATATCAGAATTTGACAGTTTGAAATAAAAGAATCCTTAAAACTCTTATTTTAAAACAAAGTCGCCGAAATATAGAAACAAAAGAATAAAGCCTTCGTGTGGTGGTCAATTTTCTATTTTTCGATTAATCAAGACTTGTCCGCTATGCAACTCTTGCAAAAACAAGTTATGACTCCCGATCCCTTTTGATCTCTAAGTTTCTGAACAATGCCCCGTGTGGGATCCCTTATCCATAGCTTAGCTAGTGTGTACCATTAACTAAGATCCAATCACAACCGTCTCAAGTAGCGCCTCCGTGTGGTGGTCACCCTCTAACACGTCTGATTGATCCTATCAAAAGAAGTTCACATCTAGTAACCAATAAGTAATGCACCCTCCGTATGGAATGATCACCCCTGACGAGGTGACACAGAATGCACTACTCATCTTACAGTGAACCGTTAATGGAAGATCGTGGGTGTCAATAAATAAGACCCTCTCCCACTAGATTTGGTAAATTAAGGATTTTGCTTTTTAGAAAAAAATTGTTTTACATACATTACCCATAAACATCCAATGTTTACTAATGTGTTAAAACAGTTTTTGAATCTTATTTTAGAAAACTTGTTTTACGTGCATGCAAGTAGTAACAATATAATTAAATGCCAATCACAACCAAGCACATAAAACAAAAAACTAAAATTGAAAATAAAGACATCCAAACGATGCCTCTATCTCCCATGGCTCTATCTCCATAGAACCTCCTTTTTGGTTTGATCGCCTCCAGCTCCATCTTCATGGACAATGGCTCCTTGCTCCATCTTCATGGATTTTCTAATTCTATTACATTTGTCCTATGCTTCTTTCGAAGCTTACAATTTTATCTAGAAATAGAAATAGCAACAACAAAATAAAAGGCTAGGGAAACCAGTGCGACTTTCCTTTTCGTAGGATTGAAGTCGCAGCGCCCTTTACATATGCCTTAAAATCAAACCAAACTTAAATTACATGCACCAATCTCAAACAATTTAAATACAAAATTTAAAAGTCTTGGTGCCATGGGAGATAGTGACTAAACTAGCTGCAAAAGGGTTAGTCGTACACGTATCCACACATACATAACAAATATATGTAACTATTGGAATACTTAATTGATTCACACAGTATATAAACTCTTTACATACTGAATTAGAACTTAAAACATCATCTTACTTCTCTGTCACAGTTCGATCGATCAAAGACCGTTCGATCGCTCGAACCTTCGATCGATTGAACACTGTTCAATCGCTTGAACTTTCTGTTTCATAGAATGATTTAAAAAAATTTGCAGAATACTTTTAAAAATAAAGCTTTTAATTTCAAAACACCTTACAACTGTGAAACAGAGAGTCTGACAAAGAATCTGTCTCGATCGATCTAACTTCATTCGATCGATCGAACACCAGAAGGTTTCGATCGATTGAAGTTATTCGATCGCTCGAGTACAGAGGATGTTCGATCGATCGAAACATGTTCGATCGATCGAACCCGCTTTGCATCCCATGCAATCACAGATTTGTATTCTGTTGCGATAACACTGCAGAAACAGATCTGTGACAATGCCGTTTCGAAAACAGTTCTAAAATCAACATGCAAATCAATATAGTGTTCCAAAAACGCATCTATAGATCCAAACGAGCGTGGCTCTGATACCAATTGATGGAAAAACCAGTTTAATTTAAAAGTTTAAACACGCAGCGGAAAAGTCAAGTTATAAAAACTTAATGGCAGCCCAGGATTTACTACTCGTTAATTCCATAGATGCGCACAAGAGGGGACAAGAGTTATACCTTAGTGTCTTGAACCCAATTCTGATTTTCTTTAACTTCCAGCAGCTTCCACTAGATGGCCTTCACTCTTATGACTCCTATGGATGCTCGCAGGAAGGACTAGGGTTGGTGGGAACCCTAATGGAGAGGAAGGAGAAGGTTTGGTGCTCTAAAACAGTTTCTGCAGCTTCTGACGTTCAAAACGACGAACTTATTTTCCAGAATGCAGCTGCCCTATTTATAGATTCCCAGAACCGACCTAGACTTCGAGCGATCGAAGATCTTCGATCGATCGAACCGTCGATCGATCGAACCATTCTCAATCGATCGAGACTGCCAAGACTTCAATCGATCGAACATACTTCAATCGATCGAACTTGTCTTTACAACTTCCTCATGTGTCTTTCCAAGTATCCTGGCGGAGCTAAGAGTGGGACCTCCTAGGCTCTTTATTGTTGGCTCAGCCCAGTTTGTTAATTACCATGACCAAACTCTTTGATCAGCAAACTTACTAACTGGTCAGTTAACGTTTACTCCACTATAAAACGATAACTGAACTCCAACGCAAAAGAACATATCCGAAGCGATAACTAGACTTGTATGTTGTACTAATGTCCCTCTACCTTCAGCATTCGTAATCATATTCAGGTAGTCGGATAACTGTTACTGTCAACCTGAATCATGATTACTTCTTGTATTCCTTGAGTCCCATTCACCTATCATGATTACCAAACATGGTGATAACTCTTATCAACAAGACTGCAGTACTCAGTAATCGACTTGCAGAGGGTAGATTCTGTCTTGACAATTTATGTTCACAACCCTACGAATATGACATACCCAAGATACCCATGTGTTGATCTTCTATAGACCTCACTGATTGGTAAGTCAAAACAGCCATATCCACAGTCTGTGTTCATAATCGTCTCAAGATTAAGAACACGTACCTTATACAAGTTATGAGTTCCTATCGACTGATTGACAGTCTTGAGTGTCAATAGGAAAGCTCAGGTCCGTCAATGCACTATAAGCACTAGCATGTTAACTAAGAGTTAAACTCTAGTGATTGAGATTAATCACACCATCCAATGGTAGTTAATCATGCTACAGTGTAAACCTGATGAGATATACAGTCTCATCATCCACTGTGACACATTCTAAGTAACAAAGAATAGTAATTCGTATCTCACTTGTATGTATCTCATACATACACGAATTACTTACTATGATACTTAAGGATAAACAATCATCTCATGAAAGAAACATACATAACAAAATGTAAAGCTGATATCCATATATTAAAATGTCAATGTCTCCTATATAAAGTAATGGTTTGAGGGCACAAACCCAACAATTATCAAAAAGGAAGGATAATATTATCAGGATTTTAGGAAGATAATATCAACCAGTTTTGGGAAGTAATCTTTTACTTGGTGGCAAAGTCATACGCACAAAGGCAGTATATGGGTTAGATTCAAGCGGCATATATATATATATATATATCTATATGCATATATATTATTCAAGATATGAAAGCCAAGAGCAGTTTATGGAAGAAAACTGGTATTTTTTACCAGATTAATATTCATCAGATTTTCTACCTTATCTAGAAGACCTCCATAGCCGCTATAAATCAGCAGGCCGGCCAGCTATTCAAGGGCACCCCGCGTCACTTCGACAAAAGCATTCAACCATGCATTCTATGCAGCATTCTTAGCATCCTTTTTATTTTCCTAAGCTTTCAATTACTCTTTTGTAATTTCTCTTCCTTTCAATTAAATAAAATCTGTCTTTTATTTAATTTCATTATTTCTCTCCATCACTTGCTAGATTTGTGTACTTCAACACTGTCTAGGGATCTAGAATAAGGGTACTTCCCTACTTATTCTCACAATCGCATATTAGAAGTTAGATTCATGAAGCCTTGTGTATCACTCACACAAGTGCTTTTAGGAAATTTTGTCTTTATTAGTTTGGGTCTACCTAACAAGGCTCTGGCACGCCTGAATAAATAATTACAGCAAACAACAATACATTAGTCAAACACCACAAAGTTCAATAATCTATTCTGGTCATAATCTATTAGGATAAAGGAATCACAAAAGCTTCAGCTGCCCCAAATAGGCTCACAATCCCAAGTCATCCCTATTCATTCTCTTGTAATTCTTTAAGCCAGTTTAAGAACCCACTAATCATAAGTCCAAAGTAAATAAATACAACCCCATGGGGGTGCTTCTGGAAATGGCTGGCCCAAAGAGGAGCCGAGGATCAAAAACCTCAATTCCTGACTATAAGCCTCTCTGTTTTCAACATCACTAACAATATTCACTACTTGTCACACCCTAACCCGCCTCGTGCGGATTAGGACACGTGTAATAATGCTACAAGAGTCCACATACATTATTTTGCAAGGAAACATTTGAATTACTAAGAATCGCATGTGTTTAGCAACATTAAACAACTCTATTGTTACAAAACAGCCCCCAAGGGTAAAATGGTAATTAATAAGGTATAGAAAAATTATACCAAAAGATAGGTCTTTGAGTCCCGGTTCTAATGCAAAAAATGGCGCGCGCATCCGAGTTTTCCAGAGTGAGTTATGCCCGTTTTTGTAAAAGTCGTCGGTGCTGAATCTGGACCAGTGGATCGATCCGCCCAAAACCGGATCGATCCGGATCTAGCAGATTGTCATCTCTTGCTCCTCCAGAAGCTCTGGATCAATCCGTTCAAGGCCCGGATCGATCCGATTCCTGCAGAACCCATTTTTGACAGAAAATTGCTGCTAAACCAGATCAAACACATCCAAAACTTCATCAAACCTCATAAAACCTTAAGAAATCATTTCAAAACCATTTATAAATACGGTTAAACATTTCCAACCACAAATCCAAGTTATTTCAAACATTCAAAACACTATCATGATCTCATATGGATCAAACCAAGTGATTACAACCAAAATACTTTCAAGAACAACCATATATATGAAACTTTCCGGAAAGGATTCCAAAACCATTCAAACCATATAGTTACAAAAAGGCACTTACACAAAAGAGTTGCGACGCATATCCGGACTTGCCGGAAAGGTTCATTTCCAATCCATCTCACACATATTCATAGTTGAAACTTAAGGATACATATATAGAATTTATAAACAACCTTCAAATCCTCCAACTTCTTACCCATTACTAACTTCTAACATAGAGAATTACACAAGTTCTCCCAAATATACATTAAACACATAAGTTATAGAATCCCAACTAGTTCGATCTCAATCTCTCCAACTCTACAACCACGAGTTGAGGCTTCAAACCACAAGTTAAGGATACTATCCCACAAGTTGAACTATATTACAAGTTATAAACATATTTACAAGACCCAAATCTCTCCCCCAATCCCGAGCACGTCACTTCCTCTCCAGGTATGGCTCCGTACCTGCAGTGGTTGTTATTTACCACAACAGAAACAGAAAACGGTTTTCTTAAGCATTACGCTTAGTGAGAATTCTAAACATGGCTGAATGTTTAAACATGTGCAATGCAACAATAAACACATAAATCATATCTTTGTAATCGCCGAGTCACCGGTTCAATGATTCATTCAGACCCGGGACCTCCCTTGGTCCCGTGGCCACTTCTATTCCTTGGACTTCCGTATTTCTCGGATTCTTCCTCTTCACTGTTAGCAAACTGTGTTCCCAGAATCCATTGACAGTGCGTATAAGTTGGTACTGCAAAAAAAAAATACGTGAAAACTACAATAACCCTACAAGGGCGGAACTAGGGTTACCTTAAACTGCTAAAACAGATTGCTGTAGTAGACGGATTGAGAACACGGGCTCGATAACAGCTCACGATCTTCTACCGTATTCCTTTGCTGCGAAAATATTGAACTGAGTGTGGGCTCTTTCAAAATCCTTTCTGTTTTCTGCTCTCCCTCTTTTACGCTCTCTTTTCTATTCCGAGTTATAATTCTCTATATAGAAAAACGCTAACTGAGGAGAGAGCCAAAGCAACATATATATATGCTACGATAGGGACCATAAGAAGTCAATAAGGAATAGGCTTCCTTATGGAATTATGAAACCCTAATTCGAACTGAATCAGATTTCTATTTTCATAAATTATAATTCATACCACTAAAGAATTATAAGTGCACTCCTACCCTTATCTCAAAAATATATTTCGAGCTCCATGTTATTAAATGCTTATTATCTCCCCATGTTAAGATTACAGATATCCATTAATTAAATATAATTACTGACAATCATATTTAATTAATTTCTTAAAATTCTTTGAGATCCTCTGCTTAACTTATTTGATATGTCGGATACAAAATCCACCTGCAGGGTTTGACATAATCAAAACTTATAAGTTTTCTCAAGGGGATATCATCAATCCCAAATTGAGACATGGGTTCCATCATTAATTAATATCCACCACACAATTAATATTGCCACCCAATCCAATGAGATATTGACCCATTTAAGGATCTCACCCTTTTAGGGATCAAAGTGTAAATATCAAATGTACGTGTCTACAAATTAACTTAGGATTTAGAGCATAAGCACTCATAATAGCCATGAGGTATTAATTATCTTATAAGTCAGTATAAAGATAATTACCCCAAGTCAGTCTCGTTTAATACACAAAGTGTACCAGCATAGTGAGTTGAAACTATACCGTTTTCCATAGTCAAGACAAACCTACTACAACACCATGCTGCAGTCCTACCGATGGTGTGTCCAATCCCATCTAAGACTGTAGACCAAAATCTTACATTCTATAATATCTGATGGCCTAATCTTCCGTGTGTAAGCCGAACTCTACACACCAAACCACCTACTATATAGAATGAGAGACATACATGCATAATATTAAATAAATAATATAATACAAACATTGCCCCACACAGATTCTCATAAAAAAAATGGATTAACTGATTTTATTAAATGAATAATAAATCAACTACATAAAGCATGACTTTTAGTATATATCCCTAACATTCACCACCCTTATTACTCCCAACTAATGAATCATTTTCCCGGTGCTCATTGAATACCACATAAACATATAAGCACATAACCATGTAGGCACATATAATTCTTCATAAAGCTAACATGCAATTCACAATTTAGTAACTACATGCTTTCTAAACATGAATAATCAACACAATAAGATCATTCTCTACATCTCTACATCATTGATGCCTTGAACATAGTTCAACACAACCATTCTTTAGGCTAGAAAATTCACCTTAGCAAGATCTACCCAAATTCAAGCTAGAAATGAAGAATTCCTTCACAAATCTTGCTCAATTCTTACCCAAAGTAAATCCTACATGGTTTTGGTTCAACAAATATCATTTATCAAGAACGGTTACCGAAAAAACGTTGCCGAAAATGAAAACAATTTACGTGCATGTGATCCTCTTACCTCCACGAGTCCAAAAGTGGTCTCGAATCGTGAATCCAGCGAACGGCGACGACGGTACGACGAAAAACGTCGTCGGTGACGGTCCGTCTTCTCTCTCGGAGCTCTCTTCTTCTTCTCTTCTTTTTAACTTCAGTAAAAGAGAGTCTTCCTCTCCTCAAGACACCTAAACATGCTAAGGCATGAGGTGTCTTGACCTCATTTCCATTATTTTTACTTACACCCCCCTGAATTTATTAAGTTCTCATTATGAAATCCCCCAAACATTCCATTAACTACCTAATTATCCAATGAGGATTTGTCTAAGTTCCGCATGGGTCCCAACGTGGGTCCCATATATTTTGTGAAGTTGCTATTGCACCTATCAATTATAAATTCTTTTCATTTATACCCTTATTTGGATATCCAAACTAATATAAGTTGCTAACACATATATCATCATATAATATAAAAGCGTTTAAGCAAATATTCAAGTAATCACATAAATGCATCTAATCACGTAAAATGCAGATTTTATTTAGGCCCTTCACTGGGTCCCACTTCCAAACCTGTCCCTCCTCACTAGGGACTTTTCCATTTGGTGTCCTTTTCTGAAGACCTTTTCCACGGGCGAGTCCAAGCCTCCCCTTAATCCATTTTATATACTAATTATATTAATTAATGCATATTAACATAGTAATTAACCCGTTCTCCGGGTACGGATGTTACACTACTACTGTCAAACACAAATGCTACCTTATTTCCCTGAAAATGAATAAAGTATAGATGAGCCACGGAAGAAGTACAAACACTATAACATTTCACATCTAAGAGCCCGTTTGGGTTAGATGAAATATTAAGTGGTTGTTTATTAAGTGATGAAATATTAAGCTACCTTTTTCAGCTATTTTTCAGCTTAATTTTTTGACTGATTTGTTTAAGCACTGAAATTTTAAGCTAATTGAAACACTTCCATTTTACAAAACAATCATTTTTTCCTCGAAATCCGTAATTCATCACTTAATTTTTAATTTACAGCTAACCCAAATGGGCTCTAAGAGTACAAACAATGGGATTAACTAAAGCAAAACTGAGAACCCTATTTTCTACCACCAAGTATGAGAAAAAGCTTGCACAATCAATGGCTCCCTCCACCATTGCAGAGACTAACCAAGTCCATCAACATCGAATATAACACATCCAACGACAAATGGCCAAGGAATTTCCTAGCTTCGGACACACCATCATATCTGAGTAGAGCTTACGATCTTCTATGAATCTGTCCTCCATCACCAACCACCACGAGATGTATCATTGGTTATTTTCTGGGTCCACATGTGCCACCAGACCAAGTATTTCACCTTGCTCTAACTCGAATGACAAGCATAGAAAATCCATGTTTGCTTTAATTCCCACCATAAGAGCTTCCTCGTGAAGTCAACGGATAACTTGGCTTGCAAACTGTGGATGAAGTTCCATGATGATTTTGGTAAAGACTCGGAATAGTACCAAGTTCAATAAGAGAACGTGGATATGGATACTCAAGATTTTTTACCCAATATCTACGCAAGCATGCGCATATTTATTATGTGTAATACATGTATGCATGCATACATAACCTTAAATTTATGCAACCATAAGACGATTGAGGAACTTCTTCTCTAATAAGAAACTTGTTCATACCCGAAGATTTATCCATAGGTGGGGCACCAGTCTCTTTGTTAGCATTTCAGAATTCATTCGTTAACCTCACATATTCAGAGTCAAAAAATCTATGCATATACCTTCACAAGTCAATACTTTTTTTTTCACAAATAAATGTATACCTGCTGTTGAAGTATCATGGGAAGATCAGCCAAGTCACAATCACATTTATTCATAGATCAAATTCTCTCAGACTTCCCTTTGAATAGGCTAACAACATTAGGAGCGCCTTCAGCTTCTACATTAATGCACTCATCATTTACCACACTTTAGTTCGAAACTGAGACTTCACATCTTTTACATGTTGGCCGTCTGAATTATGGGTCTGATGTCTTGCATGAAGGATGGACTGAGGAACGTTCATTGAGAGTGTCCACAAGGATGTCCGGAAATGTCAAGTGGGATGGGAGATCAGATGTACGTACGGGACCCTGAACACCTTCAAGAATGAAGGAGCACATTAGACTAAGAGCCAATTTGGGCAAACTCTTAAAATAATCACTTCTCAGCCTAAAAGATTTTTAAAAAGCTACAATTAGGAGATTTAAATAAATAAATAAACATGTTTTTTAGCTTTAAAAAGGAGTCAAAATTTTTACAAACTGTGAAAAAGCTAACAAAATGGTCACGCTATTCAACACTAAGCTGTGATTATTGGCCCCCGAAAAAACTATCCCAAACGGGCTATAAGATGAAATACCAAATATAGGCAATATTTTTTTGTTTTCTGATTCCTTAAAACAAAAGCTCAAGCCAATACCAAGTTTTCAAGCTCTACGAGAACTTTGTTTGAAAAGATCCTATGAACCTGAGACATGCATAAATGACCCAGAAGATTTGACCCATTCTTGGATGGTTGACCAGATAACTGAGTTTTACTGGCAGAACTAGATCTTTACTTTGCTCTTACAAACACATGTTCATGAAAAACTTGCTGTAAATAAATTTCACAACTTGTTCAGTTAGGAAACCCTGATTTGTTTCTCCTTGTACCATGTTTTCCTTTTGACCCATCAAGTGTTTCAAAGGGTACAAGTGCAGTTTCTAAACTTTAAGTGCCCACACTATCAACTATTTTATTATTTTTCCTAGATGGCACAAGTGAAATGAACACAGAGGATCCTTACCTATGCTTAATTGTATATAATTCTCATGTATACTAGTCACATTCACACCTAAAGAGGGGTTGAATGCTTCACAGTTTACCAGATCAAACTGTTTGCACCCAAAAATCGTCAATGATTTTTGAGCCCGAGGTAAGTAGTGATGACTCATCGGATTCAAGAGGTAAGCCCGATGGGGGGAACAACTGTTGGGAGATGAGGAGAGTCCGATGGGAGCATGTGGCAAGTGTAAGCATCATCGGGCTATGAGAACATAACTTATCATGTTGAGAGCCCGATGGAAAAGTAAAGCAACGTATTAACTAATCGGACATCATGAAAAGGAAGAGTGTGTCCGATTGATTATAAGAAGTTGAAGAAATATGATCGGACATGGAAGAAGTCATGAGCCCGATTCATCCAACAGGGAGAGGTCGATTGACGAAGGACAGGGCGTTGCTATTCACAGCTGGCATGATGACGTCATCTCTGAGAGTTTTTGGAAACAAGAGTCCGTCTGGGAAAGGAGTTGTTAGTTGCCAGCTGGGTTGGAGCGTCTAATCCCTAAATTAAAGGGATTAATTCAATTAAGTTCTGAATAAGGTAGGAGTTGGTGATATAGAAGGATTTCTTCAAATCAGCCAATCAATCAATAGCTTGGGGCGTAAGAGAAGGAATCATAGTCCAAATAGGAATCAGTTCAGGCCGCTATAAATATAGAAGCAGGCCCTTCAAGCAAAGGACTCCGCGTCTCTTCGACAAAAGCATACACAGCATTCAGCACATTCAAGGCATTCAGAGCACTCTCTAAGTCTTTGTTTCCTGGCTTTAATAGCAATTAGGTCTGTGTCTTTTTGTTATTTTTATTCTTTGTTCTTTTGAATGATCAGTCCATTCTGGTGTTCTTGAGATCTGTTTTATTTTTCCAAGCATTTAATAAAATCTATTTTTTATTAAACCGTTTGTGATTTGTTTAACCTGTTTAAACTTGATACTTTTTAGCTTGTGCGCTTCAGTACTGCTAAAGGACTTTTAGTGAGGGTACTTTCCTACTCACTACACACAATCACCAGTTTAGAAGTCAGATTCACCAAAAGCCTTGTGTATCACTGACACAAGCAGATAGGAAATTAGTTTGCACGCTTACACACACACACACACCGAACCACAGATTGGTTCTGGCACGCCCGCGCAAATTAGAGCAAACATTTTTTGGCACGCCCGGTGGGACCCACAGTGTCAAATCATGCCTCCGAAGAGAGATAAGACGACAAAGGACGATCAGCATATGGATCCGCCCACGGAGGAGAGCACCGGCCAATCTCCACAGGACGGTAGTATCACGTTAGAAGCCATCTCGGAAGCCATGAGGGCTAACGTAGAGCCCATGTGGCATGAGTATAACGCGCTCATAGGTTCTATGGGCAACCTCAAATCGGTCATGCAGCAAATGACCGATATCCATAAAAGTCAGGCTGATCTGATCCATGAAACCAGGACCACGCACGTGAAGTTGGACCGACTGACGGAAACAATCGGAAAGTTGATTGAAACCTATAAGGCCGGATCTAGAGGAGAACAGGTCAACGGTTCGGGCTCGGGTACCTCGCTGGAGTCCGATAAGCCGAAGAGCCCACCATATGTCTGTCCGAACCTAAGAGACGGAAATGGCTCAGGAAAGCAATCTGAGTTACAGACCGGCATCGCTGGCAGTGTGGTGGTCACCGATCCCAACGGATCGGCGACACCAGGGTTTGGAGGATCTGCCGGCCAGACTGAAAGTTCAGTCGGCCACACACAGCCCCAAGGGAACGGCCATGGGGGGCAGAGGAACAACGGTGGGTTTTGGACCCATCAGGTCCAGAATAACCAACAGAACGGACCGCCGCCGTTGATACCCCCGATAAGGAATGTTCAGCCCGAAGCTCAACCCATCAATAGGGAAGAGCTGGTAGCGGCCATACACGAGGAGTATGGCCCGTTTATGCGGAGACTGGAAAGGCCGACTTACAGACGGCCGTACCCGCCAGAGATTGACCGAGTCATATTTCCTCAGGGGTATAAGGTACCGAATTTCACTCTATTCTCCGGAGAGAGTGAACAGTCCTCAGTTGAGCACATTGGCCGTTTTATTGTTCAATGCGGCCATGTGGGTCACAGTGACCCATT
The DNA here is from genome assembly GCA_033977485.1 of Hydrangea macrophylla. NCBI lineage: Eukaryota > Viridiplantae > Streptophyta > Magnoliopsida > Cornales > Hydrangeaceae > Hydrangea > Hydrangea macrophylla. The sequence goes on from CM066987.1 coordinate 31,949,894, forward strand.
GAAGTTAAGACTATTCCCAAATTCGCTAACGGGCATGGCGTTTTTGTGGTACGTCAACCTCCCAGCCAATTCGGTGTTAACTTGGCAAGGGATGGAGGAGTTGTTTCACGGACAGTTCTATAGGACTGAGCCCGAGACATCATTGGCAGATTTGTCGCGAATGATGCAACTGGTGGGGGAGACCGTGGAAACATACATAGCCCGTTTCCGAAAGGCAAAATACCGCTGCAAGACAGTGTTGCCCGAGGAGGAGTATGCAAAGATGGCCATGGGGGGCATGTCCTTTGAGCTTCGCAAGAGGTTTGAAGGAACTGACTTCCGTGATCTGTTCGAGCTTGCCACACGGGCGGGTCGCTACGAACGTATTCTCTTGGATGAGCAGGAGAAGAAGAACTCTTCCAAGGGAACATATTACAAAGACCCCAATTACGAGGTCCACTTGGCAGAGTGTGACCTTGAAACAGAATGCGATATGGCCGAATTAATTTGCAAACGGCCAATCGTATGCAACGCCTTGAACAAGCCTGTTAATAATAACGCTGCTGCAAAGAAGATGGCGTTCGAGGCGGGGAAAAACTATACTTTCGATATAACAATGGCTGATCAAATATTCGATGCCCTGTTGGCCGATAAAGTGATCAAGCTAAGTGAAGGTCATCGGATCCCAAAGGCCGATGACATAAAAAATAAAGAATATTGTAAATGGCACAATTCTTGGAAGCACGCTACTAACAATTGTGTTGTTTTTTGCAATTTTATACAGGAAAACGTCGAGAAGGGAGTCTTCAAATTCTCGGACAAAGCAATGGGGATCGATGCAAATCCTTTTCCTCAGATCACGGGCACAAACATGGTGATGCCCGACCTAACTAGGTTGTCAAGGCCGAGACTAAAGATTGACTTATCTGACGAGGAATTTGTGCCAACACAAAGGGAGGGTAAACAAATTGCTACTTCGGCCACCAATGGGCCGAAGGTTACAATACATGACCTCCGAAAGAGCCACCAAGAACGCAAAATAGAGGTACAGAAAGCTAACGAAGAGACGGCCAAATCTAGCACGGATAATCTGATAGCCGATCTACGGCGACAGCTGGAATTCATCGAACAAGGCCTTTGCCCGAGGTGCAAGGCTGACATCAAGAAGGAAGTCTCGAGCCCGAGTAAGAGGCCGAGAAGCTATGAACATCGGGACTCAAGCCCGAGAAGGCCCGTACATGAAAGATTGTCATTACCGTGGCAAGGCCAGGCTAAACCCGAGTGGCGTGCAAAACATCCGTTGGGACACCAAGTCGGCCTGCGAGAATACGGCCGACTGGGGGAAAGTAGTTCCCAAGTGATCCCAAGGCCTAAGATGCAAGCAACAATTTCTGGAAGGAGCCCGAGGATGGTGCTACCGCCTAGGGTAGAAGATCAAAATTGGCATAGAGCTGAACACTCCAAGTTCCCAGCACGGCCGCAATATAGCAAGTCCCAGAAAAGAAGATATCAGAGAATGCGACAGGCCGAGCGGGAACGCCAGTTGTTGAAGAATCAGGTAGGGGGTCCGATTGCTCCCACCGAGCCTCGGAAGGAGAGAGTCCGACAAGAAAGTTCACAGGAAAAGGGGACAGGTACGGCGGACAAGATGATTGAGTCCGATGGAGATGGGTCGGATTCTAGTTTTTCGCCAATCCAATTCGGGACCATTCCAGTAGGCATGTCTTCTAACATGGTGTTTACGCTACCCATGTCTTTCATGGCCAAGCCGGATCAACCATCGGCCATGGAAGGGGATGTGGTGGAAGGCTCAGCTAAGGACTCGGCCGTGATGGAAGAAAACTTTTGGAACGGGGGAGAGATCGTTAAGCCTAAAGTGGTGGAAGCCACTAGCAAAAGTGTGGACGCCACCGATGGGCAGACCGATCGGCCAAAGATTACTATCTTAAGGCCGAAGGAACAACAGACTGAGGAAGGAGTGAAGACCGGACCAGTTAAAGTAGTGTTTGAAAAGCCCATACACCAGATGTCCCAACATCTAAAGCCATTGTATGTAAAAGGGCACATAGAGGGCGTCCCGATAAACAAGATTCTTGTTGATGGGGGATCTACTATCAACATCATGCCCCAAATCATGTTAAGGATCTTGCAGAAATCGGAGTCGGAGCTGATTCCGACAGAAATGAATGTCCAAAGCTTCACGGGGGCACCTTCAAGGACGAAGGGGATCCTACCCTTGGAACTGACCGTTGGCAGCAAAACGGTCATGACTGCGTTTTTCATCGTGGAAACTTCAGCGGCCTATAATGCTTTATTAGGCCGGGATTGGATACATCCAAACTATTGTATTACATCCACCCTTCATCAGTTGTTAATTTTCTGGAGAGGAGATGAGGTGGAAGTGGTGGGGGCAGACACCAAGCCTTTTGTAGCCCGGGTACAGACGGCCGATGCAGTCTTATATGAAGATGACATCGGGCCAGTGAAGTTGTTGGGGTGTAACAAATTGGGAAGGCCAAATGCGGCGACCTTCCTTAAAGGAAGTTCGTCGGACATCAAGGCGTATTTCCATAATCTCAGTCGGACAGAAGAATCAAGGCCGATCGAGATCGTTGAACAAGAAGACGTCCATGGAGATTCCGACAATTGAAGAACGAAAGCTGCTGGCCTTAAGAGCCAGCATGGCCAGATGGTGTGCATTCTTGGCCGACCGAAGATTGGAAATCGGCCCTACTGACGGAACGATCAATCTGGCTGATTGCATTTACGAAGAAGAAGCCCCGAAGGAAGAAGAGATTCAGATACATGAGTTGGAAACGGCCACTGCTAAGCTAGATGATCTTAAGGCCGATGTCCAGGACCCTCTCTTGGAAGTCAACTTAGGCGAAGAAGGAGAGCACAAGCCCACCTATGTGAGTCAGATGTTGGATCCTCAGGGTCAGGCCGATATGATTGCACTCCTGCATAAATATAAGGATTGTTTTGCTTGGGAATATGACGAGATGCCTGGTCTGTCAAGGGAACTGGTGGAACACCGATTGCCAATTAAATCGGGGTTCAGGCCGTTCAAACAGCTGCCTCGGCATATGTCACCAGAAGTGACATTGAAGGTGAAAGAAGAGATCGAACGATTACTGAACGCTGGCTTCATTCGGACAGCCCGATATGTCGAATGGGTCTCGAATGTAGTGCCAGTAGTGAAGAAGAATGGGAAGTTAAGGGTTTGCATAGACTTCAGGAATTTAAACTTAGCTACCCCAAAAGATGAGTATCCCATGCCTATGGCCGATCAGTTAATCGATTCGGCCGCTAAACACAAAATTCTGTCATTTATGGATGGGCATTCGGGGTATAACCAGATTTACATCGCCGAAGAGGATGTCCCGAAGACTGCTTTTCGGTGCCCGGGGGCAATTGGAACCTTTGAGTGGGTTGTCATGCCTTTCGGACTCAAGAACGCTGGAGCCACTTATCAGCGGGCAATGAATTCAATCTTCCATGACATGATCGGGCAGTTCATGGAAGTTTACATAGATGATGTAGTGGTAAAGTCAGGGGATTACACCGATCATTTGAGAGATTTGGAAAAGGCGTTTGAAAGAATGCGGGCTCACGGATTAAAAATGAACCCTCTCAAATGTGCATTCGGTGTTACAGCAGGAAATTTCTTAGGTTTCCTGGTACATCAAAGGGGGATAGAGATTGATAAAAATAAGGCTCGGGCTATCCAAGCAGCAAAACCGCCTGCTAATAAGAAGGAACTCCAGAGATTGCTCGGGCAAATCAATTTCTTAAGAAGATTCATATCAAACTGTGCAGGGAAGACCCAAATATGGACCCCACTATTGAAGATCAAGACCGATGAAGACTTCAAGTGGGAAGACAACCATCAACAAGCCTTTGAAAGAATCAAACAGTATCTGTCAATGCCTCCAGTGTTAATGCCACCAAAAAAGGGTAGGTATTTAAAATTGTATATATCGGCTTCTGATTGCTCTATAGGTAGTATGCTAGCTCAAGATAATGAGCAAGGTAACGAGCAGGCCGTTTATTACTTAAGTAGAATTTTGACTCCAATCGAGCAGCGTTATGCGCCGATTGAGAAGTTATGCTTGGCTTTGTATTTTTCTTCACAGAAGTTAAGAACATATATGCTTCCTGTTTCCACTTATATAATATGTCAAACGGATGTGATAAAATACATGCTATCAAGACCAATCATGAGAGGCCGAATTGGGAAATGGACCTTGGCCTTGATGGAGTTTGCCATCCAATACCGTTCACAGCAATCGGTAAAAGGCCAGGCCATAGCCAATTTCTTGGCCGATCACCCAGATCCTGCTGATTTGGGAACACTGCCTCCAACACCCAAAGTTCTGAGCACATCCTTAGTCCCATGGACTTTAATCTTTGACGGGTCCAAAAACGCAGAAGGTGCTGGGGCAGGAGTGGTGATTGTATCACCCAAGTACAAAAAGACAAAAATGTCTTTTCGGCTCAACTTCAAATGCACTAACAATCAGGCCGAGTACGAAGCACTTATAATCGGACTAGAAATACTCCTTGAAATGGGGGCATCATCTGTGCATATAAAAGGCGACTCAGGTTTGGTGATCGGACAGATTGCTGGAGAGTTTCAGATAAGAAGTTGGGAGTTATGCCCGTTCCATGCAGTTGCTACTCAGCTCATGGAAGCATTTGATGACATTAGTGTGAGCTATATCCCAAGAACAACCAATACTGAGGCCGATAAGTTGGCAAAGACAGGATCAGCCTCACCCTCCCAGAAGAGTGCAGAAGACCAACTCATCACGGTCAATGTCCGATCATTACCGTCCGTTGCAAAGAGGGGTTGGTACGCTACTACCAATTCGGTCTTGATGGAGGATAGTGATTGGAGGGTTCCTATTATTGAATACCTGAGTCACCCAAATGTCAGAGTCGACCGAAGAGTCAGGTTGTTTGCAGTCCGATTCGTGGTACTAGATGGGGAATTATTCAAGAAATCGATCGGTGACGACGTGGTCCTGAGGTGCCTGGGGAAGAAGCAGGCCATGCAGGTTATGGCCGAAGTACACGAAGGGATATGTGGAGCACATCAAGCCGGCACCAAGATGAAGTGGCTATTGAGGAGGTATAATTATTATTGGCCTGGCATGTTGAAAGACTGCATCAGCTATGCCAAGGGTTGTCAACCTTGTCAAAAGCATGGTCCGATTCAACATGTGCCGGCCAAAGTATTGCAACCTATAATCAAACCATGGCCATTTAGGGGATGGGCGATGGATTTGATTGGCAAAGTCTTACCGCCATCATCCGGCCAGCATTGTTTCATAATAGTGGTTACGGACTACTTTACCAAGTGGGCCGAGGCCATACCTTGTAGAACGGTGACACAAGCCACCGTCATAAAATTCATTGAAGAACACATTATCCATAGGTTCGGCCTTCCAGAAACAATCACGGCCGATCAAGGATATGTGTTTACAGGGTCGGAGACCTCCGCCTTTGCAGAAAGTAGGGGAATCAAGATTCTTAATTCTACACCCTATTATGCACAGGCTAATGGTCAGGCTGAGTCTACTAACAAGATCCTTAAGGGGATCATTGAAAAGATGATCGTGGAAAATCCTAGGGAATGGGACAAGCTTTTGTCCGAAGCATTATGGGCCTATCGGACGTCAAAGAGATCAAGTACTGGGGTTACACCGTTCATGCTGACCTACGGGCATGACGCGATGTTACCTATGGAAGTTACAGTCCGATCGGCCAGAAGGGCTTTACAGAATCAATTAGAGCCCGCTGAGTATACGGAGGCTATGATAGCTGAGTTGGAAGGGCTTGATGAAATGAGGCTAATGGCCTTGGATGCATTAAAAGTACAAAAACAACGGGCCGCCCGAGCTTACAATAAAAGGGTGAGAGAGAAATCTTTTTGCACCGATGATTTGGTGTGGAAGGCCGTTTTACCTATTGGAGATAAGGATAATCGATACGGTAAATGGTCAGTCAATTGGGAAGGCCCGTTCATCGTTCACCAAGTTAAAAGAGGAGGTGCTTACAGGCTTCGTGATTTAGATGGGACTATCCATGTCCGATTGATCAATGGTCAGTATTTAAAGTCTTATTATCCAACGTTATGGGAGACCATTGATCTAGATTATAAACCGAATCCTGGGTTGGAGTATGATCAGCTGATAAATTATGAGCCGGAGCCCGAATGATTTAGATGAACAGGGATTTTGTATTGATAGGCTGAGCACAGCTTACTTACAAAGTAATAAAAAAAAAAATTTTACAAAGTATATATAAACAGGAGTCGGTCTCTAGGCCGACCCAAAACTCCTAAGTTTAGCCTTCAAGTCTTCCTATGTCTTGATGGCTCCAGACCGATCTCGCTTGGCTTTTTCCAGCTTTTGGGCCCAAGCCCGGGATATGGGGACGCTGGCTTGTAACTGATCACTGCACTTCTAAGCGTCACCGCCTAGCGAAGAAAGGGCTTCGTCAATTTTTTCAAGAGCGGCGCTGTTGGTGATGACATCGGCCTCACATTGGGCAAGTTGAGCTTTTAATACAGCAATACGGTCCCGCAGCCAAGTATCCCTTGCTAGAACCTGAGCCCGAGAGGCTTTCCCTGCTTCAAATTTGGCTTTGGCCCCTTCTAAGAAATTTAATGCCTTCTGCCGGGAGCCTAAGTGGAGTTCTGCATCAGCTTGAATTTTCATGGCCGATCTGTCCATGAGACGGGCACTGGGAAGTCTCTCTTTTATCTCCAACAGTAAGGATAGTTGCCCGTCAGAAAGGGAAGGATCGGCCATGAGAGTGTTCAAGGCAGAGTCAATGTCAGCAGTAGCAGGAAGGTTGGAAAATTCTTTGTCCGCTAGTCCGAGGAGTAAGTCCTTGGATTGTTGCAGCAGGGAAGGAGAAACCGCTTCGGGCTCCAGGGGGCCGAGGTCAAAAGCTCCCAGGTCAAGGCCCAAGAAGAAGTCATTGAAGGGAATAACAGGCACTGGGTCTGAAGGATCGGCCTGTTCAAGAGAATACAGTCAGGCATTGTTTTTAGAATCATACGGATTAACGCAAAGTAACACGGCAATACCTGGGTGTGAGGACGAAGCGAGGCCGAGATTGTTTCGCGAATATCGGCCTCGCTTGGTTGAGAAGATGTTTGAGAAGAAGAGGGGAGGCCGGTTCCCACGTCCGGACTCATCGAGGCCATGGTCGTCTGTGGGGCTTCTGTTTCAGGGACAGAGCCCGAATTATCATCACCGGCCTCGACGGCAGACGCTTCAGGAGGACTGACCTCGGCCACCACCGGTCCTGGTATTATGTGAATAGGAGAGCTGATGGCGGTGGTAGGTTCCCCTTGTCCGGTTGGAGTTTCATTTTCAGAAGAGACGACTTGATTTACTTCCTCCCCAGCGGCCTCTGTGGTAGGTTCACCACCGGCCTCACCCTCAGTGCTGGAAGAAAGAACAACTTGCTCAGGGACTTGGCCGATATGAGCAAGGTCTTCGTCTCCGCTTAAAGGAGTTAGAGGAGGCACGATGTGAAGTGGCATCACCCGAACGGCCACTCGCTCTAGATAAGCCGTTGCAGAGGCCGGTGATGTAGGGAGAGTTGGGGGAAGAGTCTGAGCAAGGTTTGGAAGTGGATCCTCTCCCGAGTCTTCGTCAGCAAGCTGCAAAGATAGAACAAAAGGATTAATATTGAATAAAAGGAATTCGGGCTTAAATCAAAAGGGGAAGAGCAAACCTGGACGGAGGCCGGTGTTTTTTGTTTCTTTTGAGACGGACCTTTGCCCGGGGTTGGTTTGCGAGCCGGTCTCTTGGCAATTTGTTTACATCGGATTGGAGCTGCTGCTGGTATAGGGACATCGGCCACCGTGGCTGATGTTGCAGTGAAAGGCACCAGGGCCTCAGCAGCGGTGCGTGAAAAAATGCTTCGAGCCCGTTCACCCCACCACTGGTTGAACTCTTCTGATACTACTGGCCGGGCAGAGAAGGGTGTAAAGTTGAACGCGGCTTTGAGCCGGGCTGACCTTTCTGTTATTTTTTTTACCTGCCCGTCATTAACAATAAGGCCACGTTTAACCCAGTCAACGTTGACAGTGATACCAGGAGGAACGGGCACGAGTTGAGTAAGCCCAAATTGGCGGGCATATATAGGAGCAAAGTAGTACTCGGCCCCGCATTTATTGTTGGCCGAGGGGATGCTTGGGCTAAAGATAATGTCTCTAGCTACTAAGTAGCTAGAAAAAATTTCATTATAAGTAGACTGGGTGCCCGAACCCCAGTTTGAAGGGTTATTGGAGAACTGGAAAAAAGAAGAGAATTGAAGGGAAAAGAATGGGGTGAAGAGATTGACGTCCCGAGCGGAGCAACCCTGGTAAAAGAAGGTAAAACACTCTTCAAAAGAGTGTGAAGAGGGAGCTACGTTCATAAACTGAACGGCCGAGATAGGCACATCGGCCAATTGGCTGATGGTGGGTTGGAATTTAGGAAAGTAGGAATAAAGCCACAATTGGAGCACCCACATCGGGCTTCCACCAGCTCCGAAGCCCGAGTGAACAAAATCTGTTGTGCCTCGGACCAGATGTGCCCAAACCAGCGTAGCCATGGCTAAGGGTTTCCCCGATGCGAGAGCCAGGGCTACGGTTGTATATTCTTTGGTAATGGCTTGGGAGGCCGAACAGAAGAGATATTTGTTGAGCCAATAGATGAGGAAGGCAGTGTGTTCTGCATCGGACACCGCCGTATCATCTGCCCCGATGCAGGCAGCAAGGAAACCTCCAAAGGCCGTGATCGGCCTGTGAGAAACGGCCCCGTCCCGGACAATTTCCTGTTGTGGATAGGCAAAGCTGGCCGTTCCAACGTCAAGACCGGGAATGATTTCTGGGCCGTGGGGATGAAGGCCGAGCAGGTAGCTAATGTCTTTGACGGTGGGAGCCATTGGTCCGCAACGGAAAAGAAAGCCATTGCAAGATGAGGACCAGAAGAGTAGAGCAGACAGAAGAAGAGGTCGGTCTATTTCAATGCGAGACCGGCTGAGCATGATTGCATCATAGATGCCCGTTTGCTTCCAGATAGTGGCCTTAGAGGCCGAAACCCTAGTTACCCACTTGTCCCAATCAGCGGCGGGGGTAGGCCATCCTCGAATTGGTTGGTTCGCAGTCTGGACCTTCGCCCAATGAGCAGGGACTTGTAGGAACGTTTCGTTTTCTACCGGAGGAAAGAAAGGAAGAAAAGCCGCCGGAGGGTGGCCCAGAAACGCCGCGCCTAGGCCTGGTGCGACGGGAGAACCGTCGGAGGAACTGTAGGGGGTGAGGTATTCAGTGGATATATCAGCAGCGTGAGCTTTGGCCAAAGCCCTAACCTCCCTGCAGCGATTTTGTGGCGGTGGAGCGTCCGCGAAAGACTTTTTTCCCTTGGAGGTGGCCGGAGCAGTTTTGGGAGCCATGTCTATGGAAGGAAGAAAAGTCGCCGGAAAAGATGAAGATAGAGTGAGAAGCTCTGTGTTTTGCTTGAATTCTGGAGAAAGTAGAATGTGAATGTGTAATGAGTTTTCGGACGTTGGGTGATATTTAAGTATCCCGATGCCGTAATCATGGCGCATTAAAAGTAGGGTGACTGGTGGGATTCTCCATAACCTGACGTTAGCTGCGTGCTTGACGCGTGGCATATTTGAAATTCAAAACGTCACATCAATCCAGGCGGGACGTTTGATATGACCTTTTGGGGGGCAATTGTTTGCACCCAAAAATCGTCAATGATTTTTGAGCCCGAGGTAAGTAGTGATGACTCATCGGATTCAAGAGGTAAGCCCGATGGGGGGAACAACTGTTGGGAGATGAGGAGAGTCCGATGGGAGCATGTGGCAAGTGTAAGCATCATCGGGCTATGAGAACATAACTTATCATGTTGAGAGCCCGATGGAAAAGTAAAGCAACGTATTAACTAATCGGACATCATGAAAAGGAAGAGTGTGTCCGATTGATTATAAGAAGTTGAAGAAATATGATCGGACATGGAAGAAGTCATGAGCCCGATTCATCCAACAGGGAGAGGTCGATTGACGAAGGACAGGGCGTTGCTATTCACAGCTGGCATGATGACGTCATCTCTGAGAGTTTTTGGAAACAAGAGTCCGTCTGGGAAAGGAGTTGTTAGTTGCCAGCTGGGTTGGAGCGTCTAATCCCTAAATTAAAGGGATTAATTCAATTAAGTTCTGAATAAGGTAGGAGTTGGTGATATAGAAGGATTTCTTCAAATCAGCCAATCAATCAATAGCTTGGGGCGTAAGAGAAGGAATCATAGTCCAAATAGGAATCAGTTCAGGCCGCTATAAATATAGAAGCAGGCCCTTCAAGCAAAGGACTCCGCGTCTCTTCGACAAAAGCATACACAGCATTCAGCACATTCAAGGCATTCAGAGCACTCTCTAAGTCTTTGTTTCCTGGCTTTAATAGCAATTAGGTCTGTGTCTTTTTGTTATTTTTATTCTTTGTTCTTTTGAATGATCAGTCCATTCTGGTGTTCTTGAGATCTGTTTTATTTTTCCAAGCATTTAATAAAATCTATTTTTTATTAAACCGTTTGTGATTTGTTTAACCTGTTTAAACTTGATACTTTTTAGCTTGTGCGCTTCAGTACTGCTAAAGGACTTTTAGTGAGGGTACTTTCCTACTCACTACACACAATCACCAGTTTAGAAGTCAGATTCACCAAAAGCCTTGTGTATCACTGACACAAGCAGATAGGAAATTAGTTTGCACGCTTACACACACACACACACCGAACCACAGATTGGTTCTGGCACGCCCGCGCAAATTAGAGCAAACACAAACACCTCAAGCAAGATGAACGAAAAGGGGTCAAAAAAAGTATGCAAGTATGAAAAGAATAAAGAATCAAAAACGTACCTGCTCGTCAAATATTGTCTGATGAACTTCACGGAGAATTGAATGCGGTCTCCTTAACTCACTCATCATCACTAGCAGTTTCTTTCTTAGCTTCTCTGGAAGCATCCTCAACTGAGCAATTGGTTCTTATATTACTACAGTGTCTTGAATTACTATCCAAATAAGCACCAAGAAACCCAAATTGAAGAGAGCGACATGAATCGGCTGGTAAATTCACAGCAAGCATTCCAGCCAAGTCATGCTTGACACGAACCATAGATATAGAAGATGAATGAAATACAGTCGCTGGGTCATTTAATGCATTATCAAAAAGATCAATATAGAAGCCTTCATTTCCAAGAGCGGAAGCACAACGTGCTGCCATTTAGCTTTCCAGTTTTGCAACAATCTATCCGCTTGTCAGGGTCAAGGAAGATAAAGAATAAAATTACTGATACATTTTCTCAAGCATAGAATTACAATTTTTTCCATCAAGTAATAACTACTTTAGGTTTCCATACAGAGAGAAGACAACGATATGTTTGGATGATTTTGTAGCTATATCCGAGTCAAATAATATGATGACAATGTTAGGAAACTATGTTCCCAGAATCCATTGATAGCGCATATAAGTTGATACTGCAAAAAAATTACGTGAAAACTACAATAACCCTACAAGGGCGGAACTAGGGTTACCTTAAACTGCTAAAACAGATTGCTGTAGTAGACGAATCGAGAACACGGGCTCGATAACAGCTCACGATCTTCTACCGTATTCCTTTGCTGCCAGAATATTGAACTGAGTGTGGGCTCCTTCGAAATCCTTTATGTTTTTGCTTTCTCTTTTGTGCTCTCTTTTCTAATACAAGTTATAATACTCTTGATGGAAAAACGCAAACTGAGGAGAGAGCCAAAGCAGCATATATATAGTCTACGATAGGGACCATAAGAAGTCAATAAGGAATAGGCTTCCTTATGGAATTAGGAAACCCTAATTCGAATTGAATCATATTCCTATTTTCATAAATTATAATTCATACCATTAAAGAATTATAATTGCACTCCTACCCTTATCTCAAAAATATATTTCGAGCTCCATGTTATTTGTCACGCCCCGACGTAGCATAATTCAGGAAAGCATTTAATTTCCTTTATGGACTCGTAGGTCGTGACAAGTGAGTATGACCAATTGTCCCTGCAACAAATAACTTAACAACATTTCTAAAGCAAAGGATACTAACAGAACATAAGCTCCGAAATAAAAAAAAAACTTACTAAACTATTACAGCAGTCATAGTCTTAGGCACAAAACGCCTTATTCAAAAGTCTAAACTAGTTTATTACAAAACCCAAATTAAAAGACTTAGGAAATATAAAGCAGCCTCCTGGAAAGTCTCCTGACTCTAAGTAGCATAGTCAAAATACCCTGGCTTCTCCTGACCCTGAAAATCTGGACATACAGTCCAGGACGCATCAACGCCGTCAGCTTATGAAAGCTGGTGAGCAAAATAAACAAGTGCTCGCAATGTATATATAAGCATATAAACAACGGTGCAATTTAACTTTTAAAAGCAATAACTTCAAGGTTCCAATTCCAACATAAGCTACGGGGGAATAAAGAAAGCAATAAATATGTGACCATGCGTGAATAATGTAACACCTCATCTTTCTGACTCTTTTCTCTCAACAAAACTCAACACAACCAAACCATTATCTTAGATACCAGGAATACTATCCGATCGATATCCAAAAGAGCACACCAAACCATCGCTTCAGATACCAGGAATAATATCCGATCAATATCCGAAACAAGCGCCTTAGATACCAGGAATAATATCCGATCGATATCTAAGCCGTACACAACACTACCACCATCGCTTCGGATATCAGGAATACTATCCGATCAATATCCGAAACGCGCGCCTTAGATACCAGGAATACTATCCGATCGATATCTAAGTCGTACACAACACTGTCGCCTCCAATACCAGGAATAATATCCGATCGATATTGAGGTCGCACAACTAGAACGCCACTCTTTACTCTTTTCACACAACCTCAACCCTAATATGTATGTCAATGTTTCATAAATAACACCATTAATACATCACATGAATGTCATCAAACTTTAAACATAAAGGAATTCACAGAATTAAAGAAATAATACGCGTACGGGGATTGAAAATTCGTAATTCATTGCCTTAATCATTTTAAACATAACTAATAGCATTCTAAATAAACTGCTACTGAAATCCTCGTTTTCTGTCCAAACGGTGCAGAATCTGAGAAAATTGCATTAGACGAAAAGTGTGCAGAATCGAGTTTTACTTGGGACAACGCGGGCAGAACCTTAAATTTCATTCGTTTTCCTAACAAAAGTCTGAAAACAAAATTCTGCTACTGTTAAAATTAAAAGAGAAAATATTAGATTGAATTTCTAATATACTTTGAAGTAATGCCATTAAAAATGAGTTATAATTTGTATACATGAATTACATATCAACAGAAAGCTCTTTGAGTCTAGTTTCCAACGCTTCAAACCGTGCGCGTTTTCGAGTTTCCTAGAGGAAGATATGGTCGTTTTAGTAAAAGCCGTCAATGCTGAAAAATGTCAATCGATTGACAAAAGTGTCAATCGATTGAATGACATGTCAATCGATTGGAACACATGTCAATCGATTGAATAACATGTCAATCGATTGGATATGTTTCCAATCGATTGGTATCAGCAGTTTCTCCCCTGTTACGAATTTGAAGCCTGTTTTTGACCCATTTCTCAATTCTGTTCCAACCAAGACATGTAATATATGGATTTCTTCGTTTTTCCGCGTAGATTAAGAATACGCGATCGGTTTTAACTAATTTCAATCGTAGCTCTCGGATTTCACGTAAAACCGAGAGGTGACAAAACTTTGAATCAATGGTACGTCGCGATACGGATGAATTAAGCCGTAGTATTCGAAACACAGCTTATTGGGACTAAGATCTTTCATTCCCAATTCACAGAATTGATTTTGGTTAACTTTTGTAAAACTCCAATTTTTAAGCTTTAATGGTGTATCTATATATATACACATATACACACATATATACACTGAAATATACATATATAAACTTTGGGAGTGAGTTTATAATACTCACAGAGACGATTATACAGAAATTTAAAGGCCGAGAACTTCCGCCGTAATAATCCGTCGTTTGAGAATTTCCTCCTCCGTTCTTGATTTGATCTTGAGATATATATATATATATATAGCTATGTATGTGTATCTGTATATGTATATACTGTATGTGTGTGTTGTGTGATCTGTGTGTGTGTGTTATCTGCCGAGAGAGAGAGAAAGAGCTGCAGAGAGTCTGTTGAGAGATAAATGAGAGATGGATTCCAATGGGGGGAATTAGTGGGTGTATAAATGCTTATGAACTCAATTAGACTCCACTCACAAAACACTACACACACATTCCACTAAACACAGCACACACTGCACTAATTCTTGGGTGTTTTTCCATGTGTACACAAGATACCCTTGTGTGTGTTGAGCTCACGCAATGATACACACACACAGGTAAAAATATACTGCCCATTCCCAAAACTGGTATTTTACGGTTGAAATAAAAAATACAGAAAATTATATTAATGTAGGAATTCAATTCCCGGTTATACAAAAATATAAATATCGGTTTTGAAACCATAGAAAATGTTTTAAAAATTACGGTTTGACCCCAGATAATTATTACAAAGAGAAATTAAATTAAAATGCTCATGGAAATAAAATGCAATATTTATTTATTAATGATAATAAAATACAGGGCGTTACACCCTACCCACCTTAACAGAGATTTCGCCCCGAAATCTGAGCTAACTAATCCTGAAACAACTCGGGGTATCTAGTCCTCATGTCTGACTCTAACTCCCACGACGCCTCTCCTTCGTCATGATGCCTCCACTGAACCTTAACCAAAGGAACGTCTCTTCTTCTCAGCCTCTTGATACTCTGGTCAAGAATCCTCACAGGTCTATCCTTGTAGACAACATTCTGACTTGTCTCAATATCATCAAAATTAACCACATGTGAAGGATCCCGTATGTATTTCCTTAACATACTGACATGGAACACATTATGAACACCAGACATCTTTGGTGGCAACGCGAGCCGATAAGCCACTTTCCCAACACGCTCCAAAATCTCGAACGGTCCGATGAAACGAGGTGCCAACTTTCCTCTCTTCTGACCAAAACGTATTATTCCACGAACAGGTGAAACCTTAAGGAGTACGTGATCTCCAATACTGAACTCCAAGTCCTTTCGACGTCGATCCGCATAACTCTTGTGTCTACTTTGTGCAGTTTTCATCCTTTCCTTGACCAGTGAAATCTTCTCATTGGTCTCTCTCACCAAATCTGGTCCTAACAGTTCTGTATCTCCCACTTCAGCCCAACACAATGGAGATCGACATGGCCGTCCGTACAAAGCTTCGAACGGCGCCATTCCAATACTCGAATGATAACTGTTGTTATACGCAAATTCAACCAAAGGTAAGTGCGTCTCCCAAGATTCTTCAAAGTCAATTGCACAAGCTCTGAGCATATCTTCCATAATCTGATTAACACGCTCGGTCTGCCCATCGGTCTGAGGATGGAATGCAGTACTCATCTTGAGCGAAGTTCCCATAGCCTTCTGCAGACTTTCCCAAAATCCCGAGGTAAAACGTGCATCGCGGTCTGATACAATTGACACAGGCGCACCGTGCAGTCGCACCACTTGTTGTAGGTACATTCGACTCATCCTTTCTACTGGGTAAGTCATATTGTACGCGATAAAGTGTGCAGACTTCGTCAAACGATCCACGATTACCCAAATCGCGTCATGATTCTGTTGTGACCGGGGTAATCCAACCACGAAATCCATAGTTATGTGCTCCCATTTCCATCCTGGGACAGGTAAGGGTTGTAACAATCCCGAGGGTCTCTGATGTTCGGCCTTCACTTGTTGACAAGTCAAACATTTAGACACAAATTCGGCTACTTCTCGTTTCATCCCTTCCCACCAGAAGTTTCTCTTCAGGTCTTTATACATCTTTGTTCCTCCTGGGTGTACTGTCAGTCTTGATTTATGTGCTTCTTCGAGAATTTCTTTTCTCAAACCTCTTGAATCTGGCACACACAATCTGTCTCGACATCGGTATCCTCCATCGGCCCCAACCTTCCATTCTGTCGGGTCCTTCTCTAACATCTTGGCGAACCATGCTTGAAACTTCTCATCTTCCTTCTGGGCTTCGATGATTCGACTCACAAGTGTTGGTTGTACTACCAAGCATCCAAAGTGTTGCCCGATACTTCCCTCAGAAATCTGCACATCAAATTCTGTTATTGTCTCCAAGGCTTTCCATTCCCTCAACATCAATGAAGCAATCATTCCTTGAGGTTTCCGGCTTAGGGCGTCAGCGACTACGTTTGCCTTACCGGGGTGGTACTCTAATGTGAAGTCGTAGTCCTTGATCAGTTCCATCCACCGACGTTGCCTCATGTTCAACTCCTTCTGAGTAAACAAATACTTAAGGCTTTTGTGGTCTGAGAACAAATCAAATTTCTCCCCATAGAGGTAGTGTCTCCAGATCTTAAGCGCGAACACTACTGCTGCCAGCTCTAAATCATGAGTTGGGTAGTTCAATTCATTCGGCTTCAACTGTCTTGAACCATAGGCGATAACCTTTCCGTCTTGCATAAGGACACATCCCAATCCTTGATACGAGGCGTCACTAAAAATAGTGAACTTCTCACCATCCCTTGGTATCGCAAGCACTGGCGCTGTTGTCAATTTCTCTTTCAATTTCAGAAAAGCGCGTTCATGCTTATCAGTCCATTCAAACTTCAAATCTTTCTTAGTCAAACCAGTTAACGGGGCTGCTATCTTTGAGAAACCTTCCACAAATCTCCGATAGTAACCAGCTAGTCCCAGAAAACTTCTGACTTCTGTAGCATTGGTCGGCCGAGTCCAATTCGCCACTGCATCGGTCTTTGATGAGTCAACCGCGATTCCTTGTTGAGAGATCACATGCCCTAGAAACTTAACTTCCTGAAGCCAGAATTCACACTTGCTGAATTTAGCATACAGGCGGTGATCCTTGAGAGTCTGCAACACGATCCTCAGATGTTGTTCATGCTCTTCTTCTGACTTGGAATAGATCAAAATATCATCAATAAAGACAATAACGAACTGATCTAAGTATGGCTTGAATACTCTGTTCATCAAGTCCATAAACACAGCTGGAGCATTTGTCATCCCAAACGGCATTACTAAGAACTCATAGTGTCCGTATCTCGTCCTGAAAGCAGTCTTAGGTATGTCTTCCTTCCGCACCCTCAACTGGTGATACCCTGACCGTAGATCAATCTTAGAAAAGGTCGTGGCTCCTTGCAACTGATCAAACAGATCGTCTATCCGAGGTAAAGGATACTTATTCTTGATAGTAACCTTATTCAGTTCTCGGTAGTCAATACACAGCCGCATTGACCCATCCTTCTTCTTCACAAACAACACTGGTGCTCCCCAGGGTGAAGTACTTGGACGAACAAAACCCAACTTCTCAAGTTCTTGAACTTGTTCCTTCAGCTCCAACAACTCTGTAGGGGCCATCCTGTAGGGAACCTTGGTTATAGGTCGAGTACCTGGCACTAATTCCACACAGAATTCTATGTCCCTTTCCGGCGGTAATCCTGAAATATCTCGGAATACTTCCTCGAACTCTTTGATTACCGGTATAGATGATACTGTCACCTCTGCACTGACAACCTCAATGTTTGCTAGGCATCTAGTGAGGAACATATCACCCGAAGGGTTACATTGGAAATCGAAGAGTTGATTCCCCTTGTCCGCAAATGTGATCTTTTTCTTTGCACAATCCAACTTCGCATGATTTTTCTCGAGCCAATCCATTCCCAGGATTATATCGAACTCCTTCATCGACAGAACTACCAATCTCGCCAAAAGTTCGCGGTCTCCAAACCGAAGAGGACAATCCTTACACACATGTAATAACTTGACTGTGGTCCCTAAGGGTGAGACAGCACTCAAAGCTTCCTCTAAACGATGCGGTATGATACCCAACTTCTGAACGATCTTAACAGATATAAAAGAATGTGTAGCACCCGTGTCGAATAAAACTTTAACATGAGAGTTAAACAAAGTTAGAGTACCTTCCACTGCTCGTTGCTCGGGCGGTCCCTCCTCATTGGTACCTTCTTCATACCCTGTCTCCTCATAGCCAGCAGCCTCGGGAATGACAGCATTCAGACGGGCTTGTCCTTGCTGACCATAGTTACCTTTCCTAGGAGCCTTGCATTCTGGACTTATGTGACCTGGCATGCCACAATTATAGCACACAACTCCTGAACGATCCGAACGCCTAGGTGCTCTGCAATCTTTAGCTCGATGACCGGGAACTCCACAATTGAAGCAGTTGTTGTTTTTGACCCCTTCTATTGCTAGAGGCTGATACTGCTGAACTGCTTGTGTCTGTTGAGGTTTCTTCCCTCCATCCCAGGTCCTTTTCTGTCCTTGAGGGTACCCTGGTTTCTGTCCGGGATAACCCTTTTGCGGAGGTC
The DNA here is from genome assembly GCA_033977485.1 of Hydrangea macrophylla. Lineage (NCBI taxonomy): Eukaryota > Viridiplantae > Streptophyta > Magnoliopsida > Cornales > Hydrangeaceae > Hydrangea > Hydrangea macrophylla. The sequence continues at coordinate 31,968,379 of CM066987.1, forward strand.
GATTTCCAAGCGGCTTCGAATTCTGACACCCATCATTCTCTAACCCCGTAGCCAATCTTACCAGAGCTTCAAATGACTGGCCCAGATGCCCCATAGTCAAATGTCTGAGAGACAGGTTGAGACCTCGGTGATACTTCTTGATTTTCCTCTGGGGTGTGTCCACCATATGTGGAGCAAAGCGAGACAGACGCTCAAATCGAGTAGTGTACTCTCGGACAGTCAGATTCCCTTGAGTCAACTCCATAAACTCTTTTTCCCTCTTGTCCTTCTCTTCTTCGGGGAAATACTTCTCGAGAAACCTTTCCTTGAACACCACCCACGGCATTCTCCTTGCAGCTTCTTCCCCTATGGTCGCCTTTTCTGCATCCCACCAATCAGCCGCTGCATAAGACAACTGAAAGATAGCCAGACGCTTCTTTTCCAGATCAGTGCACTCTATGGTCTCAAAGATACGCTCCATCTGACGTAGCCACTGTTCCGCTTGCCAGGGTTCATCAGTTCCAGCAAAATACTCAGGTCGCAGAGCGCGAAACTCCTTGAGAAGCTTGTCTCCAGTCTGGTGGGCTTGCCTCCCATTCCCGTTGTAATCCCCATTCTGATTATTGTTTCTTGCGTTCTGATCACTAACCCTCTCCAACCTCCTTACAAAAGCTTCGAACATCCCGGTTGGATCTATTACTGGCGGTGCATCTTCAATAGCGGGACGATTCCTGAGATTTCTTCTAGCCATCTGATCGAGAGAACGGTACCTATCCATCAATCAACAGAATTCGGTCAACCTCTCGAGAAGAAAGAAAATTCTAAACGATAGAAAGCGACTAGACACGGAATAAAGTCGAACTAATTCTATCTTAACGGGAGATCCTATGTGTTCTGGACAATTGGTCGAGCCATAACCTAGGCTCTGATACCAAAAAGCCTGTCACGCCCCGACGTAGCATAATTCAGGAAAGCATTTAATTTCCTTTATGGACTCGTAGGTCGTGACAAGTGAGTATGACCAATTGTCCCTGCAACAAATAACTTAACAACATTTCTAAAGCAAAGGATACTAACAGAACATAAGCTCCGAAATAAAAAAAAAACTTACTAAACTATTACAGCAGTCATAGTCTTAGGCACAAAACGCCTTATTCAAAAGTCTAAACTAGTTTATTACAAAACCCAAATTAAAAGACTTAGGAAATATAAAGCAGCCTCCTGGAAAGTCTCCTGACTCTAAGTAGCATAGTCAAAATACCCTGGCTTCTCCTGACCCTGAAAATCTGGACATACAGTCCAGGACGCATCAACGCCGTCAGCTTATGAAAGCTGGTGAGCAAAATAAACAAGTGCTCGCAATGTATATATAAGCATATAAACAACGGTGCAATTTAACTTTTAAAAGCAATAACTTCAAGGTTCCAATTCCAACATAAGCTACGGGGGAATAAAGAAAGCAATAAATATGTGACCATGCGTGAATAATGTAACACCTCATCTTTCTGACTCTTTTCTCTCAACAAAACTCAACACAACCAAACCATTATCTTAGATACCAGGAATACTATCCGATCGATATCCAAAAGAGCACACCAAACCATCGCTTCAGATACCAGGAATAATATCCGATCAATATCCGAAACAAGCGCCTTAGATACCAGGAATAATATCCGATCGATATCTAAGCCGTACACAACACTACCACCATCGCTTCGGATATCAGGAATACTATCCGATCAATATCCGAAACGCGCGCCTTAGATACCAGGAATACTATCCGATCGATATCTAAGTCGTACACAACACTGTCGCCTCCAATACCAGGAATAATATCCGATCGATATTGAGGTCGCACAACTAGAACGCCACTCTTTACTCTTTTCACACAACCTCAACCCTAATATGTATGTCAATGTTTCATAAATAACACCATTAATACATCACATGAATGTCATCAAACTTTAAACATAAAGGAATTCACAGAATTAAAGAAATAATACGCGTACGGGGATTGAAAATTCGTAATTCATTGCCTTAATCATTTTAAACATAACTAATAGCATTCTAAATAAACTGCTACTGAAATCCTCGTTTTCTGTCCAAACGGTGCAGAATCTGAGAAAATTGCATTAGACGAAAAGTGTGCAGAATCGAGTTTTACTTGGGACAACGCGGGCAGAACCTTAAATTTCATTCGTTTTCCTAACAAAAGTCTGAAAACAAAATTCTGCTACTGTTAAAATTAAAAGAGAAAATATTAGATTGAATTTCTAATATACTTTGAAGTAATGCCATTAAAAATGAGTTATAATTTGTATACATGAATTACATATCAACAGAAAGCTCTTTGAGTCTAGTTTCCAACGCTTCAAACCGTGCGCGTTTTCGAGTTTCCTAGAGGAAGATATGGTCGTTTTAGTAAAAGCCGTCAATGCTGAAAAATGTCAATCGATTGACAAAAGTGTCAATCGATTGAATGACATGTCAATCGATTGGAACACATGTCAATCGATTGAATAACATGTCAATCGATTGGATATGTTTCCAATCGATTGGTATCAGCAGTTTCTCCCCTGTTACGAATTTGAAGCCTGTTTTTGACCCATTTCTCAATTCTGTTCCAACCAAGACATGTAATATATGGATTTCTTCGTTTTTCCGCGTAGATTAAGAATACGCGATCGGTTTTAACTAATTTCAATCGTAGCTCTCGGATTTCACGTAAAACCGAGAGGTGACAAAACTTTGAATCAATGGTACGTCGCGATACGGATGAATTAAGCCGTAGTATTCGAAACACAGCTTATTGGGACTAAGATCTTTCATTCCCAATTCACAGAATTGATTTTGGTTAACTTTTGTAAAACTCCAATTTTTAAGCTTTAATGGTGTATCTATATATATACACATATACACACATATATACACTGAAATATACATATATAAACTTTGGGAGTGAGTTTATAATACTCACAGAGACGATTATACAGAAATTTAAAGGCCGAGAACTTCCGCCGTAATAATCCGTCGTTTGAGAATTTCCTCCTCCGTTCTTGATTTGATCTTGAGATATATATATATATATAGCTATGTATGTGTATCTGTATATGTATATACTGTATGTGTGTGTTGTGTGATCTGTGTGTGTGTGTTATCTGCCGAGAGAGAGAGAAAGAGCTGCAGAGAGTCTGTTGAGAGATAAATGAGAGATGGATTCCAATGGGGGGAATTAGTGGGTGTATAAATGCTTATGAACTCAATTAGACTCCACTCACAAAACACTACACACACATTCCACTAAACACAGCACACACTGCACTAATTCTTGGGTGTTTTTCCATGTGTACACAAGATACCCTTGTGTGTGTTGAGCTCACGCAATGATACACACACACAGGTAAAAATATACTGCCCATTCCCAAAACTGGTATTTTACGGTTGAAATAAAAAATACAGAAAATTATATTAATGTAGGAATTCAATTCCCGGTTATACAAAAATATAAATATCGGTTTTGAAACCATAGAAAATGTTTTAAAAATTACGGTTTGACCCCAGATAATTATTACAAAGAGAAATTAAATTAAAATGCTCATGGAAATAAAATGCAATATTTATTTATTAATGATAATAAAATACAGGGCGTTACATTATTAAATGCTTATTATCTCCCCATGTTAAGATTACAGATATCCATTAATTAAATATAATTACTGACAATCATATTTAATTAATCTCTTAAAATTCCTTAAGATCCTCTGCTTAACTTATCTGATATGTCGGATACAAAATCCACCTGCAGGGTTTGACATAATCAAAACTTATAAGCTTTCTCAAGGGGATATCATCAATCCCAAAATTGAGACATGGATTCCATCATTAATTAATATCCACCACACAATTAATATTGTCACCCAATCCAATGAGATATTGACCCATTTAAGGATCTCACCATTTTAGGGATCAAAGTATAAATATCAAATGTACGTGTCCATAAAATAACTTAGGATTTAGAGCATAAGCACTCATAATAGTCATGAGGTATTAATTATCTTATAAGTCAGTATAAAGATAATTACCCCAAGTCGGTCCGGTTTAATACACAAAATGTACCAGCATGGTGAGTTGAAACTATACCGTTTCCCGCAGTCAAGACAAACCTACTACAACACCATGCTGCAGTCCTACCGATGGTGTGTCCAATCCATCTAAGACTGTAGACCAAAATCTTACATTCTACAAGATCCGATGGTCTTATCTTCCCTGTGCAAGCCGAACTCTACACACCAAACCACCTACTATGTAGAGTGAAAGACACACATGCATAATATTAAATAAACAATATAATACAAATATTGCCCACACAGATTCTCATAAAAATAGATTAACTAATTTTATTAAATGAATAAATCAACTACATAAAGCATGACTTTTAGTATATATCCCTAACAAACAACATAAGGAGAAAGAAATTAATTGATTGATATATTAAGATCCAATCCAAGCTCTTGCAATGATATATTTAGATGCAGATGAAGAATATCCAACATCCACAGATATATGGCATATGAGGCATGCTCACCTGATAAGAGCACCATAGAATCTTACTTCCCGAGCAACTTGCTGGTACAATGATTTGGCAGACTGCTTGAAATATTTCCCAAGATGCTGCCAACCAGAAACAAAAATATATATGAGTCGTTCATGATATCTACACACACACATATACATACACACATGATCTAATACTTGTTATATTCATGAAGAGGTAGCTATCCAAATATCAATCTCTTGAGTAGAATTGTCTATATGGCATTCACGTGCACCTGAAAAATTGTGTAAAACTACGCATTTTCGTATGCATAAAAAAAACTAAAGTTCTTAAGGGAAACATCTTATTTATCCAATTTTGAACTATGGAAGAATAAACAAAAGGCACACAGTATGAAGAAGAGTACCCCGAAATCATTGCAGCTTGGTCACTGTAGAGACAGCAAGGTCAGAGAGGAGTTCAATAGGTAATTGCTTAGGCCTGGTTATGCTAGCCACTATCATTAGTTTCCACCTACACATAAAATCAAAAGATATAATTTATATGTCAATCGACTCTCATATCTTCTTTAGGTAAGTGGCTAAGATACTAGAGTACGAACCATGAAATCAACTTTCCGTTTATCTGTAAAATCTTTGAGAACCAAATCATATAAAGCATAAATGATACCGATAATAAAAAAGAATCAACCACCAGCAAAAAATCCCTGCTACCCCCCAAATTTCAACTAAAAGACGGTGGCTTCAGTTAAACTGAGACCAAAGATTAATCATCAACAAAATGAAAACCAAATTTCACGAAATTACCAACTTAGCACGCTAATGTTTGTCTAGAGAGTGAAATTAGAAGCCCAACATTACCATAACCAACTCTGAATGTTTCAGTTTGGGCAACCATAATCTAACAATCCCGTCTTTATTTGGTTTTTAAAAATTATACATATATCTAATAATACATGTGATACATTTGTATGTGATATTTCGTGAACAGGATATGAGGAACTCACGGTGTTGATGAGATCAATGATGACAAAGAGCTCTTGATTAACCAACTGCAAATTCTCTCAACCATGCTCTGCCAAGGCAATGGCGTAGACGTGTCCTTCGTTGAAGAACTCTTCTTCTACTTCTTGACCTAGTCTTCTCTCTCCACTGTCCAAGCAAAGTCTATTCCCCGTATTTAGGGGTGAAAGAAAAACCAAAAAAATTGAAAAAAAACTGATCGAACCGACTGGTTTGGTTCGGTGTTAGCCATGTGTCGGTCGGTTTTGGTTTGGGAAAAATGCAAAAATTGATTTTCGATTCGGTTTCGATTTGAAAATATTTATGCCGAAACTGCACTGAACCGAACCGAACCGAACCGATTATATATATGCATTTTGCTATTAATATTTTACATATTGTATATTAATATAATAATATTACATATATAACAAAAACTGAAAAGAAACCCTAAGTCTTCTAAGAGACTCCTCAAGTCCTTAGTCACTCACACCTCAACTATTTCAAAGAAACCTTTCAAACCCCTCGCAGTTGCCATTGGCGTCGTCGCCACCACTAAGAAGGCCACACCACCATGCCTAGAAGGCCCAACACCACCCTATCTTCATCTTTGTGACGTCCCGCAAAAGTAAAGTGTAGTTCCATTGAAAAAAAAATGAATTACACTTGATTCTTTAAAATAAAAATACAATATTTATTTAAAACTCCCAACAGGCTCATATTCTCCACATATCTCATATATTATCCTTAGCCCTATCTCCCTTCCAGGCTTCAGTTATTGGCACTACCTGCATCTAAAATCACACTGGGAAGTATACAATATGACAGGAATATCAAAGGCTCAAAAGGTACAACAAAATCAAATAAATAGACCAATCACACAAACCAACCGCTCACTCGAACCAACCGCTCACACAAAGAGCATTGTACCAGGTTCCTCTTGGTCACATAGCAAAGAGCCACCTCACCTTACCTCACCTCACCCGTCTCTAGTACGTCAGTCTTTAAAGCCTGTTGGACTGTTGGTAGGTGTTCCTTGCTCATAACCCTTCAGTCCCATAACACTTAGCAATCAACACATACTCATTGATTCCAAATGAAAGCACACATAACAGCAAAAGAGTACAAGTAGAGATAACAAAGAAATACTCCAGAGAATTTAGAAAGCATATTGTATACAACCCAATTTACCGACCTTTCCGATCACACCCTCAGCTCCACTTCTTTTTTTCCACTAACCCGAGGTGTATATATATATATATATATATCTATAATTGTGTGTATATATAGATATATATGGGAAGTGGAAAGAGAGAGAGTTGAGGTGGGGAAGATAGAGAAGTGTGTAAGTGTTGTGAAACGTAACATACTTATATGTAGTGTTTAAAAAGAGAATATGCTATAGAATATTCTTTAAGATATTTTTCAAAAGAGAATATGCTATAGAATATTTTTTAAGATATTTTTCAAAATAGAATATGTTATATAATATTCTTTAAGATATTTTTGACTAAAATCGAGATGTCTTCTAAACGGAGATCGAAAACTCTTAACTTCCAACACGAATACCAAATTATTTAACCTTACACAACTTTTCCCAAAAATTATATTTTCAGCTCATGATTTACAAAATTGAAAAATGACCAAAATACCTCTGTGGCCAATTTTCGCAAAAATTGCACACGAAGTCTAAATCGTCAATTTAAACATGAAAATACAAGTTACTACAATCTCTTTCACTATTTCATAGTACTCTCATACCCTCGGAGTCACCGCCGCCACTAGAAGATCAACACCACCAGATCCACCTGTCGCCGCTGCTGTAAGGCCACCACCACCAAGTTGTCGTCGCTGCTGAAAGCTCAACACCACCAAAGCTACGAAACAACACCTCTAGTCCACCACCATCTATGAAACAACATCACCGCCGCCGCGAAACAACACCACCGGTACTCTCTGAATTTTTTTTTAACTTCAATCAGTCTTTAAGCCTTAGATGATTAGATCTTGTAATCTATTTGAAGATTTTTGATTTCTCATTAAACATCAGAAACTGTAGATCTTGTTTGTTGTAACTTGTTGGATCGAAACAATCACACGCAAACAATATATGAAAAACAGAAAGATTAAAGAGACAGAGAATTATCAAGTGGTTCGACAATGTGCCTACGTCCACACCAGAGAGCCAGAAGTTTCCACTATCAAAAAATGATTTAGGGTTACATTATATATATCTCCTATAGATACATGGCAAAATCTCCAAAATACCCATACCGTACCGCGGGGGGCTACGCCTTTCGCACCCCCCACCCGACTAGTCCATACTGCACATAACTCTTGTCAACATTCTGGGATTCGCTCCGCCATGGGCCACAAGGCCCTCCCCTTGACTCTTGGGCCTAATGTAACGAACCCATTACAATATGAGCCATACCCAACATAACTTCAGTCAACCTTAGATCTTGCTTGGTTGTTCTACTTGATTAGTTGATTTACAATGTAATCTTTATATCTAACAATTTTATATGATGTAAGTTATATAACATCTTAAACCAACTAAGGTATAGTCAAATTCTTTAAACTTCAAATCACTAATATTAATTTGTTTTGTTTGGTACTTCAGCCTTAGATCTTGCAATTTATTTGAACATTTTTATTTCTCATTGAATCTTAGAAACCTTAGATCTTGCTTGGTTGTAGCTTCAGTCAGCCTTAGATCTTACTTGGTTGCTCCATTTGATTAGTTAATTTACATTTTTATCTCTCATTGAATATTAGAAAACAACTATTTACATTTTATATTTCTCATGGACATTTGATTCACTGCAGATTATATGATGGTTGATATGATAAACCAAACCCCAATTAATGCGGTCGATTGCAATGAGCGTCAAGGTCTCCCGCCACTTCCCCCCAAGGTTAGCGGTAAGAAAAGATCATTTGTTTGGGACCATTTCACCGAGGTTAAGAGTGAGGACCCTAATGCTAAGTGTAGGGATCTTTGTAATTATTGTGGGATAGGTTATGCATGATAGTCTAAAGCCAATGGTACAACGTCAATGAAAACCCATTTAGAAACACAATGTAATAAAAATTCTCATAGGATGTAACACCCGCTCCCGTGGGTAATATTTAATTGCATTTAGTATGCATCATTAGTATTAAATTAATGATATGATTATATGTGTTAAGTGGGTATTAACTTACTTAGATGAATATGGGTGTCCAGTTTGGAACCTAGAGATAGACCAATGCAGCAGTCCCAATTTGGAGCAGTTATGAGAGGTCCCTGTATGATGGGACAGATATGTGGGGTAATTCTTATGTGCTTAAATGTTTATTAAGGCATATGTGAATATTTAAATCTGTTGATTTTTATAGCATGTTACTTTTTAGAGACCATTTCTGTGGTCCGTTAGAGATACATTTGTGAGAGCGAATTGGACACGTTGCATAATTAGTAGGTTAATTAGCAACTTCATAATTTTATGTGGGACCATTTATGATACTCATACGAGACATAGACAAACACCCATTTAAGTTTGAGATAATTTTAATAAGTTTTACAACTAGCAAGGGTATATATGCAAAACTAAAGAAACTTGGGGAGGCAAATATAAAAACTGGAACACGTGGCCTATATGTGGAATGACATGTGGCGAGTGACTCATCAAGAGTCATTACCTTCATTTCTTTAGTTAGGCAATTATAGAGAATAAATTTGTACAAAGTTCGATGACGACGACGACGACACTTTCGATGTCGATTGACGCGCTTAACGACGTTCAATTTCAAAACAGGCTACATATTTGGACTCTTGGAGGTGAGTTTAACGCGGTGGTTTTCTACGCCCCAATTCGGGAGGTAGCTCATAACTTGCTAATTTGGTATAGGGTTTGTACCTAGAACTTACTAGGCTCATAATTATGCTATAAGGAGTGAAATCCTTGAGGTGAGTAACAATAATTATAGATTCTGGATAATTTGATGTTTGAGATGATTTTTGTGATGATAAGCATATCTATTTGTATAATTTAGCATATTTAGTTATTATTGGGCAAACTCATGTGGTTTATAAGACCCATTTGTATGGCAATAGCATGATATGATGAATTTATATGAGAATGTTGAGTTGTATATTTCGAGTGGATCGGACCGTTTCAACAACTGACCGGTAGAAAATAGAACTACATGTATAGATATCGAGAATAGAGGGTGTTGCCGTGTTGGTGGTCGTTTTTTTTTAGTAGTTTTAAAATCAACCATTCGATTTAATTTTTGATTCAGTTAAACTTATACACTATTTTAAAAAGAGTGCATTTTTGTCCACCTCCATTGGCCAATGTAGTGGGATCCACGATTAAACAAGTGGATCCCATTACATTGACCAATGGGGTGCTTGGATTATGCTCACTTAGGGTGAGCAAATGTGAACTCTTTTAAAAAATTGACCAATCGATATTTAATCAGTTTGTTTTAAGTGGATTTTTCCGAATTGAAAAATGCTATTATGAGAAGCTTCTCACATGAGAAGGCGAGTTTTAACCGTTGGATGAGCATCTAGCCTTAAAATTTCTCTCTAGATCCTAAAAATCTTAAAACTACATACTCATCCAACGATTAAAATCCACTTTCTCACGTGAGAAAAGCTCCTCACAATAGCATTGCCCATTGAATTTTATAAACACCTCACCGAGAGAACATTACAGTTTGCCAGTTTGGTGTGCGGTCATTTTCTTCCACCGGTCTACCTTCTGTCTCATCACTATTAATCAATAAACCAATCATCACTACTCCAGTCCAGACGCGAGTCTGTGTGTTTATGTGTGATGTGTGTGTGTTTATGAGAGACAGAGCAGCCATTATTACATTGTATCAATCTGTTGATCGTCTGCCCTAAATCTCTCTCTCTCTCCCTCTCTCTGCTGGTGTTGTTTTGTTATCAAATGGATAGAGAAACTTCTTCGGACGAAGAAGCAGATCGACAAACCCTAATCGATCAGAACGAAAGAACAGCCAAATCCCCAAAACGTTCCACCTTCCACATTGATGAATTCAGGGATAGAGTCGGTAAGGCTCGCCATTTCAGCTTCAATAAGAGGTACCTCTTCGCCATTTTCCTCCCACTATTCTTCGTCATCGTCTATTTCACTACTGATATCAAAAGTGCGTTCCAAACGGGTGTCTCTAACGTCAAATTCGATAGTTCGATTGATCTAATGCGAGAGTCTGAATTGCGGGCTATGTATTTGTTGAGACAGCAACAATTAGGGCTTTTCAAGTTATGGAACAGTTCGTTTGTGGATCAATCGGTTCCGGATTTAGTAAATTCTGTGAATTCTACTTCCAATGACTCAATTTCGAGCCCGTCTGTATTGTTAGAAGATTTGAAATCTGCATTGGTTAATCAGATTTCGTTGAACAAGCAAATTCAACAAGTTTTGTTATCATCCCATCAATCTGGAAACTCTTTGGATTTAGCAGATAATGTCACTGATCAAAGTCTTGGTGGGTATAGTGGTCTGGATAGGTGTAGAAAGGTTTATCAGAATTTGTCGGATAGGAAAACGATTGAATGGAAACCCAGATCGGATAAATTCTTGTTTGCCATTTGTGTTTCGGGGCAAATGTCCAACCATTTGATTTGTTTAGAGAAGCACATGTTCTTTGCTGCTCTTCTCAACCGCGTTTTAGTTATCCCCAGCTCCAAAGTTGATTACCAGTACAACCGTGTGCTGGATATTGATCACATTAACAAATGCTTGGGTAGAAAAGTTGTTGTGACATTTGAAGAGTTTGCAGGAATGAAAAAGAAACACCTGCACATAGACAAGTTCATGTGTTATTTTTCAAAACCGCAACTTTGTTATGTGGATGATGAACATGTCAAGAAGTTGAAGTCATTGGGGATCTCAATGAATAAGCTTGAGCCTGCTTGGGTTGAGGATATCAATAAGCCGAAGAAAAGGACGGTTCAAGATGTCATGGCGAAGTTCTCTTCTGAGGATGATGTTATTGCCATTGGAGATGTCTTCTATGCTGAAGTCGAGCAAGAGTGGGTGATGCAGCCGGGTGGTCCTCTTGCCCACAAATGCAAGACTTTGATTGAGCCTAGCCGGCTTATTATGCTTACAGCACAGCGTTTTATTCAGACTTTCATGGGAGAGAGGTTTATTGCTCTCCATTTCCGACGACATGGTTTCCTGAAATTTTGGTATGCCCCATTCCTTGCCTTTATGTCCTACCTTCATATATGTATTGATTCAGGTGTAGAATTTCATGTCGATAGCTCTGAATCATATAGGATATCGCTATCATTATACGTACAAGATTCATAAATGGTTGTTTTAATACATATATTTGAACATGTTTTGTGGGGTTTTGGTAAATTGACGAGGAAAAGATCCAGAAACAAGACCCAATAAGCATAATTGCTTAATTAGTGATTCCAAGCAGTTGGCATTTTGATGTTTATGATTTGTAACTTGCAATGTGTTATGTACATCTCCAATGTGGATTCATCTGAATGCCTACTACCTGTGTGCAATGATATATGTCAGGTTGAAGTTTATTACTAGAGTACTTACACTGTAGCTGTTGAGAGTTTTGTAGTTCCATAAATATCTTGTATTGCTTTAGCTGGCTCCTGGACTGAATAGGTCAGTTCGTCTCGTCAACGAATAGTTCATGAGTAGAAATACCCTTTATCGACATATAGCCTGTGAATGCTTGTGTTTCCTCACAGATTTAAATCTATGCAAGTAAGACATCGCCTTGCCAATACCTGTCTGATTATTCTTTCTTCCTGTTTCAGCAATGCTAAAAAACCAAGTTGCTTTTACCCTGTTCCTCAAGCCGCGGAGTGCATCAACCGGGTGGTTGAAAGAGCCAATACACCTGTTGTTTTTCTTTCCACAGATGCTGCATATAGTGAAACCAGTTTACTGCAGTCACTAGTTGTGTCGAACGGGAAGATTGTACCACTCGTTAAGCGGCCAGCTCGTAATTTAGCTGAAAAATGGGATGCTCTGTTGTACAGACATGGCCTTGAGGGAGATTCACAGGTCAGTTTATGAAGTCTTCAACTTGTGTATATTACTTTTAACTGTTTTAATGTCCTGATTGGAGCATTCTCACTTACCAACCACTTAAGACCATCTCATCTTTTGATACTATTATTGATCATTCTTGCAATCGTGCAAGAGTTGTGTGGTCATGGAATCAGTTGATTTGTCCCTGAATTTTCCCTGTATTCTGTAGCAATGTTTTTAAAACCGGACCGTTCATCAACCGGAAAAAATGACCGGGGATACCGCAATCAAACCGTGATGTCATAATTAGGTATTAATATATTTATTTTTAAAAACTAATATTATAAAATTGAATAACATAAAAAAATATATATATAAAAAAAACACTTGAGTTTCAAAATTAAATTGATTTTACAATACACTGGATCAAATTACAATATTTTGGTATCAAACCACTAGAATGTATGATACATTCCATACCCCTAGAATATACCATAGGGTTTTCCATTTCTTTGTCATATCATTTCACATTTTCGTGTCACTCAACGGACCACTTTGTATAGATGAATAGACATGCTAAAGGTTAAGAGTCTTAATGACCAATCAATTTCACCCACACACCTACTCCAGGTATAATAATCTTATTTGACCATCAGCAACGCCTTACACCAAAAAAAAAAAAAAAAAAAAGGAAAGAGAGAGAGTGAAGAGGGAGAGCAATGTTACCTCTCCATAGATCGACGCCGGGGCACAGCAGGGGAAGGGACGGCAAGGTAGAGGCGACGACCAGGGACAGTGAGGCAGAGGCGATGGTGAATGCGCATATATGACCAAGCCTTCCAGTTTTCTTTCTTTCTTTCTGTTTTTTTGCTTTGTGTGTGAGGGATCTGTTTCACGAACCGTCTGGGTTGCAAAAACCGTAACGGTTTACCGGTTCTCCTGTTTAACAGGCCGAACCACCGGATCTGGGCGGTTCCCATGTCAATAACGGTTGCTGGATCAAACCGAACCGAAATATTGACCGGTCGAACCGTCTGGTCTGGTTTTTAAAACCATGTTCTGTAGGGTTCAGTGAGCATTTGTTGTATGCACGTTGTGTCCATTTCAGGCTACAAGTAGAGTGGTCTTCAATTCATCCCATTTTATTTAGGGTAAATTACAATAACACCCCCTGAACTATGATCATTTTTCACTAACACCCCCTGAACTTTAAAATTGAACAAACTCACCCTTGAACTATCCAAAAATGAACAAACTCACCCCCTGCAGAAGGGGTTTTAGTGTCAACAAATGATAGTTTAGGGGGTGAGTTTGTTCAGTTTTAAAGTATAGGGGGTGTTAATGAAAAAGGGTCATAGTTCAGGGGGTGTTACTGTAATTTACCCTTTTATTTTTTTTGAACAGTGTACCACTTGATGTGTATAGTATTAAGCTCATATTTTAGATGGACTTTCTCTTGTCATAGACCTTTTATGATGTTATAAAATATTCATACATAATTATACTGTGCTAGAGACTTATTTTCTTCGGATTACAGAGCATTGTGAAAGTCTGGGTATTTATGGTGGCATTAGTGGCTGTGTAAAGGAGATAACACTATTATGATGACGAGATGCTACTTTTTGCAAACCCCTTGTATCCTCAATAGATACTGTGTAGGAGCCTATTTTTTAAGTCACTTGTGTTTTCGTAGGCATGGACTACTATGATGATGACTACCTTCTATCCATTACCAAAGTCTTGGAAAGTATATCTGTTTTTTTAGTTGGACTTAGTAATCGTGCCTAGTTTCTGCAGACATAAAGATAAATTACTTCTATATGATGATTGCTTGATGAAATGCTTATGATTATCTAATTAATACATAAGAGCAACTCCAACAAGGGTAATCAAATTGAGTAATCAAAATACAATTTTGGTTAGAACAGTGATTTTGATGGCCCAAATGGTTTTTTTCATCCAATGAACTCCAACACTAATAACCAAATGAGACCATTTGTAAATTTTTAGTGAATTTTGAACTCCAGAGTTGGTTTCCAATGGCTAGGAACAGTGAATTTCATTCCCACCAAAATTTTATGATCCTCTCTCTCTCTCTCTCTCTCTCTCAATTGTATGTATTTTCCAGTTTGTATTTTGGTTACCAATTTATAACCAAATTAGTAGTTATTGCATTTGGTTACCAATTTGATTACCTTGTTGGAGATGCTCGAAGAAAACTAAAACAATATAAGGCTGTAACAATTAGTCTAATGACTTTTTGGGAAAGACGGCACTCCGCACTCCTGGAGCTAATGAATCATCTATTGTAGTGAAATTGGACTGGTCTCAATTCCTGTGCAGCTGACCTGCGTTATTTGTTGGTTGTACAAAAAAAATTCCTATGCGCCTTCTTTTTAGCAAATTTACCCATTCATTGCATAATAGAGATTTTGGTTATATTTCGGCGATTATCTGTCAATAATTTCAATATTCATTTTGAAGGTGGAAGCTATGCTAGATAAGACAATTTGTGCCATGTCTAGTGTTTTCATTGGATCATCTGGTTCCACTTTCACAGAGGACATTCTGCGGCTACGAAAGGACTGGGGATTGGCATCACTTTGTGACGAATACATATGCCAGGGTGAACCGCCAAATTTTATTGCAGATGATGAGTGAAGAAAAAAACTAGAGACCTCTTGATCTCCTGTTTTTGGATTTCGGCTTCTTAGCTAATCTATGTTCATCTTTATCCCCTGCTTGGAGAGAAATTATCTCGATCACCCCCGTGTGACTTGCACTGCGAGATTTGAGTTTTGCTTTGGAGCCCTTGTGGGTCATACAATAATGAAGAGATAGACACCTAGCTGTCATAGGGTGTGACGATCATGTGGAATAGTTTCTCATGGATGGTGATGGGGTGAACAAGATTGGTTTGGCCTAGATTTCCAATGATGTGTATTCTAGTGTATTATAATAGCATTTCCATCATACTTCGGATTTATGTTATATATACTAACTTCTTTTGTTTCCCACAAAGCATGCTTTGAGTGATGGTTTGATTCACCAGGTGATTGTGCATTAAAGCTCCGCGGGTAAATATGGCTCAGTCAACATGGAACCATTTCTTGGCTTCTAGAGTGTTTTTTTTTTTTCCGTTGTTCTTAGGGGGCAAGTGCTGTTGGTTTTATCAGTTGCTTGGAACATCATGTCATGTTATGCAGGAAAAACAAAACCAGAGTACAAAAGAGCAAAAGTATATTAATTCATGAAAACGAGGTGAACGATTAAATGAACAAGGCTATTACAAAGATTGTGATTTACACAATTAGATAAATAAAAAGTGCAGATGAAATTTTTGGCAAGGCTCATTTAGTTCATGAATTTCGTGAGGGAAAAGAAAAATAGTTCCCTTTGTGCTTATAACATCAAACATTTAAAAAAGTTCAAAATATTATTAATATAAGAATAAATGAAGGAAACTAGCTCACATATTTATATATTTAAACAATTTCTCACTCTCTTTTTTCCTCCCCTATTTTTCTCATTATTATTTTTATTAACCAAACAAAGAAAAATGTTTCCTTACTCTATATTTGAATATGAGATTCATATATTTCTTCGTGTAGATTAAGGATGAAAGTTAATTGATTGAGGGACGTTACTGAAATACTTTAAACTTGTTTAAATTAATCAAAGTTAAAAAAAAAAAAAAAAAAAAACTTGGTGTAAGGCCCCTAAAGTTTGGCTAAAGGACAAGCCATAATTAAACACCCACACAAGAACACACTCTAAAAAATACTTTCCCTCTCAAAGTCTTCTAAAATTTAAATTATCCCTCTTAGTCCTATAAAATTTTAAATTTCACTCTAAATGGCAAAATTGCCCATGGAACCCTAAGAGACCACCACCACCATCCCTCTTCTCTCTGACTTTCTCTCTCCTCCCCTCCATAGCCACCACCACCAACATCTATCTCTCCTCCCCCTCCATAGCCACCACCATCACAACCACCACCACCACCACCACCACCATAGCCACCATAGCCACCATCTTCTCTTGTCCTCCCTCCACCATTTTCTCTCCTCCCCCTCCATAGCCACCACCACCATCTTCTCTCCTCCTCCCTCCATAGCCACCACCATTACAATCACCACCACTGAAGCCAACATCACCGTCACCGTCGCCGGAGCCACTACCATCAACTCTCTTCTCTCTCTAACTTTCTCTCTCCTCCCCCTCCATAGCCACCACCACCACCACCATCTCTTTTCTCTCTCTAACTTTTTCTCCTACTCCCTCCATAGCCACCACCATCACAACCACCACCACCGTAGCCACCACCAGAGCCATCCTTGTCGTCGCTGGAGCTGTCACGCGGGGCCCCACCATTGCCATCACCACTACCACCAACTATCTTCTCTCTCTAACTTTCTTTCTCCTCCCCCTCCATAGCCACCATCACCACCACCATCTCTCTCTCCTCCCCCTCCATTGCCATCATTACCGCTGCCCACCACCACCACCGCCACCACCAACACAAATCTCCACGGCCAACTGATCTTAAGAGAAATTTATCTTAAGATCAGTCATATTAAGATAAATTCATCTTAATCTGACTGATCTTAAGAAAAATTTCTCTTAAGATCAGTCATATTAAGAGAAATTCATCTTAATCTGACTGATCTTAAGAGAAATTTCTCTTAAGATGGTCAGATTGTTGAATGATGGTGGGATGATAGGCGATGATCGCCGGAGGTCGCCGGAGATGGTAGTGGTGGTCGCCAGAGGTGGAAGTGGTGGCGGCCGAAGGCTAGACATGGGTAGTGGCAATGGTGGCTAGGGTTTGATAGTAAGGTTAGATGATGAAGATGAGGATATTTTGGTCCAAAAAAATTAGGAGTAAAAACTAAGTTGTTTTATTAAGTGTCCTTCATTCCAATTTAGCTTGTCTTAATGCCCTTTTCACCAATTTCTCTAAAAAAAAAATCATATTATTATATCTTAGGCTAAGGTGGCTTTCTTCTTCTACATATATGATGGCTTAATTACAAATTATATCCTTAAAATATGGTTTTTGTCTCATTTTAGTCTTTATAATTTTAATTGCATTAATTTGGCCCTCGTGGTTTTTAAATAGAAGCATTGTGGTCTAAACGTCCAATTTTGTGAGAAAAGTTGATGTAATTTACTCACATGTTATCCACTATCACACTTTTTAGGAGACAAAAGTGAAACAACACTAATCTCCCCATATATATTTATCAGCAAAAATGTGTATTGCAGTGGGTGAATTCTGTCAAATTTTTTGACAGAATATGACGTTTGAATTATATAACGGCTATTTAAAAAATTTAAGGATCAAATTAATACAATTGAAACTGGGCACGTTTGGTAGGCAGGAATGCACCTTGGAATGGAAAGGTCATTCCTGGGTTCATTCCATTCCTGTGTTTGGTGTGACCAAATACAGTGGAATGAGCATTCCTTTTGGAATGGTCATTCCTCCTTAAGCAGGAATGTGCATTCCTTACCAAAACCCAAGGAATGCTCATTCCATTCCCACAAGATTGGCTATAATTGTAAAATATAAAACTGTTTTTTTAAAATACATTTTATAAAAATATGTATATATTAAATATTATTTAAAATATTAAATACTTTTTTAAATATTAATTTTTTATAAAATATTAAATATTTTGATTAAATATTATTCATACTAAAAAAATCATAAAATACTTATTAAACTTAACATTGGACTAATTTTTTTTTAATTATAACTAGCAAACATAATAAATTTTTAAATATATTTTGCAAATAGATGAATAAAAATAAGGTGGACTAAAATTGTTAAAAATGTAATATTATTTCATAAAAAAAAAAACTAAATATTAACTATGACTAGCAAACATAATAAATTTTTAAATATATTTTGCAAATAGATGAATAAAAATAAGGTGGACTAAAATTGTTAAAAATGTAATGTTATTTCATAAAAAAAACTAAATATTAACTATTTAGGCTAAAAAATATTTTAAAAATTCAAAATTTCAAAATATTGCATAAATAATACTGAATGTTTGTACCATAAATATTTTGTACAAATATAAAATATTTTGCTTAAACATGATTTTATTCCACTAATTGATTGTTTAAAACCCAAAGTGGAATGTAATTGGCATTTAATTTCTAGAAACTTAGCCAAACAGAGGAATGTAATGACTATTGCTATTCCATTCCTGTTTTATTCAATTTCTGAGTCCATTCCATTCCTGCCTACCAAACGTGCCTAAAGGAAACAAACTTCCGAGGGTTATATTTCATATTTAAGCCATATATGACAGTTGCGCTATACTTGGATCGATCTGCGAATTCTAAGCTCCTCTCTCTCTCTCTCTCTCTCAACAGTATGGTGAGAGGAATAGTTAAAAAGTGTGCATTTTGGTTGTTGGATTCAAAATTCATTGACCTCATCTCTGTATATAGGTACAGAGATCTGTATCTATCTGTATATACTATTTATGCGTACATGAATAATATACTATTACTACTACTACTGATACTACTTGGAAGAAAGTTTTTGAAATCTGAGTATGAGAGCCAGATTGGTGGTGTTTCCGATCAGAGGAAGGAACTGGTGCTTTAGCAGATCGATTGACCCGTCGGCGTTGGAGTCAGAATCGTCCGAAATTCCTAAAACATTCAAAGACCTCTGGAAGAAGATCATCATCTTCTCCTCCAATTCAAACCCTAACCACTCCAATGTTGAACTCCTTGCTGATTTCGTCTCCAATAAGGTTTGATTTTGTCCCTTTCCCCCTGTGTTTTTTTTCCTTTTTTTTTTTTAAACAATGTATATTCATAACTGTTCTAAATCAACGGCCACGACTTGGGTATCCTCACCCAGTTTTTTTTTTTTTTTTTTTTATAATATTTTTATGGAGTAGGATAGAGAAACAAACCCCGGGCATATGCACCACGTGAATCACGGATGTGAGTGAGCCTTAGGATTCTAACTCCGCCCAACTCTGTATACGGTTCGTCCACTTATTTGAGATTCAATACTCGCACAACCCACCGGATTTAAAGCCCTTGACCTCCCTTTGGAAGTCTAACTGCTCTGGCCATTAACCGTTACTACTCTTGTCCTCTCTCACCCTTTTTTTTTTTTGGTAGGGTGCTCTTTTTAACCTTATATTGTAATCATTTGGAAAATTTTATGATACATCGTATTGGTTTCTTTATGTAATCCAACCTAGTAAATTTGGTCCCAAAATATTGTAACTTTGATCCTAACATAGTACTAACATGTAGTCACTCTGAATACCATTATATATTGTGAGGGCATTTTTGCTCACCCAAGCACCCCATTATCTGAGCACGTGGACCTACTACTTTCTATATTTTGTTTATTTCCATTTTGTCCTTAAAAATTAGTGGGTCCCACATGCTCACCCAATGGAGTGCTTGATTGAGCAATGAGTGAGGAAAATTTGGGTGAGCAAAAATGCCCACTCATATATTGTCAACTTCCGAATCAACGGGGTACATTGAGAATCGGTCTAACCACATGCGGTGAAATATATTTAAACGAAAAAAAAACAATGTAACCTTTGTACTAGCTGCGTCTGTTGTATTAGGCTCGTTAGTCGTTAGACCTCGCTTTTGCGACACCATGACCGTGTTATCAACTTATCATTACAATGACGGTGTTATTTAAAATCTTCATGTACATAAATCCATATATATATATATATATATGTGCGCCTAGGAAGCATGGACACGGGTGCGGGGATTCGGGTGTGGAGAGTTCGGCATTTTTCCCAAAATCAAGAGTGTGGGTGCGGCGGGGGTACTTATATAAAATATTAAAAATATATTTTTATACATTACTATGTATGAATCATTTTTTTCCCTAATTAAAACCTAATAACTGCAAACAACTAATAAACTCATTAACATAAAGGCTATTACATTTATTAAGAAAATAAGAATAAAACAAGTTCATAGCAAACATTAAATTGCAGTCTTGCACAACAAACATCATTCAAGCAAACTTATTAGTTATTACACAAACATAAACTACTGCATTTGTCCAACTTGCACAACAACATCATCATTTTCAGCACAAAGCTCGGCCTCCATATCCGGATCATCCAGTGAGAGATTTGCAATCTCAAGTTCTCCAGCACCATCAAGAGGATCAAAAGTATCTCCACTAACATCCCACATCTTAGTCTCCTCTTTCATATAATTGTCATTTTGTCTTTAAAGGAGACGAAGATTTGTGTGCACAAAGACTAAATCTTTAGCACGTTGTGGTTGAATCTTGTTCCTTCTCATTGAATGGATGAATGAGTAGGTGCTCCAATTCCTCTAAGAAGACATGGTTGTCCAAGAAGCTTTAAAGCTATGTTCAGCAAGGGCACAAAAGCACCATAGAATGACCACCAAGCCTTTGGATCTAGACTCCCCTTATCTGCCAAGGTGTCATAGAGACCAAACTTTCCGACGCTCGTAGAAAATTGGTGGAACTCAAGATTGACTTTTTCCTATCCTCGTCATTTGGAAAATATCTCCTCAAACTTGTGCTCCACCCTTCAGCAATTTCATCATCTTTGTGTGGAGCAACACGGTCAGGAGCTTCTTCAAGCCATTCTCTACTATAATACCTAGGTTATAAATCAAGAAATAACTTTTAGGGACTTAATGGAATATGTGAGGATATTGAGCCTCAACAAGCATCCCCGCCGCCTTACAAACAGGAGCATTGTCTGTTATCACTTGGACCACATTTTGAGGTCCAGCCTCCTTAATGACCTCCTTCATCAAATTTGCTATAAATTCTTTATCCTTGTATACACCCTCACAGTTGACAGCTCTTAGGAACATAGGTCCACCCTCCATCACGGCCATAAAGTTTATAAGTGGCCTTCTTTGAGCATCGGTCCACCCGTCGGTAACAATGCTCACCTCTTTTTCAGGCCATGTATCTTTTATGGGAACCAACAACCTCTCAATATTTGCCCTCTCCTGCTGCAATAATGTAGTTCTCAGGGCATTGTAACCAGGTGGAATAAAACCAGGTATGCTATGGTTAGCCGCATAAGTAAAAACATTTATATAATATGGGCTCCTAGCAAAATGGAAGGGCAAGCCTGAAGCATAAAACATCCGTGCTATCTCACTTTTCAAACAATCTCTATGTTCATTATTGAAAGCCTTTTCAATTGCGGACACTTTTCTCCGCTTTGGATCAACAGATGGAATGGTCGTTCCCAACGGTACCGCAAATGCGAATGGACCTTGGCTTACACCAGATGGAAGCGGTACTTGGACAGGTTGGGCAGACTTAGCCCTATTATCAGCTTCCTGGACAAGCTTAAAGAATTCAACTTTTAGCTCCAAGGAAATTTTTGTGCATCCCGCTATTCCATTGCCGGGAATTTTCAACAAGTGTGACTTTACTCGAAGATATGATCCCACTGACTCTTTGTTACAAAAATTGCATCGAAATTTCACATTTCCACCTTCCCCTTTTTTTCCAACTTTCTCGCATATCTTCAAAGAGGGAAATTACTGTCATCATCTGTATCTACACTTGAACTACCCGCCGTAGCAGTCGAATTGACACTCTCAGAATTCATTATTCCGTCGTGTAAACTAGCAAATTAGCAATATAATTAATGGTATTAGTTCAAACTACAAATAATTTGATACCAAAGAAAAATAAAAAATCACAAAAATAACTAATATTTGGAATTAGAAAGAAAAACAAAATCAGAAAAATAAAAATCACAAAACTAACTAATACTTGGAATTAGAAAGAAAAATAAAATCAGAAAAATAAAAATCACAAAACTAACTAATACTTGGAATTAGCAAGAAAAACAAAATCAAAAAAATAAAAATCACAACACTAACTAATACTTGGAATTAGCAAGAAAAACAAAATTAGAAAAATTAAATTCACAACACTAACTAATACTTGGAATTAGAAAGAAAAACAATATCAGGAAAAAAAAGAAAAAAAAAAATCATCTTCGGGGAAATAAATACCGGATTGTGTGTTCCTCGTAGCCTCGTAGAGTAGTAGGTTGTTGGTATAATGATCTCTATGTTCCTCGTGGGCTGACCTAACAAGAGAGAGAAAGAGAGAAACGAGAGAGAAAAACAGTGACAGTGAGAGAAAAGAGAAACGAGCTACTGTGAGAGAAACGAGAGAGAGAGAGAGAGAGAGAGAGAGAGACGAACCTACTGGCGATCTCGCAGCCTGGAGATCGCGCCGCTGGAGATCCCTTCTTTTGTGTTTTGTTTTGTTTTTTTGTTTTTTACTTTAAGCCTTTAACGTATTGTATCAGCAGACTATTTAGGGTTTTTAAAACTTTTTGTTATTTAATTTTAGGATCCCTAGTTTATAAAAGATTTGTTTTGCAATTTTTTTAAAAAAAAATTGCCCCGCCGCACCCACCCCCCCAAGTGTCCCTCCCGCACTCCTAAGTGTCCACGCCGCACCCCCTGCGCACCCTGACGTACCCACGCCGCACCCAAAACAGGTGAAGCACTCCAAGAACTCCATGTCGCACCCGAACTGGGTGCGCACTGAGTACCCCTGCGGCTCCATTTTTGGAGTGTCCGTGCATCATAGATGTGCACTTATGTACAAATTTGTATATTAATATGTATATAGTTTATTCACAAAGAGTAAGAAGTGCCTCCTTTATTAAAATGCTGATAATCAAATATCTTTACATTTATAGATGGATCGAGCATGGACTGGTCTTGGAAAGGCCTCTCCAGGGAGTTTCAAGAACAAGCTTCATGGGTAAGCTTTCATTCCTACGACTCGTCTCTTTGAAGATGTTGGACGTGGGATACATTTAAGTTCCCGCTAAATTTATTTTGACAGTATCTAATTTTGATGGTAGTTTGGGGCTACGCATATTAGCTCGTGTTAAGCCTTCCGAGTTTTTCTTGAAATCTGTTTCGAAGGAGGTCACAAAAGTTGAAGTTACATACCCCGCAAGGTAGTTTCTTTTCCCAAGGATTTTTCAACCTTTGTACGTTTATATGTTTGTATGACACCCCCTTAAACTTCTTAAAAATTGTGGTGTGGTTATGTCATATATCTATCACACTGTAGTACTACTCTTAACTACTGGGAATGGTTGTAAACATTAAGGCTTTGTTTGGTTTATGGATTTTGTGAGGGAAAAGAGAGGGGAAAGGAAAACAAGATGGAAAACTAGTTCCTTTTACCTTATGGATGGGACTAGTTTTCCATCGTATTTTCCTTTTCTTTCACGAAATCCAGGAAGAAGTCTTCACTGACCCGTGCAAATTATTTTAATTTCCTATTTTTGTCGAATTTAGTTTATCTACTAATGAAGTTTCATCTTACTGCAGTCTAAATCCACGAGTTGTACGCCGAAGGCTAAGGCACATCGCCTTGAGGTAATTGCTATATTCCTCCGTTCCGTGAACTTTTCTTGTTAAGTAACATTATCATATTTCTGCCATCAGCACTACTGTATCATTTATGGCATGTTTGCGCATCCATAAATTCGAAATTTTAATATCAAAACCCATCATCTCGAATTTATTCATTGTGAAAATGGAAAGGTTTATCATGTTTCTTCACATGTGGTCATTCCATGGATCTCTTACGATAATAGAATTGACTAATCTAATAAGCATTACTCTTTACACAAGTACCAAATATTTTTTCAAACGACTTATTCAAGAAGATTGATTTCTACACTGAAATGCTTAGTAAACTGTGAATGAGCTCATTCAGAATCATGGGACACGCAAATAGGCTGCTAGTTGCGTTCTTTAGTTTGAGTCATGATTTGTAGAAGAAGATTAATTTTTGTCTTTAACATTAGCACTTCTATCATCCCAAATTGTTATTCAAGGGTGATTTTAGTGTGGGGAGTTGTAAATCCCAAACATTCTAGACTTCTAGCCCTTTCATTGTTTGATGTTAGGCTATCTATATAAATGCCGTATGGCTTCCGATATATGGATTACATTTTAATGATTACAATCTAATGACAGGGGAACTGCCGTTCACAAGAGATACTTCTACGTATCAGTTTCTTTGATTCCACTAACATCAGTCTTCATGGTACATAGCGTAGATGTGTGGCTACCATAAGAATATTTACTTGAATTTGATTTTCTTTTTGATCTACCTTTTTTTTCCCCATTAGTAATTTGAGGAAGTATTAAAACTTCGGTAAATTTCATATAATCATTGAAAGTAGCGCTACTTTTTACTTTTGGTTGTTTAACAGGTTCTACCTACGCCAAACATCCTATTCTTTTGGGTTTCGTTTCGTTCTTACTCTCACTGGAGAGCTCTGCAGGTTGGTAAAAGTTTATCCAGAAAGTAATTAGCTGTAGCCTGTAGCCTTACAGGTTATGCTTTTGTGATTGTGTCATTACAACATTACACCTTACTATGGAAACATTAAGGTCCTGCACAGTAACATTAACGTTCTCAGTTTTGAATTTTCCAAATTCTGAAAATGGAAACTACTTTTTGTTCTCTTCTTGTCAAAACAAAAACCCAAACCTGAAACCACTTTTTTTGGTTCATTTCCTTGCCAATTTTCTTCTCGTTTTCCAGAAGAAAAAAAAGGGAATATGGAAACATTTGCCAAACACATTCAATTTTTTAAAATTTTATTTTTAAATTGAAAATAATTACCAAACACATTTTTAATTTTCGTTTTCATAAACTCAAAACCGCAACGTTACCAAACGGTCCCTAAGTTTAAAATGCTTCTTTTACAGGTCTCTGCTCCTTTCTGACTGGCATGAGGATTCAGTTATCTTCTTTAATAATTTTGGTTTTATGCTGTTAATATTCATTTTCAGGGCAGCGAAAGACTGCTTCAGCTAGTATCTGACTCCTCATATATAGATAACTTATCCGTGTCAGGAAACAAGACTAAAACTGCACACAATAGCTCTGAAGATGGAATCCGCAGTTCAGTCGGTCTTCAATGGGTGAGTAATTTCATGCCATCTATTTTAAGGCATGTTATTGAGTTTTATATGATGCTAGTTGTGTAATAGCTTGTACATGGGATAGAATTGGATATTTGCTTAAGCATTTGATATTTTGCTATGGTAGATCTCATTTCTTCTCATGAATGAGAAATTTTTAATTACACCAAGCTGAAAGAAAAATTAAGGCAACAACAAAAGCCTATCAAGTCTTTCTAGAAAAAACCTTTGAAGTGTACCGGAAAAAAATAAATAAATAAAAGGTTCATCCAATGCAACACAAAATTCAACTTCCTTCTTGTTGGAACTTTCATGTGTTCTATTTATTTGAATAAGGAAAAAAGCCCATTTTGAAGGGTCATGTTTGCTTCCATTGAGATAACAGGGGGCTAGTCCTCATATATAACATTTGAGTTATTATGATTATGTATGGAGTTGCCGTGTTGGGGTTTAAGGCTAGCATACCTGCTACTTAGGCTTAGTTTGGCCCCCACGTTGCGCTTCTCCTTTTTTAAAGCACAATTTCATGTTAATTCATTTGGTAACTAGTTTATGACCTTTGCAAAAATTGAACTTAGGGCTTTTTTGGTAACTAGTTTAAAGCTCAAGGTTGCTTTTTGGTTTCATGATGTCTTTTTGAAGAGTAGTGTGTCACTTGTATAAAATTATCAAAGAACTTAGTAATAAATTTATAAACTCTTTTTAAAAAGCCACGTGGGGGCCAAACTAAGCCTTACACAGATAAGATCAAAATGAAGCAAAACAATAAAAGTAAATCAAGTCTTCCAAGAGACAAGGTAATTTCCTGAATAGGGTTCAAAATTTTTACCAATAACACAAAAAATTGAACGTGTGTTATGGGCTAAGGCTCTGTTTGGTTTGCGGTTTTAATGACAGAAAAGGAAAGGGAAAGGAAAATAAGAAAGAAAACTATTTTCCTAGTATTTTCCCTGCTGTTTTTCATCATGATTAAATAATGTTAGAAGTAAAAAAAAATTTAAAATGTTTACCTTTTTTTTTCCTCTTTATTTTGTTTTCCTTCCTCTTTTCCACTTTGTTGTCTTTATTAACCAAACAAAGAAAAGTGAATTCCTTCGGGTTGTCTTTTTCTTTCCCTCGCTAAATCCATGAACCAAACAGAGTCTAATGGATTAGGTTCACACAATTGGCATTGAAAGCCACTAAGGGGAATTAATGCGCAAGTCTGTGTGTGGACTTTGGGCTTATTTTCTATGTTACTATTCTTGATGTGTTGCATAGAGGATTCTGATCTTCTCTCCATCTTTTCTTTTAAGTGGATATTGACTTTTGCTTTGTATTTTTATGTTTTTACCGGTGTTTCCCTGTTTCTGTGTTTGAGTCTTTGAGACTGAACCAGGCAGCCACCATTTTCTGATTTACGCCCTTTTTAAAAAAAATTATAGCATCCTTCATATGATCACTTTCTACTCTTTGAAATATTTTTTCCCATGTTTTGAATAGGTGTTGAAGGCATCAGACGAACTTGAGAATCTCATTCATCTTGAAGATGCCCCGGATGGCCTCAGCAAATGCAGTATAGCAGATATTTGCAAGACTTTTAACTTGAACACGACAGAAGTTCTAAAATACCGGGATTCAATGTAGCTATTTTTTTTTTTTACTTAACAACAAATAATGTCTCTATGATTGTATGTCGTTAGAAAATTGTTTCGTTTGTTGTTGGTATACGGGGCATGATATACCGAAGTTCATTAACTCAACTCTTACGCTGAGTAATACCATCTTACTATTTTTGCGGTTATATTTCGAATTGACTCATATACTACAATCTTTAAATCAATTTTAGTAGTTGAATCGGAACTCCTAAAATTGCTTCCTTTATACATTGTACTAGAAGATAATGGGATTGTTTTAGGGACAATAGAGCTATTCTCCCATTTTAGACAGTGGATGGTGCTGGTGTTTGCCTCTCCTCTTGAAAGTGAGGGTAGATATAGGTAGTTCTCGAATGTTGTTATTTGAATCCCAACATAACCTGTGAACTTTTGGTGGGCTTAGAGGGTAAATATAATGGTTAAATACACTTACACTCCCTGTGTTTTAAACTTTGACACTGATACCCTTATGGTTCAGACCAAAGTGTAACTGTTAAAATTGCTAATAGAGCAAATTGATATGACCATATTACCCCTACATGTTTACATCAGTGTTAAGAACTGAAGTTATGGTTTCGAATTCAGTGATGAAGAACCTTTGACATTTTTGAGGGTTTTCTTGGTACAGATCGTCTACTTGACTAAAAGCAAATGATTTATGGCTTATCTATTTTAAAATGAATTTTAGGAACAAAAGAGACATTTTTTTCCTTCAAATTAGGGCAGCCAGTGTAAAAATGTTAACTTAGATGGAAAAAGTCTCGGTATTACTTTAGTTTAAACCACACAAGGTATTAGTGCCGAAATTTAAAGCATAGGGGTAAGTGAAAACCGGCAAAACCACAAAGGGGTTTAAGTGTATTTTACCCTAAATATAATGGTTCTAAGTGTGGCAGCGTACGATTGGGATTTTGGAATCAATAATTTATAGTTCAAACTCAAACTTAAGGGTAATGCATTTTGATGAAGTTCACATCTTGTTCACTCAAAATCAGAGTATTATGACACACACACAAAAAAAATAAAATAATAATAATAATAAGAAGGTTGTGCTAAATATCGAGCTCGTAAAAAGTCCATTGTTTCCCCCACTCATTGGTATCTTTAGGACTGCAACTCGTGGGAATTGAGCTGAGAATCCTGCTTCTTCAAGCTTGGCTCGTGTTTTATGTCCAAGTCATGACCATTCCATACTCATTACTCAATAAGAAAGCATGTAGATATGGGACCTCAAATATAGCATGAAATAAAGTATATAAGCTTAATAAAGAGTACAACAAAAAGTATACTTGTAGAAACAATACCAGTAGAGTAATAAACAAAGTTGGAGACATGCACATATTTGTAGATTAAATATATACAACGATTGAACTCAAATTTGGTTGTACTGGTATGTTTTCTTGATGTCTCTGGTCAAACTCACCTGAATTTAAGTTGGACCTATAGTTTCTAGAAGAGACAACCCACACATTCATAAAAGCTTGAACGAACTGCTCTAATTTTGAGTTGAGCTCCGGTTTTTCAGAACGTAAGGCCTTGTTTGGGAAAAATATTCCTTATGTTATCCAAACAACCCTAAAAAAAACCCTTTTAGTAGTAGGAGTAGTAAATTGGAAGAGGGTTACCCGGATCTGGGGTCATTTTTAAGCCAGAACCTTAAAACTAGTTAACACAAATATAAAACTACTTAGAACAAAAGTAATTCTTTCCAAGCAAAAAAAAATAGAACAAAAGTATTTCTTATGTTATTCTCCTATAGGACCTATACAAAGAAAGTACTACAGTAGTAACATTGAAACGAGTAATGCTAAGATTGGGCAAGGTTTGGAAAGGTTTACCCGGGTTTGAAAGTTTCTCTTTGGGTCAGGATTGGGCTGAACATATCTCTCCTAGACCCGATTGAGCCCGGCCCATACACCCCTAAATCTCCTATAAAACCATGTCATAGTTCCTGGTTTGTTTCACAAGAAAAGCACTTCAAGAGTAAAAAAAAAAATAATTTAACAGTACCGTAGTCTGTGAAGAGAAGACGATCCTGTGAAGAGAAGACGAATCGATCGATCGATGGCGCCTGAACCTGAAGATGATATCAAGGACGAGAAGAACCCTCGTCCTCTCGACGAGGACGACATAGCTCTCCTCAAAACCTATGTATGATTCTCTCTCGCTCTTCAAAACCCTAATTTTCGAGCTCAAAATTGACTTATTTTGCTTCTAATTTGTTTTTTTTTTTATCTATATATATATATATTCATGGAGTATCTCATTTCTCTTTCTATTTTCCTAATCTTTACCTCAATTTGTTTGCGTATTAAACTGATTACAATTGTGGAAAAAAATAAAGAAGCTTGTTTTTGGATCTCAGATTAACGGGTCTTTTTTTTTTTTTTTTTTTGGAGAAGAGCTCAAGTTTACGCTGTTGAACAGCCCAGAAAATTGTATTAGACTAAGCTGAATGTAGTTAATATCTATATCAAGGCAACAAATTCATATGCTCTTTTGTATTAGACTAAGCTAAATGTACAATATACCTATATCAAGGCAACAAAATTGATATGATCTTATCCATTGTAGTAATTTAGATATAGGGTCTCTATTTTATTGTATCTTGTATCATGTGTATACATACATGCATCTCTGATCAATAAAATCAGTGTCTTTCACATTCTGATGTAGTAATTTACTTATCTTCTATACTGAATCTAGTCATGTATTGACATAGATTCTTTCTCTCCCTACTTTTTTATTCTTTTAATTGTTCCCTTGACATTAGTGTTCCGAATTTGACCAATACTTATTTTTACTGCTCAAGGATTATGGGTTTAGATCTTCATTGTTGTTGTTATCTGGTTAATATTTTAATCTGCTGATAAATGCAATCAGTATTAGTGTAATCCTTCATAGTGGAATAAGGGGTAATCAGTATTAGCGTCTTCTTTGCCTACAGTTGTTGACGGGGCTAGGGCGAGTCCGCAAGTGATCTCTTTTAAGTTTTGTCTATGTGGGGAGCTCGAGTCATGCCTTAATTTGTGGGATGGTTTTATGCAGGGATTGGGTCCTTATTCTACTAGCATAAAGAAAGCGGAGAAAGAAATTAAGGACATGGCTAAGAAGATCAATGATTTATGCGGTATGCTTCTTGTTCCAAATATATTAGGCTAAAGAACATTTCAGTACCCTATAGTTTCAAGTGGAGTTTCACTTTGGGCATGCATCCAAATGCATCACTTTGGTCCCTCAAGTTTTAGAATCCTGTCAATTTGGGCTATAAAACATGTGAGAATACCTTATAGTTTTAAACAACTATACAAGCTCACAATAACAAGAATCGTACAAACAATACAGTGGGTAAAAACATTTAGTACGCTATAGTTTTGGCAAAGTTTCACTTTATTTCCTTTCCTGTATATGTCTGCGTTTATGTTTGAATAAACATTTTCACTTCCCCTCGAAATGTTATATCTGAAAAACAGATTAATGTTGGAAATCACTGTTTTTTCAGTTCTTTTGATTTTTTGAAGACCGTAATTTCTTTCTAAGGATCTCTGTTCAGTGGAGGGGTAGAAAATTAAATAGCATCTTTCACACGTCTTTAGTTCTCGTTTTGCCTGTCTTCTTTTCTAAGTCTTTCTTCTTCCTTGCTTCCACCATTATCAGTTGCTTGATCAACAGAATTTACTCATTAGCCACTTATATGCATATGGTTAGTTAATGTTTGTGTCTGAAATCTTGGAACTATAAGATTGTTCTACATCTTATGATAGGTATCAAGGAGTCTGACACTGGCTTAGCTGCACCCAGCCAGTGGGATCTTGTTTCTGATAAGCAAATGATGCAGGAGGAGCAGCCTCTCCAGGTAGGGTTTCTGGTGATTGTTGGGAAAGAGTTTCTGTGATTGAT
This sequence comes from Hydrangea macrophylla, assembly GCA_033977485.1. Classification (NCBI taxonomy): domain Eukaryota; kingdom Viridiplantae; phylum Streptophyta; class Magnoliopsida; order Cornales; family Hydrangeaceae; genus Hydrangea; species Hydrangea macrophylla. The sequence continues at coordinate 31,999,481 of CM066987.1, forward strand.
ATATACTTTTTCCTGAAGCAGTAACTGGTTTTTGAATCAGGTTGCAAGGTGTACAAAGATCATTAACCCTAACTCTGACGATGCTAAATATGTTATAAATGTTAAGCAAATTGCCAAGGTATATTCCTCATGGCCCCTCAAATCAATTAGCTTGACCCCATAAGTTTTCTTAAGTGCTTTATACTTAAAATCTGAATCACGTAGTCCTTTTATCCTTCTTTTTTTTGATAGGCAAAAGAGCATGCATCTATCGAGCCAACTTTCTTAAGTTAGTCGAAAATGAGGAATCATTGGATGTATCCGAGTTTTCAACCGATAGATTGAGACCTCATTTTCTTATATTTCTTTCGTTTATTGCATACTTAATGAGGCAAAGTTAGTTGGGCTAAAACTTTTTCTGTAGTAGCCATGGACCTAATGATGCTTAAGTTCCTAACTTCCTATACAAATTTTTCTTATTGTGTGTGAAGTTGTGTAGCAATAATTAGAATTCATATAGCAGAACACCTTTGGGATTGTAGCGACTTGCTATGACAAAGGAACAAGTTATACGTGGACTATAAATTTCTATAATTTTATGAATTCACATGTAAAGGAAGAAAATTAAGTTTTTGTAAGGGTAATATTTGTAACCTGTTGTATTCTGTCCTTACAGCTGGACTTTTGACGAAAACTTCTTTCAAAGATCTGGTAAACTGACGAACAACCTATCAGTTGCCATTATAAATTCTCTCCTTTATTCCAAAGACATAATAGATCTGGCAACGCCAAATGATTTCTCTAGTATAGACAAAGAAACAAGAAATTGTTAGTTTTTGGATATACTTTTTGTTATATAAAAAGATCCCTCATGTTTGACTTAATTCTCTTCTCAACTGCAGTTTGTTGTTGGGTTGGGTGACAAAGTTTCCCCAACTGATATTGAAGAAGGCATGCGTGTTGGGTAGGTCCTCTCGCTGTCTGATAGAGATTTTTAGCTTGCAAGCAATTTTTTATTTGTTTATTTATTTTATTTTTTCTGTGGTTGATTCTTTTGCAAAAACTTGCGCCAACTTCCCTTTTTGACATGTTCTGGTCATTTGTGGCATGAGCCCCACCCCCTGGGGGGATAATTGATTTTCAAGTTTATTTACATCATAGATGTTGATGCTTGGACTATAAATGCTGTGTTAGTGGGAGAATTTTAAAATAACTGAATGTGTGGGATATTGTGCCCAAACCTGAATGTTATGTCTTCTCTTTTGGCTTATCTTTACCGTTCAGTCGAGGAGACAAGGTAGGATACCCGATACCATTTGCACCGAATATGTGGTAGTAGATAGTCGATTTTTTCCCCTGTGGAATGCCAAATGCAGATTATTGTTTCAGACTCTTGAAATTCTTTTCTTCAATTTTCATCTCGTTAATAAGAAATTAATACACTGATGTGGCGAGGTTGTGAAATTAATGACATTTGATTTAAGGCGATGTTACTACAAGGGGTGCCTTCGCTACGTGAATGCACATGTGTGAGAGAGAGAGAGAGAGAGAGAGAGAGAGAGTAGATATTGATTTTTTCCTTCTACGGAACGAGTACTGTAGTTTAGAGAGAGAGAGAGAGAGAGAGAGAGAGGGAGAGTGGATTTTTATTTTTTCTTTCTGCAGAACGAGTACTGTAATTTGAGAGAGAGAGAGAGAGAGAGAGAGAGAGAGAGAGAGTACATATTTGATTTTCTTTCTGCAGAACAAGCACTGAAGTTCCAGACAGGAGACCCGAGCCGAGACCCTACCTGCTTAATGCAGTAATAGATATATGGATGGGTAAATTTTGTTTGCATACGACATTTAAGGAACTGCTCGTCTGTCCTTATCACAGTTTCCCTCTCTTCGTCTACATTATCTGTGTTACCTGGAGGCTGGACCCTTTGCTTTACTGCACAGTCTATTCTACAAATAATGTTGCTGTGTGTATACGTTCTTCGGCATTTATATTCAGTAAAGAGGCTGTTACAAGTCTGAGGCAAGCAGACTCCTGTTTTGGAGGATACTTTGTGTTTGGACACAATATAGAGAACCAATAAAATTATACCATCTTTAATTTTCGCTTCCATCCTATACGTGTTTATTGTACCTGTTATTTTCGTTGTATATTGTATCCGCCGATGCCGATTCTACAATTTCTATGCCCTTGCTGCTTGCAACGCCCTTTATAATTTTTGCACACAATTTAATTGCTTTCATACATATTGTCGAATTCAATTCCCTTTTGGATTGGTAAATTATTGAAGTGAATTCCACTTTCCAGAGTTGATCGGAACAAATATCAGATTCAGATTCCTTTGCCTCCGAAAATTGATCCCAGTGTAACGATGATGACTGTGGAGGAAAAGCCAGATGTGACCTATAACGATGTCGGTGGCTGTAAGGACCAGATTGAAAAGATGCGAGAGGTATGTGATTCTTTCGTCCCGTTTTACATAAGCGACACCTTTTTCTCCTTTATTTTGTGGGCACATCTTCATGTGCTAGTTTGGAAGTACATAATTGCTTCTAATGTACGATACTTATTGTTGTTACTGTAGGTTGTTGAATTGCCCATGCTTCACCCTGAGAAATTCGTGAAGCTCGGAATTGATCCTCCTAAGGGTGTTCTGTGCTATGGTCCTCCTGGAACTGGTAAAACACTTTTAGCTAGAGCTGTGGCTAATAGAACTGATGCATGTTTTATTCGTGTTATTGGAAGTGAGCTTGTTCAAAAATACGTTGGTGAGGGGGCTCGGATGGTTCGTGAACTGTTTCAGGTATAGGCTATCTCATGTTACAATAGCTTAATACAACTTGTCTGCAGCGATCTTAGTATTTGACCAGAGTTTTTTTTTTTTTTTTTTGGACAGATGGCACGGTCGAAGAAGGCTTGTATTGTGTTTTTTGATGAAGTTGATGCCATAGGGGGTGCACGTTTTGATGATGGTGTGGGTGGTGACAATGAGGTCCAGCGCACAATGCTTGAAATTGTGAATCAGCTTGATGGGTTTGACGCTCGTGGAAACATCAAAGTGCTTATGGCAACAAATAGGTGAAGTTGGCTGTCTGATGAACAACTGATTCTGTGTCACTTATATTGCCGAGCTTAGATCTATTTTTGTTTTTCCTTGCATCTGTGATAGTATTGTTGTGTTTTTTGGGGGATGTTGCGGTGTTTTGCTATATTGTTGAGGAATGAGGGCTGTATTATGGGCTTGTTTTCTTCCGCCTTTTGTTATCTTTTGTTCCCTCTATTTGTCTATGAGATTGCAAATGGATGAGGGCATCCACTATTACTTCATTTATGCAGAGTGAAAGAATCTATTTGTAAATAGCTATGTTACCTGGACTCTCCTACCCCCAAGTACCCGATCCCTGTGTCCAACTCCCGTACCCAATTCGGACACTCGGATCCTCCACAAGTGATGTTGAAAAGGCAAGTAGAAGCTTAAAATTGTAGGCAAAGAGGTTTCTAACTATTGATATTAAGAAACATAGTATGTTTTTACGTTCAGAAGGTGTCCGTATACCCGTATGCAACGTTTGGACACATATCCCCGAATCCTAAGATTTGGATTTAGAGGAGGTCTGACACCTAGATACACACCCGTACCCGACACCCATATCCGAGTCTGGGTAACATAGGTAAATAGTAATGCTATGCTTCCCAAATTTGTATCATAAAAGTGCTTTCCAAATGATGTGGCAGTGGGGTCAGGTCTAATACAATGGGACAATTGAATTTTGACTGGAAATTGTTTACCTGACCCCACTGCCCCATCATTTGGGAAGCACTTTTGGGATAAAAATTTGGGAAGCATAGCATTACTCATTTGTAAAACATTTGAGCCTAGGCAACATAGTTTGTGATATTTCCAACCAAATATTGTTGCCTACTAGTGGTTCTTTCATGTTTTCCTCCTTATTTTTTCTTGTTGGATTTTTTCTCTCTTTTTAATCTTGGGTCAGGGTGGAGGAAGGATAAAGAATCAATTATTTTCTTTTATTGTAAATGCTTTTTTCCCCTTTAAAAATTCGAACTAGCATTTCACGACTAGGTAATGTTCAGTAATAGCTATTTGAAACTTGAAGTTTAAGCTTCCTTTTTTTTTTTTTTTTTTCTTTTTTATAACTATTCGAGTGTCTGGTGCTTAAATTTTGCCTTACACCATCTTTTCAGACCTGACACGTTGGACCCAGCACTGTTACGTCCTGGAAGGTTAGATCGCAAAGTTGAATTTGGCCTGCCAGATCTGGAGAGCAGGACACAGATATTTAAGATCCATACACGTACAATGAACTGTGAAAGGGATATTCGGTTTGAACTTCTGGCTCGTCTCTGCCCAAATTCTACAGGTAAGAATACTTCATTAGGTGACTGACTTTTGTCTTTGATGTAATACAGATGTCTTTCTCTGTCATCACTTTTTCGTTAGATTTGAGTTCCAATCATAACGTTCCTTAATTGTTGTTGGTGGTAATGTTACTGTTTTGTATTTGCCTTCGGATAACTAATTTGAGCGAAAACGTTGATCTTCTATCCATGTTGCCTTGATGTCATTCCAGAAGTACTCTCTCTCTCTCTCTCTCTCTCTCTCTCTCTCTCCGAGAGAGTCTCGGAGGAAGAATCCATTATGCTTTGTGGCTTGTGTAGTTTGTGACTTTGTGATGTTTCTCGCTATGTTGTTCTTGTTTCGTTGAGGGTCTTCTTGATTGGTTTAACATAGGATCTTCTTGTCATTCAGGAGCCGATATAAGGAGTGTGTGCACGGAGGCCGGAATGTATGCCATTCGAGCTCGTAGAAAGACAGTTACAGAGAAAGACTTCCTTGATGCGGTGAACAAAGTCATAAAAGGGTACCAGAAGTTCAGTGCTACTCCCAAGTACATGGTCTACAATTGATAGAATTGCTGTGCGGCCTTCCTTTCTGATGAACTCGGTTCTGGCAATCCAATCCAGAATCCGGATCGTACTGAATTGTTTCCTGGCTGTGTGATGTTGGATATCTATTATTGGGACCCAGAACTGCTCGGATCATATCTGTCTTCTTGGTTCCAGGTGGTTATGAATGTTTTTTTTTTTGGCCATTTCCAATGTCAAGAGGACCCAGAAAAATTGTATTTCTGTTATAAGAAGTTGCTGATATTTATTGAGACCAGCAAAAGATGTGCAAAACTTCTAGCTTGCTTTATTGAGCTGAAGATTGATGAAAGTTTCATTGGCTAAAGTAATTGATTTTTATTAATTGAAATCCCATCTGATGGTAAACTGCTTCGAAAGAGACTGTAAAAACTGAACAGCTCCCAAATGTATTGCCTGGGGAATTGTGGGTTATTATTGCCCCAGTAGTTGCCAACAATTGAGGGGATAGATAGTGGCTCAAATTCTGGACTACTTTAGTTAATAGTCCTGTGCAAGATTGAAGAGCCAAATGTTGGACTATAGCCACGTTTGGATGCTTTTAACCAATGATTGGACTAATAGTCTCCATTTTGATTGGGACTAAACCTGGGATTAATAAACTTTACCGCAAAGATAATTAGAGATCCAAATTCAAGACTATGTAATTAAAATGGATTAATTGTTCTGTGCCTAATTGGCGTCCCAACTGTTGGACTCTCTTTATAGTTCAATTTCTCATTAAATCCACCGAAACAAATGTGACCTCGGTGGAGAGTACCTCGGGTATATGTGATTATTTTGACTGCTTAAGAGTTGAGTGTTGATTCTATAACATGCTACCTCCCTCCCCAAGACAAGGAGAAAGTTGAACCTCTACCTTTCTTAAATCCGCAATTGCAAGAGGAAGATTGTGGTACCTATATTTTGGATGCAAATTCACTTGACTTTTCATTTAGTATCTGTTTGGTTCATGAATTTTGTGAGGGAAAAAGAAAAAGGGAAAGGAAAACTACTTCTTTCGTGTGTTCCCTTGTATTTTCCTTCATGCTTGAATAACAATAGAAATTAAAATATTCTAAACCGTAATTATAATATTTGAATAAAGGAAGGAAAATAACTCGCAATATTCAAAATGTTTAATTAATTTCTCATCTTATTCTCTCTCTCTTCTTTTTTTCCCCTACTTTTCTTGTTGTTTTCCTTGGTAACCAAACAAAGGAAAATATTTTTCTCCATGTTTTCCTCTCTTTTCCCTCACTGAATCCAAGAAATCAAACAACGCCTTAGCGACATCTAATTAGTTATATTTCTCTTCTTTTGGTTACCTACATCTCAATAATGAGAAGAGAACAATGAAAAGGCAACACACTTTGGTCCCTCTTGACCGGTGGTCTCGGTCACAATTGAGTCCTGAATTTCCTCTACCAAATTTAGAGATGGCATATTATCCCAAAACTTGCTCCATGCAATTATTGTAAGAATCAAAGATTTACTTCCTTTCCATGTCCCAATCTCCTCAATAAAACACCAAAAGGCCTCTTACAGTTAAAACATGAAGTGGTTGACATTTGAATCCATGGAATATTATGAGAAAACTAGCTTCAAAAAAACCATACAACATTTGAATTCATGGAAATATGAACAGGGTTTAACAATCTTATACGTCTCCAATGTCATGGAGGAAGGGAGGGGCATAAATTAATATATGGGCGGCAGGCAATCTCCCACAAAAGTGGAAAGATGAAAAAGGAAAACCACAAATTACTTTTTTTAGAGTGTCTTTTGGAGGACTTGCAAATTTCTGCGACCATTTACAGTGAGTAGTCATGTGTGCTTGGGTTGTCCGTTCGCTGATCATTTCCAACTGTTCTCTTGCTCATATTTGCACGTTGCACCAAGCGAACTAATGCTTCGACTACTTCTGACATAGGTGGTCGGAACTCGGGTTCCGGCTGCCCAAAATACATGCACAAAATTCAGAATATACAACTGTGAACTGATATATGAAAGAGCTACCCTATTTTTAGAGTACATGGTAATAATACAGCAAATTACCTGGACGCAAAGAGCAATCACATCAGCAAAACGTGAAAGAGATTTAACAGGGTATAGCCCTTCAAGTGCCGGATCGACCATCCTAGACAGAGCATCAATGTCATGGAGCTGAGGTGTTGCCCATCGAACCAGTAATTGCTCACTTCTTGGCTTTGAGCTGTCATTAGTTATGATCAGACAGGTCAACATATGACTCGATTGTTCTTTATCTTAGTAACAAAGAACGAGATGGCATTACTGGTATCAGAAATTTACCTATCGAATGGTTTTCGTCCAGTAAGAAGCTCCAACATGGCCACTCCGAAACTGTAGACATCACTCTTTATGCTATACTGACCAGACATGGCAACCTCAGGTGCACTGTAGCCCGAACCAGCATTATGGTTCAATGCCTGACAAAAAAAGGTTCAGTGCACAAACTTCAACAAAATCTTCAAACCAGTGAATGAAGTGATGCTCACATGATGTTTCATTATATATGAATGTATGTGTGTGTGTGTGTATTGGTGGGTGTACGTGTATAGAAAATGACCCAGCTACCAAACAAAAAAGGACAAACTCAAATGGAAGAACCTAATTCTCCAGTGCATACACAAAAACCCAGGTCTAGGAAGCACGGGTGCGGCAGTCCGACACCCAGTGCAGGTGCAGCTACCTTTCCGAAGAGTCCATGCTTCCTAGACCCAGATTAATGAAATACACCATTCATAATCGGCAAGGTAGGTGTATTTCCATTTCTCGCATCGACCTTGAAAAAATATCCTCGTAACATACTGCCTATGAGAGTTCAAGAGGCTCAATGTCTACCTGGTCTGCATCTGGGACTAAACTTGCTAATCCACAGTCTGAAAGGTGAGGATTGAGCTCGTTGTCTAACAAAATGTTGGTTGATTTGAAATTTTTATGAACAACTGAAGGTGAGCAAACTTCATGTAGATACCTGAAAAGAGTTTTTTTTAGCACCATAGAAGAACCCAACTCACAAAGTTCAACAGGAATTTGATTTATCAAGAAAAATGAAACAAGGAAACAAGTATGCATATATATTTTTTGAGGGTGACAAGTATGCATATATGTACATCTATGTTATGCATACACTGATCTACCTACATGCAACGAGTGTCTGTGTGTACTTCAATATAATATATATACACACATACAGTGTGTGTACTTAAATATTATATATATATATATAGACAGACAGTTTTGTGTCCCTTTGGTAATTAGAGGTTGGATGGAGACCGCATTAAGTTAAATCTAATTTTGTGCTTCAATTTAAGTTCGTATTTGGCCATCAAATATAACATAGCAATTGTCAATGCACTCTGCCTTTTGGGCCTTTACTGTACAAAAAACATCGAAATTTATTTCCATGAATCTGCAAAAGATCACTTAATTATCTAAATTGAGAATCTAGTCGTGGTAAAGAACTCCAAATCAGTCATTCTAGACTGAAGTGCAATTCTGGATCATCTGATAGAAGTTTAGTAAAAGCCCAAAAGGTTTTGTTTGGCTCAATCAAGAAAGACATTTTTTCATATGTAGAGACCATTACTACAAGTCATTACAATAGATTTAAGAGACATGGACCACTAACAAATTGATTGACTAGATCAACAGAATCACGTATAGGCATTCATGATAACAGCACCCACAGTGAAAATTTGTATGTATCTTATAGAGCATATACATATGTTAAAACTGCAAGTTCTGAACCCACCTAAGAATATGTCCACATAGCTGATGCAAAGAGAGAATCGAAAATACACAACAGTAGAAGAGAAATGAAAAATACGCAATGGAAGGAGAAAATCATCTTCAACACAACATTCAAATAATTATATGTTATGGAAAGAAATAAACTCATATTGAACTACTAAGAGCCCGATTGGGATAGCTTTCTTCGCGGCAAACAATCACTTACAAGTTATAACCGACTGTTTAAAAAGCAGTGGAATTTTGGAGTAGCTTTTTTCACCGCTTCTAAAAAAATCTGATTCCTTTTTAAGCTGAAAAACAGCCTTTTTATAAAAAGCTCCATTTTGTTGCTTACTAAAAAATCTCTTATTCCAAAAAGTGATTATTTTAAAAGCTAACCAAGATGAGCTCTAAATCAAGACTCAGTAGTGATTCCCTAACCAACCCCAATGGCACCACCCCAAATAAATGGTCAAAAACTTTGATACGGGCATTGTCTCAAAATCAACTTACTCCAATGCACGTGCTGTCCCCAGAGCAATCTTGACGCGGATGTTCCACGTTAAAGGCTTGCTGTCTTCTTCATCAGAGAGATGTAGGAAGTCATGCAGAGAACCGTTCTTATGGAACTCATAAACCAGCAGGTGCTGTCCGTGCTCTGAGCAATAACCCACAAGCTCTGTTACATTCGGGTGGTGTAATCTGGACACGTCTGAAACTATATCCACAAAATCTTCCGACAAGTGATTTGGAAGCGCGGTTGCATTTACTTTCTTCACAGCAAGAATCTGCAGTGTGACCAAAAGATGTACAAGGTGTCATCAATGGACATTGTTATATAACAGTTGGCAAACTGGATCAAGACAATAACAAAACTTTAGAAATAATTGTTTCGTAGAATACATTTATTAACAAGTGTGACAACAACTATTGAACTTTAGTCACTCATACGAATGAGGTCATTTAACCCGAACATTGGGGTTTAAGGGCTGTGCCCCCGAGGCAAATTTTCTTGAAGGCTAATTAGGTATTTTAGAGCCCTGGTTTTACATTGTGTATATGGACGGCTATCATAGTGAAACTTTTAGCAGCTCCATGGACGTAGCCCTAGTTTTGGGTGAACCACGTAAACCTGGTTGTCCTGTGTGATTCTTCGTTCTGTATCGTAGTCATGGGATAGGGTAAATCCCTAACACGAGTAAATCCATACGCACCATTCAAGGACTGAGGATAGATGCTTGAGGATGTAAAGTAAATGTTCCATGTACCATGACGTCCATGACAATCCCCCCAGCCACACTCAAGTCAGTTCGCATTAGCCATGTTGCAGAAACATAAATTATCTCAATAAGAGCCCGTTTTGATTAGCTTATTTGGGATAACAATCGATTATTGATAGATTACTGTCCATTTGGCAAAACATTTTTCACAGTTGTTTTAAAAATTGGCTCCACTTCAAAGCTGAAAAAACAGCTTTAATCAGAAGCAGCAGTTTGCTGCTATTTCCTTAAGTTATAAAGAAAAAATCTCTAGTTCCCAGAATAATACAAAACAGGCTCTACATATTCTTCTCAATCAGCAGATTACAGGAAAATTCAGGTGGAATAGAGTGAAAGATATAAATTGCATTAAAACACAGCCACAAATTTCCAGCATTCACCACTGAAAATTCAACTGGAAGACGAAGATTCACTGAAAGATAAAACTGCACGAATATAGATCATACATTAACAAGTATCAATTGAACATGGTAACACATTCATTACACACACACAGAAGAGCATACCTTGCCATCATCAAATTGAGCCCGATAAACACGTCCAATAGACCCCTCGCCGATCAGATTTTCAATACTAAAGCTGCCGGTAGCCATCTGCAGGTCTGCTATTGAATATGATACAGCATTTATTGGAGTTGTACTGGCTTTCTTAGAAACGATGGGTTTCCTTGAGAAATCATCTTCATCAAATGATTTAACACGATCAATAGGTGGAGGTTTGAGATTTACGGGAGCTGAAGTTTCAAACATCTTTGTGTTGATTGTAGAGGAAGTTTGAATAGACTTCAATTCTGAAAAGATGGACACAGAAATGTAATTAAAGATGGAATATATGTAGTTCAGTGTGAATTGTGGTACCAATATTGACTTCTAATGAAACTAAACTAGTAACCTAAAGAATCTACACAGTATCAAGAAGTTCTAATTTCAACCCAGTTTTGTACCGTACATAAGTAGTAATATCTGAGGCTAGATTCACTTAAAGTCCTCCTAAAATACTTGATAGTACCTAGGTTCACTAAAAAATTGAATCTTTGACATTTACAGCATCAAGAAAGGCACATTCGACCATGGAGACCTACATTTCAATGATAGCAATTTTAGTATTTTTAATACGCACAACCTGACTGAAGCTAAATTGGAAATTTCCACATTTGAAGTTTTTTTTTTCCTCTCTTCAGCATTAGTACCAAGGAAATTTAACTTAGAAAATACACAACATGCTGATTGGAAGAAAAAAATAACGATAAAAAATAAAGAAATGAAGCAAATCTAACAAAGTGCAATATGCAAATTGTTAGAGAAAATGTCCCACATGGAATAAATATGGGGTTGCTTTGGTTAGTTATACATGTTGGGCCTCTCCACCTATAATCTTAAACTTTTAGGTTATACAATGTTTCTTCATGGTATCAGAGCCTTGTTTTTGGGAGGTCTTGGGACATTTTGATTTGCATATTTGCACTTTGTTATTTGTCTCCACTATGACGAAGTTTGGTTTGTTGGCTGGCACTCCATATGCGAGGCGGGGTGAGGGAGGATGTTGTAGGTTGATATACATTGTCGGGCCCATTCTCTTACAGCTTTGGTCGGAGACTTGAACCCAAGACCTCCCAATACCAAGCCTCTGATACTATTGCTAAGTCACCAGTTACTACAAAGCTTAAGTTGTTGGAGAATGGAGCAAACAATGTATATCAAGCTTCAACACCAATAATTACACATTGCAAAAATAGTCAAGCCTTGCAATTCCTGCTACAGCCAGGGTTGGAGTTCCAGAAACTGAAATGTAGGCATCCAGTCACAAGTCATACATTCCTTCGGAGTTCAGAGATATTGATGCTATGTTAGTCGTTATAACTTGTACATGTTCCTGATTTAGTGAATCTTAATGAAGCTATATGTTGTCCAAGGACAAGTCAACTCAGGGTAACAAATTGCGAATTGACTAGTATGGATCACATCTCAATAGAATCATTCACGGTATTATAGACCATTGATTCTGATGAGGTACATAGTAATCCTTATGAAATTCAGATTAATATAAGTTACTCCTGGCAAAACGGCATACATGGAGCAAAATATACCTCACATAGTATACATTCCACTAACTTGACAAAATGTGAGTATCAATATATGGAGAACTCATACCTTGCACTTCATGTGAAGCAAGAGGAGTGAAAGGCTGACTATCAAGTTTTTCAACATCCGCGGATGACCTTCTAGATCGTCTCTTCATAACAAAGAATGCTACTATTGCCCCGACAACTAAAATGGATATCACTATTCCCGCTACACCGCCACCCCCTATACCTGAATTTTTAGTCCCACTGCCACCATTACCATCACCAGATGGGCTGTTACTGCCACGAGATGGTGGGTTTCGGTTGGGACGAGTGGCTGGAGGCATTCCAGGTGGAGGCGGGGGCGCAGGCCCTGAATTCCATGAGTTACCACCCCTCCTGCAATGGGCATTAAGAATCTCGTATTCAAATTGAAAAGAATTTACTTGCATTAAAAGTCGAGGGCATGTCTGGTTTGTCGATTTAGCAAGAACGACAAAAAGAAAAACTAGTCCCCTTGTGTTTTACTCCATGCTTAGATAACAACAAAAATGAGAAAATGTCAAAATATAGTTGTAAGTTAATAAGACAAAAAGGAGGGAGCTGACTCAAAGAATTCCCAAAATTTTAATTTACTTCTCATTATGTTTTCTTTTTCCTCCCTTTTTTCTTTTCTCTCTATTTTCCCTATCAACCAAACAATGAAAAGTGTTTTTCTAAGTGTTTTCCTTTCCTTCGTCACTAAATCCATGAACCAGACAAAGCCTAGTCAAAGGTAGAAGTCAATGTTGAGTGAAACACTTACTGTAGATTTATGTTTTTCAAAGGTTCAGGAACCCAACCGGTAAAACGGTTATTCTCAACGTTACTGCAAAACATTTACATATATCACTGTCAAGCTCAGAATAAATTGCTTCTTTAGCAAAAAGTAAGAGATATAGTTCTCTAAGTAGTAACTGATACGACGGTCACTCACAGATTTTCAAGGGGAAGAGTGGCAAGCACATCAATGGTGCCTGTAAATTGATTGTTTTGTAAATACCTGCATTATCACAAATTCGCAATTATCATAACCAAGTTTCAGGAAGAATAAAAAAAATATTGAGCATTAGTACTGCAGTACAAATTGGTTCGCGAACTTACATATTAGTCATACTTGAAAAGTTGCTGAAACTCCTAGGAAGGTCACCTGTCAGAGAATTGAAAGAGAGATCCCTGAAGCACGAAAATAAAAATTTAGAGTCATGTGGCCCTTTAGCAAAACAAAACACCAACAACCATGTACTTCATTCAAATATATATAGACATAAATATATATATATATATACATATGTAATCGATCAAAAAGTGGTTAGGAGCACAAACTTCTCATTTAGTACAGTATAAATTAATGAAGGAGAAAATCACTTCTTAGCTATGCCAAGATCTATAGCAACTAAGAAAAATTGAGAGGGTGGCGGAGGAGGATCTCACAATGTGGAAAGGGATGTAAGCCCTACATACACATCATTCAATGGACCTTGAAGTTGATTGTGAGCAAGATTTCTACATTTGGAGAGAAGAGGCATGATTAGTCATTAAATGTGAAACATCTAAAGTAATATATATTCAGAACAGATAATCTAAGCATTTCACTAACAGGTATTTGAGTGAAGTCATCTGAGATATGGAATACGGGATGTCTCCAATAAAGCCATTTCCAGCGAGATTTCTGCATGACAAGAGAATCCTTAGTAAAATCATGCCAAAATTTTTAAGGGAGTTGCTAAATACACCCATCAAATTTCTCTCTACACGTAAAGAGAAATTTGGGGGGTGTATCTAGCACCCAAAATTAAGAGGAAAAAAGGAAGGAAAAAAAAAAAGGCAATAAAATATGAAATATAAAGCATACAATTGCTGCAGGTTCGGAGGAAGCCCATATGGTATACGGTCTCCAAAATTATTATTGCTCAAGTCTCTGCAGAATCCAGTTAAATTACCTCATCAAGATAATGAAACAGAAAGAAGACAAAGATCATCAATTTATAGGACATTGATCTCACAGATTGGTTAAAGATGTCAAACTTGTGAACAGGTATCCCACAGTTCCAGAAAGTCCAAGACCCGATAATTTTCTGGTGGATATAAATAGCAGAAGATATATATAAGAGGTTAACAACTTCTGTGATGTCTGAGGGCAACATGCCCGTATAAATAAAAGGGAAAAATGAAAAAAATCACATTTCCGTGACTGCTGAGCCTGAGCAGGTAATGCCTTTCCAAGACTCTCCACATGGGTCGCCACCATTTGAGCTCCATTTGGTCAGCTGCCATGGTGAATTCAAACTACTGTACATGATCCCGAGAGCAGAGACTGTACAATGAACATGCCATTAGTATTATCAAATTATATCATCTGATTCACACCCAGAATTACACACAAACAAAAAATAAGGGAAGTTCATATAAGTTACATACTGATTACCAATACATAGTGCCTTATACCCATATTTCTGACATGTTACAGACCAAAAAAAAAATCTCGACAGAAGAACATTAGCAACAGGCAACAGCAGTTTAGCTTGGGATTAAACTGGAAGAGAAGTCGCATTCTAATGACATTTGACAAAAGCAATTTCCTACTCCTAGTTTAAAATTATTAATCTACTGGATAAATGAGGAATTCCCTATGAAAGTGACGCGGGGCTCAAGACAGGGTGCCTTATTTCTAATTCTAATAGAAATATGAAAGGTCTTTCAAAGCATTATTTATTTTGCTAAAAATAGTTACCTAGGAGTTAGTAGTTTTTTTGTGTGGGAAATGACAACTCGTTAGGTAATAGTTATAGATTGTTTTGAAACTCGGATATTCTATTTCCAATGTCTAGAAAGGTTGTCCCAAACAACTCTTTATATGTACTACTACAAGTAATTAAAAAAGAGAGACGTGAATATTGGTTTATATACAGATTTTTCTGTTAATATTTATGTATCTCTATAGTGGATTCCATTGAGTGGTGAAATTCTCTTTGATAAACTCCTTTGAGTGGTGATACTCTCTATCCCTTTGGTGTTTTCCGAAGCCATACATCTCTGGTAAATTCTGTTGGGTGGTGATACTCTGTATCCCTTTGGAGGTTTTCTAGAGTGGTGAGCTTCCTATCTTTGTTTTTATATCTAAGGCTCTGTTTGGTTCATGGATTTTGTGAAGGAAAAGAAAAGGGAAAGGAAAATGAGAAGGAAAACTAGTTCCTACGTGTTTTCCCTTGTGTTTTCCTTCATGCTTAAATACCATTAAAAATTAGAATTTTCTAACATATAATTGTAATAAATGAATAAGGGAAGGGAAATGACTCAACATTCAAAAAGTTTAATTTTTTTCTCAACTTATTACCATTTCTTTCGTATTTTCTTCATCATTTTCCTCATTAACCAAATAAAGGAAAATGCATCCCTCAATGTTTTCCTTTCTTTTCCCTCACTGAATCCAAGAACCAAACAAAGGCCTAAATGTTTTACTTCCCCGAAACCCCTTTTCTCCGACTTCAGAAAGTGAGTGATTGGATTGCGACTTTCACCACAAACTCCTCAATTTTGTGTCCTAAAAATCAAACCCTGAATCAAATGGGCTGTTTAGGGTTCTAGCGCTCCTTAGGGGGATGCCTCCTTCTCCATACCTCTTTGTTATTATGGTAATACACATTCTCCCAATTCCTTCCGAGTAGAGCAATCTGCCATAACTCCAAAATTCCACCCAAGTGTACCGAACATACGATTCGTCGTGCTAGTTTCACGAATGATATTTTAATCTATTTCTTGTAAGTCGTAGGAATTTGAGATCTATGACTAGGTTATTAGCAGAGTCAAATTCTATATGTAGTAAATAATATATGGTTCTCAGGATTGGAAGAGTAGCTGAAGAATCAGCTTCTCAATCTACTAGCATCCGAAGAAGGAGATTTGCGTTTTAGAATACTAGAGTTCCTCTTATATGCATAGGCTGTCTAAGAGGAGGGAGGACTTTTTTTTTTTTTTTTTTTTCTAATCTACAAAAAAAAAAAAAAAAAAAGATAACACCATTAATCTCGCATTTACTATCAAATAATCAGGGTCTGGCCAAACACTGAACTCATTGATCTGATTTGAA
This sequence comes from Hydrangea macrophylla, assembly GCA_033977485.1. Taxonomy (NCBI): domain Eukaryota; kingdom Viridiplantae; phylum Streptophyta; class Magnoliopsida; order Cornales; family Hydrangeaceae; genus Hydrangea; species Hydrangea macrophylla. Next base: position 32,015,611 of record CM066987.1, read on the forward strand.
AGACTATATTTCCTTTTAATGGTGGGTTCAAAAAGAAACTAGACTATGCCATCGGCCATCAGTTCTGAGAAAATGAACTCTCATTGTAATAAACTACAATTCTTTAGCTATAAATCCCCAATCTAAAATTAGTAGGGCTCCATCTCTACTATCAAGGATCTCTGGTGAAATTGCACTTTTTAGTCACTATAGCATTCAAATTCAATCAAGCTGACATTATCGCATGGAAAACAGTAAATCAGCAGAAAACCTCACAGGGCACTTGAATCAGAGTACCATATCCACACACACACACACACACACATACATATATGTGTGTATTCCACTCATTTCAGCACTGATTTCCTTTGAAAATCCCTAATGTGCTTTACCATTTAACTCCAAATTTATATATATATATATATATAATAAAGCTTATCCAGAAACTGAGAGCAAGAAACATAAACAGATGCATACATATATACACACATATATGTATATATTTATATGTATATGAAAATGAAATTGTTGGAAGCAGAGTAGCTGAGAAGATTGAGGAGTAAGTGCTGACCATCAGTTGGATCTGTGGCGCCATTAACGGAGCTCGGCCCACAACACAAAATGCCGATGATTAGTAATAGCACCGCCACCTCCCTCATCTCTCTACTCTCTGTCTCTCTCTCTCAAATTGCCCTTCTTCAGAACAAAAAAGCTCTATCAACCCTGCTCTTTTCTCTTTATATCTATATATATATATATATCTATATCTATATATATTACATAAATTGTATGCCCATTCTAACTAAAGCTGGCAGGCACGATCTGCTAGAAGAATCCAAAGCCACAGAAAGCTTTCCTTTATGTACATTGTATATACATATGCGTGTGTATATATATATATATATAGTGTGTAGTATATAAATCTCTCTTATTGTCTACTTTTATATTTTTTTTTGTAATTTTTTTATAATTGAATAATGAGAAACACGCTTTCGAGATTTTCTTTTTCTGGAATGAATAATTGTTGATTTAAAAGTGAAAGTAAGAAAAAACTTAGCGTTAATTACAGACACATTCTCTATACTTGTTCAATTTTTCACCTTGCCCCCTTCATTTTAAATTGTGTTACTAATACTTTTGTATTTTGGATTAAAGTAAAATATTTAATAATTTGGTTAAAATTAACGGATATAAGTCATGTTTGACAATAGCTTTTGAAGTCTATGAATAATTATGAATTCCCAAGATTAAAATCTACGAAGCATAGACACTCCGACACGGATACGACACAGGTACGTCAACACGACAAAATCCTAGAAAATGCACATCGACACTGCAGGAAAAGTGTCCATGAAGTGTCATGTCCGTGTGTCGGAAACCATACGACACGTGACATGTTACCTTCTCAGAAGTGTCGGTGCTTCCATGAAGTGTCATGTCCGTGTGTCAGACACGATATGACACGCGACACGTTACATTTTAGAAGTGTCGGTGCTTCCTAGATTAAAATAAACTATTTTGCGAAAGAGTAATGCTGTGCTTCCCAAATTCAAATTTCAAATTCTCATCCAAAATGATGTGACAATGGGTTCACGGAATTTTAATTGGTGTCACATCATTTGAGATGAAAATTTAAGATTTGAATTTAAGAAGCATAGCATTACTCTTAGCGAAATAGCCTCTGACATGCAATGGGCCAAAAGCCACCTTCGATAACTTATATTAACCACAATTTTTTGTGATTTTACTATATAAGAAAAATAAGATATCAAACGGTCCACAAGGTTATTAATGACACATTTAGAAGTATAAAGGGGGCAAATTAAAAAATATGTTCATCATAGGGGTCAAAGAGGCAAATACTCTGCTACACAAGCCCTTATTATGTTAATTTTAATAGAATTAATAACTGTTTCATTTCAGTCCAAAATATAAAGGTATTGGTAACACAATTTGAAATATAAAGGACAAAATGAAAAATGAGCCAAGAACAAAGGATGTATCTCCAATTAACCCAAAAACTTACTCCAGCTTTCATGGTACAATGATGGGCATGGTGCCATGGTGAAATCATTTTGATATGTAGTATATGGGTAATGCTATTGTGTGAAGTTTCTCACATGAGATGATGTGTTTTAATCGTTGGATGATCATCTAGCCTTAAGATTCTTAAGAATTTGGAGATAATCTTATGACTAAATGTTCATTCAACGATTAAAATCCGTCTTTTGAAAATCTTAAGACTAATTATATAACGGTTAAAATTCGTGAACTTATGTGAGAAGCTTTTTACAGTAGAATTGGCGATATTATATAATTTTGTTTTACTTTTATGGGTTTAAGGGTCACGAGACTCCCGCAAAAAGTCATTGTTTTGACTGATTTTGCAGGGGGGCACAACGCACAAAGCCGTTAAATTATCATTTCAGATCTATGAATTAGATTTTGTTTGTTTTGGCAGGAGGGTTAATTCAGTAATTTTAGTATTTGCTTAATTGACGGACAAATACAAATTTGAATGTTTGACTCTTACATATATAGAACACATTTATTACCACGGTGGAAAATTTATTTATTTTATTTTTTAAACTCATAATGATTTGGGATAATGTTCAAATTTTAGTAATGATTTGAACATCTCCATCTCCCCCCTTGTGTTAACTGTAATGACAGAATAATAATACCTTATAGAGCATCTACGTTGGGTTCGTGAAACTTAAGGAAATTTAGGCTAAGTTATTGTACAGGAGAGGAGGCCTTTAGCAGTGGGGGAATATGGGGCGGCACATCATGTGCCGTGACCAATTTGGAGCGGCACATCATGTGTCGTGAGAAACGGGACAGCACATCATGTGACGTATACTCCAAGTGCCGTGTGATTCTGGGCGACACATGTTGTGCCGTTTTCAAGGGGGCGGCATTTCATATGCCGTTTGGAATGAGGGCGGCACATCTTGTGCCGTTTCTTCATACATTAGCGAAACTTAGTGGTACCACAAAGTTAAGTTTTCTTAAGTTTTACAATCCTATACAATAGCACAAACAGCAGCGTTGTTAATATCTTTAACGTAAGTTCTCCTAAGTTATCCTATAACCTTCCCCATTGTGGATGCTCTAAGTTATAGGGTTGTCATTGGTTCAATTTGGTCGATTTTGGAGAAGTTTTAACATTGATTAATCGATTTTGGTTAAGTTTTTTTTATCGATTTTAAAGGCATTTCTTCGGTTTAGTTCGGTTTTTACATTACAATATTTTGATAAAAACTAACTGAATCAATCGGGTCGGTCGATTAGTTCAGTCTATTCGATTTTGTTGACACCCCTAATTCGAGATACCACATCAGCAATATCATAATTTATTTCTAGGGATAATTACTCGAGTAATATTTGGGGCACTAACAAATTCCACTAACACTCACGCGTACACTCTATCTCTCTCCTAGTGGCACTTTGCCATTTGGGGCACTAACAAATTCCACTAACACTCACGCGTACACTCTATCTCTCTCCTAGTGGCACTTGGCAAAGTGCCACTAGGAGAGAGATAGAGTGTACGTGTTAGTGTTAATGGAATTTAGTGGAATTTGTTAGTGCCCCTAGTATTGTTGTAATTACTCTAACCTCCCCTGAGTTTAGGTCTAATTACACGGACCTCTGTCGCGAGACTCACGACCCATCCCGCTACGTGCGGAAATAGGACACATGACACGCCCACCAAGGCTCATCCAAACCAATTACAACATAGCAGCAGAATAAATATAAATACAACGGTGATAAAGCCACTTCCAAAGATTCAATGGATTGTAAAAATCAAAGTTATAAAAGTTTTTCTCATTTGAAAACACTTAAGGAAATGACCCATTTTGAAAACAGCATTCCAATCGACTGTATCGGAGACCCAGTCAACTGCTTTGACATTACAGTGAGTATAATATCTAAATAGCCCAATCCAGTAGACCACTTTGGAACTACAGAGAGCAGGAATATCTTAGCAATCCAATCCAGTCGACTGTGGGGTCAAATTCTCAGTCGACCCCGGTCGACTGAACTCTAACCTCAAGCAGCTCGTTTACTGCTTTTAAATATTTGAGGACAGTAGCTACATCAAAATAAGTCTCCAGTCGACTGTTTTCCTGACTGTTGAACATTCTGCAGAAAAACAATCCCATCTCTAAAGTTATGCAATCCCATTCGGACTAACCACACACACCAAATTCAACTCGAAGTGGTCCTAACTATATTACAACATAGTCAAAATATAAATTACAAGAGATTTACTATCCATTACAACTCTACGAATCTACTCTAAGATTCAAGTTAAAACAAAATATAGTTCTAGTTCATTGCATGTCTTATCACAATCTTGGAATGGAAAACAAAAATATATACAAGAGCGATCCTCTCATCTCATCGGCCTCACTCTTCGCATTTCTTTTTTCCTCTATTCTTATCACCTGCTATGGAGTGAAGCTCCATTACTTAGCTATATGCTGGTGCATAATTATAAATATATGCTTATATGACAATTCATGCTTTAAGACATCAACACATCAAATTAGTCTCTAGAGAGAGTGGTACGTTTATATCTGGTAAATGAGATTGATGTCGTAGAAGGCCTTCCTCTTCCACGCACCTAGTGCCCCTGGTTGGGTCTTCATCCAAACCAGGCGCAACAACTATCGATACCACAATCCTCAAACTTCAAGGAGCTTACCCGCCGGATGAAATTGCACCAACCCCCCCTCCCCCCCCCCCCCCCCTTACCCACATAGACACATAACATGCTCATATAATCATATATACGTGTTTTTATCGTAGTTTCACGTGCATAATTAAAGGGTTTACTTAATACATGAATTTTTCCTGAATCCAAAATATCAAGTCGGATATCTAAAACATGTAATTTCCTATAATTCATAGGCTTAGAATTCATATCTCGTGCTATTGTTCTATAACTTTGAAGAAAACCTAAGGACACTGATTAAAGGTTGGATCTCATATTTCAAGTGATTCCTACAAGTATTAACAAATTTTCTCCAAAATTTCAATATTAGGATTTTCATAAAAAGTTGCCAAACGAGGCCTAAGAGACATCAAAACGTAACTCTTACCTCGAGGAGTCCGAATATGAATTTTGGTAAAAAAATTGACGGATGGAAGTTTGTCGATTTGTGTCTTGAAGCTCGTAGCTACCAAAATCCCCAAATCCTTTCTAGATTTCCAACTAAGTTTATCAACTTATGAAAATATCTCATGAGTTTCTATATATAGACACGACTCTCAGAAATTACGTTTACCTCCCCATGAGTTTTCAAAATTCTAATTATCTCCTGAAACGTCGCACACGTCCATTTTATTACTTCACGAGTGAAACTATCAATTATAAAAGTTTTCGCTTAAGTTCCGTTTATCGCCGTAATTACGTCCGAAAACTAATTTCCGTGGAATCTCTAGATATCCTACCTTTTATGCAACACATCCTGTTGGTTATCGTTCAAATCATTAAAATGATCCTATACGAGATTAAAACAATCAGAAATTACACTACACAAGTAATTTCACTATTCACATATACTAGATATTTCAAATAACATTTAAGTCAAATAAATGTCATTTAAATCATATTAATGCCTCATGATTCTCTGATTACCGCGTCCTCAACTGATACTTCACCGTTAACCCACGTTAACTCCATTCACAATTATTAAACGACATAAATAGTTCTCAAAATCTCAAATTTACATTTTAAAATAAATGCATTTTCCGGAACGGGTGTGACAACCTCTCCCGAGTTTAGGTCTACTTACACGAACCTCCCCTGTGGTTTTCATAATTACACTGACCTCCCTTCTTTGTAACAGAAGTCCAACTTCATTAAAATTTATGTGAAAGTACATATTTACCCTCAATTGGTATATTACACTCACCTCCCCTGAGCTATGGTCTAATTACACTTGAGGTTTATAGTTATTTAACACTCACCTCCCTTCTATTAGCCAACAACTATTGTTAACCAAAAAATTAATAATTTAAGTTTCATTTTTTCAAAATACCAATGCTCATGCTTATTACACCTACAATAAAATATTTTGAATGCTATATATATATATACACATACATACATATTATTTGTGGTTCAATTTAGGTTTATACACACAAACAAAAATTTGAATATTAACTATTCCTAGAGAAAAAAAATCTTAAAATTTAAGCTAAAATTTAAAAGCATGAAATTTTTTTTCATGAATCATATAAAAATATACCTTTGTAAAATTAATATACATAATTGAGTAGCAAAATTATCTGTACTTACAAAGAGTGATTTTTTGCTCTCCCAAATTTTGCCAATTGAGTGAACATGTAGGACCCACCACTTTTAATAGATAAAATAGGAATAAACAAAATATCTAAAGTGGTTGGTCCCACATGCTCACCCAATGGGGTGCTTGGGATAGCAAAATTATCTGTTTTTGTAAAATTTCCAAATCTAATGCGTAGATATCGAAGAAATACATGAAATAAAAATATAAAAAAATCATCCAAAAAGTCAAAAAATAATAAAGTTATGGTTGTTTAATTCAAACATTATATGTTCATCAACAGATAATATTATTTGTTTAAACGCAAAACGAGGCTAAAAAAATCCAAAAGGCTAAAAAAACGAGTAAGTTATGGTTGTCTAAAGTAAACAGATAATATTATGATAAGGGTAATATTTGGAACACACTCATTCCCACAACTTTTGGGACGCGAGCCAACATTTTCTGTCAACTACGAGGGTTAAAAAAAGTTTGAAAAATAAGAGTAATTTTAAATTTCAAATTTAAATGGTTTAGTGTAATTTAAAAAAAAAATACACACACACACACACACACACACAAAAGGGAGGTCTGTGTTATTTGACAAAACCTCGAGGGAGGTAGGAGTAAACTTTAGAGAAACTATAAAGGGCATTTTCGAGAGAATGTTGCAACTATTTGATGGCATAAGCATTTTTCGTTAGGGGTTTAACATTTCTGTAACACAGAGGAGGTCAGTGTCACCTAAATATTAAACTCAAGGGAGGTCAATGTAATTATGAAAACTACAAAGGTGGTCTGTGTAATTATCCCTAAACTCCGGAAATGTTAAGAGTAGTTATTCCTTGTTTTAATTAGTTTTGCACATATCCAAGGCTACTTTGTTGGGTTTTTTTTTTTTTTAAACTATTACCGTTGTTTCTATTACTATATCTTATATATCAACAAAGAGAGTGAGATTAACACTGCGATAAGAAAATGTAAAAACAAAAAGAGAAAAAGAGAAAAGAGATGAAAAGCTAAAGTAAGAGAAAGAAAAGTCAATTAATTTGTGATTACCTTTAAATCAAATGTAGCAAAAAGGAAAAGGAGAACAGAAATGACCAAAATGAAAAGAGAAATATATATATATATAGAGAGAGAGAGAGAGAGTATGAAGAAAATAAATAAATGTTAATAAACCGAGAGAGAGAGAGAAAGAGTAAGAAGAAAATAAATAAATGTTAATAAACCAAGATTTTCTCATTGTTGCTTGGAGTGAGAGAAAATGGAGCTCCATAATCAAAAAACTTCAATTTGCCTTATCCGCTCCTTTCAAAGGAAACCATCAAAGTCAAGGGACCATTCCAATAGTACATCAAAGTTCCTCATAAGCAAGCCTGCAATTAATTTTCTTTTCAACTTTTTTCTTTATACGATACATATATATATATATATATAGATATATATAGGGTCTAGATCTCCGGTATATTGAGTAAGTGCGGTGGACATTTAAGCTTCAAAAAGCCCGTCGGTCAGCAGGATGAGGTATGGGTTAGCGGAGCGATCTGCGAATTTTTAAAGTTTAAAAAACCAATAAACCCACCTAATGCACTGGAGAACGTTTTTCTATGTATATATACTAGTAATAACCCGTGCCCGTGGGCACGAAGCAAAAAAAGAAGAAGAAGAAGAAAGGAAAAAAAATGCAATACTTTAAAATTTTCAAATCTTTTGCGTAAAATTGTACAGGTCATTCAAACCCACATGCTATTTAGTACTAACCTGTGCCCGTGGGCACGAAGCGGGAAAAAAAAATTCAATACTTTAAAAGATCTGAGATATGGTTAGAATTTTAAGTGAAGAAGACATTGGTTCCAATATTAAATATATCATTAACTTAATTTAGTTAAATATATTTAGTCCAACATTGGATGAATATTTTAAGTATAATTAATGTTTATTTGTAAAGACTTCCCCGTGCTCGAGGGCACGAAGTGAAAACCCAAAAAACAAAAAAATCAAAGGCTTTTTCTAAGCTTTTGGAAAGAAATAGAAAAGGAAAGCTAAATTTTTGTGATTATTTATAATTAGCCCATATTTGGGAAGCAGCATTACTCATTTCACTACTTAGCCCTATAGACTATATCAAACTGATAGAACTAATCAAATGACCTATAAAAAGGGTGGAACTAATCAAACTGGTAGCAAAATTTACAACCATAGTGCTGGACAAACCCATTTTTTAAATAGACAATAGAATATAACAAATACGCTTCCTAGACTTTAAAAAAAGTGCAAGTGATAATACATTTCTTGAGACTTGAATTATGAAATCTATTTTTAAAACCCACTTCCTAAACTTCAACTTTATGTGATTTTTCACTCATATTATATCAGTTTGATTAGTTTTATGAAAGTTATTTGATCAGAGTCACGGAAAGGAAAAAAGAAAAACCTATAAAAAAAATAAACTCTATGAATATATGTATGATATGGGAAGTTTACATTCCAATATTTCTATTTTGAAAAAATCAGTCCACTGATTTAGTTTATCTCCCAAGATTTGTGTTTTGTAATTACTATTAGATATGTATATATTCAAATTCAAATTAATTTAGGGAATTCCTTTTTTGCTATAAAAAAAATAGTCTATTGATTTAGTTTTACCCAATATTTGTGTTTTGTATGTACTGAAGTTGACAATTGGGATATTGACATGTATTTATTCAAATTGAAATTAATTAAGAGAATTCCTTTTTAATATAGAGTTTTAATAGGATACAATGCAATATTTAATGGGATTAACTATTTTTGGTGGACAATCAATCCGACGGTCTGAAATATCTAAATTTGTCTCAATGGTCAAGATTAAAAATTGCTAACTTGAAAAGAACACACACCGCTCTATCTTATTATATAGATATATAATATATAAGCATAGCTACACATAATCTACCAAAAAAAAAAAAGAAGAAGGAAAAATGGTTTAATTGATCAATGTGTTGTTTACCACTAGATGTCGGTGGAGAGAGGAGTTTTATTTTCACAAGCATTACAAAGTTAGGTGAAGATGTTTACTTTGAACTATATATATATATACATATATCTAAACTTTTAGCAAAGAATAATACTTTAATTCCAAATTTGATTTTTAATTCCTTTATCAGTTATATATTTACATGTAGTAGTATATTTATATCACTAACTACTGTCAAATATATAATACAACTATTGAAACATTAGGAATTCAAATTTAAGAGCGTATCATTACTCTTTTAACAAATTATTAAATGAACTATAGTCAATTTATATACCATTATCTCTCTCACACCCACATACAGAGTGGGGCTGCTATCTGGTAGTTGGGGACTAAGCAATCAAATTTCCAAAAGTGCTCCGTGTTTTGATCGTGCAAGAGGGATTGATAGAAAAGGTGGGCCCACCATCAATATTTTGTGTTGGTTGTATATACCATCAAATATTAGGTAAGAGTTTATTTCTTCAAGATATGGTTTCTCTTATTAACTACACAAGTACCCTTATCAACTGTCACGTAAGACTTCAGAGTTGTTTTTCACTTTTTTAAAATATTAAAAAAGAGAAATTATTAGAGGTGAAAATGTTTCGGTTTAATTAGGTTTGATTTTTATTCGATTCTATACTATTCAATTTACTATGAAATTTTAATTGGTTTGATTTTTACACTGCATAAAATTTCAATTTACTTATACCCCTAGAAAATGACATGGTTATATACTTTAGATGTCTAAATTTGTTTGCTGAGTGATTAGGAGTAATTTTGAAATCAAATAACATTTTGATTCATTTATTTTGTAATTAATGAAGAGTTTCACATATCCAAGTCATCCAATAACTATTTTAGGTGTTTTTACGATCTAACAATACGCTATCGAAAAATACACCCACAAGGCTTATAATTATGACAAATCTTCATATTACCTCTATAGCTCTGTTACACAACAACCTTGACAACGAATGTCAATGTTATCCCAAACGTGATGTGTAATGGGTATGATTGAGTTAAATTTTAGGGGAGGTAGGTGATGTGTACTATTTTTTTTTTTTTAAGGGTGGGGCTAAATATGCTATATATTTTGTGCTAATTAAACACACCAGCCTATAGTGTTAAAAGATGAAAAAATTTGTAACTAATATCACTACAACAAATATGTGTTTTAGCAATGAATCTTGGCAAAGAAAGATAAAATTTCTTGCTAAAAGTATAGCATTAGCAAGGAAATTATATTTTGTTATCAAAAGGCTGAAAGACACACATTTGGTGACAAAGCCCTTATTTCTTTGCCAAAATTGAAGTTTTTGGCATCAAAATATTATTTTCCTCGTCTATGATGAATTCTTTGGCATCGAAATATCAAGTTCCTCGCTAAAAGTATGTTTTGGCAAGAAAATAGTTTCCTCTCTAAAACCTACTTTTAGTAAGAAAAAAATGGTTCCTGATTAAAATGATATTTTGGCAAGGAAAATACATTTACTTACTAAAAGTTTTTTTTGGCAAATAAGTTTTTCATTTCTTTCTCCCTAAATTGAAAGCTAAAACACTAAAGTATCATCCCCCAAAGTGAAAAGGAAAAAAAGGAAAAAAAAAAATCCCCCCCCCCCCCCTTTGACATATTAAAAATACACACTTACTTTTATTATAAAATTACTTGGGTAATGTTATTGTCAGAATGGCTAATGTCAAAGTAAAAAGTGTTGTTAAAAGTTTTAATGACAAGCAAAAAGTGTCGCAAAAAATTGTTGCTAAAAATTTTAGTGACAAGTAAAAAGTGTTGCTAAAAGTTTTAGTGACACAAAACTGTCACTAAAACTTTTAGCGACACTTTTTACTCTAACATTAACCATTACTATTCTAGTAATAAAGCTAGCCAATTACTTTAATACTATCATTTAAATTATATATTCTCAAATGACCGGAGATATCTAATTAAATTTAGAAGAGGGTTGGTGGATATCTATCTATTCTTAAATCATTATTGCTAGAGCTATCAATGTCACATTTTCACTAATTATAGTCTTGTAAGAGCATCTAATGCTAAATGCTATTTTTTTCATGTTAAATTTATATTTTGACATTACTATAGTACTAAAATATTATATTTTAGTATATGTGCTCTAATAGTATATGCTAAATGAAATGTTATTCATTTTTCATCTGTAATAGTGTGCCAAATATCATGCCAAATTATAGCAATATCAAATGTCATGCTAAATTTGGCACATAATATAGCATCGTTATAATTTGGCACGAACTTTAACATGCCACTAGAGAAAGATTTTTCAAGGTCTTACTATAATTTTACAAATACATGAAATATAGCATGCCCATGCATTAAAGATGGTCTAATATATTACATATAAAAAATACTATAAATTAAGTGTACGAGACTCCTGCAAAGATACAGTAGATCGATGGTCATAATCGAATAATACCAATGCAACCTTGTGAAGATTATAAGCCAAGACTTGTTTGACTTTAAAAGTTCAAATTTCTATTTTAGTGACGTGAAATACATGTGATTTTTTTTTTGTTTGTAAAAGTCATTCACTTCATAAGTACCGTCATGGTGCGTAGTTGCCAAAATTATCTTGACTTCAACTTAAATTCACCTCAACTCAATCAATCCTAAATATATAGAGTGATAAAAATAATAAGAAAAACAAATAAAAATCATTCCCATATATAGTTGGGTGGCATAAGACTTAAATTAATCTCAACAATAGGCTGCTAATATTTTGATTATTAATGCCTCAGTTTTGCCCACACGAAAAGAAAAAATATATATAGAAATGACGTAATTCCATCCGAGTCGCCTTCTTGTTGTCTTGATTATTTTAAGAGAATATTTTTGGTCACTCAATTTTGGTTTACCACTGTTCACATAGACGTCTTTCTCTAGGTGACATTTATCTTATTTCAGTAATTATGTTGATAGTATATTGGCAAAATGTGAATGAAATAGAACACATATTATTCAGTGAAGACTAGGGGTGTACAAGAAAAACGGAGACCGAAACTGACCGACCAAATTGACCAAACCGAGGGCATTCAGTCGGTTTTCAAACTTATATTTCAAGAAGAAAACCGAACCGACCGACTGAAACACCCCAAAACCCCGACCAAACCGAGGCTATTAGTCGGTTTTTTTATGTGGAAAAATCGAGAAAAACCGACCGAAACCGACCGTGAACACCCCTAGTGAAGACATGAATAAACAATGACACATGAACTAAAAAATGCTGAGCAGAAATATTCTCTTATTTTAAATCTAGCTTTTTCTAGAAAGGTTTGTGAAGGGAATTTATACATAAGAGAGAGAATATAAAAAGGGTGACAGGGGATAGTGTTGTTGGGTAGAGGTAGACGAAAGATAGAGGTTAATTAAGGCTTAGTTTGGCCTGCACTTGACTTTTTAAAAGGAGTTAGTTTATGAAATTTATTATTAAGTTGTTTGATAATTTTGTACAAGTGACACACTATTCTTCAAAAAGACATCATGAAACCAAAAAAACAACCTTAAGCTTTTAAAAGCTCAATTCTAGAGCTTTCAAAAGCTCTCCACAAAAGAGTCATAAGTTCAATTTTTGCAAAACTCATAAACTAGTTACTAAATGAATTAACATGAAATTATGCTTTAAAAAATGAGAAGCACTAAAATAGGAGCCAAACTAAGCCTGAGACTATAGCATGTTATTATATTTTTTTGACATATATATATATATATATAGTCAAATTATATAACAGGTTGGCATAATGCCATATACTTGACAGGTAAACGCCACCAGAGACGAGTCATCGCCGCCTGTGTCGGTGGCGTATGTGTTGACTCGGCATGTTTATGGTTTTTCTTCACACACACACACACATATATATATATATGTATAAAGCTATATATATATAGTGGTTTTTGATCTAACACATTCATGTGATAAATAACTAAACAAAATGATGGTAGTGTTGATAAATAATACGTATTGTGCACTGAGTCCCACTTTCAATGAATATTTTTGTAGAAGTATATTAACCTCTATTTATAGTAGATCGAGTAATGCTAGGTACATCTAAATAGGACACCTATATAATATATTTGTTGATGTGAATTTTTAAAATTATTGATCAGTTATCAAATAAAATTCAAATTAATTTCAAAACGTCACGACACATTAGCACGTGGATAATTTAAGTGCACAAAACCGATATATTTAGCATTTTTCATAGTAGAATTGGTCCTATATATTGGATTAGACTGTATTTAAATTGACATTCCTAAATAATAAATGAGTGCAATTTTGCCTCAACTCAAAATTGTTTACCCTCCTCTCCTATTGACTAATGCAGTGAGGTTAGTACTTTACACCATTAATTAATTCTCATTTAATACTGGCTCCACTGCATTAGCCTATGGGAAAGGAGGATGAGCAAAAATGTATTCATAAGTATTAACTAACCCATTTTTTTTTATAACTTTCGCACGGGTAGTCAGTAGCACTAATTTTATGCTTTGTAAGGGTGTGTTTGATAAAAATTAAAAATTAAGTGCTGAATTTAAGTACTTAAAATTTTAAGTGATTGTATTTGCAATACTGAAAATAGTATTTTAAGAATTAAAATAGAAAGCATTCAGTGATTATTTTCAGTAGAAATTTTCACCTAACATTCTTAGTGGATTTTTGGCTGTTTTTCAATTAAGTGTTACATTAACAAACGCACTGAAAAAAACTAAGTACAAAAAATTTTCATTTTTACCACTTAATTGAGTATGGTTCAGACCAAACAAAGAGAAAGAAAGCAATGCATTATCATTAATGTCACACTCCAATTTTTGGACAATCAAATATTTAATCCAGAGCATGTATTCAGACTAATATTTAATTTCCAAAACACCGAGAGTGAGTTGTACTTTTTTTTTGTACTTTATTTTATTTCTGGCAGTGTGGGCCACAAGTGTATAATTGTAATAAGGATTATATATTGGGTATTGGGAACATTGTAGTTGCTCTGACCAATGGATGTATAGATTTTATGCTTATTTATTTTCTTTCCACTGAACTCTGTAAAGAGGGTTTTAGTGAATGAGCATAATATTTCTTTTATAAATCGAAAAGATATAATATGTGGAATGGAGTTTAATTTCTTTTATAATGAAAATGAATGTTTGGAATACAAGTTTAATAATAAAGAGTTTTTTTTTTTAACACAAAATCACATGTCCTTATTTAATGAGTATAAAATACTATTTTCAATAATTATCTATTCGCCTGTGTGAGGCCGGGTGTCAGTCTCGGTGTTTTGGAAATTAAATATTAGTCTGGATACATGCTCTGGATTAAATATTTGATTGTCCAAAAATTGGAGTGTGACAATTAACAAACATCAAAGCGGTTGAGATATTTATGCATGTTTGTTCTACGATTAGTACCCACAGTGGGGGCGAGTGGAGTAAGTCGCCCTCATTGTACTTTTGGGAAAAAACAGGTTATATATAATAATTTTAAAAATAAATATAAATTTTTATTAAGATTTTCTATTAATTGGGGGGCTTTTTGTAAAGAGTAATGATATACTTCTTAAATTTTTATCCTAAACATGCTTCCCAAATAATTTGGCTACTAATTGAATTTTGATTAGAAGTTATTTACCTTGCCCTACTGCTAGGTTATTTGGGAAGCTCTTTTGACATAGAAATTAAGGAAGCATAACACTACTCTTTTGTAAATTTTAGAACTTGCAGAACTTTGACATTGTTTTAATCGACAAGTTGTTCCTACTCTTAATTTTATAATATTATATAATGTGTGTGTATATATATATATATATATATGTTCAAAGATTCTCTAAAGAGGGTCACCTCTCTTTATTAAAGAGAGGGCCTCTGTTTTGGACGTCGGATTGTGTTTAAAAACTGTGGAATGACAAAACTGCCATTAATGAAAACACGATCCGACGGCCAAAACAGAGGTCCTCTCTTTAATAAAAAGAGGGCACCCTCTTTAGAGCCTGACAGTAGTGCCTTCCCTTCCCCTTTCTCTGCAGTGCCTTCCCTCTCCGTCCTTCTCTCTCTCTTCTTCACCAACTATAGTCTCTCCTTTTATCATCTGCTTTCCCCTCTCCCTTATTAGTGTAAGTTTCCACTTCCTTTGTGAAGTTTTCCTCTTCCATTTGGGAAGTTTTTCTTGGGATTTTAGTCTCATTTTCTTTTGTTTTCTCTCTTTGTGCAATCTTTGGGTTCAAGATGTTAGATGCTTGGCTAGACTAGTCTTGAAACAGTAGATTAGCTTTGGTCATCATTGGGTATGATTGGTGGCTTTGGGGCTTTCTCCTTCTGTAATGTCTCTTTTCATGGTGTAGTTTCTACTTCTATGGAAGACTTTCAAGCAACTTTGATTGCTCCCTTTGGTGGAGTTTCTTCACCTTTTTGGGCTTGGCTCTCTGCCATCTTCTATCTTTGGGCGATATCTACCATCTACAAGAATGAAGTTGCCCTGGTTTCCAGATCTAGTTTCGAGGCTGTCTCTATGGCGCGTTACTGGATTTCTTTTGCAGTTTTCAGAGGGATCTCTTTGGCCACTTATGCTTCCTTTACTATTGTACCTTTTGTTATTGCTCTTGCAGTTATTTATGTTTTCCTTATGTTTGATCTTAGTTTATTTGGTGATCTTCCTCTTTCTGTGTTTGTGTTTGAGGATAATCACTTTATGACTAAGTTTTGTTTGTATTTTGTTTCTAGTTAAATGCATTTGCCCTTTTAGCAAAAAAAAAAAAAAAAAAGAGTCCCCTAGTGTCCCACAGGCCATTTTCTAAAAAATAAAAATAAAAAAAATGTTCTCACGCAGATGAAGTTTAAAGTTTCGCAAAAGTCCTCAAAAGACTCAAAGATCTCATACCCACCATTAACCTCATCATGCTCTCGTTTAGCGAAAAAAAAAAAAAAAACCCTTCTCTTGCTCCTTTTCCGTGAGATAGAAAGAAAAAAAAAACATAGAATTTTCAACCCCTATATTATCAATAATGCTAGAGACATAATTATGGGTTAATTGGTGATAAATCCCTAGATAGTGCACTTACATGACTTTAGGTTCTTGAGTTAAAACATGTTTATGATTAAGTCCCTAATATTTTTTAGAGACTAAAATACCCTTCCCTCATTAAGTTTGGTAATCTTTAAAATGGTAACCCCTCCATAAAAGTTTTCTACCAAAATTTAATTCTCCCTAAAAATTAAAGGAATAAAAAATTAAGGAAATTAAAATTTGAAAGTTATCATCATTAATAATGACAGTCATTTTCAACCACAATCATGTCCAACATGATTTATGAAACGTGATTTGAAGAATAAGACATAACATGTTCTGGAAAAATGGGAATTGAAGAGAGAACCCCATCATGGTTTGTGAATTCACAACATGTTCTAGAAAAATGGTAATGAAAGATAGAGTCCCAACATGATTTGTGAATTTCATAACATATTCTGAAAAAATGATAATGGATGAGAGAGCCCTAACATGATTTGTGAATTTCACAATATGCTTCGAAAAATGAAAATGAGAGAGAGAGAGAGAGTCACAACATGATTTGTGAATTTCACAAGATGTTCTGAAAAACGAAAATGACAAAAAGAGAGTCACAACATGATTTGTGAATTTCACAAGATGTTATGAAAAACGAAAAATGACAAAAAGAGAGTCACAACATGATTTGTGAATTTCACAACATGTTTTAGAAAACGAAAATGCAAGAGATAGAGTCATAACATGATTTGTGAATTTCACAACATTTTTTGGAAATTGAAAATAGATGAGAGAGTCATAACATGATTTGTGAATCTCACAACATGTTTTGGAAAATGAGAGAGAGAGAGAGAGCCAATACCATTACATCCTAGCACCCACAACCATTGTTAATCACCATCATCACCGTTGCATGCACCACTAATTTTATTATTTTAACCACCATCATCTCCTATATAAAGCACTATGCCAAAGACTTCTAAAACCACATCCAGACTACACAAAATCTAAGAAATTGAACACTAAAGAAATCAATCACTGCACAGAAGGTAAATAAATAAAAGAAACATCACAAAAATGTTTGAAAGCCTATTACAATTAAAAGAAGTTTCAAACCGAATGCACTTAAAAGGTAGTAATAGGGCTATATGAATCTCCAATGCTCTTAATCTCTTTCTAGCTCCCATCACTCTCATTCATCCAACCCCATCTTCATCTTCTTGAGCCACCATCATTCCCATCGCAAGTCTATGTGATGAGAGAGAGAGAGAGAGAGAGAGAGAGAGAGAGAGAGAGAGAGAGAGAGAGAGAGAGAGAGAGACTGGATCCATCATTGCTATCAAGTATGTAAATTTGTATATAGATAAATGTAAAAATAAATTTTATCTACCATTTATTCCTCTTCATAAATGAGTCAATTGTGTGTGACATTAATGCTAGTCAATATATCAAATCAACCCTCACCATATATGTAAAAGGGCATTTAGAACATATAATAAAGATGTGAAAGGGCATTTAGGACATAAAAAATTACTTAACCATGGTTAGGTGTGTTAACTAGGATATTGGGGATCTAGTATTAAATAAAAATATTATGTGTTCTCCATCCATAAAAGTACATGAATGGGGGATTTAAGGGCAATTAATCCCATAATTAATTACACAATCCTTTCCTTAATTCACAAGAGGCACCACATTTAAAACACAATCATTAAAGTGTTTTGTCTTTATCTGTGGTGCTTTAAATATGGTGCCTCTTACTTTAAAGGGTAAATTCAAATTACACCCTTGTAGTTTAAGGGTTGTGACAGTTTGGTTTCTATAGTTTCAATTTTGGCAATTTACACTCTATAGTTTGAAATTTGTGCAAAATCCACCACATTATATATAAAATAAGTAAGGGCACAATGAGAATATCACATTATTTTCGGCCCAAAATGACTCCATGTGCAGGGACTGACCCTGAAGTGTAGTTCAGTGGGAGCAGAAGCTTATACGGGGGATCAGGGGCAACGCCCCGACCCGATGTATTTTTTTTTTTTTTTTTTGGGGTGGAAATAGTATAATTCACTGTGTGTGTGTGGTTTTTTTATTTTTTATTTGGTACAAACTAATCTATCCCATAATTTTTTTCAAAGAAATTGTGTATTATAAGTTTTTTTTTATTTTTTATTATCAATTTCACTTTGATATTTGTGTGGCAGTGAGTGTCCAACTTTAAGTGTATTAGATTGTTTAAAGATTATAATATATTAGCATGTGGTTTAAAAGATTATAAGATATTATCATATTATTATAAGCTTTAAGTGGATCGGATTGTTTAAAAGATTATAAGAAGTTATTTATGGGATAAATTAGTTTGTACAAAAAATCACATAAAATTATACTCCCTCTGTCCCATATTAAGAGTCTTTGATGCCATTTTTTGATGTCCCATTTTAAGAGTCCTCTTTAAAAAGTCAAAGTATTTTAATACACACATTTCAAATTTGCCATTTATTATATCCAACTCTTCCCTCTCCTTTTTTTTTATCTGACACTATAATTTTGAATTTCAAAAAGTGTAATACTTGGGGCACAATTAAAGTCACAACCTTTTTTGCACAACTTCCATTTTGTGTCTATCTCTCTCCTAGTGGGCACTGTGCGGTCACTGGCACTGTGGGACCCATCAAGAGAGAGATAGACACAAAATGAAGGTTGTGCAAAAAAGGTTGTGGCTTTGGTTGTGCCCCAAGTATTACTCTTTCAAAAAACATAATATTGGAAAGTTGAAAATCTCACCAAAATCAAGGTTGTCCCTTAATAAGTTAGAATTCCCAAAAGAGACTCTTAATATGGGACGGAGGGAGTACTATTTTTACTAAAAAAAAACCGGTGGGGGCACTGTCCCAAAATCCCGTATAAGCTTCTAGTTCCATTGAACTACACTCCTGGGTCTATGGACACATAGGATCATTTTGGGTTGGAAATAATGTAAGATTCCGATTGTGCCCTTACTTATTTTGCAATTGGGTGGATTTTGCACAATTTTCAAACTACAGGGTGTAAATTACTAAAATTGAAACCATAGGGACCAAATTGTTACAAACCTTAAACTATAGGGGTGTAATTTGCAACTTACCCTACTTTAAATGTTGTGAGTTGTGAATTGTGAAAAGGGTTTTGTAATTAGTTGTATCTCTAGCATTACTACTATATTATATACACAAAACTTATGAAAAAAAATCACATAAAACTGCGACCAGTATTGACGAATACTCCCTCCGTCCCATATGAAGAGTCTCTTTTAGGAATTTCAATTTATTAAGGGGACAACCTTGATTTTGGTGAGATTAATTTTCAACTTTTCAATATTGCCCTATTTGAAATTTAAAATTATAGTGTCAAATCAAAAAACAAAAGAGGAAAGAGTTGGATATAATAAATGGCAAATTTAGAAAGTATATGCCCGAGAAACTATTAACACCATCCATTGAAAATATATATTGTGGGCATACATCATAATATCAACACTATACTATAAAAGAGTCTTAGGTAGTTTTCAATTTCAATTTTGTCCTAATTTGGAATTCTGTAAATTGTTTGCTCCTTATATGTTATTTTGCCTTTACTAATACATTGAGATGCTATGCCTTGTTTGTCAAACCGAATTTTGCCTTTATTTGTGTTTGTGTGTTTTTTTTAATCAACACTATACTATAAAAGAGTCTTAGGTAGTTTTCAATTTCAATTTTGTCCTAATTTGGAATTCTTTAAATTGTTTGCTCCTTATATGTAATTTTGCCTTTACTAATACATTGAGATGCTATGCCTTGTTTGTCAAACCGAATTTTGCCTTTATTTGTGTTTGTGTTTTTTTTTTAAACCCAAACAAGGCACTCCAAAAATAATAGAGTTTGTTTGGCAAATAAGTTGTGGCTTTGTTTGTCTTGTTTGTTTCCACTTTTTCCCAAACAAGGCACTAAACCCATGGATCAATAGTCAACAATTTCGGCTAACATGTTTGGCAAACCCATTTTGTGCTTTATTTTTGTTTTTTTGTTTTCGTTTTTCCCAAACAATGCTTTACAAACATATATTGGATCAAAAGTCAACAATTTCGGTTCCTTGTTTGGCAAATCGATTTTGTGCTTTGGTTTTTATTTTTTTGTTTTGATTTTTCCCAAACAAGGCTTTACACACATATAATTTACACTTAATAAATTAAATTCATTTGTTTTATAAAATTATTATTTCATACAATTCATATCTTTTCCCAAACAAGACTTTTTGGATGATTTTTTTTTTTGATTTCATGTATTTCTTTGAGATCTACGCAATACGAGTAGAAATTTTCTGAAAAAAGTTAAGTTGTAGCCTGATTTTGAGGTTTTACAAATAATATTATCTATATCTGTGTGTCTAACAGATAATATTATCTGTTAACTTTAAACTACCATAGCTTTCTCAATTCTTGGGGTTTTTGGGTGATTTTATTTTTATTTTTATTTATTTTTTATTTTATGTATTTTTTAAGATCTATGCATCTATGGTGCCAATTGTACGAAAGAAATATGTTTTTATTATATGTATGCGAAAAAATACAATTTTTCATATTTGTTTGATGTTTAGTTTTTTTTGTCCCTGCATTTTATGGTCAATATTAAACTCGTTTGATGGATCTCATTTTGCTGATTTCAAAACATCAAATTTTACGAAAAACGGACTTGTATAACAAAAGTTATAGCAATTTGAGTGTAAAAAGGGCTTAATGCGATAAAAAAAACTAGCATGTGTTTTAGCTTTGAAGAGTTTTATTTGAGGGGGCTATGGCCGAAGCTCCCTTTTATTTTTTTTTTGCTAGGATTTAGTATTGTTTGATTTAACTTTTTTCAAGTGACAACTATAAATGCATCAACAATAAATACATCTAATTTATTTTCCAATTTTAACGGACCCGTGCATTACACGGGCCTCTATCCTAGTATAAGTTAAAATAGGCAACTAGACCCATAATGTTTAGTTACACAAACAATAACGAATTATGGAATTAAAATAGGCTCTTAGCTATTCTGCCACAAAAACAAGCATGACTATCATAAAAACATGTACTATTGTGTGTGCGGTAAGCATTGGTTCAATAAAAAGTAATGCAATGCTTCCTCAATTTTGTATCTCAAATATGTTGGTAGTGAGATCACTTTCAATAACGGTGGAATCACTTCAATATCCTCCAATGAAAATCACGTGGGCTTTCCAAATTTGTATTCCAATTTAGTTATCAACACATGTGGCAGTGGAACCACCTTCAATAATAGTGGAACCACTTCACACCATCCACTTAAAATCAAGTGAGCCTATTACCACATATGCTAGAGAACCATTTGGGTACAAAATTCAGAAAAACATAGCGTTAC
Organism: Hydrangea macrophylla; assembly: GCA_033977485.1. Lineage (NCBI taxonomy): Eukaryota > Viridiplantae > Streptophyta > Magnoliopsida > Cornales > Hydrangeaceae > Hydrangea > Hydrangea macrophylla. Next base: position 32,037,317 of record CM066987.1, read on the forward strand.
TCATAAAACATTACCATATGTTGAAGTTGAAAGTTGAAACCCAAGCTTAACATACACTAGGCCCTCAAAAACGTTATGGCTAGCGGCCCACTCCAACCCATTGTTTCACAGGCTGGGATCCGCTGTAGTTAAGAACGGCCCAATCAATTAGCCCAACAAACTCAAGGTACAATTGTACAAATTCTCAAGAAAGCACAAGTCAGAAGGCAAGGGCTGAGCCATCATTTTTATTAGGGACTGGGAATCTGGGATGGACGAACTTGTATAAAATAATGAACATATTAAGGGTTTAGGGTTGTGTCCCTGTGGTGAATTTTTTTGAAACTATTTATCCGTATTTTTAGGTTGATTTTTGATTTTTGATTTTTGATTTTTTTTTTAATCATCTACTTCTTTTTTTGTAATTCCATAATAAGGGTTAATTGCTTCTTGTAATTTATAAAGTTTGAGTGATGATAAAATAATTTCAGTTAGCCTAAATTTAGAAGTACTAAAGAATATTGATGGGATAAATATTTTAGGTGGATTCATTTACAATTGGGCCAATATACTATACATGTTTTTATGAAAATAATTGAGAGGGGTTGAACGAAGAAAAGGAGTTGGGCCAATTATTTGGGGTGTGCTAAATTACTGTTGAACTAGTATAGTGTGTTTTGTTTGGATTGAGCAATATTGGGTTAGGTTAAAAACAGAATAAGGAAGAATAAGACATTTGATCAAATATTAGAGTGAGCTAAACAACAATTAGGGTAAAACATTATATGTTATAGCTCCTCCCTTACACCCAAGCCTCCACTGGATGACATGTGTCTCATTTCATTCTCATTTTACAATTATATTATCAATATAAGAATGAGATACATGTCACCCAATAAAAACCTAAGTGAACAATGAATGAGCAAAAATGCTCGTGATGAGAAATGGGTAGTACAGTTTGGTGACCCATTTTCGTTTATACTTGAGGAAAATTTAAAAAGCCAAAAAGATTTAAAATCTTATCCTCACCCATTATGGCCAAAATAAATTTCGTTGGAAGCCATCTTAAAATTCTTAACAGACTTTGGACTTTTTCTTTAGAAAAAAGTAAAGAAATGCAGCCATCTTAAAATTCTTAACAAACTTGGACTTTGTTCCTTTTGTTTTTTTGGTTAAAAAGTCTTTTAATTTTCCTCCATATGCTTCCATCTCTCTTTTTCGAATCTCAAAACGCCCACGCATCACCAAGGAACCTGAATTTTTTATTTTTATTTTTCCATTTATGGCATGTGTTAATTCACATTGTCAAGTGCTTAGTTGTATATTGTGCGGATAGCAAACAAGTGTAAGATAAATTTGAACTTACTCCATTTTCCTAACAATAATGATACACTTATATTTCCATTTTCCTAACAATAATGATACACTCGTACCTTGTGCTGTATATGTGGTTGGATGTGTGGTTGGAAATGTGGGTGCATCAGTGTTGTTTTCCTAATTAAGGTGTAATTTTGGAATGGCTCAAATGCACTTTGGTATCCTGTATTTGTAGTGAAATTTTATTTTGGGCCCTATATTTTTCGATTGCAACACATTGGACCCTCAATTTACAAACTTATTTCAATCAAGGATAATCGATAACGGTGTTAAAAAAACTAAAATAGAATGGACCACATGGAAGGCCAGAATTGAAAATCTATATGGTCTATTATGTTTTACATTTCTTAAGAATAATACTTCACCCACAGTTTTCATACAATTTTTTGTTCACAATTCACAAAAATGCGACTATCTCTCTCCTGTGTCACTGTGGGATCCACTGACATCACAGGATGACACATGAGAGAGATAAACACACTTTATGGGTTGTGAACAAAAAGTTGTGTGAAAGTTGTAGGTAAAGTATTACTCTTTTTTTTTTAATGTCGTTAATAATTGTACTTGATTGAAACAAGTTTGTAAATTGCCCAAATTATTACAATCGAATATATAAGTCCCAAAATAAAATTTCACTATAAATATAAAATACTAAAGTATTTTTTAACCTTTTGAAAATAGCTTGTTAGATGGAGTAATTAATGGTTGAGTACCATTCATAAAACTCTTTCTAATAAAGTATACATGTCACAAAATATTAACATCTAGAAATTTGTCAATTTCTATTTACAAAAAATCAGTAAATAGACTTTGACCTCTTTGGTTTTTTCTGTCATCTTCTTAGTTGTGATCTAGATTGTGCTGAGTCATTGAAAGGGCAATTTGAAACACATATTAAATAAGATGACACTGACACTCCATTTTGATTGAGATAATAGGAGAGAAGAGAAGAGAAAGAGAAAGGAAATTACTTTCTCTACATTTCTCTCTTTTGAATAGTTAAGTATGATTTTCTCCAAATTCGAAGAGACGAGAAGAGAACTATATTAAAATGCTAATAGGGTCAATATATCCTGAATGTTTATTATTATTCCAACCTTTTGCTCTTGTGTCATAACCATTATTTAATAGAGGATGAAAAAAGAGTAAATTGGTACTAAGTACTTTCTCTTCTTATAAAAATTAAACAAACAAGAGAACGTTATGTTACTCTCTTCTCTTCTCTTAATAAATTTCTTTTCACTTTTTTTCGATTCTCTCATTCCAAATAGAGTATTCCAAATAGAGTATGAGTCTCTTTTGTTTTCTAACTACTTTTTTCTTCTTCTGAAAACTAGTAATTAAGTATTATTTCTACTTGATCGTGAAAATCATTTAATGGTAACACTGCCACAGTATTCTCACCAAACAATTAGTCTATAGTCTAGGACCTCATAATAGTCCCGGCAATAGGCCATTAGCAAAAAAATCACATTTCAATCCTTAGTTGGCCCAATCACGTGGCGTACCATATATTAATTTCACCCTCACCAATGAGATGCAAAAAACATTTTCAACTTCCTCAAATAATTGCAAATATTTTTCTTTACAACAATAATCCCAAAAAAGTAATATTTGTCTCTTAGTGGCACTGTGTGATTCAGTAACATTCACACTTATACTCTATCTCTCTCCTGGTGGCACTACAAGCACAATACTACTAGAAGAGAGATATAGTGTAGGTATAAGTGTTAGTGGAATTTGTTAGTGTTCCTAGCATTGTTGAATCCCAAAAGGACAATGCTAGGGGCACAAACAAATCTCACTAACACTTACTAATACACTATATCTCTCTCCTAGTGGTACTGCTGGGTCTACTGCGGATCCCACAATGCCACTAGAAGAGAGATAGAGTGTGTTAGTAAATGTTAGTGAGATTTATTTGTGCCCCAAATAATACCCGTCCCAGGGCCGGCCCTGAGATGACCAAAATTGGCCGAGGCCTCAAGCGAATTTTTAAAATGGCAGAAAAAATTAGGCCTCTATACTAAGTTTCATTGAAATTATAAAAAAAAATAGGCCTAAAAATGATAAGTTTCATAAAAATTAGAAAGAAAATAGGCCTACAAATGATAAGTTTCATAGAAATTTCATATAAATTAGAAGAAAATAAGCCAAAAAATGATAAATTTCATAAAAATTAGGAAGAAATTAGGAAAAAAATAGGCCTAAAAATGAGGCCTAAAGTCGAGACCCCATGCGATTGCTTTGGAAAATTGGCCCAGGGCCGGCCCTGACCCGTCCCAAAATCTTTGCTTCGATGAGAAGAAATGGGAGGGAAATGAACAAATTACCCGTTATGGTAATATAGCATAATAAAAGGCCTAAAGGGCAATAAACTACTAGTTATGATGAAATGATGATGCTCAAATATTCCATTATGGGTCATGTATGGATGGGCCCACACTTGTCGTTGTACCTATTGAGGCAGAGATTACAAGCAAAATGAACATATATGTATATATATATATATATACATGTTTTATAACATATCTGTAACGACAATCTATTTTGGACCAGATGGTCTTTTTCTTCAGTCCACGTGACCTTACCTTTTTCTTGTCTTGAAAGCTATAAATTCCCAACCCCCATTCAAATCAATAAATAAATAATAGGAGTACTAACCGATATATATTAAAATAAATCGATTTACTAATACTGTTTATATCTATATATTCGTCGTCGTCGTAGTACTAGCAGTTTCTAGAGTGAGAAACAGTAGTAGTAAAAAAAGAAAAAGATAAAAAAAGAGTGATTTGTGTTCTCTAAATTAAATTAATGGCAAGTACTGATGAAGAAGATAATCTAAACACCTCATCGGAGATTTTCAGGTATCTGATTGTTCGGCCGGAAAACGGCGGCGTACGAGACCTTTTTCGATTTATGGTCTCCGCCGACAGAGCAAGCGGTGCGAAATTTCTGGAAAGCTCCGATGACGACAACGACGACGTCGTTTTGGAGGAGTTGTTTGGTAGTCCTTGGGATCACCGATGGGTGATATTAGTGTCGATCGTGGCCCGAAAGGTAATAGCCCTAGTTGGTAAGCCCATGGAGTGGATAGGGTGTTTGGTGGAGTTCTTTCTTAATCTTCTCTCTCTAAACGACAACCTCCTTGGTTTACTCATTAACCTTCTCCACGGTAATTTTTTCTATTTAACATTCGATTTATGTATACACTATTTATATGTATGTGTATATACATATATATATATATATATATATAGGGGCGGAGATCTAGAAAATTAATACGTGGGGCTCGATAAAGTATTGGCCCCCCTCCCCCAAATTCTTTTTGACCTATTTATACGTATTTTGTGTGGATGATATAAATTAATGCTAAAAAAATTAACCAAAAACATAAGAGTGGGTGAGATTTTATAATTAGTACAAAAATATAACATAAAGGAGGCTTAGTATGACAATTTTATCATATTAGGAGGGGTTAATTGTAATTTTCAGGGGGCTAATTGTAAATTTTTTTAGTGCAATGTATAATTTTATTAAAAGCCAAGCCCCCCTAGTAACTCTTTACCTCTGCCCCTGTATGTACAGTCAGATCTAAAGATCACTGGTATGCGCTGAGATTTTATTTCCGCTGATCCGCGACCCGTCCGTTTACCCGCATTTTTTTAGGCTTAAATCTCAATGCGCTTTAGAGCCTGACTGTATGTATATATATATATATATATATTGGTTGCAATGTATGCATGTATATGCTCACTTGTATGTTTGATTTAGGAGTAAGTCTTTAAATCTCACAAATACAATCTGCAAACACCGCAATGTGTCTCTCTCTCTTTTGAGGTGTGGACACGACAATATCAATACCACTAGGAGATAGATAGAAACATCAAACATCACATTGTGGATTGTGTTTGTGCCCAAAGACTACTCTTGGTTTAGAGCATTTTCGGCAGAGAATTTGTATTTAAATAGTGACTTAAATGCAAAATATACCCCTGAAGTTTGGTCCCTGTCTAATTTTAGTCCCTGTAGTGTCAATAGCATCAATTTGGTCCCGTAAGTTTTTAAATAGAAGTAATATGATTTGACGAAATTCACTCCCTGCTATGCACAACTACATTTGGTAAGCGGATGGGGAGATTGGTGGTGTTCTATTTTTTTTTTTCCCTAAAAAGAATTCCAGGGCTTAGCATGTGAGTAGATTTTGTCAACTTTTCTCACAAATTTGGACATTTGGACCACATTACTTTATTTAAAAACTTCAGGGACAGTCCAATGACTACAATCTTCTCTTTAGAATTCGGTTACTCTATCCTAAGCCATCCCCATAGTTTTGTAAAAGTACAATACTCTCGCTAATCATTTTACACACCCATTTAATGACCTTCTGGAAACAACCTCTCTGCTTGCAGGGATAAGGTTGCGTACATCTCACCCTCCTCAGACCCCACAATGGCGGGAGCCTTGTGCTGCCCATTTAATGACCTTGTGGGAGCGTAACCAAAAACGAAAACTAAAAACTAAAAACCACAACGTTACCATGCGAGCCCTTAAGGAGTAGAGTCGTCAAATCTGGTAGTTATAGGATTTACGTAATCATTTGATTACCCTATTGGAGATGTTATTGCACGAACTCTATTTATGATTTTCTCATTTATCATGGTTAGACCTATGTGTAGATGAGAATGTTTATTGGTATCTATGGAGTATATGTTATGTCCTCTCTATTTGGGCCATTTCAATGATATTCTGCTATTTTCTCGTTAGAATAATTTCAGAGTGTGCATTTTCTTGGGCACTATTTCTATGGTATTCTATATGTTATTATTGACATTAATTTGATAAGGACGTCTAATTTTGAAGTAATGCAATGGCTCTAAATTTGTGTCCCCAATTTGGATTTCAAGTCATATGCCAGTGTACCATTAGAACACAACTAACATGGAAATTTGAGGATGCATGTCCCACTTGTATGCTTCTTTGTTCACTTGGGTTTCCCAATTTGGGAATCAAAACAATTTATTTATTTATTTATTTTTAATTTTGATCCCAACGACAGGATAATTAATTAAGTACTTCAAGCTATGAACTAAACAGTGTTTAATTGCAGTCTATTATCTGCATAGCTCATCCATAATAACCAGGCTAGAACTTCACCGGAAAATATTTTAAGTCTTGAAATTTAAGGAAAAAAAAAAAGATTGGCTTGAAAGCAAGGCATCTTAGGAAGAAGTTTCATGTGACCCCCTCCCCACCCAAAAAATATAGTAATGAAAATAAGAATTTTCAAATGAACTCTTTGGACTTATTGTAAAATGTATAAAGTAATGACTTCGAAGGAAAATAAATTATTGCATGTACATCAAAGACATGGTTATATGTTTCTTGAATTGTATGGAACAATAAGTAAATCCATTGAATGACTATGCTTCATAAGTTTCCAAATTATCTGCTGTTAGGAAGTATTGTTATACTATGCATGGTTTTTGTGTCACCTAAGCAATATCGAAACTTCAGCCCCCACCACACACACACACACTAGAAAAAGAAAATAATATGCCGCCTTAATCTTGTTGCCTGACTCTTTACGTCTGTATAGAAATATAGAATTGCAGTATTACAAATGTGATTTGTTAAGGTAGATGGCATTTATGAAGCAGGAAAGGTGGTGATGCCACGGAGAGGCTCAGAGACTTTCATAAGTGCAATCGGACACTTAGATGGACGAATAGACTTATGCAATAAAGGAACCGATGAAACTCTTTTTGGACAGAGAAGCATACGAGCAGAGCTCGGAGATCGGGGTCTCATGGATCTCTGTATGATGGCCTCCAAGTTAGCTTATGAAAATGCCAATGTTGTCAGAAATGTTGTAAATCTTCACTGGAAGGCATGCTTTTCTTTTTATGTTCCCATTTAATTTTTTATTTTATGTATTTATTTATTTATTTTGGGTGGGGGGTCATTTCTCCTATTATTTGATTGGAGCGATATGATGATTTTCTGGAAAATATTGGCTTATGTTATCTTATTTTCTCAAAATTGCAGATGGAGTTTGTGGACTTCTACAACTGCTGGAATGGTAAGAAAGAAAATCTGCACGTATGTTTAGGGTCCGTTTGGTATCGTTTCCAATGTTCAATGTACCGTTTTCTGTGTTCGTATTCATTTTTACTGAAAAAGAAAACTGAAAACGCATTTGGGAGTTCATTCTCTTTTTTAATTATATCTCCCGAAATCATTTTTATTTGCTTAGAAGGATTTTGGAGTACTATTTCAGCTTTACATATTGATACACATTCTTCATTTGTATTAAAGTATTTCTATTTTCTTCTTGATAAAATGCTCATCCTTGCCTTTTCTTATTGAAGATTTTCTCTTACTCATTTATCTTGTGAATCTTTTTTTTGGTAATTGGAAAGTTTTGTATTGATAGATTTCCAAAAGGAGATGTCTACCCAAGTTTTCCTACTTTGTGACAAGCCAAAAGATGCAAATTTGATATTAATCAGCTTCAGGGGCACGGAGCCATTCGATGCCGATGATTGGAGTACCGATTTCGATTACTCATGGTACGAGATCCCGAAATTGGGTAAAGTCCACATGGGTTTTTTAGAAGCCTTGGGTTTGGGCAACAGAGCCAATGTCGCCACCTTCCAGAAACTTCTTCAATTGAACAAAACAAATACAGCCTCCTCCACAGTACTGTCTTCAGAAGGTTCCGAATCATTATCTTCATCATCTGACTCTGTAGGGCCTCCAGGAATTCTGGAGATCAACGCATATTATGCAGTGAAAAGCAAGCTCGAGAGCTTACTCGAAGAGCACAAGAATGCGAAATTTGTAGTCACCGGGCATAGCTTAGGTGGGGCCCTTGCTATATTGTTCCCCACGGTGCTACTGCTTCACGAGGAGAAGGAAATAATGGAAAGATTATTGGGTGTGTACACATTTGGGCAGCCGAGAGTTGGGAACAGTGAGTTGGTAACTTTCATGAAAGCCCATCTGTGTCAACCCGTCCCTAAGTACTTCAGGGTAGTCTATTGTAACGACCTTGTGCCGAGGTTGCCTTATGATGACAAAACCTTCTTGTATAAGCATTTTGGGACGTGTCTCTACTATAATAGCCTCTACATTGAGCAAGTAAGCTATTTTGCTTCCTTATTCTTTTAGTTCTTGTATGTTAAATGGTCAATGCTGCGTGTGGAAGATTACCACCCTTGGCCTGACTCTAGGCTTTGTTTGGCTCGTGAATTTGGTGTGAGAAAGGGAAATAAAACACTGTGTACGTAAGACACTTCTCTTAGTTTGGTTAATAATTAGCAACACAATGATAAAAATAGGAAGGAAAAGAAAATCTTTAGATTTGGAATAGGGAGCAGTATATTATTAGGACTTCTCTTAGTTTGCAATAGGGAGCAGTATATTACTAGAACTTCTGTCATAAGTGCCGAAGAACCGGCAAAACAGGTATACACTTTCAGGTTAACCACGAGAAATACCAATACTTGGGGGATATGCATCACTAACTTAACGTGTAAGGGTAACATAAACAGAAAATCTTTTGTCTAGTTACTAAAATTTCATCCGTTTTGAATGGCTTTATGTCCACTTGAAGTGACTTGGTTGTTGTAAGTTCCCAGAACCTAAGATGGTTTTCTGAGTTGGGTTATTTTTCTTTTTGTATTTTCTATTGAAGAAAGTTGATGAGGAGCCAAACAGGAATTACTTTGGGCTGCGTTACCTGATTCCGGAGTATCTGAATGCCGTTTGGGAGTTAATGAGAAGTTTGATGATCGGTTACGTGAAAGGGCCGGAGTATAAGGAGAGTTGGTTATCCATATTGCTGAGGATAGTAGGATTGGGAATCCCCGGTATTGCCGCGCACAGCCCCACAGACTATGTCAACTCTGTAAGGCTTGGGAGAGAGAGCACCATTTAAATGTCCTCTATATAAAAGGGTCCTTCTGTGAATAATGGTGGCTAAAATGTCACTGCTGAGACTTAATTTATAGTCCAATGCAATTTTCAAGTTTTGTTGTGATCATGAGGTTATTTAGAAGTCTTTGACTTGGTGAAAAGTGATCATGTACCATTTTCACCCTGTTTGGTTGTGGTGTTTGTATTTGGGGAATTTGATTCTAATAAAATTTTGTATGTGGGGATGCAAATTTCTTGTGTGCCAATTAATACACTATTTTCTTTTGAGTTAATTAGTATAAAGTCCTAGTTGGGGCATCTCTGTTGCAATAGACCCAACGAAACAATTTAGTGATAGGTCCATATATTCATTTATGACCAACCTACGCCTACAACCCGTCCCACACGCACACAACACTCTCCTTCAAAACCCCAACACTCACTTGCAGTCACGGTGATTTCAGCGACACTCAAGATCACTCTGACAATTTCGCTTTTTTGAATTTCAAACAACAAATTGAAGATTTTCACCATCGTTTCATCAAGAACTATGGTTTTTCATTCCATTTTAACCTAACGAAGTCCTTGGACATCATAAATTTCTCAATGGATGATTTGACGTTACCATCCTTTAGATGTGAGTCGAGTTCATGAAGAATTTTGGGTAAAAAAAATAGGGTTTTAGGCTACTCAAAATGTGTCATGCGACTGTTTTTTCTTTCATATTGTCATCGATTCTGCATTACTTGTTTGCACAACAACACTATGAGTTGGTTCTTTGTGATTTTGGGTTTCAAAAAATTGTTGATTGTTGTATGGCTTCGATAGTACAATATTGGGATTTTAGGGTTCGTGCTTCTAATTTTTCAAGCGATAGTGTCCTCATCGACATCAGAGATCCAAACACAATTTAACACATTTTCAAGTGATAGCTTGTATGTTGATTTGGTGAAAAGTTGTTATGTAATGTGAAATTGATGACTGCCCCATTCTAACATTCATCCCCATTTCCATATCGACGAAGGTGAATGATTAATTTAACACTCATAGTATAAAAGACCTTAGTTTTAATGCAGTGTGAAATTGATGACTACCCCATAATTGTTATATACGGTGTGAAATTGATGACTACCCCCATTATAGACTCATTGAATGTGGAATTTATCACATACACATGTGTTTCATTGAAGAAGACCTTGATCAACATTCACAATTGCAAAAACTTCTCACTCCTTAGCAATGAAATTGCCAGAACCTCTCCGATACCGATGAACAATGGCGAAGGAAAGTGAGTGAGAAATTTTACTTGATTCTTGGTTTTCGTATGAAATTTCGCACCGTGTATGTTTCGAGTTGAACATTCACAACTGGTTTTTGCTTCAACCACTTTTATGTGAATGGAACAATTTGGGTAAAAAAACTTGGGTTTCGGCACCACCGGACAATGGCGAAGTTAGGCGAATGAGTAATTTTACTTGATTTATGAATTTCGTATGAAATTTCACACTGTGAATTTTCGCTTTTGAACTTTCCTGAATGGTTTTTGCTCAAACCTCTTTCTTGTAAAAGAATAAAATTTTGGAAAAAATACTAGGATTTCTACTAACAAATACATGTAAATTTTTTTGAAGTTGTCTATGAACTAATTATATGTGAGTAATTTTGTACTCTTAATATCACTTTCCACATGAGTGTTGAACTTCTTGTTAGAATGTGAACTTTGTCACTCGTATGTGAGAAATTTCTAAAGTGGGCGTAAAATTTCGCACTCATGTGAGAAAAATGTTGTGAAATAAAATTCATCCACATTTCCATCATTTTACAAACCCAATCTGTCCCAAATTCAAAATTTTTTTTTGGGTACAATGTGAAATTAGAAGTGATAAATTTGGCACTCCCAAGCTAGGTTGGTCCTTCTTGGTTTAAAGGATAGCCCATTAATAATAAGCCCCATAAGGACAAAAGCCCAAGCCCAAGCCCATTTTTTCACTCCAGTTCACACCACTAACAATTCACTCTCAAGTCCATTTCAAAAATTTTAACTGACCAAATCACCCCTCACTTCATCTACCCCCCCCCCCCCCCCCCCCCCAAAAAAAAAAAAATAATAAAAAAAAATGGAGACTTTATCTCTCTCAGATATACTTTCTCTCTCTACAATCTCTCTCTAAGATTTCTCTCTCCTCACCATAACTACCACCCATCGACTATCACCACCACCACCGTCGCCACCACAAACCACCATCGAACTGCCGCCGCTAACACTGCCACAGATCTGCCGCCAACACTACCACATATCCACCGCCATCTGCCACCACAACCACCATTGCACATTGTCACGAGCTACTGTGACCAACATCGCGAGCCACCACCACCACCTTCCGATGCCACTATGAGCCACTACCACCACCTTTCGGCGCCACTTCGAGCCACCACCACCTCCATCGCGAGCAAGCACTGTCGTCGTCATCAACTTCCAATCTCGGATCTAGAGTCTCTATTTCCATCTTCAATGTCAAACGAGCTCGTGGTCGTTTTCTAGATCTCAAATCTAGAGTCTCTGTTTTCTTCTTCATTTTTTTGTGCAATTTTTTTTGAAAATTTACAGTAAGTGAAATTTCACTTACTATATTTTGAAGTGATTTGTTTTTTTTTTAGTTTTTAAGTGAAGATCTTAAATTTCACTTAACTTTGATTTGAACACTTTTCATCACTTTCAATTAACTATAGGAGTATAAACTTGATCAACAAAACCTGTTGGTTCATAGATGTTTTTGTGAGAACCAAAATCATATATCCTAAGTGAAATTTCGCTTATAATGTCTGAAATCTTAAGTGAAATTTGACTTAAGATTTCTGATATCCTAAGTAAAATTTGACTTAGAATTTCTGATTTCACTTAGTATCATGTTCTTCTTCTCAGGGTTTATGGTTTTATGTGACTTCTTGTATTTTTATTTTATCCTAAGTTTGGCATCTATTGTATGTATCTCTTTGAGCTTCATCTGCTATGCCTTGGACAACCATTCCTGGCTTTATCCTGAATTTTGGTTATTCTATGATTTATCCCATCAATAAAATTCCTTGATGTTAAAAAATAATTAAACAAATAAACAAGTCTGTTTAATTTGTTTGCAGATTCTGCACAATGTCATGATTTAAACCTTTTTCTCATGAATTATTGCCTATAAAGTTTATGCTTAAACACGTGAGAGTCAAGCATTATGGTGGTTGCTGGAGATGGCGAGGTGGTGGTCGCTGGAGATGTCACCGGAAATGGCGAGGTGGAGGTCGCCAGAAATGGCGATGGTGGAGGCCGGAGGTAGTAGGGGTGGTGGTCAGAGATGGTGTGGGGTAATGGTAATGGTGGCTAGGGTTTGGTTAGGGTTAGAGGTTGAAGATATGTGCATTTTGGTCTATCGACATTGGGAAGACTTATCCCCAATGTGTATTTTTTAGTTGTCCTTAATTTTAATAAAACTCCTCTTAATGACCTTTTCACCAATTTTTCCTCTTTTTTTTGCTAACAATTATCATGACTTCACATGGGTATGGATTAGGGCTGGGCATACTTTGGGCCAATCGAACTTTCGAACCGAAATCGAAGTTTCAAACTATTTTAGTTTGGTTTGAACCCGAACCCAACTAAGTCCGGTTTGAAACCGAACCAAACTTATTAGTACAGTTTGGTTTTTGGTAGGGTTTTTCAACCCGAACCGAATTTTCGAAGTTTTTAAAACATATAAATAACAAATTCTCAAAATTAGGGCTAAACCTAAAGAGTAAACCTAAAGCTAAGTCTAGATCTTGATTACCAAATGTTTTTATTTATTTATTTATAGATCTAGAGTTGTTCCTTAATCCTTACTTCCTTCGTTCTTGCAAAATGTTTTGGGTTGCTTGCAATAATTTTTTTTTTTTTTTTTGTTCACAGAGCTAAGTCTAGATTTTGTTCTTGGTTACCAAACATGTAGTTAACTAATATCCTTGATTACCAAATATGTAGTAATGCTGCTATAAATGATAATGCTATTACTAATTTACTATACATAAGTTTGAGAGTTGTTGTTTCAAAGTATCGTTAACCTTAGTGGTATGTTATCTGTGTATTAATTTTATAATTTTGTTTTTGATTGGATGGATGCCTTAATTTGTTTCATTAGTACTTTGTGTGTGTGTAAGTGATTTATACTATGCTTCTCATCCACAGTTTTATCAGGGGGATTGAATAATAAAAATGTTATCAAAATTAGTGAGTTTACTTGTGCATCATCCATGAGCAAGGCATGTTCTTATTATCCATAGTTTTTTGAATTGGGTTCAGAATTTTAGTTCCAACTTTCACCCATATGACCACATAGCAGGAATGGAACATATATATGTTAGAACAATCCATATTAGAAACATAGAACACAAAAATATGATTTACATACCTGGATTCGCCATCACAAAATACAAGAAGATGACTTGGGGCTAGGGCTTCCTCTCCTTGCTCTCTTCCTTTATCACTGTTATATTGATGGAAGATAACGTGTATATCTCTTGAGAGAGGAGAGGGGACCTAACCCTTATTTATATATAGAAACTCAATTGGGCCTTTCCATCACAGGCCCATAAAACCCAAAACAGGTTTTACTAATCGGGTCATAAAAGTCCATATCCCATATAATTAAGGTGTTCTCTGTATATCCATTTAAGCTATGTTTTTCAACCCGCTTTTATAAAACAAAATAAAAGTACTTGAGCCCAAAATCTCACATTCTCCCACATGGGCGAACATTTATAAAAGTAAAACATTTTGGTAAAACAATTTTTGACTCACGGGTGAAATACTCAATATGGCCACATTGTACTCATAGCTAAATGAAAAACCTTAATTAACGCATCATACTTAATGAAAATGTCAACACCGAATCATGGAAGCATTATGCTATCAAACAACACAACACCCCTCCATAGTTACAAATGCCAACAATATTCATTAATATGAATTGCGGATATGACAAAAGTGGTATGCTATAATGACACTTGAAACCATCCCAGAATGTGCCAAACCACAATCGGTCCTTCAATGCTTTGTGCGCAACCGTATGCACAAAATCAATATTAATGCCTCAAAAGGCCACATGTCTTCAACAAGACCAAGAGTTTTCCATTATGGATATACTCTCACATGCTCTAGACTGAATGCTCTCACTATGAGAGTACACATGTGAACACATGCTCAAAACTTGAATGCTCTAAATAATAGAGTACACATGTGATTAACCAATACCTTTCACTATGAAAGTCAATGTCTCAATGAGATCATATAAGTGTCTAACTATTAGACGCAGCTTCACATGCATATCTCGAGATAAAACATACATAGTGTGCACAAAATAGAATGAAGCATACCATTCAACATATTCATCCAATGCATCAAAATGAAATGTAAAACTGAATCATAAATCTTTATTAAGAAGTAAAGTCACTCCCACATTAACCAAAAATATCAAAAGATTCTACAATTCCCATGTTAACAACATGTTCCATAAAACTAGTGGAAGGTAAACCTTTGGTCAAAGGATCTGCTATCATTCTATCCGTGCCAATATGCCTCACATCAATAAAACCGCCAGCTACCCAATCTCTAACAGATAAGTACTTGAGTTCAATGTGTTTAGAACCACTAGTGAGTTTATTGTTCATTACAAAAAACACAACAGAATTATTATCACAGAAGAGTATAAGAGGCCTGGTAATAGAGTCAACAACCTTTAATCCCGATATAAAGTTACGTAACCAAATACTTTGTACGCCGGCAAAATAACACGCAATAAACTCAGTCTGCATGGTAGAAGAAGCAGTGATACTCTGTTTACTACTCTTCCAAGAGATAGCTCCACCAGCTAATAAAAAGACATAACCAGAAGTGGACTTTCTATCATCTAGACACCCAGCGAGATCAGAATCAGTGTATCCTACCACCTCTAGATTATTAGAACGTCTATAAGTCAACATGAAATTCATTGTCTTCTTTAAATATCTCATTACCTTTTTGGCAGCTTTCCAATGCTCCATACCGGGATTAGATTGATATCTACTAAGCACACTCACAGCAAAAGCTATATCTGGTCTAGTGCATACCTGAGCATGCATTAAACTGCCAACAGCACTAGCATAAGGAATGTTTTTCATGGCTCCCTTTTCTAACTCATTTCTCGGGCATTGATCTTTGCTAAACTTATCACCTTTTAGAATTGGAACATCTCCTGATTTACAATTTTCCAATGAAAATCTCTTGAGAACACGTTCTATGTAGGCTCTTTGGGAAAGCCCTAAAATACCATGTGAACGATCTCTATGAATCTCAATACCAAGAACAAACAAAGCTTCACCAAGGTCTTTCATATCAAAAGACTCTGACAATTTACGCTTAACCTCATGAAGCAAACCTAGGTCACTGCTAGCAAGTAAGATATCATCAACATAAAGAGTGAGAAAAATAAACTTACTACCACTTGCCTTAAAATATATGCAATGATCCACAGTATTCTCAGCAAAACCCATAGAAGTCACAACCTGGTCAAACTTCAAGTACCACTGTCTTGAAGCTTGCTTGAGTCCATAAATTGACTTCTTCAATCTGCACACAAGATGCTCATTTCCTATCTCCACAAAACCTTCAGGTTGCCTCATATATACATCAGCATCAATATCACCATTAAGAAAAGCTGTCTTCACATCCATTTGGTGAAGCTCTAGATCAAAGTGGGCCACCAAAGCCATGATGATTCTAAAAGAATCCTTAGTGGACACAGGAGAGAAAGTGTCACTAAAGTCAACACCTTCCTTTTGGGTGAACCCCTTTGCCACAAGTCTTGCCTTATGGCGCTCCACATTTCCTCGAGAGTCTAACTTGGTCTTAAAAACCCACTTACAACCAACAGTTTTGAAACCTTGTGGAAGTTCAACAAGCTCCCACACTTCATTGAGATCCATGGACAACATCTCTTCATGCATGGCTTCAAGCCATTTAGCCGAATGGGGACTAGACATGGCTTGTGGATAAGAGATTGGGTCAACGAGATGACCTACATCAAAGTCAGTCTCAAGAGAATAAGTTATATAATCATCAGGTAAAGCAGACCTCTTTTCTCTAGTAGATCTCCTCAAGGGAAGCACATCTACATGAACAACATCTTCAACAATCTGATCAACATGTGGTTGCTCATTATCAGCATGATCATGTGCAACTGGCTCAACAGGGATTGGAATTGGAACAATAGGTTCAGGCTGAGTTGGTTGCACTTCTTTGTCAAGTACAATAGGAATTGGAACGATAACCAGTTCTTCTTGTATGGAAACTCTCTTGGCAGGAGAACCCTCATGGTCACCTATGAAATTCTCCAAGAATTTGGCATGCCCTGATTCAACAATTTTAGTACCACGAGAAGGACAATAAAACCTATAACCTTTGGACCTATCAACATAGCCAATGAAAAAACAGGAGGTGGTTTTGGGATCAAGTTTCTTTTCATTTGGGTTATAGATTTTCACTTCAGCTGGACAACCCCAAACATGAAAATGATTCAACGAAGGTTTGCGTCCAGTCCACAATTCAAAAGGAGTTTTAAACACTACCTTACTAGGAACACGATTAAGGATGTAAAGAGCACATTTCAAAGCCTCACTCCACAAGAAAATAGGAAGATTTGCCCTACACATCATACTCCTAACCATATCTTTTAGGGTTCGATTTCTCCTTTCAGCAACACCATTTTGTTCAGGGGTACCTGGCATGGTATATTGAGCAACAATACCACATTCTTCTAGGAATTTAGCGAAAGGATCCTTATGTTGGCCAGTCTGATCGTACTTTCCATAATATTCACCCCCTCGATCAGACCTTACAACTTTAATGGTTTTGCTCAATTGGATCTCTACCTCAGCTTTAAAAATTTTAAAATTTTCAAGTGCAGCGGATTTATCATTAATGAGATAAAGATAGCCATAACGCGAGAAATCATCAATGAATGTAATGAAGTATTTGTTACCACATATAGTGGTGTCTAAAGGACCACTGATGTCAGTGTGAATGATCTCAAGGAGTTCAGAACTAGGAGTTGACCCTAATTTTCTGGTTTTGGTCATTTTGCCTTTGGCACAATCTATGCAAATTTCTGGGGCATCAGAATCAAGTGAAGGAAGAATATTTTCTTTGATTAAACGATTAATGCGTTCTTTAGAAATATGACCTAGGCGCCTGTGCCAAAGATCATACGAAGTATCTCGAATTAACACTCTTTTCTTGCTAGAAGAAGAAACAATCAAAGACTCATTATTGGGTAAAACATTCAAACAATATAACCCATTAGAAAGAGAACCATTACCAACAACAAGAGAATTAAAGATCAACTCAAATTTTCTATTACCAAAAGAGAAAGAATAACCACGTTTATCTAGACTAGAAATAGAGATCAAGTTACGTCTCATGGACGGTACATAGAAAACATTATCTAGAACAAGAATAGAATTGAGTCCTAAAGGTAAAGAAACTGATCCTATCATCTCCACCTCCACCTTTACTCCATTCCCGACAAAAAGGTAAGCTTCCACTTTATTTGGTTTCCGTTTGCTTCTGAATCCCTGTAAAGAATTGCAAACATGAATAGATGAACCACTGTCAAGCCACCATGAATTAATGGGAACATCTATCAAGTTGGATTCAAAACAAACAGAGACCAAGGCATTACCTTTGTTCTTATCACCCTCTATCTTGGCCAACCATCTCTTATATTTATGGCAATCTTTCTTCCAGTGTCCCTTTTTGTGACAAAACTTGCACTCATTCTTACCAATTTTAGGCTTAGGACCTCCAGGTTGGTTGGATTTATGGTAGTTATGTTGATTCTGGGTTTTGTTTGAGTGAAATTTTGGTTGAAAAGAAGTGACCTTGTGGGGTTTGGAAGGAGTGATGAGATTTGCAACATGACCAGACTCATTATGAAGCCTTTGCTCTTCATGAGAGCAGACATAAATAAGCTCATTTAGATCCCATTTATCTTTAAGTACAGTGTAGGTAGTCTTGAGCTGATTAAAAGAAGGAGGGAGAGAACTCAGAATTTGGTGAACCACAAAAGTGTCAGGCAGAGGGACTTCAAGGGTTTTTAATTTATTTGCGAGATTGGACATGGAAAGAATGAATTCTCTAATTTTTCCATCACCCTCAAATTTCATGTTGCTAAATTTTTGCATAAGGTCACCGATCTCGGCTTTATCAGAATCCTTAAATTTGGCAGTGATGTTTCCAAGAAAGATTTTGGCATTTTCAGATTCAGGAATGACACCTAAGAGATTTGGTGAAATACATTTTCTTATGATCATGAGAGACAAGTGATTGGCTCTCTCCCACTTCGCAAAAAAGGCTTTTTCAGTGGCATTAGTATTAGCAGTGGGTTGGGCAGGGGCATCAGACAATATGGCTATGTCTAGGTCCATCAGTCCAAGGGTAATTTCAATGTCACTTTTCCAGGTCTTAAAATTGCCGCTATCAAGGGGCACGATAGAATTGACCATAGAAAGATTCATTACTGAAAGAAACAAAATGAATAATTAATATCAAGGTTGAATGAAAAATACAAGCTACTATATAATATATGCATTGAGTCTAGAACGAAATTACAGTAGACAATATATATATATATAATGCGAGTCCTTGGGGCATCATCATAAAATCACCTTTAGGCAGACTTTACAATATGCTATAAGGTCCTCCATTTTTCTTTTCAAAATTTTAATGTCCCACAATACAGGATCTTCTAAATACCAAGCCGCATCACCATGTTAGTCACCTTTAGGCAGATAAACATGATATGCTATTAGGTAGATACACAATTTTCAAATAGTGAAGTGGACGACAAAAATGCATAAAAATTTTGAAAAATTTCATCACCTTTAGGCAGAAGAAATTCCAAAATTTATTGAAACATGCTCACATACTGAATTCCACTTCCCAAATTACAATGCACAACTACCCCCTTTGGGTTGGTAATTGGGCATACCAAAAATATCACCACTTTATGTTAGTGACTATTCACAAATCACTTTGTAATAAACCCTATGAATGTAAAACTAAACAACAATATTCTTTAACCCTTTTATTAAGGTTATTATTTAATTTATAAAACTATTATTTATACGCTTCAAAATCATTTTAATTGACAAGTAAATTGATGGCAGAACACTAATCCATATGTTAATGAGGTCTATGTAATCGTAATTAATTATATCCAAAGCTCTGACATTCATTAGTCAGGTCAATTGTATCATTACTTTTATTATTCTTTTTCACCTTTAATGCTCATAAAGTTTAGTCTTCTATGGAGGCCATGGCTGTGAGGGTATTGAGTACGCAAAAACTAACAAAAAAAATAATAAAAGTAAAAAATGAAATTAGCTGCTAACATGTACGAGTGTGCTCAATGTGCTCCTCAAAAAAAAAAAAACGCAGTAGCTATCTTGTCAATCAGATCAATGGTCATTCTTACGTGTACGAGTGCTAGACTTTGCCGTGTATGGTGTAGGTCTTATATATATATACATGAGCACTTATGGATCGATGGTCGATCTATATATTGTTGTGTTAAAAACGGTTCTTGCCCTAATATGGTGGCTCTGATACCAACTGTTAGAACAATCCATATTAGAAACATAGAACACAAAAATATGATTTACATACCTGGATTCGCCATCACAAAATACAAGAAGATGACTTGGGGCTAGGGCTTCCTCTCCTTGCTCTCTTCCTTTATCACTGTTATATTGATGGAAGATAACGTGTATATCTCTTGAGAGAGGAGAGGGGACCTAATCCTTATTTATATATAGAAACTCAATTGGGCCTTTCCATCACAGGCTCATAAAACCCAAAACAGGTTTTACTAATCGGGTCATAAAAGTCCATATCCCATATAATTAAGGTGTTCTCTGTATATCCATTTAAGCTATGTTTTTCAACCCGCTTTTATAAAACAAAATAAAAGTACTTGAGCCCAAAATCTCACAATATAGTCAAAATTGTGAGAATTAAATTTTAAAAAAATTAAGACATAAATTAAAGCAAACAATAAGAAAATGTTTGAGTACTTCACTTCAACACTTGAAAGATAACCTAAACACAATTTAATACTCCCTCCGTCCCATTTTATGTGTCCATCTTGGGGAATCCAACTATTTAAGGGGACAAAAAGAATCTACACTTATTTTTCATTTTTTTTTTGCTGGAAAAAAAATGAAAAATAATAATTGCCCATAATCATTGCACTTTCTTTTTTTGTTTTGTTTTGGTATTGATTGCAAGGAAGGGTAGTTTGGGAAACTAAGTAAAATTTGTATACTAATTTAGGAAAGTGGACAACAATTTTGGGACATCCCAAAAAAAGAAAGATGGATACATAAAATGGGACGGAGGGAGTATTAGACTTCTGACGGGATTCTCCTAGAGTTTAATACTACTAAAAAAATGTAAAGAACGAATCACGTGTTTAGCCAGTTTAGTCATTTAATTTGTTCATATCTACCCTCGTACGCACTAACCACGTGCAAAGCACGTGCTCTATGACTAATATGAATAAAGGAAGGGAAATGGCTCACAACATTTAAAATGCTTAATTTTCTTATTAATTTATTCTCTTTTCTTTTCTACTTTTCTCATTGTTTTTCCTATTAACCAAATAAATAAAAACATTTTCTTCAATATTTTCCTTTCTTTTCCCTTACCAAATCAAAGAACCAAAGGTAACATAAAGTGGAATGCATATCATTTTCAAAACAAGCTATTTTGAGTACTATAACATCACAAATTCAAAATGACACCTTTTATTTATTTTTTGGGGCAATTAGGAATTAATCCAAATTAGGGAAAGTATAGTGGTTTAGGTATAATTAGCAAAAAAAATTTAGATTAGGTCCACTCCTTGGTATTTTGACAAATCTACCCCTAACATTGGTCTACACCAAGAGTTTTACCATCTGTATCTCCGGCGACCATGTCTGACCTCCGGCGACCTTGTCTGAGCTCCGACGATCACCACTACAACCTTCCCTACCTCCACCGACCACCACCACCAGCATCGATCACTACCACAACCTTACCTTGCTTCCGACAACCACCATGACCTCACCTGATCGACCTCTTTGACAACCAAATCACCAAATCAACATACAATGATCAGAAACATATTTTCTCATATCACCGAAAAGTTGTGAAATTTATCAACAAGAAAAGTTGTGAAATTTATCAAAAAAATCCATAACCTTAACACATGATTTTTCCAGTAGAATATTTTTTTTTAAACTCAGATCAACTTAATAGAGCATTCACAACATGGAAACAAACCAAATTAAATCTACATTGATCCCAAATCAAAAAAAAAAAAGTTGTGAAATTTTTTCATACAATGATCACAAAACAAGTTTCTTATGTAATAACCGTAAAATTTATGTTATTAATAAAATGAACCCGTATTTTACTTCGTATATTTTTTTTCTTGATGTTTATATGAGTAATACATATTTATTTATTTGTAACTTAGACTGTAAATTACGAACCCGGACTGACATATCACTTGAACCCATAAAATCTGTGTAGAATTTAGACTGTGTAGCACGTGGTTTCAAACGACGACCTAACCATAAAAATACAGAAAAGAGAATCTTACCCAAAATGGGTATTGTACCACCACACTTACCTAAAACCATTGGATACAAACCCCATTATCCAAACACCCCCTCCAAACCCTTGGACAATCACCACCACCGCTGAACCTCTCTCCTACCCACCGGGTTCACCCCAACTCCCCCCCTCCCCCCCCTCCCCCTCCCTACTTCCCAAACTGCCGGCCTCCCAAGTACACCCCTTTCAAATCATCACCCCCTCCATCTTGTCCATTCAGATTCTCAAATCTGTGGGTAAGCATATATGTATGTGTATATGTATACCTAGGTGTGTATATATATATATGTATGACCTTAGAGAAAGAGAAGAAACATAGCAAACACACAAACTTCCTGTCCACTCTCTACACACGAACTCACACAACCCAAAAGAGGAAGAACAAGAAGATTGAAGGAAAAGAAGCAGACGCAGAGAGAGGAAGAGAGAGAGAGAGTCTCGCCGGAGAAAGGAGAGAGAGGGAGAGACCTGAGATTGGTATATACTCCTACACCCCCTTTATATTACTCTTATGTATATTAAAACACCACACACGCACACCAGACCCCCTTTTTACGAACTAAACAGAGCTTAAGGCTCCATGAGACCTCCGGCGGCCATTAAAGCTTTACTATAGGAGCTTGAAAATCCAAACTTAACCAAAGCTTACAAAAATTATACCAAACAGACCCTCATGACCCCTACATACTCTCCCTGTAGCAGCTTCTGAGTTGGGGCTAGTTTGGTAGGCCATGCTAGGGATTATTCCCGATTTTACCAAAAAGAATAATTGATCCGTTGGAACCTTAAATGAATGAACCCAGTCCTAAGCTCATACTAAATGGTAGAGGGCTTTAAACCGGTCATTTTGGTATTAAATAGAGTAATTTACATGGAGA
Organism: Hydrangea macrophylla; assembly: GCA_033977485.1. Lineage (NCBI taxonomy): Eukaryota > Viridiplantae > Streptophyta > Magnoliopsida > Cornales > Hydrangeaceae > Hydrangea > Hydrangea macrophylla. The sequence continues at coordinate 32,060,192 of CM066987.1, forward strand.
AAGGAGCGAGATATGAAGAGAGAGAGAGAGGTTTTCCAGCAAGGACGGGCGGCGCCAGCGACGGCTTGATTTGAACGAAGAAGACACGACCCAAACGGGTTATATCGTTTACCCGTTGGGTCGAGTCGGGTACGGGTATGGGTGGTTTTAAATGTGTGTATAAACGGGTAGTGGACCGGGTTATATTAATTTCTAATGGGTCAGGTCAGATCATTTAAGTTGGATCTATTTGTGTGTAAGCGGATAACCTGTCGGATTGGGTTGGATCCGAGTTATGACTCATGAACCTATTTGGGTTTTGATTAGTTTTATTAATCAATTTTAATATTACTAATTAATCTAATGATCCGAATTAGTGATTTAATAACCTATTTTTAGAATAATTAGGACTTTAAATATTCTACTAAATAAGGTTAGTAATTATATATGTATATCTACCATTTATTTTATAAATAAATTATAAGTAAATCTTACATTATTTTAAATATTTAAAATAGATTTTTTTAAAAAGCCAAATTGTGTTGTGGAAATTATGAGATACTATTTTAAATAATACTTGTATATTCTGGAATTATACATATACTAGCATGTATCCCGTGCAATGCGCGGATACATTGTTGTCAAATTGAGCATAGAATAGTAGTATTGAATATTCATATCATGAGATATTCAACAAAAAGATTACACTACCTACTCATGGTTCAACCTTCTACAGTTTGGATTTGGGTTGATTGTTCTTTCACTATTATAATAAATACGACCACTTGAACGTAGAAATGATTATTGAGCTAAAGGACAAAATTGTGAGAAAATCATTACAAATAAAATTACTACGTGTTTTCAAAATTTTGTTTGACTTGTTAGCAGTTCTTAGAAGACATGATTAAAATCCTTGCTAGTGGAGAAATTTTAAGGTGCTCCCTACTACCACGTGGGAGATTATACCTTGCAAGACTGGAACCAATTAATGATAATACATTATTTAGGTGAGACTCACATCTTGGAACCTATAGTGAGACCTACTATATGGCCGGCCCTCCAACCTTGGGAATAGATTCTCACCGAAAAATGAAAACAACACATTGACCCTTCTAATTAAATTTTTTTTTATTTTATAAAATTGTCTATGTCCATATACAATTAGAACATTCATTCATAGTCATAAACTATAAACCAGAATCACAATCTACTATTACAAACAACAAACCTCAAATAGTAAATTTTAATATTTCAAATACAAAAATTATACTTGAAAACGTAGACCTAAAAAAAATTCACTCGGAGGCACGGTCCAAAACCATCGTGTGACCCCCTTGGGCAGCCTAACTAATTAATCGTCCCCTAATCTCCCTAAATACAAATTCCTGGTTTTGCCCCTATATGTATGGATGTGATCCCACCTAATAAACAACTCCCATTGGTCACAATACCAAATCAGCACGCTCTCGGGTTACCTTGAGTTACCTAAAAATTTCTCTTGCTCATGACCTCACTAACAAAACTTGAAAGTGTAGATAAGCTTATTTACTTTTTTTGGTCATGATAAGCTTATTTACAGTAAAATAATAAATAAAAAATGATCGCCTCAAGCCTATGGAGAGACAAAGTAAGACAGAGAAGAGAGAAAGAAACGCAAAAAAGTAAATGAGCGCCTCCAAGCCTTTTCCCTATCGGCACAACTATTTGAGCTAGGATAGATATGTATCAACTCTATGTGAATATATAAAATTACATAAATATATTTTCATCAGTTCAATGATGTGTACATATATAGGTACGTAAATACTCCCTAAAAAAATAGGTATATAAATACTGCCACGTGTCACTCCCAATGCACGAGTACGTTGTTTGTGATCAGTGTATTATGTTGCATATTTCATAATATTTTTTTTTAACTAAAATATCATTAAAAGATCTAGTTTATCATGTAAAGCAAGAGACTTCAAGATTTCTTATCAAACTTTCTCTCCAGCATAGTAATTCGGTACCGTGTGACATCTGTAAGCACGTCTCCATCATAGGGACCACCGTTGTTCTTCCAGTAGCTGCCAAAATCTGTTCTTCCACCTTGCTAATTTACATCCAAACTCACTCCGACCTTGGAAATTGACGACTCTGGAATTTGAAAAACCACTAATTACTGAAAAAAACATTGTTTAGTCGATACAGGTGTATTTTTCTCACCCTTTGCTCACCCACTACCACCATGTTGACATGTGTCTCATTAATATCCCATTCAACACTTGTATTATTAAAGCATGCATAAAATGGGGATTGATAAGGACATATGTACCGTGGAGTGGTGGTCGGCAAGCAATGATGAACAAAAATGGGATGAGAAAAAATCCACTAAACAACCATTGGATCATTTTGTTTTTAACTTATACCCCAAGTAGCTAAGACCCAATAATACCAAGTAGAAAAAGTGGCTGGGCACTGCATTGGGATGTGTCTTAGTTTTGATGTTCAACTGTGATTCACTGATGTGAAACAAACATAGTTGGCAATGTGAAGTACCAAAAGCCAAAGAAAACATTATCTCGTATTCTAATGTGAATGCACCAGCCAAATTTGTATTAATTAACATATATGCAAGCCTAATAAGCTATGCTTAAAATGAGTGAAATAAGTGATGGTCCAGCGAATGAATTTTACGTCATTTCTAGTTAAAACATGACTATTTTGGAACTAAATGTCAAATGAATTAACAAAACATGTATCTGCAAACATTTGGAGTAGGGAAATCTGCTTTCCTAAGCAAAATTATGTGGCAGGTGGCTTTCATTGGATTGGATATATCTTTGTCAGTGTCCGTGGACACTGTTCCGATTGAAATATATGGTAGAAAGTTCACTAAACAATTAATTAAGGAGTTTTTCTTTCTTTTTGTTTTTTCAAAATCTGTTTTGCAGTTTTCTAAAGACCAGGATTAAATAACAATCCATTCAAGCAAAAAACAATAATAATAAAAAGATATTCTTCTATATACTGCCCCATCTTCAAAGTTACATTCAGAAAATGAAAGTAGTAGCTAGTTGGATAACACATTCTAGCTTGTTTGTAAAGGGAAAGACAAGCAAATAGAGGTGTTGACTTGATTGCAAGGGCTGCCTGTTGGGGAAAATGTGGAAATCCCCAATATTAAGAGTAACACTTCTTAACCCTTGTCTAGTGTAAATTATATAGGAATAAATAATAATATCCAAGCCACAATGGATAATTTCCTTTCACCATAACCAAGCACAAATAATATAATAATAAGGCACCCAAGTAAGAAATAAATGACACCAAAATTTATGTGAAAAACCCTCCAATGGGGAGGGAAAAAACCACAGGGCAACTCTGCAAGATTCCACTATGTTAAATAAGGAATACAAATGTTCTCTCAAGTTTTTGCCCTAAAACTTGAGGTATACAAATCAACTAGAGAGAGTGAGTACAAAGGGTTACCTCTTAGGATTCACAATACCCAAAGGAATACAAACAAAAGCTTCTTCAAAATACCTCTTGATTTTTGGCACACAAACAATCCTTTGAAAAAACCCACTGTTCCTCCCTCACCTTGAAGCTGCCGCCGCTACACAGTCCAACAAAACCCTATATGCTTTTGTGTATATGCTGCTACAAAGAACCTCAGTATCCCTTTTGGTTTTATTCATTAGCTAAATGAATTAGCTAGCAAGGCATGGCCCACGGACCCCACATGGTCTATATAATTGACCTGAATAGAAGCCGTCCAAAGAAATAACCCCATTTACATGGGTTTTGCTCTCATTTGTTATGGAACATTCTAACACATGGTATACCCAACAAATCTCCCCCTCCATACACATGAGAGGAGGGAACACCCAACTTTGACCCCTCACTTGGAGTCCATTCCAGCTAGAGCTTTAGAAAGCTCAAGCTTCTCTCTTGTCACACCCTTTGTCATCATATCAGACGGATTCTTGTCCGTATGAATTTTTTTCAATTTCATTTCTTGCTTTTCCATCACCTCACGAATCCAGTGGTAACGAACATCAATGTGCTTTGTACAGGAATGGTATGTGGAGTTCTTGCTCATGTCCATAGCACTCTGACTATCACAATGAACCACATACTCATCTTGCTTCAAATCCAACTCTTGGAGAAACCGTTTCATCCATAACATCTCTTTATCTGCTTCAGTAGCAGCAATATACTCAGCTTCAGTGGTAGACAAGGCAACACATTTTTGCAACTTGGACTGCCATGAGACAGCTCCTCCTGCAAAAGTAAACAAGAAACTCGAAATAGACTTTCGGTCATCGATGTCCCCTGCCATATCTGAATCTGTAAACCCTTCCAAGACTGGTTTTGAACCCCCAAAACATAAACACAAACTTGAAGTGCCCTTCAAGTATTGAAGAATCCACTTGACTCCTTCCCAATGCTCTCTTCCAGGATTGGAAAGAAATCTGCTCACAACACCAACTGCATGAGCAATATCTGGCCGTGTACAAACCATCGTATACATAAGACTCCCTACTGTCGAGGAGTAAGGAACAACTGCCATTTCTTCTCTTCCTTCTCGGGTAGAGGGACACAAGATCTTACTTAACTTAAAATGACTCACAAGAGGAGTGCTAACTGGCTTAGCATCTCTCATGTTGAACTTTTCAAGCACCCGTTCAACGTATGTTTCCTGTGACAACCATATCTTCTTGGCTTTCCTGTCACGAACAATCTTCATACCCAAAATTTGTCGGGCCGGGCCTAAGTCCTTCATATCAAAGGACTTGAACAACTCTCCTTTTAGCCTGCGAATCATATTAACATCTTGTCCAATAACAAGCATATCATTAACATAAAGCAAAAGCAAAACAAAATTACCATCGAGAAACTTCTGGACATACACACACTGATCTGCAGCGATTCTCTTGAACCCATGACCTACCATAAATGAATCGAATTTCCTGTGCCACTGTCTCAGAGCTTGCTTAAGGCCGTAGAGACTCTTCTTCAACTTGCAAACCAAGTGCTCTTTCCCCTTAACTTCAAAAACCTCTAGTTGTACCATGTAAATCTCTTCCTCCAAATCACCATGAAGGAAGGCAGTCTTCACATCTAGCTGTTCAAGCTCAAGATCCATGTTAGCTACCAAACCCAAAGCAACTCGAATAGAACTCATCTTCACCACCGGTGAGAAAGTCTCATCAAAATCAACGCCATGCTTCTGCCCGAAGCCCTTAATAACTAAACGAGCCTTATACTTTAGTAGCTTGTCACCATACTTCTTCAACTTGAACACCTATTTGTTTCTCAACGCTTTTCTGCCCTGAAGAAGATCAACCAACTCATAAGTGTTGTTCTTATGCAAGGAATTCATCTCATCTTGCATAGCTTGTACCCAACTGCCTCTGTCTCTGTGAGTCTGAACTTCCTGAAAACTCTCTGGCTCCCCCTCATCTGTAAGCAAAATATACTCAGAACTGGAATACCTGACTGATGGCCTGTGCTCTCTAGTCGATCTCCTGACTTGAGGTACTGCAATCTCTGGTGAATGGGGCTGTTCCCCCTGCTCAACACATTCTGTATCTGGCACATCATCATTATCCCCAAATTCTGGAACATCTATAACTGGCTCATATTGTACTTCTCCCCCATATGTGGCACCTTGTGATGTGGAAGGAACTGATGTGAGGTCTGGAGCACTGCTCGCTCTAGGCTGTGTAGGTTTCTCAAAATCTGCCAAAGTCTGATGCTCATGAAAAATCACATCTCTGCTTCTGATCACCTTTTTATTTTTTGGATCTCACAACCTGTACCCGAACTCTGCATCTCCATAACCAACAAAGATACATGGAGTAGCTTTGTCATCAAGCTTAGATCTCTGCTCCTTAGCAACGTGTGCAAATGCCTTACACCCAAACACCCTCAGATAAGAGTAGGAAATATTACCACCAGTCCATATCTTCTCTGGAATCTCAAAATCTAATGGAGCTGAAGGAGATCTATTAATCAAGTAGCAAGTTGTGCGAACTGCTTCACCCCAGAATGACTTATGCAGCTTAGCCATTCGTAACATGCATCTGACTCTCTCTACAATAGTGCGGTTCATCCTCTCGGCCACACTATTGTGCTGTGAGGTACGTGGAACTGTCCTCTCACGCTGTATACCATGACTTGCACAATATGCTTCAAACTCTTTTGAAGTGTACTCTCCCCCGTTATCAGTACGAAGGCACTTCAAATGTTTTCCTATCTCTCTTTCCACCATGGCATGGAACCTCTGAAAATGCTGAAAGACCTGGTCTTTTGTTTTCAGAAAATACACCCACACTTTATGTGAAGCATCATCAATAAAAATAAGAAAATACTTATTACCACCCAAAGACTCCACCTCAATGGGACCACAAACATCAGAATAAACCATATCAAGCAACTTGGTTTTTCTTTTACTAGAAGCATGAAAGGAAACTCTATGGTGCTTACCAAATAAGCAATAATCACAAGGGTTAAGAATTGTACCTTTGGCAAAGGGAATGAGGGACTTCTTTGCCAGAATCTACAACCCTTTCTCACTCATGTGCGCCAACCGCATGTGCCACAAATTTGGTGAAGACTCATCCTCAATTGTATTGAGCCCGCTTGAACACACCTTCACATGAGTCTTGTACAAATTATAACAAAGTTTCCCTTTTGCAACAACTAGGGACCCTTTGGTTAGTTTCTACTTTCCGCTTCCAAAAAAGTTATCGTAACCCATCTTATCTAGTGCAACACCAGAAATCAAATTTAAACGTAAATCAGGAACATGCCGAACATCCTTCAATGTCAAAGTGCAACCCAGGTCCTATCCCCTCAATCTTGGAATAGCTGGTACTACCCATCTTCATAGTACCAAAGTCACCAGCTTTGTACGAAGTGAAGAACTCTCACCTAGGAGTAGCATGGTAGGAGGCGACTGTATCAACAACCCATTCAACATCACTATCTGTAACATGTAGGCACTCCTCATCTCCAAATGAGAGTACCACCACATCCTCAGAAACTGTTGCTGTAGTATTCTTGTCTTCTGACTTTTTCTCAGTATTACCCTATTTCTGGTCTCTCTTATGAATTCTACAATTTTTGCTCGTGTGGCCTTCCTTATTACGATAATAGCATACAAAACCTCCTCTCGTTTGTGACTTGCCTCTGTTGTTCTTGGACTTACTACGATCTTTAGATCCTTTCCAAGACCCTCTGTTCGGATTCCTACCCCTATTCTCCGTGACAAGAGCCTGTGTCTGATCTGTACCCATACCCTTTCGCCTGGCTTCCTCATTAAACATGCTGTCTTTAACAATCTCCAAAGTCAGCTTGCCATTGGGAGCTGAATTACTAAGAGACACAACCAACGTCTCCCAACTATCAGGCAAAGAACTCAATAAAAGCAAAGCTTGAAATTCATCATCTAAATTCATCTTCATCGTAGCCAACTGATTAACTATACTCTGAAAGTCACTCAAGTGCTCGGCAACAGAATTCCCATCTTTGAATTTCAAGTTCACAAGCCTTCGAATCAAGAAAGCTTTGTTCTGTGTGGTCTTCCTCTCATACATAGACTCTAATTTATTCCATAAACTTTATGCATTAACTTCTTGGGCAACGTGGTGAAACATGGTGTGATCAACCCACTGTCTAATTTGACCCACTGTCTTCCGATTTGATTTTACCCAATCCGCATCGGACATAGTTGTAGGCTTGGCCGTATCACCCTCAATCGGATCATACAAATTCTTACAATAAAGGATATCCTCCATTCGCGGTTTCCAAATTGCATAATTTGAAGCCGTGAGCTTAATCATTGAATTTGATGATTCCTCCATTTAATTACACAAGACAACAAATAATAATTAACCTTAGCTTTGATACCACTTTGTTGGGGAAAAATGCGGAAATCCCCAATATTAGGAGTAACACTTCCTAACCCTTGTCTAGTGTAAATTAAATAGGAATAAATAATAATATCCAAGCCACAATGGATAATTTCCTTTCACCACAACCAAGCACAAATAATATAATAATAAAGCACCCAAGCAAGAAATAAATGACACCAAAATTTATGTGGAAAACCCTCCAATGGGGAGGGAAAAAACCACAGGGCAACTCTGCAAGATTCCACTATGTTAAATAAGGAATACAAATGTTCTCTCAAGTTTTTGCCCTAAAACTTGAGGTATACAAATCAACTAGAGAGAGTGAGTACAAAGGGTTACCTCTTAGGGTTCACAATACCCAAAGGAATACAAGCAAAAGCTTCTTCAAAATACCTCTTGATTTTTGGCACACAAACAATCCTTTGAAAAAACCCACTGTTCCTCCCTCACCTTGAAGCTGCCGCCGCTACGCAGTCCAACAAAACCCTCTATGCTTTTGTGTATATGCTGCTACAAAGAACCTCAGTATCCCTTTTGGCTTTATTCATTAGCTAAATGAATTAGCTAGCAAGGCATGGCCCACGGACCCCACATGGTCTATATACTTGACCTGAATAGAAGCCGTCCAAAGAAATAAGCCCATTTACATGGGTTTTGCTCTCATGTATTATGGAACATTCTAACACATGGTATACCCAACAAATCTCCCCCTCCATACACATGAGAGGAGGGAACGCCCAACTTTGACCCCTCACTTGGAGTCCATTCCAGCTAGAGCTTTAGAAAGATCAAGCTTCTCTCTTGTCACGCCCTTTGTCATCATATCAGACGGATTCTTGTCCGTATGAATTTTTTTCAATTTCATTTCTTTCTTTTCCATCACCTCACGAATCCAATGGTAATGAACGTCAATGTGCTTTGTACGGGAATGGTATGTGGAGTTCTTGTTCAAGTCCATAGCACTTTGATTATCACAATGAACCACATACTCATCTTGCTTCAAATCCAACTCTTGGAGAAACCGTTTCATCCATAACATCTCTTTACCTGTTTCAGTAGCAGCAATATACTCAGCTTCAGTGGTAGACAAGGCAACACATTTTTGCAACTTGGACTGCCATGAGACAGCTCCTCCTGCAAAAGTAAACAAGAAACCCGAAATAGACTTTTGGTCATCGATGTCCCCTGCCATATCTGAATCTGTAAACCCTTCCAAGATTGGTTTTGAACCCCCAAAACATAAACACAAACTTGAAGTGCCCTTCAAGTATCGAAGAATCCACTTGACTCCTTCCCAATGCTCTCTTCCAGGATTAGAAAGAAATCTGCTCACAACACCAACTGCATGAGCAATATCTGGCCGTGTACAAACCATCGCATACATAAAACTCCATACTGTCGAGGTGTAAGGAACAACTGCCATTTCTTCTCTTCCTTCTCGGGTAGAGGGACACAAGATCTTACTTAACTTAAAATGACTCACAAGAGGAGTGCTAACTGGTTTAGCATCTCTTATGTTGAACTTTTCAAGTACCCGTTCAACGTATTTTTCCTGTGACAACCATATCTTCTTGGCTTTCCTGTCACGAACAATCTTCATACCCAAAATCTGTCGGGCCGGGCCAGGCCTAAGTCCTTCATATCAAAGGACTTGAACAACTCTCCTTTTAGCCTGCGAATCATATTAACATCTTGTCCAATAACAATCATATCATCAACATAAAGCAAAAGCATAACAAAATTACCATCGAGAAACTTCTGGACATACACACACTGATCTGCAGCGGTTCTCTTGAACCCATGACCCACCATAAATGAATCGAATTTCCTGTACCGCTGTCTCGGAGCCTGCTTAAGGCCGTAGAGACTCTTCTTCAACTTGCAAACCAAGTGCTCTTTCCCCTTAACTTCAAAAACCTCTGGTTGTACCATGTAAATCTCTTCCTCCAAATCACCATGAAGGAAGGCAGTCTTCACATCTAGCTGTTCAAGCTCAAGATCCATGTTAGCTACCAAACCCAAAGCAACTCGAATAGAACTCATCTTCACCACCGGTGAGAAAATCTCATCAGAAGCCCTTGACAACTAAACGAGCCTTATACTTTAGTAGCTTGTCACCATCCTTCTTCAACTTGAACACCCATTTGTTTCTCAACGCTTTTCTGCCCTTAGAGAGAAGGAAACGTTTTAAATGATGACATTCATTCTCTTCCCTTTCCCTTATGTAATGACTAATTCTAGGCTATTTAAAAATGGTTTTAAATATCAAAATTTGACTTTTAAATATTCTAAAAATATATTGAAGGGTATTTTATACTCTAGTATTAGAAGATATTAATTATTAGGAGTTACACATATTATTATTTAAGCCTAAATAAAATATCAAAAAATTAGCCATAAATTCCTCCCTATCCAAAATTTTTGAATTTGGCCCAACTTAAAAAAGATGTCAACAGTAGGTCCAAAAATAGTGAAATCCCCAAATTGAGGTAAGTATTTACTTTTTTACCCACAAGTGTTATGTACATAATTATATACAGATATATATAAATATATTCAAATATATATAGTATATAATTAAGGATTATATGAGGATTTTCAGTTACAAACAAACCCTTTGAATGTGGAATAATTATGGAAACTAATCCTAATATCTGATAGTAAATCTCATAGTCTTTTAGTTTGAATTTTTGTATATATAAATATATATATATATATATATTCATATACATATCATGGTCACAATCACACATTGACTTGCCAATATGATTTTCATATACATATATTTATACATCTACATATAGTATACACGTTATTATGGAAATCATTAAATTCAAACTTCAACTATTCAATGATTTTCATATACCGAATTTGGGTATTAAATCCCATAATTATAGGGATTTAAATCACATTAATCTATATTGATTACCTTGTAAAAAAAATCTATATTGATTACACAATTGTCATATCTTTAATGATTTTCATATCTTTTAGTGCTACGTCAAATGGTTTGTTAGATTATACACTGCCATTTTTTTAAACTGAAAGTGAATGAAAGCACAAAAAATCATGATCAAAACAAAACCAACATCATTAATAAAACACCCAACAAGAGTCAATTTTTATACTGAAAATCAGTGAACAAGTGCAAACTCAACACATTTCTACACTGAAAATCAACACAATTTTACACTGAAATTCAGTGAAAGCACAAAAAAAAAAAAAAAAAGCCATCACCATTAATCAAAACAAAACCCAACAAGAGTCAATTTTTACACTGAAAATCAGTGAACAAGTGTAAAGTCTACACATTTCTACACTGAAAATCAACACAATTTTTACACTGGAAATGAATGAACAAATCGGTGAAAATGAAAAGTTTTAACACTACAAATACCTAAAGCAAGAAACCAAAACTGAAGCTAAAACCCATAAAGAATTTGAATCAAAAACCAAAACTGAACCAAGCAAGAATCTTAAGCCCAATTACCACTTCGCTCATGTAGAGAAACCCTCAGTACCTTCTCATCAAGATATAGTAGCGGCTTAGTACGAGGATGAAGCCGCTAGCTGAGGTGTGACCGGAGACGGTGGCAATTATCGGCATCGAAAAAGAGATCAGATTGACGACGATAGATCAAAACTTGGAAGACATGAAGAGGAGTCGATTAAAGACATTGGCGGAGTTATTGGCCCTCGTGAGATCGTAGCCGTCGGAGAAGAACTTGTGCACAGTGGTGATGAGGGCAGAGGAAGTGGAGGATTCAGATCAGAGGCGGTGGAAGGCGGCGGCGATGGAGTCGAGGATCTCTTTCTCTCCCTCTCTCTCTACTTTCTCTCTCTTTTTGACTTTCTTTTGGGTATATATATAGATATACATACTGAATATGATTTTAAATTTAAAAGTTCATTTTTTTAGCAGTGATTGTGCATATCTGGATATAGAAGGGTAATGTGATCCAAAGTAAAATTTGTGGACCTATCACCAAAATATTTTTCTGGGTAGACCTACTATAATAAAGTTACACTAAAATGAATTTAATACTAATTAACCCATAAAAAATAAGGAATTGTTTTAAAACATAACTTTAATTATCAGAAAATTATATCAACTTCCCCTAATGCCTAATGCCTTGTTTTATAAATTATTATTTGTAAAATCCAAACTTTAGTAGTATAATGTTATTTAAAATATTTATAAAGGATCCGTTTGATTGTATTTTAAATTATTTAAATACCAAACGAATTCCGAAAATTTCAAAAAAAATACCACTAGTCAATTTTAAGGCCTAGGATTTAATACAAATATTTATGAGGACCAAATGTCTTCCTAAAATATATTTTATAATTAGGGTGTTCCTAAGTCTATTATTAGACGATTAAAACTTCAATAATTCATAGAAAATAAACCGTACTTCAGAAAAATACGCGGTCAATTCCTAGAGTCTTAAAATAATGTCTAGAATGTTCCCTCAAAGTTTGGTGACCTTTTGACAGGGTTAAAAATATGGCTTTTTTTTAGGGCCCATTCTGGTATAGAAAAACCCAGCCTTTTATATGACAGACTCCGATTTGAGTCTAGTCAATGGCGTTAGACTTAGAATGATGTCTAGATCATCATATTAAGGTTTAGGGACCCATTCTGCACAATTACCATTATGCCCCCTATTACTAGTATGCATATTAATCGCCGTTCTATGTTTATGAATTGTAGGGACTGCAGCTACGCTCGTTTTTTCGAACCTGCATCGAGGTGAGTCATCCTAACTCACTTGGTATATTATAGAATTATTCTTTGTACATTATGTGAATACCCAGTGCGTCCTGTGTGGACGTAGCTGATAAGTATTATATAGGAGAATGTTAAGATTTCTATTTATATAATGAACACATGTTTAGTTAACTATACTCCATGCTTGGTTAATAATTGTTGTTATTTCTGCTTATTATGTGTTATGGTTATACAATCACATGAACATTCATATAAACGTAATCGAGTCATGATGTCAATGTTGACGTCAGCATGGTTAGTCAAGGAGACTAACCCAGTCACATTGTCATACATGTTGAGTGGATCGCGAAGGTCCGAGTTATACAGTCAAATCAATGGGAACAACGATAAAATGCTATAGGGTTCTGCTAGGCGACGATAGAAAAAGTACCCATTGAAATCATTGAAGTTAAACATGAGTTGATGGCTTATACGCTAAAGGCCCTGTTAGGCGACGATAGCAAAATATCCATCTGAACTTTGAATACAATAGTTACCTTGTATAATGCTATAGGGCACTGCTAGGTGACGATAGAGCTGTAACTATTCTATCTCCAGGCAAGGTCACGAGGACCTAAGAGTACAATGATTACACTCTGTTTAAAACCAAAATGCTATAGGGCCTTGCTAGGCGACGATAGCAACATAATCATTCTACTCTAAGCTAACGGCGTTACACTGGTAATGTAACAAGTCACATGAGTCAGCATCAGTGTCTGAGTAAAGTCAAATATATCGATATTGCATCGTGTCATCATACCATCATGTTATATGTCTATCAAATGTTTATTTTCAAGATATTCGGCGTACTTGTATACTATTGCTTGTATTAGGAGTGATCGGTTAGACGAACTCACTTAGCTTCAAAAGCTAATACTGTAATAACCTGCATTTCCATTTATTCCTAAATTACATTTTCATATTTAATTTGTAATTGCACTGTCATATTTAATTTCATTTGGTATTGACTGCTTCATTTAAACTACATTTCTCATGTTCTAAATTTTATTTCTTGAATTATTGCAAGCTAAGAATGTTATTGGGGTCAAATTGCAATTTTTACAAAAGTTAGTAATACCTGTATGGATTTCAAAATCTGTATTTCAAAACGGTGAAAATAACTTCTATTGACTCAATCAGTATTTTTATGAAACCAGAAAATCAATTCTTAAGTTAAAATGGAATTCCCGTATTTTTGTGGTGACCACCGCGCCCCGAAAATACCAGTTTATGTTCAAAACTGTCCATGTTGTGTTTAACTTCCACAGATTTTGGAAGTGACCGATTTGGACATTTGCTTTATTTCCAATTATGGCAAGTGATGATTGCCTTGTGCCTTGTTTGGGAACATACAACTTGTATGTGCAAATGTTGTGCCATAAGCTAAATTGCCAAACAACATCAATCTTAATTGACCCCTATTCAAACCTATACTTGCCTCTTGGAATAACAGATGAGTTAATACTCATCTGTGAATATATATCATTCACGTATGTATACATCTGTGTATATTCTCCAGCTTGTATAATTGATCATCTAAATCAGGATTTAAAAACCAATTGATTTTGTTGAGTATAGCACACAAGACTTGGCCTCCAAGTTCATCTAGTGCAATTGCTATACATACAACACTCACACACTTAGGCTCTCATTTTTTCTACTCATTCTGCATTAACACACAGAGAGAAAAGAGAGAGTGCAGAGAGTTCATACAGAATTCATTTTAGAGAGAGAAAGCCTATATCTCCATAGCCAAAGCTTGAAATTGGTTTCTTATTTGCTTATTCTTTCTCAACAACCTCTTCATTCTTGAACTCACTGAGTATTTTAAACTCACTCTTAATGTAAAAGTCATGTCTATTTACTGCTTATATGTGTGTATTGTAGCTACTATTGCTAATTTCGTCCATGGAAGCTTGAGCTTCAAAATCATGATTTTTCAAACCTTAACCAAAACTTGTTTTTAGAGTTGATTATGAAAGATTATACCTCATTGATGATATGTCTGAAGTTTTAGAACACAATTCGTTCATATAAGAAAGTATATTGAAAATGAAGTTTTGACATGTTTTAGTTTTTCCTAAAATTGGAGAGCTATGGATCAAATGGTGTTAAATTGACTTTGGATTCTTAATCCTTGTAAAAAAACCGAAGAGAATCATATATTATATGTCCTATATACTTTAGAATTCCAAAATGGGTCATTTTAGACCCTGAATTGCTGAAACAGGGCAATCTGACGAAGAAGATGAAGCCTCAGCATTAACTCGCGCCACGATCGCGCGCGCGAGAAATCGCGCGAGCGGCCCGCGCACGCGAGGTATGCTTCCCCAGGCAGAAAGGAAAGTTTATGTATATATAAAATGAATTTAGGCAGATCGCGCTAGCGAGGGTCGCGCGATAACCCTTTCGCGCGAGCGATCCGCGCGCGCGACCCTCGTTTTCTCAGGCAGACAGAAAAATATATATATAAAAAGGAAATTTGGGCATATCGCGCGAGCGGCCCGCGCGAGCGGCCCACGCGCGCGAGGTCTGGCAGTTTCTGGTTTTGTTTATTTTATGCTAAGGGACTGTTTGGTTCAACTTTTTAGTACTGTTAAGGCTCTGTTTGGGAAATTTAGTTAATTAGAACTCTATTGGGTTATGTTTGAATGATTAAAACATTGTAGTATGACTCATCAATTCCCGTACGCGTGTTGTTCCTTTAATTCAGCATTTTTGCTTTCGTTTAAGTGCATACCATTCCTGTGGGGTCAGTGGTACATGCATGGGGGTGTCAGTCTGTGTAGAAAAGAGTAATGGTCAGTGTGAAAAGAGTTAGATGTTGTAGTTGTGATTGTGGTTGTGAATTGAGTTGTGGTTGAGTTGTGGTTGTGGTTGAGTTGTGATTGTGGTTGTGGATTGAGTTGTGGTTGAGTTGTGGTTGTGGTTGAGTTGTGGTAGTGGTTGTGGAGAGGGTATCTTTGAAATGCGACGGTGGCAAATATGGACACTCCCTGACGCCCATGGAAGCGTTAAAGTGTGTGAAGCCGAACTCGGACATTCCCTGGCACCCATGGTAGTGCTAAAGTGTGGCCTACGGACACTCCCTGATACTCGAGTCTGGATACTGCGTGAGGGGTTGCCCCGGTATTTGCATGGCGGTTAGGGTATTCAAAGTGTGAGGCATTGGACACTCCCTGGTACCCCGGACCAAAGTGTGAGGCAAACTGGACACTCCCTGGCGCCCCGTTGCTAAAGTGTGGCTATCTTAGTGTTTCAAAGATACCAGGAGTAAGATAGTGGGTTGTTGTGGCTGTCGAGAGAAAAGAGTCGGCAAGATGAGTGTGGTGCATTGTCTCATTACACGAGTATCTGTTTTTATGAATGAACGACCTTTAATATATTCCTTGTTGTTTTATAAATGAATTCTTTCTACGGTTTAACTATTGATTTTACAAACTGATAATGGAAAAAAAAGGTAAATGGGTATGTTTTACATTTAAAGTCATGTTTTTAATACTCACCAGCTTCTTGAAGCTAACGACGTTGATGCGTCCTGGACATTCGTGTTCAGGCTTTTCAGGATATAACCAGGAGGAATCATACGACTATGCTAATTGAGAATGGCTGCTTCTGGAATGAAGAAACTGTTTATCATATGTTTTAAGTTATGAACTGTTTTGTTTTATAAGGATGACTGTAACAGACACTAAGTTATTGTTTTATTTTAAGGCGGTCTGTGCCTTAGTTGACCCCGTATCATAAGATGTAATAAGTTAGAAAATTTTTGTAAGCCTTGATTGCTTTACTCTGATTATTATGTTTTGTTGTTCGACGTTTGGGACGGAATCGATCCTTCAAACTGTCGCGACCTACGGGTCCATAAAGGAAATTAAACGCTTTCCTTATTTATGCTACGTCGGGGCGTGACAAATACTCTTCCTGCCCTGGACATAATAAGTCTAGGTTATAATGAAGAAAACCATCAAGGTGACCATGAAGATTAATATCACTATCCTCAAAAGGGAACTATCAGGAAGGTTATCCCGAGGAAGACTTTCAGGAAGAGTATGATAATGAAGGGTATGTGTATGCCAGCTAGAAAGAAGACCCTGGCCTACTACCGCATTAAGATTTCCGTTATGCTTTAAGAAACTATCTTTTGTTAATGTAATAATTTAAGTGGCATCGATCGCCCAAACTAATCTTTTGTGGTTTTCATTTGGAACTTCTGTAATAGACTAAGTAGCAAAATAATTAAAGTTCCCCCATGAACACAATTAGACGTTTTGATTATTCTTACTCTGATGTATCTATGATTAGAACGCTTGTACGAATATGTCAGTCTTATGTAACTAGTCATGGCTCATGGATCTAGAAGGGAAAATTTTATTTCCCTCTAATTTTCGCTACTCTGGGGCATGACATCTTATACCACCGAAAAGTTGTGAAATTTCACTAAGTTGGTGAAAATTCACTGAAAAGTGAAAAATGCTTGCTGCACTAGCTTGTGGTCATGCGGTGGTCATGGATCTGCTCATGGTGGTCCCGGTGGTGGTAGATCTAGTCGCAGTGGTAGTGGATCTAAAATTGGTGGTGGTCGGACGACAGGTCTCTAAGCTTTATCCAACATTTCAATCTCTCTCTCCATTGCCTCTACTAGTTTCTCAAAGCCTCATTCTCAACATCACTTCCATTAACCAAATCATCCTCTAATTCAACCATCATCAGGCCGGGATACGAATTAGAGGATGATTTGGTTATGGTGGTTAGTGCTAAGAGGGAGAAGTGGTCGATGTGGTGGTGGTGGTGATGGGGGTGATGGTGGTCAGCGGAGAAGGTGGTCGGTGGTCAGTGCTGAGAGAGAGAGAGAGAGAGAGAGAGAGAGAGAGAAAGAGATAGATGGAAGAGAGAGAGAGAGAGAGAGAGAGAGAGAGAGAGAGAGAGAGAGAGAGTGTGTGTGTGTGTGTGTGTGTCATGCCACATAGTAGTAAAAATAGAGAAAATAAACTCCTTTTTGGACTCATAGGCCATGACAGTTGAAAGTCGCCACATTGTCCATAACCAAAGTCTAATCATCAGAATAATGAATCAAACCACGCATTGGAAAGTTCTAAGGTCAATATACAAAATCAGAGTTTACTACTAAACTATTACCAAATCCATAAGTAGTAGCAGAAGAAGAAAATAAAGTATTATGGCAATGTATGCCGATTACAAACTTAACTATTACAACAGTCTCTAAAACATAAACATAAACATAAACATAAACTGTCTACGGCAAGCTCTAGGTCTTCAGCTCGCGTAGTAGTCTTCTCCAACATAGCCTCTATCATAGTTGGCTTCCTCCTCATAGCCTCGGGTAACACATTCCTCCCATGCATACTCATAACCCTAGCCTGCTGGACGTAGAACATCCTGCGGCATAAAACACTGCCAGCTATGAAAGTCGAGTGAATATAAACACTAACAGAGTATCTACAGATTTGTAGCATACATAACAACAACATTATTAAGAATCATCTCATCGGTCACGTTACGAATGCACCAACTCAATATGCATAATTACCAAATAGGCATTATATAAGTATTGGAATCAAAATATTCATGGGCTATTTCACATCTTATTCATTGAGTTGCTTAGAATTTGATTTTTTCGGATCCCCTGCTATAAGTTGTTGCTGATTTATTTCAATATTCTCCCACGTACATGGCTTCTGATTGGTAAACCTTCCGGCACATGTTTATTATTGATCACTGGTCATTCTCAATATTTAGGTAGAAGTTGATCTGGCACTTTCATCTCATGCCAATGCTCAGTGGTGGTATGACTGAAGAAAAGACATGAGACCAAACAGGAAAAGACTGTTACAGATCATGAAAAAGCCTTCAAAGCTGCAGAGAAAAAAACTCGACTTCAGCTTTCATAGGTTGATCCAAATTTAAGTGGTACCTATGTCTTTGACTGAATATGCTTGTGCTACTATTAGTTACATACATGTCATAAACTAAATATTTTCCATTGTCTTATGCCATTTGATGCACTAACCAGATGGCTCATGAATTTTAATTTGTCACTATATGGACAATTGACCTTTGGCGGAGCCAACTACCCAGTGGTTCTTGGGAAGTCAAGCCCTATTGTATTCACTTCTAGAGTTTGTTGTGGAACATATCCCCGAATGAAAGCATAGGTAACTTGCTTAAATCACAATCAACATGCATATATATTCTGGGCTTTACTCTTTTATTAAGATTATTAACTAGCTCACATAAAGTCTTTCATTTTTGTAGGTACAAAAGTTCAAATTGTGATGGGAAATTCTAACAAAAGAAACCACGTTTTTGTTGGGTTAATTTTTTCATAATGGTATATATACAATAGTTGATTCCACTATTTTGGTAGGTTTTCTATGAATATAACATATATTGATATGATTAGTTTAATAAGTACATGAAGATCGATTGGATTTTTTTATTTTTTTATTTGAATTGGGGGTATTGAGATGATTATATGGAATGAAATTGATTGATTGGTAGATATAATTATGTGTAGTTTTGTACATAGTGGTGATATATTGGAGCAATCACCATTTAAAAAAAAAAAATTATTTTATACATTTATGTCGGTTTTTAGCCGACATAAATAAATAGCCTTTCATTTCACTTTTTAAGTATTTATGTCAGTTTTTTGTAGTATTTATGCTGCTTTTTATGCATTTATGTCAGTTTTTTGAAATATTTATGTCAATTCTTGGTAGTGTTTATGTCGCTTTTTAAGTATTTATGTCAGTTTTTCGAAATATTTATGTCGGTTTTTGGTAATATTTATGTTGCTTTTAAGTATTTATGTGAGTTTTTTGAAACATTTATGTCAGTTTTTGGTAGTATCTATGTTGCTTTTTAAGTATTTATGTCAGTTTTTTGAAACATTGATGGCGGTTTTTGGTAGCATTTATGTCCCTTTTCGAAAAACATTTATGTCAATTTTGCGATTGCCCCCATTTATGTCGATTTTTGTTGAATAAAAAATCAACATAAATAGCTATTTATGCCACTTTTTAACCGGCATAAATAGGGTTTTTTTAATAGTGGCATCATTATTACCGACCACGATGACCTGCCATCAGCGCCTTCGAGCTTGACGATCAGCCATCACCGGTGACATCGCTTGTTGTGAAGGCTAGAGAGAAGACGATGAGAGAGAAAGTCTAGACAGAGAGGCAGAAGGACAGCGAGGATCGATCTGATCGAGAAAAGGTATCGCTTATATATGTGTATATATATATATGCACATAGTGATGAAGCTTAAGCACGTCTGGACCACCGTATTGTGGCAAAAGCACCGCTCTACAATTGGTGACGATGCCCCTAATAAACCCTAGCTTCCTCGAACAACCAAGCATTGATTCTGAATCGGCGTTTGTAGGACCATTGAATCGCAACAAAAATGAAGAAAATTAGAGATCAATAGAGCGTTGGGAGGCTGAATGGAGAAAATTAGATCAGTGAGAGTGAGGGCTTTTCTTCTAAATTCTAATTTAATCACGCAACGAATCAAGAGAGAGAGAGAGAGAGAGAGAGAGAGAGAGAGAGAGAGAGAGAGAGAGAGAGAGAGAGAGAGAGAGGGTGAAGGGGGAATGATGAGGGACGTGTAAGTGTGTTTATGTTGATAGCTAGTTGCCTTCCATTTGCAATGATGAGCTTCAGTGGCTCTTCTGTGAGTTCTGGTTACTTTTAATTCTAGTTGTAGACTCCATATAGTTTGTTTTACATGTACCCTTTTGTAAAAAGAAATCATTGGAACCATCAAAGAATAGTGAAAATGTAGTACTATTTTATTAAGTGAAATTTCACTTGATGTTTTCTGTATGGAGGACCGTTTGAAAATTTTAGGCAAAAGCTCGTAGAAGTTATTTTCAAGAGTTTAAAGTCCGCCTTGATTCTTAATTTGTTAAAAAGTTCGTCAAATGTCAAGTTAAGTGAAATTTCTCTTAATATTCATGTATGCCAATTGAAATTTCACTTAACATTTTTGTATGGAGGACCTTTCCCTAATTAATAATTTTGAAGTTAAGTGTTGTTTTTGCTCTTATTTATGATGTTTTAGAGGACTTATAGAAGTATTTTCCCTCTTCTTTTAAGTGGTTGCTTCTACATTTGACGATTTGAAATAAATTTGAAATCTTAAGGATTCAGAGACATTTTCTAAAATATCAGTTTAAAGTAAATTTGAAGAGTTTAAAGTCCAATTTGATCTTATTTTTTTAAAAAAATTCATCAAAGGTCAAGTGAAATTTGACTTAATATTCATGTATGCCAAGTGGAATTTCACTTAACTTTTTTTTATATGCAGATTATGCGGAAATCTCTAGAAGTAATTGTTAAGAGTTTAAAATCCAATTTGATACTTTAATATGGTAAAACTCAAATGTTTGGTTAAGCGACATTTCACTTATATTCATGTACGGGCTCAGTGAAATTGTATTTAATATTCATGTATAAAGGACCATTCCCTAATCAAGAATTTTAATTGTAAAAAAGTTCCTTAATGGTCGAGTTAAGTAAAATTTCACTTAAGATACATGCACGGGTCCACTGAAATTTCACGTAATATTCTAGGGAGAGAGAAACAGATTTGAGAGACAGGGGAAAGAGTTTTGTCATTTTGGCATTTTTGATCCAATCTTATGGATTTTAACCAAATGTTAACAAGAAAAATTAGAGTGCAATTTTGCTCACCTCAAAATTGCTCACACATTGCTTACCCAACTCTCTCATTGGTTAATGTAATGGAACCCATGACTTTTTACCATTAATTAATCATTATTTAGTCATGGATCCCACTGCATTAACCAATGGGAGAGTTGGGTGGGCAATGGATGAGAAATTTTGGAGTGAGCAAAAATGTATTCAAAAAAATTAAGTGAAATTTTACTTCATTTTGATTTTTTTTTTCTTTTAGAATTTTATATGCAATATAGGTCTTGTTTGAAAAATCTCAACTTGTTGATTTCAAATATATAATTTTTTTCAAAATCTGAGTTACCGTTTGGTAGACATTATTTTGAAATTTACAAAGAAAAAAAATCGGACAAGCATCATGCTGACATCAGCAACACGCCGCCATCAGCAAGTGTTGTTGTGCGCCCACTAGCACAGATATTGTGCGCGTGACCAAGGGGGGTCTACATGGGGGCAAGAGGGGACACTTGCCCTCTCTCAACTTTTTAAATTTATTTTTTTTACCCTATGTATTTAATATGTTATATGCTTATGCCCCTTCTAAAACTTTTACTTTACCCCTTCAAAACTCAAAAATCTAATTTTGCTCCTTAATTTTTTATAATTTTTTTTATACCTAAATAAACATATTATTTCACTCGATTAGTCTCAACAATTTCAGGTCTTATAGGTATTCCTTTTAAACAACCAGGTTCTAAAGAGTACGCCCTCTCTTTATTAAAGAGAAGGCCTCTGTTTTGACCGTCGGATCATGTTTAAAAACTGTGAAATGACAACACTGCCCTTAATAAAAATATAATTTGACGGCTAAAACAGAGGCCCTCTCTTTAATAAAGAGAGGGCGTCCTCTTTAGAACATTTTCGTCCTTTTAAATATACTAGGATTCTTTGTTTATAAGAAAAACTAGTGTAAAAAATAAAAAAAAATTAGGTATATGAGTACAATATTTTTTTTGACAAAGTTGTAGAGAGATTAGTTTATCTTTGAATAATTATATTTTAGCCCTGAACTGAACACTATATGTAGAACTCACGGAACAATCACAATTTTTGAACACCCCGAAAATCCAAAAAAATTGGCTCGGAGCCACTGTGCGCCCTCATACCCCAATGTAAGAGTGTGTTCCTGTGAAATCAAATGCTGAATCCGTCCCTACACATGACTAATGTGGACAATTTGGTCAGAATATTACGCATAGACCCTCAAAGGTGACAAAAAAAATTATGGACCAAATTGATTAAAAGCCCATTTTTAAAGACCTTGGACCAAGTGTCCCTTATTTTTATTTTTATTTATGAAGTTACTTTGTACTTGCTTGTTTAGTCATAGAAGTTTAGACTATTCAAATTGTAGACATTGGCTATACTCTAGGACATACATTGTATTTGGATCAGCTACAAACATTTAAGGAATTAAGCACCTTGGGTGAAGGGCATGTTACTTGAAAGAAACAATCAAAGACTCATCACATGCATATTCACTTTAATTCATTGAACATATAACCCACGTGTTCGTTTATTACTCCAGCTCTTTGGGAACAGCAGGTTGTAATTAGACTATTAGAGTAATATGTACAATTCTCATTTGAATTTTAAATTTGATCCTCTCAATTGCTGTGATATTGTACCATGTATTGTGATAGTGGTAGTAGTTGTGATAACACAAATCTGCATGTGCTAATACTCGCATAGCATTTGGGGGGGTGGTGGGGGGTTGTTTGTGTGTGTGTGTGACATTCCAAAACAAGGATTACAACCTACAAAGGGCATACCCAAAAAAAAAATCGAAAGGATTTTAACCAAAAAAAAAAAAAAAATAAGAACATAAGCAAAAAGAAAAACAAAACAAAACAAAACAAAAAAACAAGAACATAAGTAAAGAACTTAATCTTGGATTTACTAATCATTTAACATGATATCTAAGCTTTGCACTTTGTTATCTATCCCCATCGTGATACAGTTATATGTAATAAACTAGCCGACAACCCGTGCAATGCACATGAGTCTAATTTAATGATTTTTTTGGTACTCTTTACTATTAGCTCATAATAAATATGAAAAAGTTCAACTTAGCTAAGACTTAACGAAACAACACGAGGAAATCAAAGAAACAAACAAAGTCTCTAAAAAAAAATACAATAATCATATCATATATATTAATAAAAAAAAAACCAGAAAATGTTATATGGCACAATACGAATGCGTTTGGTAATCGTTTCCATTTTTTCTTTTAAAAATGAAAACTAAAAAATGGGCCAAAAAACCAAAACGGGAAAAAAAAAGTTTTCCACATGATATGCAAAATCGCAATGTTATAAAACTAGCCCTATGTGAATCCTTGTGAGTTTAAAGTATCAGTTGGAGACGATTTGAGGATCAGTAGGGATTGTTCATAGAGAGGGAAACAAAATATATAGAGTGATGAAGGATGGTTAGATTACATGAGTTTTTATAGTATGAGTTAAAGAATATTTCTAAAACTCAAGTACTTAATTAATATATCCATGTACCACTTCCAACTTCCATACACGAATCTCCCTAAATACATTCGTGTACAATCCTAGATACATACATGTGTTATACTAAAAACAACATGTGTTTAATGTATTTGACCAAAATGTATCTATCTAAATACATTTGACCAAAATCAAGTTTAGTATTAAAAAGTAAATAATTACAAAAAAAAAAAAAAAAAAAGTTGCAGAGCCATTATAACATAAATAAATAAATAAAAACAAAATAAAGGAAAAAAAATAGAGAAGGTGTCATGTGGCATGTCATAGAAGGGGGTAAAAGCTTTGTCTTTGGTATATTTTTATAGATATATAAGGTTGAAAACAAGGGAATTTTCAAGTGTTAAAACAAATTTATTATTGTTCCAAGAAAGCACACTATTTTTAGGATTTTAGGATTCCCATTAATGTTCCATCCCAATGTCCCTATTAAAATTTAATATAATATACATAAAAAAATACAAAAAGGGGGGGAAAAAAAAGAAAAAAAATGTGTATGAGGTTGAAAATATGGAAATTTTCGAGTGTTAAAACAACTTTATTATTGTTTCAGAAAATACACTATTTTTAAGATTTTAGGATTCCCACTAATATTCCATCCCAAAGTCACTATTAAGATTTAATATAGTACACATAAAAAATACAAAATATGAGAGGAAAAAAAAAAAGAAGAAGGAAAAATGCTAGATTTGCCGCATAGGATTTTGAGCGTAGTTGATGTGGATAGGCTCATTGAAGTGGGATTACTTTGACCACATAGGTTGCATGGTTGGTAGCAAAGTTGAGGGAAATCATACCACATAGGATATTTTGGAAGATGATGTAACTTATTATGGAAGCTTCATTTGCTTCCGCCTTTATATAGATACTAGGTGTATTGCCCGTGCCCGAAGGCACTACTCGCAAAAGTAAGAGTAAAAAAAAAATTTAATAACAACAACAAAAAAAATTTCTCAGTCTAAAATGAATAGTAAATAGTGGTTTCAATAACTCTGAAACTGTGTACAAAAACTGTTTTAAAAAAAATTGACAAAATCTCTTTTGTTATTTCAATATTAGATCATGCAGTTTATTAGCATGTCATAACATAATAATCTAACTAATACTAAATAAGCAGATATAAAAATTTACCCAACCACCATTCAACTAAGATTTAAAAATGTTGCCAAAGCCAATAAAAGAAAACAAAACATTGATCTAAAAAATTGGGATTGCTACATTCAACCAAGGACATAAAAAAGATCAATGCAAATCACGCTTAAATTATGAGTCCACACAAAGAGTACATAAGATATGAGTGACCAAGGGGTACATAAAGAGTACATTTCCATGAGAAGTTTTTTTTGCAAGAATGCGTACTGGTAATCAACAATTCTAATCTGATCTACAAAAAGAAGTGACATTTGGAGCTTATTCAAACACACTGCAATAATAAAGAAACAAAGTAAATAAGAAAGATGGAAATGAGGATGATCTAAAATCTGTCTAAATAATCAAAGCATTAAGCATCAAACTAATTGATTTAGAATAATGCTATTGTTCCCAACTTTGGCACTCAAATGATTTGATAGCACTACCACATGTAGTGGTTGTGGTTGTGGTACCATAGACCACTACAGTAGTACATCTCCCATAGCATTTGGGATATCTCAAATTTGGAAACCATAGGATTAGTCATGGATGTATGCTTATTTGACCAAAAATTCTAATGTTGCCATTTGACTGCCAGATCCAAACTGGGCAGGAAGACCCGACCCGGCCAACTGGGTATTTTGCTGAAAAGGATTTGTGAATACTATAGATTGTGAAATCGCGTGTTTGGTGGCCAACCAAACAAAAATGGAGTCTCTATATCCATCATTGAAAAGAGAGAACGGAGAATGTGGAGGGACATACAGAAAGAGAGCCAAGTATTGGTTTCTAAATTTGTGAAAGAAAGCATGTGTTTGGAAACATAATAAAACTACACACACTTCTTTAGCCTCCAAAACCGAAGATGGGTGTGTGTATGTGTTTGCCAACGTCGAATCTTTTTTGCAGAAAGGAATTTTGTTTCACAGATTCACTAACTATAACTAACAAAGAAAAATACGAAAACCCTTAAAAATAACACTTGTATGCAACCCCAAATCAGGCTCTAATTTTGCCTCTGAAGCAAAAACCCTCAACCAACTCGCCCGGCGATTCGTCAAAAACTCACACCCCGAAGCTGAGGAACAACTTCACACACACACACACACACACACACACACACACACACACACACACACACACACACTGACTGTTGCACAGATTAGTAAGACAAATATTACGTACAATGACACCAATCAATAGACATTTGCAAGTAGTGAGACCAATTAATAGTCTAGCAAAACAATACTTTAAAGTAGCAACCATGTACAGTAACTCAATCAATAGTCATTTACAAGTAGTAAAGCATTTTACAGCTTAATGAAAGTAAAAAAAAAATACAAAAGAAGAAAAATAAAGATGACTTGAATCAAACCTTTTGGAATCTATGCTTGAAACTATATCTGAGAGAATAATCTGAAAAGTGTTTGCATAGAAATAAAAAGAAATAAAAAAAAAAATAAAAAAAAAAAGAAAAGAAAAAAAAATTCAAAAAAAAAAAAAAATTAGAAATCAATCAATTAAAAGAAAGAGATTGAACTGTAAATATAAGAAATCAATTATTGAAGTAAAATTGTGGTAAATATAGAATGTGTTGACTCAAATAATTGTCTTTATGGATAAAAAGATTTTAGGGGAGATAATTGCAATAATTAGGAGATAATTAGGAAGGTTAAAGGGAAAATAATAAATGGGTCTTTGCCATTTCAATTCAGAGAATCATCCTAAATTAGGGGCAACATTGTGGAAAGGAAAAACACAATGTAGGGGAAATAAATCAAATTAAGGGCAACACAATTTAGGAAGAGCAAATCAAATTATACCAAAATACCAGTGCAAGAGATTCCACTGAAATCAAAGTGTTGACTCAAGCATTGTAGTAAATGTTGCAGTGAACATTGAAACACACAAAAGCATGCTAAATTGAAACACCCAATCCAAAAATAAATAAATAACCTCTGTAATTCCAACGCTCAAATTGAAACACACAACTTTCAACTTTCAAAAGCAGTAAAAAATTGGAACACCCAAAAGCATGCTAAATTGAAACACCCAAAAGCATTCTAAATTGAAACATTCATTCCCAAAAAAAAAAAAAAAACAATATGAAACAACAACCAAATTGAAAACTCTGTAATTCCAACTTTCAAATTGAAACACCCAATGGGAATTGAAACAACCAACATTCAACTTTCAAAAGAATCAAAAAGTTCTTTGTTTTTGCTTGGAAGGATTAGAAAACTTGCGGAATCTGATTCAGTTTAGTAGTAGGTTAAAAATCCAAAAAAAAAAATGATTTTTAAAACAAAAATATCAAAGAAAGAGAGTACCAAATCATATATATATATATATATATATTAAAGTTATTGCCAAGAAATACACTGAAGGTAGCAGATTTTTAAGTCTTGATCTAACTTAACATTTTCTTGATCAAATTTTTTGAGGATTGAGAAAACTTTTTTAAAAAATCAAGGAAAAAAATAATTTTTTTTTTGTTTCTTGAGAAAACAGTACCAAATCAAATTTTTTTCACTAATATTTTTTTTTGGAAAGTGAGTTTGAAAGATTGAGATCTAAAAGGCAAAGGTTTTACCTTGAGTGTTTGCATATTGTGACCTTCCTCCTCCTCAATCAACTGGACCAGCGAGAAGGCGATCTTTGTCGCCAAATCTGGCAGCATCGCCACCCCCAAGGTTGTGGCATGTGGTGGCGTAATAGCGCCTGAAAACTGAGAAGATGATCTACTGGACCGGCGAGAGGATGATTCAATGGACCAAAAGGTGAGATAGATCAGTGGTGTCGTTGGTGTAGCGATGTTGGTGGTGTCCTTGGAATGGGGTTTTTGGGAAGAGAGGGTTTGGGAGGAAATAGACACAAATAGGGTAACGGGTACTGTATGAGCGGTGAAGAGTTGGTGGTGGTGTTCTTGGTGTGGCGAATGGCGATGGTGGTGGGGTAGTAATGTTGGTCAGCGATGGGGGTGAGAGAGAACGTGAGAGTTAGGTTTGGGAAGAGAGAGAATAGAGAAGAGTGGGAGGGAAATTAAGAAAATTAATCCCAAATTTGCCTATGAATTAGTCAAATTTCTAGGGAATCATTTTTGGAGGGAGAGAAAGCGAGAGTCACTCATCATATTTTTAGCCAATTAAATCAATCTTAGTCACTCATAATTGTCCAAGAGGGGTGAGTCAGCAACAAAACAGCCAATCACATTAATTTGTTAATTAGTCCTAGTCACAACTTTGTTTGTCCTAGTCATAAAACTTTTAGTGACAAACTGACCTACAATATTATATAGATAATAGATAGATAAATATGTATCTCTCATATTATATAGAAAGTATAAGTTTATATTTTTACTACTTCACTGTATATGACTCTCTTTGAAGACAATTCTGATTATCAAATATGTAACATCAAATAATGATATACACATTCCCTCAACCACACCCCCAACCACATTCAGCACATCCTACCCCTTGATTCTAGCGGGTCCTATGTGGAACTCATGTGGAACCCACCAGAATTAAGGGCAATCAAGGGTCAGGATGCGCTGAATGTAGTTGAGGGTGTGGATGAGAGTGTGAGTGTATCATTACTCATGTAACATATGCATGAATACATTCAAATATTTTACAAGAATATTATAAAGAATAAGAAATTTTTTAGCAAATTGATATATTTAAAAAGGTTTGACAAATCCAAGCTTGGAACTCTCAAATGTGGTATTCGTAAATACAATAGGTGAATATTATTTGCAAAAACAAGTTAAGTTCAAATTACTAGATTATGACTAGTTTTACTAGGAATTTTAATTTTTAATAACTTTTTGAATGTAAAGAACCGATTAGGTAATCATTGATTTTTTTTTTGCCACCTCTATTAATGTATTTCACAGATTTACATCTAGCATATACAAATATATAGTAGGACGAATTCTCTAACAATATAAGCTTTTGGATTAATTAGTGATCTAACATCACTCACACTGACGACGCATCTGCTTTACCACCCACATGCCCTAAACCCACCCCACCACCCCCTCCCCCACCTTTTTTTTTATTATTATTATAGTGAAAGGTCCATCTGTTATAAAAGTTATGTGAAATTCACATAACTTTGTGAAAAATCGAACTAGCTAGTTATGTTAAATTTCACGTAAAAAAGTTGCGTGAATTTCACATAACTTTTGAAATATATGGACTTGATCCGATTAGGTTTTGTTTGGTTGGAAAATTTATAAGTGTGTGCGAGCGTGCCAGGCAAGCAAATTGCCAATGTGTGTGAGTGATTATCCAAACTGCGCCTCACCAGGGAATTGTGGTGACGTTCGATGCCTTGAACAGGACTTCAATTGTGTAAAGATGTAACTAACTGAAGAACTTCGAACTGATTAAATTAAAATCTACTCCTAAATAAGATAGTAAAATGACAAAGTAATTCAACTACTTAAATTAAAGAAACTACAATCTAACCTTGAAGATAACTTCGAAGGTGTTCTACTCCTAATTCTAAGTATCTAGATAACAATACAATAGATGTATTGAGAGATTATATGTTGATGTTTGATCGAAGGATCTCTTTCAAATACACAATCCTTCTATTTATAGACATCGAGGCCTCAGTAACTCAATTCGAATGTTCCCTCCTATTTTCAAACTGATAACTGCCTTTATCTGTGGCATTCCCTCACATTGACAACTGTCCTTCAATTATCCCATGACGTTCAACACGTGTCTTCTATTAACAAAAATGGATTAACTTCAACTGCCTATTAACGGTTTTCTTGTCAATCAATTTCCACCAATTATCTTGCCACATCACATCCTGCGTGTCAAACTTGTATTGGCTGAATATTTTCATCACAAACATTACCCCCCGCGCCATTTTCCTTTTTGTTTAAAAAAGATAATGGTGATCGTGGTCTAACCATATTGGGCAGTTACTACCTTATGCAGTACTTTAAATTGCATAATCATCTCTTCAATCCATTCCAAACCATCGCTTTTATTTGATCCTTGATCATGTCTTCTTCTCAATCTTCCTTCAATGTTAGCGATAGCTTTCCTATTGATCTTCCCGAAGAAGTGATGTTGTTAACCAAACGCCCTGATATTCCTCTTCGAACAAATTGGGATCCTCTTGAGACTCCTCCCGAACCTTTTACTTACTCGAAATGGGGAAAATGGCATAAAATGTTGAACAAATCAAGTGTTTCATCAAGGCAACATTCTTCTTCGACTTCTTCCAAATCAATCTATAATAATCAAACGTTTCCTCCTGCTTGGGAACAACATATTTCCCATGGTGAAGGTGTAGGATATTACAAGGGAATGAAGCTCGAAACTCCAATCACAGTACCTTCAGTTGTTCATCCAAGCTTCGAGTATTTTGAAACTGAAGGTGTTATTCGAAGTAGAACAATAAAACCATATTATCCATTTTCAAATCATCTTTCTCGAGAACAAAATTTATTGAATGCCTGGCTGATCTCTTCAACCAGTCCTCCTGGTGAAAGATTCCAGAGAGGTAATATCTTAGTTCCTCAAGGCAGACCTCCTATTCATACATATGTAAGGACATCTCATGAAAATTTTTCCAATGAACATTACTCCTCAGCCTTCCTTTCAAAATGCAAACTTTTTGAAAAAGATTATGAAGAGAAAGTACTTCTCTTTGATCATTCTGTATTAGGCTTTCCTGATACCAAAGTTCAGGTAATAGATCCTACTGAGGACATTAGTGATCCTTTTTTAAAGCTAGACCAATTGTGTAGATATGGTCCTACATTCGAGCATACTCCATCTATTACATCACCTTCCCCATGCTTGATTATTCAAGCTCAAAGGCTATTAGTTGCTTTTTCTCATCTTCCATTTTCTATTCTGCAAAATTCAAGGACTCGAATCAATTTCGAATGGAGCTGTCATGTCTTATGTCATGAATGGAATATATCCACGCTTGTTCGAACTCAAATAGATTTTACCCTTCGAACTTTGGCTTCCCACATGAGATGGTATTCTCATCACCAAGAAAGTATCCATCATCTAAATTATCTTTTAGATCTCTATGAAAAACTCAAAGAAACTCCCAAAGCACTCCTTGATGAAATCCTAGAATTCAAAGAGAAGTACATTTATGGTTGTGGTAGCTCTGATGAAGAAAGCATCATTTCTCATTATTCGAAGCCTGATCTCGAAAGTCGAATCGCATATCTCAAAGATGAAGCCAAAGTTGTTGGTGTTTCTCTTCGAGGCAAATCTCCATTGGCCAAAGAACTTCGAAGTCTCCGCAAAGCTCTATTCAAGATCAATTTTCAGTTAAACCAATATGAAGAACAACTTAAGGAAGCTTACATTACCCTTCGAAGTGAAGACAAACTGGCATTAGAAACCAGAAACCTATGTTTCGAGATAGAACTAGAGGCAGAGTATTTTGCCTATTATTGGGCCATGTTTCATAACTTAGTTACTTATGGGTTTCCCCACTTTTATCAATTATGTCTTTAAATTGTAACTACACTTTCTTCTTAATGTAGTGAACAATGAAACATTCTCATTCTTTCAAATAGATTAGTTCATTCTGAACCAACATGTCTTTTATCTTTGAAATAACGGTCCAAAAAAGGTTAACCGAATCTAACGGCTACTTTTCAATAAATGCAACTCTTTCCAATCGTCACCAAGGGTTCATCAAAGGTTATAAATAGATAAACACAAAAAGAAAATAAACCTTCTGACTTCACCAATTTGCTTTGCCCTAATCTATTCATCTCGCACTTTTGCTTTTCTTTCTTGTTTATCTCTTCGTAATCCAAAGAATGACAAAATCTGATGACAATACCCAACTTCAAAAGATTTGCGATGATTTCGGAAAGATCATAAAAGATGAGCAAGATCGCTATTCGAGTGGGCAAGAAACTTCTCTGGTTCACGAAATTCTTGTTCCCATTACTCTTCCCAACCAAGAATCTTCAATTGCTGTAGGTCCCTGCCTAAGCATTCCAAATTTGAGACTCCATGTCTATTACCCTAGATTAGGGGAACAACGTCTGACTTACCAACGAGAACTCCCAAATCCCAAATATGACTGGAAATTCAGGCACTGGCCTAAACCTGCAAAGGATTGGCCTGAATGGGTAGATAGAATTTTAGAGAATAGGAGAGAAATTTTGATCACTACGGTGGTTTACCATGCTATCAATCTTTCAAAATTTCCCATCGAATCCAGTCCTAATTTAATAGCCGCAGCTCTCTGTTTTTGGAACCCTATTTTTAATCACTTTTAACTTCGATTTGGTCCAATAGGTCCAACTATTCTAGATATTTGTCATTTATTAGGGTTTTTATCTCATGGGGAAGATGTTCATCCCTATATGGCTGAGTCTGATAGTCCTTCAATTAACACTGACTCAAAATCATTAGGATACACCAACTTCTTAATTGCTCACAGAAAAACATCAGGAGCAGTGACTGATAAAGAATATTACTGCTTTCTTCTGTATTGGCTTTCGAAGCATCTATTTTGTACCTCTTCTCAGAGAGTTGTCCTCGAATATTCTAACATTGCCAAAGCTCTGGCTGCCGGTCGAAGGTTAGCCTTAGCACCTTTTGTTCTAGGATCTCTCTATAGATCTTTTTCTGATTTATGCTTTGATCCCTTCATTCTCACCCAAGGTGGTCCTTTTTGGATTTTACAATTATGGTTGTATGCTTACTTCCCAGAAATTCAAAACCTAGGACCCCTATCTAATACTGTGGCCCATGGGATCTTTTTTGCTTTATTGCCAAGTACTGATAAAACTTTCAAAGAATGCCTCTCTCTCTTTTTCAATCTTCCTGAAATAAGATCAAACAAGCTATTCCAACCATTCGAAATCCTTTACAATTCTGAAGACAAAACTCCTCTTTCTCCCCATTGGCTTTGTTAAATTTTGGATATAGCAGCAAATGCTCTCGAATTAAAAGCTGCATGGGGAAGTTTTCTAATTAGTAGAGACTTATTCTTTGGGAACATTCTTAGCTTCAAATCTCAGGGTGAACTTTACCTTCCCAATCAATTTTCAAGGCAATTTGGACTTACTCAGTCAATTCCTTTCCCAATCAGAAGTCAGGCCAATATACTCATGGCCTATAAAACTCATTCGAAGGTGCCAGAATCTGTGATAACTGCCGCATTAACAGTTTATCAAAATAAAGTCAGCAACTTGGAGTTTACTTCTTTACCAGTGTATACCACTTGCACTCCTGCCTTTTCGAGCTGGTGGGAAAATTTAATGTCAGTAGAGATGGACAAATGCCATCTTTTGAGATACATTGATTCGATGAATCAAACAGGTAATCATAATTCTTATCAAATCCTTTCCCAAAATGATGAAAGAAACTTTGATTGATGACCATTTGAATTTCAAAACATAGGGAAAACAGCTGGAGAAAGCTCTTCACCAATAACCAGAGCTTCAAAAGCTAAACCAAGCATTCAAGTCTCCTCAAAAGCTTCAAAAGCTCCTGCTCAATCATCTCCTAAACCAAAGAGGAAACTAGTCCTATCACCAGAAAGTTCTCCTATAGCCTCTGAACATGCTGATTCTGAAGAAGAAAAAGACACCAGTCCAATCTCTTCACTTGTTTACAGGAAAAAGAGGGCCAGAAAAACCAATGATCCTCCTGCCAGTACAGAGATCACTAAAATAGTACCTATCTCAGCAATTCCTATTTCGAAGGTAGCACCCCATCCTGAGCCTAAAACAACATCAACAATTCCAGAAACAAAAGCTCAGAGTCCAAAGATCCCAGAGATTCCAAAATCTCCTTCTTTGTACACTCATACTCCATTACTTGAATTCCAACCAATGGTAAGACATTCAAAATCCTCTCAAAAATTCTTTGATTCCTGATTGCTTTTCAAAAAATAAATTCTGAACTAAATTCCCAACTTTTTGTTGAACAGATTGAATCTGTTCCTGAAACTAGGGCTAGCTCTTCGAAGCCAAGTGCAAGCCCTGATCCTAAAGCTGCTCCTACTTCCACTTCATTTAGACCTCAAGCTACCTCAAGGGTCTCAAGCTCTGAAGAATTTCATCTATCTCTTCCTCCTAACTTGACTCCTGAAGAAGTCAAAGATTTTAAGAAAAATTTGAAATTTGTTTTGAAGATGGAAGATGTCGCTTCGACCAATGTTCAAGAATTCTTTCAACGAATGACAGGTCGAAGCAAACCAAAATCACCTTCAATAGATCCGGTGGCTGCTCTTGCTACCTTGAGGCTTTTTAGTCAAGTTTCTTTTGAGGTTTTTGAAGACAAGGAAGTGCAAAGAGCTATGAAAGTCTTATGCCAATTTATGTTGGAAAGCTCTAACATTTCTGTTCCAGACAAAGAAACAATTTCTGCAATCATGTCAACTTTTGATTTCAATTGCTTTTTGTTGGAAAAAGTTATCGAAGAAAGAGAAAAACTAGAGATTGACATGGAGTATACAGCAGAGAAAACTCTTGAGATGGATCGAACTTTGACAGAATTTGAAGGAAACAGCATATCAATTGAAAAAGCATCTGCCAAAGTGAATCAACTAAAAAAGGATCTTATGCTTGCAGAAACTGAATTGGCAAATCTGAGGATCAAACAACAAAGTGTTGAAGCAAAGCTTCTAGTTTTGAAGACAGAATTTGAATCAAAGCCTTTAAAGACTCAAGAATCTATCTCAAGGCAGAAGTTCATCCTTAGTCAATCAAAACTGTACACCAGATCTTGGGATAACTTTAGGTTAAAAGCCCAATTCATAAGAAAGTTGGTATAAATTATTTATACCAATGTAAATTTTGTAATTTACCAATAGTTGATTTTTGTATTTACCTTTCTATGAAATACATGTTCTTGCTTCGAATGCTTTATTCTAAATTTCTTGCCTCCCAAATAGTGGGATAATATTGCTTGAGAAATTTACCATTGATTTTCCTTAAATGAACATATCCATTCATATTTTTCAAATGATAGAATCCACCTTTAAAAACCTTATTAACTTGGAAAGGTCCTTCCCATTTAGGTGACCATTTCCCAAACTTTGGATCCTTAGATCCAATAGGTAATATTGTCTTCCAAACCAAATCCCCTTCATCAAAGGTTCTTGGTTGTACTTTTTTATTATATGCCTTTGATGCTATTCTTTTTTGTATCAAAATATTATTGAGAGCTTTGATTCTCTCTTCATCAATATTCTCTAACTCAATAGCCATGGATGTTTGATAATCATCTAAAGATAACTGATTCTGCTTCATCACTCGAAGAGAATTAATCTTTATTTCAATAGGTAAAACTGCCTCATGTCCAAAAGTCAAGGCATAAGGAGATACACCTGTACTTGTTCGTTTCGAAGTCCTATATGCCCATAAAACTTCTGGCAAAACTTCATGCCATATTCTTGGATTATTCTTTATGATTTTAGCCATATTTTCTTTTATGACTTTGTTGGTGGCTTCAGCCTGTCCATTTGATTGAGCATAATATGGGGTTGATTTTGACATTGTAATTCCTAACTTATTTGCAAAGACAACCACATCCCCTTCGAATATAGAGGCATTATCAGATACAAAAGTTTGAGGAATACCAAATCTATACACTATGTTTTCTAAAAACTTTACAACCATTGATTGGGTTACAGTTTGCATAGGTTCTGCTTCTACCCATTTAGTAAAATAATCTGTGGCCAAAATAATAAATCCATGACCCTTTGATGAAGGAGGACTGATCTTTCCTATTACATCTATAGCCCATCCTCTAAAAGGCCAAGGTTTTACCACACACTGAAGATCAACAGTTGGTAAATGCTTTAAAGGACCATGTTTCTGACACTCTTGACATCTTTTGGCAAACTCAATACAATCTTTCAAAATAGATGGCCAATAAATGTTGTGTCTTCGAAGTAGCCATCTCATCTTAACTCCAGATTGATGAGCTCCACATAATCCTTCATGAATTTGAGCTATAGCTTCTAATCCTTCGAGGTTGCTTAAACATTCTAGTAATAACCCATCACTTCCTCTTTTAAATAATTTCCCACTATATAAGATATAATTGACAGATTTAAGCCTTATACCTCGATCAGGCTTTTCATTGTATCCTGAGAGATATTCTATGATAGGCTTTCTCCAATCATCATGAGTTTCTATATTTAATATACCAACAAAAGATAATCTATTTACCAATATTGGTAATAATTTCCTATAAGTCACTTGCTCCATTTCAACATCCTCATTATTTGTTTTAAATCCAGATGCCTTTTGAGCTACATCATTAGCTTCTTCATTAAAACTTCTAGGAATATGCAACAAATTCACATTATCAAATTTGGATAATAAATCCATTGTAGTGTCATAATATATTTTCAATGTACTACTCATACATTTATAAGTCACATTCATATGATTTATGACTAACTGGGAATCTCCAAACACATCTACAAATGTAGCTTTAAGATCTATCAAAGTTTCAAGACCCATGATAAGAGCTTCATATTCAACTTGATTATTGGTACACTGATTTGAATCTAATTTAAAACCATATTTAGTCTTAATCTTCTCAGGTGATTCAATAACAAAACCAATACCTGCAGCAAATTCAGTTTTTGAACTATCGAACCATAATTTCCATGGACTAATAATTCTTTGTCCAATTTCATAATTCCCTTCTGTTTCAAGGCAATTTGGATGATCAGCCAAAAAATCTGCCAAAGCCTGACCTTTTACTGCTTTTTGTGGCACATAAAATAAACAAAATTCTGACAAGGCCAGAATCCATTTACCAATTCGATTTCTTAGAATAGGTCGAGTCAACATATACTTAATCAAATCAAACTTAGCAATCACATACACTTCAGTGGGAAGAAGATAATACCTTAATTTCATAACTGCAAAATACAAAGATAAACATAACTTTTCTAAAAAGGAATATTTGCATTCAACAGAATTTAAAAACCTACTAAGGTAATACACAGCTTGTTCTTTCTTATCATCATTATCTTGGGCTAACAAAACCCCAATCGATGCTTCTGATGCTGAAATATATAACTTCATAGGCCTATCTTTTCTTGGAGGCATTAACACTGGTGGCTTCACCAAATAATCCTTCAAGGCTTGAAAGGCAATCTGATGTTTATCTTCCCACTTCAATTCTTCATGATCCTTCAATTTCAAAAAGGGAGAAAAAATCAAAGTTTTTCCAGCAGTATTGGAAATAAATCTTCGAATAAAATTGATTTGTCCTAAGAATCTTTGCAATTCTTTTTTGGTTGAAGAAGGTTTACTTCGAATGATTGCTTGTGCCTTATTCTTATCCACTTGAATTCCCTTTTCATGTACCAAATATCCCAGAAAATTTCCAGTGCTGACTCCAAATGCACATTTTAATGGATTTAACTTAAGTTTAAAAAATCTCATTCTCTCAAATGATGATTTCATATGAATAAGATGATCATCGAATGTTTTTGATTTAACAATTATATCATCAATATAACATTCTAAAAATGTTCCAATCATGTCATGGAAAATAGCATTCATGGCTCTTTGATAAGTAGCCCCTGCATTTTTTAAACCAAAAGGCATTTGTACCCACTCAAAGGTACCTATACTACCTGGACATCTAAATGCAGTTTTATGAATGTCTTCTTCGGCAATAGATATTTGATTATATCCTGAATGACCATCCATCATGGACATTATAGTATTTCCAGCAGATCTATCAATTAATAAATCAACTATTGGCATAGGATATTCATCCTTAGGTGTAGCTAAATTAAGGTTTCTATAATCAATACAAACTCTTAATTTACCATTTTTCTTCATTATTGGAACAACATTCGATAACCATTCAACATACCTGGCAGTTCTAATGAATCCTGCCTTAAGCAATCTTTCAATCTCTTCCTTAACCTTCAGAGTAACTTCTGGAGTCATCCTTCGAGGTTGTTGTTTCACTGGTTTGTAGCCAGCTTTGATAGGCAATTTGTGTTCTACTAGACTTCTTTCGAGCCCTGGCAATTCATCATAATCCCAAGCGAAACAATCTTGAAATTCTTCTAACAATTCGACCAATTTATATTGGTCATCCTTCCCAAGTTTGGAACTTAAGTAAGTAACTCTCTTTTGTTGATCGGATCCTAAATTTACTTCTAAAAGAGGATCTTGTGATACTTCCTGTATTGAATTTTCTGGCAATACAGATAATTCTCCTCTGCCACCAATTTTTAATTCTTGTGAATCTTCTTCAAAAACATAATCTGACCAATTTATGGTCGAATCTTTTTCAATTTTTGACTCTAAATCTGTTATCATTAACTTTTGCAAGACCAGTCGAATGGTCTCTTCCACATCTTTCATTGCCATAGATGTATGAGTCATCAAATTATCTTGTCATCACCCAATGGTTCCAAAGAACCAAATGGCATTTCAGCCAAAATGTCCCAATTTTCTTCTGAGGATTCGTCTTCTGACTCTTTTAGGTCAATTGGCCTGACATCCTCTTGATACAATTGAGCTTCGACACAATTAGAACTTGCATGAAAAGGCTGGACATCAGCCTTCACTGTTTCAATTTCACAGTTTTCCTTCACTAGCAACAATTTCTGATGCATTGAAGAAGGAACACATTTATTAGCATGAATCCAATCTCTTCCTAATAAAGCATGATAATTAGGATTTGCATCTACCACAAAGAAAGCAGTTTTAGATTTATTCGAACCTACTATGGTTTTGAATAGGTATTACACCTTTGGTATTTTTCTTATCACCAGTAAATCCTGAAATCATAATATGGGTTTTTATCAATTTTGCATTTTGTTTATTGATCTTTTTCAAAGTATTCTGAGGAATAATGTTGACAGCAGCACCATTATCAACCAATATCTTGTTTAAAAGAACACCATTTAAACAAGCCTTTATGTATAATGGTTTAAGGTGTCTAGTCATTTCTGTGGATGGTTCTTCGAATGAATAAACAAAATTACAATCATTAAAAGTAAACTCAGGAAGATCTACCTCAGAAACATCCTCAGTAAATGCTTCCACTTCCATTTCTTCAACTAACTGTTGATCTTCTGCTGCCTCGAAAATTTTTGGCAACATAAATGTAGCAGTGTTAACTTCCATTTGTTTAGGAAATGTACCAAATTGAATGAGCATATTCTCATTATTTACCATCTCATTTTCTGGTTTCATTTCAGCATTTCCCAAATCTTGAGATTTCACCATTGTCATTGCTTCACTTTCATCTTCAATACTCATTGCCTTTTCTAATTCCAATACTTTGGCTTTAATAATAGTTTCTTCAGACATAGTGTCAGTATCACCTTTTGAATTTCGATCGAACCTAGGATTAGGCTTTGAATCATCACTGAAATCTTTCTTCATTTCATTTCCTAATTCCTGGTTTCTATTTTGCACATTAGAAAATTCCTTCCACATGGTAAACTTCCTCTGCAATCTTCTCTGTTGAGTCCTATTTATCATAGGGACCATGTTCTGGTTTTTTCCCTTGGGATGTTGAAGTACATGCCATGTATTCTTTTCAACATGAGGAGGTTTAATCATCCTATTTTTGTTTTGAAGGCCTTGCTGTTCGATCATATTTTTTACCCTATCATCTTGCAAAACAAACCAATTTGGCACTCCTGGTACCAATATAGACTCACCTGATTGTGATGTTTCACCATCTTTTGGTGATTTCTCTACTATTTTCATATTTTTCTCAGCCTGCACCACATGTGCTGGTACCACTTTCGATGATATGAACTGAATCTGCCTTTCTCTCTGCTCCCCATAATATTTCTTTGGTGTATGAAGGAACCCTGGTCTCACATATTGCATGTTCCTTGATGGTCGACCATGACTACCAAAATGAAAATTTCTTGAAAAATTAG
Source organism: Hydrangea macrophylla (assembly GCA_033977485.1). NCBI lineage: Eukaryota > Viridiplantae > Streptophyta > Magnoliopsida > Cornales > Hydrangeaceae > Hydrangea > Hydrangea macrophylla. Next base: position 32,100,124 of record CM066987.1, read on the forward strand.
CTTTAAAAGGAGCCACTGGTTTTGATGCATACCTTGCTGTCATAGGTCCAGAATATGTTGAAGCTTGATAAATTGGTCCTCTAAACTGTCCTCTCTCAACATTCATGATTGGTTGGAAAGGAGGTCCACCAAAAGTGCTTGGTTTCTTTTGTTCGAACAAAGACTGCTTGTTTTTCCTGCCTGCTTTGATTCCAACCCTTTCATCATAGATTTCAGCATATCTTTTTCCACAACCAATGCATAAATTCTTTGCATATTCATGGTTGAAAACCGATACATCAGGTTTTTTCCTTGTTATTTCTTCGATTCTTTTCATATGGTCTTCTGACTTTGCACTTTCTCTTTCTTGGACCAGATCTTCGAAGGAAATGTCATGAACATTGATTGACACCTCCTGTACTGCTGGGAATGGATCTTCATCAATCCCCATTTGTTTTTCAGGGAATTTCAATTTCCCTTTCTTGATCAAATCCTGAATCCTGTCTCGAAAAACAGTACAATTATTAGTCGAATGAGTCCCAGAACTATGCCATTTGCAATATTTCCTATCTTTTAATTCATCATTCGAAGGTAATTTTGTCCCATCAGACAATTTAATAATTTTTCCTTCTAACAGGTGATCAAATATTTCATCCAATCTATAAACATCGAATGAATACTTCTTAAAAGTTCCTTTTGATTTATATACTTCAGCAGAAACATTTTTCTTTACAAGACTCTTACATGTAAAAGGCTCTTTGCCTATTATTTCTGCAGCATCTATCTCATAATTAGGATCCTTATAATATGTTTTTATTGAAGAAGCATTTCTTTCATTTTCTTCTTCCAATAAAGCTTCGTATCTAGAGACTCGAGCAGTCAATTCAACAAGATCTCTAAATTCCAAAGCATCGAATTTCTTTCTGAGTCTAAATTCGAGACCATTTTGAGCCAATTTAACAAATTCAGATTCAGGCAACATGATTTTACATTTTGTTCTAGCCCTTTTAAACCTATTTATGAATTGAGTTGCCTTTTCATCAGACTTTTGACATAATCTGGCTAAATCAGCCATTGATACTTCTGGTTCTGTCTGGAAAAACTGAGTATGAAAAGATTCTTCCATCTGAGCCCAACTATAAATCGAATTAGGGGCTAGATTAGTAAACCAAGCAAATGCAGTATCTGTTAATGAACTAGGAAACAAACGAAGTCTAAGATATTCATTATTTCCTGCATCAGCACACTGACTGACGAATTTTGCTATATGTTCAACTGTGGATTGACTTCCATCCCCTGCAAACATAGCAAAAGTAGGAAATTTAAATCCCCTTGGGAATTCAATCCTATCAACCCAATCAGGATAAGGCTTCCTATAAACTGGAGTTTGTACCCCCCGAGCCATAGGTCCACAAATCTCATGGATTAAATTAATCATATCATTCCTATCAACCATATTAAATGGTTGTTGATGACCTGGTTGGCCAAAAAGGTGATTTATTGGTGGTATTGGTGGTGGTTGAGGATTATTATCTATCCTTCTAATATTTTCATTCCTTCGACCCATTCCTATCCCAGTAAGGTCTGGTTCGAACATAGGATTATTATTTACTCTCCTATTTTGACCTATCATGTTTTCTCTAGGCCTTGGTTCTTCAATATTTATTGTTCTATGACCATGATCTTGGCCATTCACATGATTTCCTTGGGTCCCTTCGAATACTGGGAATGTATTATTAGGGACAGACATATAAAAACTTTCTTGGGAATTAGGCCTGATAGAAGGCCCATTTATATGATTAATAGAATTTGGCTGAAATAAGCCATGTCTATAACCCCTTTCATTCTGTCGAATCGTAGAAGGATTCCCACTTGACACCATTGTTGGTGCAAATTGTGGTAAACTATTGTTAAGGGAAGTAATCAGAACATTAACATTCTGAAGCATATTTCCCAAGTGATCAAATATTGGTGTCAATTGACTCACCAAATCATGTTGATTCTCTGAATCAACATTCCCATTATTTTGAGTCGAACTTAAATTTTCAACTCCCACTTCTGGGTTTTCATTGGTTGTATGATTTCCAATATTGCTATTCTGAGGATCTTGGTGTGAAGAACCACCAATCTCAGCAATATTAACACCAACATTGGCATTATCAACAGACCTATTACTTCGAAGGTTTCTGTTTGCCATCCTTTGACACTAGGGTCCCACCGGGCGTGCCAAAAATGTTTGGTTGGAAAATTTATAAGTGTGTGCGAGCGTGCCAGGCAAGCAAATTGCCAATGTGTGTGAGTGATTATCCAAACTGTGCCTCACCAGGGAATTGTGGTGACGTTCGATGCCTTGAACAGGACTTCAATTGTGTAAAGATGTAACTAACTGAAGAACTTCGAACTGATTAAATTAAAATCTACTCCTAAATAAGATAGTAAAATGACAAAGTAATTCAACTACTTAAATTAAAGAAACTACAATCTAACCTTGAAGATAACTTCGAAGGTGTTCTACTCCTAATTCTAAGTATCTAGATAACAATACAATAGATGTATTGAGAGATTATATGTTGATGTTTGATCGAAGGATCTCTTTCAAATACACAATCCTTCTATTTATAGACATAGAGGCCTCAGTAACTCAATTCGAATGTTCCCTCCTATTTTCAAACTGATAACTGCCTTTATCCGTGGCATTCCCTCACATTGACAACTGTCCTTCAATTATCCCATGACGTTCAACACGTGTCTTCTATTAACAAAAATGGATTAACTTCAACTGCCTATTAACGGTTTTCTTGTCAATCAATTTCCACCAATTATCTTGCCACATCACATCCTGCGTGTCAAACTTGTATTGGCTGAATATTTTCATCACAAACAGGTTTTACTAGTTATGGAGTTTTGACCAAAATAAAAAATAAGTTGTCCTTTAAACATAATTAATTTGAACACAAAAGGGTCATGATATTGTATGTAGTTTCTTATATAAGAAAGTAACTTTTAACCATTTGATGAAGATTTGGTACTCCCTCTGTCCCAAATTGCTGGGTACTCTTTCTATTTTGGGTTGTCCCATAATGTTAGTCCATGTTGAAAAGTCAACACAATAAATTTTGAATTTTTATTATTTTGCCTTTTCTTTTTTCACACCTCTAACTAATCTAAATGCATTTATAAAGGGTCAAACTTGGAAAGTTGGAATATAAAAGTTTGACAAAAGTATAATCATTGTGTTCCTTTAAAAAGTTGAATTTTCCAAAAGTGTCAAGCAATTTGGGACGAAGGGACTAGTATCATTTAATAATATTTTTTAGTTACTATCATGGGACCAAATTTTCATCCAACAGTTAAAAACTATTTTCTTATATAAGAAGCTGCTTACAATATCATTACCCTAACACAAAATTAAAATCTTATCGGAAACAACTAAGAAATCTGTTTATGACTAGTGTTCTAACTGTTAACCCAACCTTAAATCTTACAAAATAGAGAGGGAACTCATGATTAATTCTTGTTTATTTTAGAAGTTGGACAAACCATATCTATGGGGATTTATGTTGTCTGCGGACCAAATCAAATCATGACATATGGAAAGAATTAAACTAAGGATTGAGTTCCAGACACCAAATCTCACTATTCACATGAAAAACTTTGTCAATCTACAAAATCTTGTCAATTTCAAATTTCTATGTGATTCTTATTGAAGTTCAAAGATTGTGTAAATCTACACTTACATATCGTCATTACTACTGCACTACTACTACCACTAATCAGAATAAAGAATGATAAAAATGTTGAAGGCTGGAGGATAAGCAGTATAATTGAGCTCTCCATATTTGACCAAAACATTCTGGGTAGGTGATAAAAAATAATATTATGCATTAATTAATGATGTATTTGATAACTCAATTAAGTGTTAATTAAAAATAAAATTTTTTAGCTGTTTATTTATTTATTTATTATTTATTTATTTTTTTGCGTTTGATAATGTATCACTTAATTAAAAATGTAGCCAAGCATCTACTGAAAACTTTAAGCGAAAAAAATTCTACTGAAAATAATCACTGAATGCAATGTATTTGAGTACTTGGAACACTGTTTTCGGTATTGCAAATTTAATTGCTTAAAATTTTTAGTATTTAAAATCCAGCACTTAATTTTTAATTTTATAAAAAGGACTAAGTATCTTAGGGCCTATTTCGAATAGCTACTTCTTCTGTGATTCAATCGCAAAAATATTGCTTTTGGCTAAAAGCTGCCAATATAAGATAATTTTTGGCCAATTGCAAATTTCGACAATTGACCCACTTTTAATTTTGAATAAAAAAAATTTTGCGATTGAGTCGCATAATCTAGTTTGCCAAACAGTTCATTTTAGCTTTTGGAGAATGTTGTGGGAGTGATACTGTATGTACGTAGTAGTATGTGATACCATGACCACTAACACAATATGCGGTACAACTATCAAAGCATTTAAAAATCAAATTAATTTGGAACTCAAATTTGGGAATCATAACATTACTTACGTATCGAAGACTATCATCTATTGAACATTTCTTAATGTGTTCTATTTGTCTTTGAAATTGGAAATAATAATAATAATAATAATAATAATAATAATAATTTCCTTATAGTTCTTAAGTGTTTTTAATAATTTCAACAAAAAAAAAAAATTTACACATAGACATGATTCTTATGTGTACCTATCTTTTAATAAAATTAGAATAGACCTATGTACGAATATATATATATATATATATACACATTTGTAGATTTTATTAGCTTGTAATGTTATCAAAATAATTGTTTTATTAAATATTTTCTCACTAAACAAGGCATGTTAGAGAGAAGATTTGGGATTTTGAGGCAGGGTCACAGGGTGGAACCCAACCAAAGCCAGCTTCCTATTCCAGCTCAGAATTGAGATTAGTTGGCCGACACCATGTTCCCATGTACCCACCCCTTTGCCTTGTCTTGATTCAACACCCCTCCACTTCTCATGCCTACTTTGCCACTTTTCTAATCTACTTGCACTCAAACCCATACACAAGCAAAATAATCATCCCTTCTTTCCCACTTTACCATTCTATACACCCTATATCCGTACATATATACGGTGGCGAATCCAAGAATTTGTGTTTAGGGGATCAAGTTTCGTGCGGTATTTTGAAGGCAGCGCCCTCGTGACGAAATTTTATGGATCTACTCATGCATATATTTTATGCGAGATAAAACATCGAACGAGTGTTTGTGGCTATTAGATTTATATCGTTTTGACAAACCGAGTGGTAAGGCGGGGGACTGCAAATCATTTTTCCCTAGTTCAAATCCAGGTGTCGCCTTATTTTGTTATGTCCTCTGTTAGTCTCCTAAGCTGAGTAAGGGAGTATTACTCTTCTCCTTTACTATTATAATGGACTATTAATAATGTCACACCCCCTCGAGTAAATAGTTCTCTATACATTAAGTTGATATTGTCATTAATCCTGTAATCTTTTGGCCTAACCAAAAAACAGATTATTGATTTAAGATGGACTATTAATCCGATTTCTTGTATTCCTAGATTAATCTAGCACAACAAACGTGGCTTAGGGCTTTTAATTTTTTTTTTTTTGATCGGCGGGATTTTTATTTTCAAAATGACTTTTATGCAGAAGGTCTATGTTATAAATGTAAAAATTTTGGGATGGTCAAATTCTGAATTAGTCCTAAAATTTTTGAAAGTATACATACATCCAAAAATTTCCACATTGTTTTTTGGCTGGCCTGCAAATATATAGATAATTCTATACATACTTACATATTTGATTCCGAATTTAATTCTATTAACTTGTTTTGTCAATTGTAACTTGTATCACATTTAGTTGAAATGACGAATCTTATTGAATTTTTGTTAGAAGTTATTTTTAAGTGGTCTAACTATTAAAGTATTTTTAAAATTAAATTTGGAATTCAAAAATTTTAGAACTATAGCATTATTAAATTCATATAATATGGAATAGGCCAACGATATTACATATTTATTAGTGTCCATTTTTCTCTCTTCTTTTATGTGAAGTAACTAAGATAATCTTAAAAAATGAGTTTAAATAAATTACTTTAGTGTCATTAATAGTATAAAATTACTATGGCACTTTTATTTTTAACGAGATGACATAATTTTTGCCTATTTAATTATGAACACTATATTATCCTACTACCTTCTAAAACCCTAAAAGCATCTCCAACCACATTATGCATATGTATATTTTGGTGAGATATGCATAATGTGATGAAAAAATGGTACTCCAACTATTATGCAAAATACTTATGCATATTTACAAGTGCCATCAAAACTATTAAATTTGCATAATGATGCAAACGCCCTATGAAAATCCAATGGCCATCAACATTCCATAAAAAAAATCAAACGGCTACCAAGACTCCAAATAGTGATGAAAATTTATAAAATATTGATAGATAACCAAAATGCATACCATGATTGGAGTGGTTATGCAAAATTCATACTGCAAAAATAATTTTTGGGTGATTTCTATACATTTTACATAAAAAGATACATAAGATGGTTGGAGTTGCTCTAACTAGCTAATACATGTCTAAGAATACCCTAGACACACAAACACAAGAATATGCATAATTCTAAATATAAATTTCCACCCCCACGTTCACCCCTTTTTCCTAGTTAGAAAAACAATATTGCTGAGCTACACATTTCCATGCAAATCCCTCAGTTTTTGAACCTGACCATGTTCACTGATTCACTCCCCCTTCCCTTCATAACCAAGTCAACCCTTGTTCCTATAAATACACAACTTCCCCAACCCTAACCCTCTCAGGGTCCAGCCCACATTTGTGAGCTTTTTTCCCAAATTCATCATTTTCTTCCCATCTATACATATACACACACATCATATATATTTTATATATTAACCAATATGGTTGAGCTCAAGCAACACTACATTAATGTTCATTCAAAGAAGACAAAGTCTCATGGCTTCACAAGAAAATGTGCTTCTTTGGTTAAGGAGCAACGAGCTAGAATTTATATCCTCCGCCGCTGCGCCACCATGCTCCTCTGCTGGTACATTGAAGGAGATAATTAGCCTTCATTTCTTCCAACCTTTGCCCTCCAAATCTTTCTTTTTCTTTTTCTTTTTTCTTTTGTCTTCTCTAGACTCTAGTTTCTTTTCTTGCTTACACATCTTACCAACAAATCTGCAAAGTGATGAGAAATTTTTGGGTACCACATGTCATGTCTACTTGGTACCATAGACAATGACAAGAGTGAGTCATTTGAGAAGAACCCACTCCCCTACATACTAGGGATTCCAGTATTTGTGAATCTTCAGGTGTGAGTTCCACTCAAAATGCTCAATCTTATTGCCTATCGAGTACAACGTAAGAGTATGACACGGGGTACCTTGAAAGTATCCAAAAAAATTCTTCTAAAATAAGAAGTCTGTTAATGACTTGTTATTGAGATGGGTTTGCTAGAAAATGGAGCTAGCTAGGGAAAAAACCAAAAAAAAAACAAAAAAACAAAAAACAAAAAAGCTTCCCCTCTCTCTTCTTTTCTTCATGGCGCCTTGTCCATTAGATCAGCCTGGTTTGGTTCTATGAGTTGTATTGTGGCCTACCATCTCTATGTCTCTATTCTTATGTGCCCTACTAAATATTTTTGACCTAATTGGCGACAATCCATTTGGGTTTTTTTGTGGGGGCACATGTGAGAGGCTCAAGGGCATTATTGGTATTTTTTTTAACAAACCAGGCATCGCATATGAACATTGATGAGGCTTCCAAAAGAAAATTAACCTCCACATCTTCATCACTACTTGATCAGAATTGGGCTCTTGGCAGTGACTAGCGCTTAACAATATGTCTTGTATAAGTGCACTATTAATCGTATGTCTTGTAATTTGTATTTTCCTCTATATATCCAAGTCTAGAATAAAATAAATGTTTAATGCCCTAATAAGAAATTAATGGAGGGGATAGCACTATTAGATGTATCTATGTATGTGTAGCAATGTGAAACTTAAATGCTTCACTTGTGATATTATCAGCTGTAACCGAACTATGAAATAAATGGCCTATGATGTAATGTTTTCATTTGTACCCAGCAATAAATAAGGTTTATTTTTCCGATCTATTCTTATGCATACATATTTTGATGGTGTGGAACTTGTTTCAATTAGTTTTAATAGAAATATTAGAAATGGTCCTTGAATAGGCAGTTATAGTAAGGTTGGTCCTATTGGTATCGTGTGTATGAAAATGCATCCCTGAATTAAAGGATAATTTTGAAATTGGTCCTTTCCCGAATATTATTGTACTATTTATGACATGAATACCCTTGCATTTATAATCATTATCAATTAGGGGTTTCAAAATTGAAATCCAAATTAGTGCACGATTTTCTCTCTCACATTATTTCACTATATTTATGATTCTGAATTAATCACTCTCTATATCTCACGTTCTCTCTCTCTACTCTCTCTATCTCTCTCTCTCTCTTGCCATGTAGAATTGAAATTTAAGCAATTCGTTTTTGAGCAGTTCTGAATCAATCCTTTCTCTATATGTCACGTTCTCTCTCTGTTTGCAAGATATTCACATAACATAAGATAGGACATGAGAAGGCTTGTCCGTATCAACTACTCACGTTCTCTCTCTCTCTCTCTCTCAATCTCCCCTCAGTATGAATTTGAGCAGTGAAGGTAGTTTTGAATTTTCAAGGTGAGAAATTTTGAGTATTTTGTATATTTGATTTGTGTGGGGGTGTGAGAATTTTTTTTTTTTGGGTGAGAAATTGTATTATTGTACTTCCATCAAAATTCTAGATCTGAGAATTTCTCACCAAAATAGACAAAAATTTTCACTTATAGTCAGTGATTCATTTAAAGTGAGAATTTCTCACAATATTATATAGAATTTCGTATTATGTTATATTAAGCAATTTCTCACTCTGTGATGTATTTTAAAGTGAGAAATTTCTCACTTTTCTTTCTCTCTCGCATAATATTGCTATGTTAATTCTCACTCTTCTCTCTTATATATATATATTATATGTGTTTTGAATTTCAAAATTTAGATTTATTATATATATATATATAGAGAGAGAGAGAGAGATAGAGTTATATGGGTTTTAAATTTAAAAACCCTTAATTGTAGGAGTGGGGGTATTTTGGTCCTCAAAATTGACTTATAGAATGGATCGATTTCTAAAAAATGACACATTAAAGGACTGAAATCTAACGGACCCTAGTTTTAAATATTTAATGGAATGGTGATGTCACGTCATTAATATTAAGAGTATAATGTTAGGTACATGATCGAAAACATACACTTAATAAATAGATAAGCTGGTTTGGATCACCTAAATTAAAATATTCTTTAATTATCAAATATAGGTACATATAAATAAACTTAATTTTAAAATTGATATTGCCACATCAACTTGTGTACTTTAATTTTGGGTGTACATAGCATTACTCTAATAGTAATTATTAATCAATGCAAATTGAGAAGTTGTTTAGATTTTAGAATAGTTTAGCGCGATATTAGGATTGACAAAAGCAGCTTCAACTAATTTGAAGTGTGAGATTTTATTAGTTCGTGACACCATCTTCAACTAATTTGAAGAGTGAAATTTTATTAGTTTGTGACACCGCATCTACAATTGTAATGAATATTTTCTCGTTCACAATGTCACGCTATGAAGATGCAAAAATGGAAGAGCATTACTATGTTTTCAAATTTGATTCAAACACAAGTGTTAATGAGATCGCATTAAATAACAATGGAGCCACTTGAATGTTTTCGACTGATGGGACCACATTATATGCGGGAACACCTATAATCACTTGCAATGAAAATTGACTGAGTTTACCATATATATAATGGAGTAAAATTACAAGATACATGGCTTCCACATTTTTTGCATATCCCAAATATTAGAGTGATACACATGCAGTGGTTTCTGCTGGGACGACCACTGTCATACTATATGATATAATTGACAAAACATTTATATCATAGATTGTTTCCAGTACAAATATATAAAGTGAATCCTCTTATCACATATACTAGGTATTGCCCGTGCCCAAGGGCACTACTCGCAAAAGTAAGAGAAAAAAAAATTAATAACAACAAATTTTTTTTTTCTCAATCTAAAATGAATAGTAAATAGTGGTTTCATTAACTCTGAAACTGTGTACAAAAACTGTTTTAAAAAAAATTGACAAAATCTCTTTTGTTATTTCAATATTAGATCATGCAGTTTATTAGCATGTCATAACATAATAATCTAACTAATACTAAATAAGCAGATATAAAAATTTACCCAACCACCATTCAACTAAGATTTAAAAATGTTGCCAATTAAAGCCAATAAAAGAAAACAAAACATTGATCTAAAAAATTGGGATTGCTACATTCAACCAAGGACATAAAAAAGATCAATGCAAATCACGCTTAAATTATGAGTCCACACAAAGAGTACATAAGATATGAGTGACCAAGGGGTACATAAATAGTACATTTCCATGAGAAGTTTTTCTTGCAAGAATGCGTACTGGTAATCAACAATTCTAATCTGATCTACAAAAAGAAGTGACATTTGGAGCTTATTCAAACACACTGCAATAATAAAGAAACAAAGTAAATAAGAAAGATGGAAATGAGGGTGATCTAAAATCTGTCTAAATAATCAAAGCATTAAGCATCAAACTAATAGATTTATAATGATGCTATTGTTCCCAACTTTGGCACTCAAATGATTTGATAGCAGTACCACATGTAGTGGTTGTGGTTGTGGTACCATAGACCACTACAGTAGTACCACTTCCATAACATTTGGGATATCTCAAATTTGGAAACCATAGGATTAGTCATGGATGTATGCTTATTTGAGCAAAAATTCTAATGTTGCCATTTGACTGCCAGATCCAAACTGGGCAGGAAGACCCAACCCGACCGATTGGGTATTTTGCTGAAAAGGATTTGTGAATACTACCGATTGTGAAATCGCGTGTTTGGTGGCCAACCAAACAAAAATGGAGTCTCTATATCCATCACTGAAAAGAGAGAACGGAGAATGTGGAGGGACATATAGAAAGAGAGTCAAGTATTAGTTTCTAAATTTGTGAAAGAAAGCATGTGTTTGGAAACATAATAAAACTACACACACTTCTTTAGCTTCCAAAACCGAAGATGGGTGTGTGTATGTGTTTGCCAACGTCGAATCGTTTTTGCAGAAAGGAATTTTGTTTCACAAATTCACTAACTATAACTAACAAAGAAAAATACGAAAACCCTTAAAAATAACACTTGTATGCAACCCTAAATCAGGCTCTAATTTTGCCTCTGAAGCAAAAACCCTCAACCAACTCGCCGGCGATTCGTCGAAAACTCACACCCCGAAGCTGAGGAATAACTTCACACACACACACACACACACACACACACACAACACACACACTGACTGTTGCACAGATTAGTAAGACAAATATTACAGTGACACCAATCAATAGACATTTGCAAGTAGTGAGACCAATTTTTTTAATAGTCTAGCAAAACAATATTTTAAAGTAGCAACCATGTACAGTAACTCAATCAACAGTCATTTGCAAGTAGTAAAGCATTTTACAGCTTAATGAAAGTAAAAAAAAAAAAAAATACAAAAGAAGAAAAATAAAGACGACTTGAATCAAACCTTTTGGAATCTATGCTTGAAACTATCTCTGAGAGAATAATCTGAAAAGTGGTTGCAGAGAAATAAAAAGAAATAAAATAAAAAAATAAAAAAAAAAATAAAAGAAAAAAAATTCAAAAAAATAAATAAATAGAAATCAATCAATTAAAAGAAAGAGATTGAACTGTAAATATAAGAAATCATTTATTAAATTAAAATTGTGGTAAATATAGAATGTGTTGACTCAAATAATTGTCTTTATGGATAAAAAGATTTTAGGGGAGATAATTGCAATAATTAGGAGATAATTAGGAAGATTAAAGGGAAAATAATAAATGGGTCTTTGCCATTTCAATTCAGAGAATCATCCTAAATTAGGGGCAACATTGTGGAAAGGAAAAACACAATGTAGGGGAAATAAATCAAATTAAGGGCAGCACAATTTAGGAAGAGCAAATCAAATTATACCAAAATACCAATGCAAGAGATTTCACTGAAATCAAAGTGTTGACTCAAGCATTGTAGTAAATGTTGCAGTGACATGCTAAATTGAAACACCCAATCCAAAAATAAATAAATAACCTCTGTAATTCCAACGCTCAAATTGAAACACACAACTTTCAACTTTCAAAAGCAGTAAAAAATGGAACACCCAAAAGCATGCTAAATTGAAACACCCAAAAGCATTCTAAATTGAAACAGTCATTCCAAAAAAAAAAAAAAAAAACAATATGAAACAGCAACCAAATTGAAAACTCTGTAATTCCAACTTTCAAATATAAATTGAAACACCCAATGGGAATTGAAACAACCAACATTCAACTTTCAAAAGAATCAAAAAGTTCTTTGTTTTTGCTTGGAAGGATTAGAAAACTTGTGGAATCTGATTCAGCTTAGTAGTAGCTTAAAAATTCGGAAAAAAAAATTGATTTTTAAAACAAAAATATCAGAGAAAGAGAGTACCAAATCATATATATATATATATATATATTAAAGTTATTGCCAAGAAACACACTGAAGGTAGCAGATTTTTAAGTCTTGATCTAACTTAACATTTTCTTGATAAAATTTTTTGAGGATTGAGAAAACTTTTTTAAAAAATCAAGAAAAAAAATAAATTTTTTTTTTGTTTATTGAGAAAACAATACCAAATCAAATTTTTTTCACTAAATCTGGCAGCATCGCCACCCCCAAGGTTGTGGTATGTGGTGGCGTAATAGCGCCTGAAAACTGAGAAGATGATCTACTGGACCGGGGAGAGGATGATTCAATAGACCAAAAGGCGAGATAGATCAGTGGTGTCGTTGGTGTAGCGATGTTGGTGGTGTCCTTGGAATGGGGTTTTTGGGAAGAGAGGGTTTGGGAGGAAATAGACACAAATAGGGTAACGGGTACTGTATGAGCGGTGAAGAGTTGGTGGTGGTGTTCTTGGTGTGGCGAATGGCGATGGTGGTGGGGTAGTGATGTTGGTCAGCGATGGGGGTGAGAGAGAACATGAGAGTTAGGTTTGGGAAGAGAGAGAATAGAGAAGAGTGGGAGGGAAATTAAGAAAATTAATCCCAAATTTGCCTATGAATTAGTCAAATTTCTAGGGAATCATTTTTGGAGGGAGAGAAAGCGAGAGTTACTCATCATATTTTTAGCCAATTAAATCAATCTTAGTCACTCATAATTGTTCAAAAGGGGTGAGTCAGCAACAAAACAGTCAATCACATTAATTTGTTAATCCTAGTCACAACTTTGTTTGTCCTAGTCATAAAACTTTTAGTGACAAATTAACCGACCTACAATATTATATAGATTAGGAACTAAATTTGAAATTCAAATATTAGACCATAGCACTATTTAATTAAATGTGACCCCACCGTCACATGTATCGAAATTCGGAAAGTAAACTTCAAATACAAACTTCAAATACAAATTAACTTTCAGAATCAGAACATTGCTCTTGTTTCAAATGGTGCACATGCATTGGTAACCACTAACCATAGTACATATCACTCAAAATGGAGTCTTTTGACACACACACACACACACACACAAAAAAAAAAAAACAAAACAAAAAAAACAAAAAAAAAAATTTAATAGAATTCCACAAACATATATACATCGATTACCAGAATCATTAGTATTGTTAAGAAAAAAAATACAACTTGTGCAAACTAAAACCTCAAAAAATGGTTAGTGCTAGCTGTTAATGGAGAGAAATAAATGAAAAAACCATAAAGGAGCTGGGAGCTGTATGATTTTCATCAAATTGATAGGCGATATTGTGAAATGTATAGATACTGTCGCACTAAGACGAGATTTTCATGTCATGAGATATTTCATGTACAAACCCCACTTCCTTTGGAATCATCCAACTTCATATTAATCATATGTATATATATATATATATATAACATATATGATCTTAATTTGCTCCCATGTTCTTTGGCAGCACACCAATATAAATATCTTGTCTTGTGCATGTATGATGTATCAGCATAATTTGGCGAAATATTTAGGGTAATGATAATATTGTAAGCAATTTCTTATATAAGAAAGTTGTTTTTAATCGTTAGATGAAGAATTGGTCCTTAGATATTATTAAATAAATATCAAATTATCATTCAACGGTTAAAAACTATTTTCTCATATAAGAAGCTGCTTACAATATCATTACCCAAATATTTATGGTGAATTTTAGCAGCACGCGTCTCGATTTGTTTGGCTTGTGTATTTTGTGGAGGAGAAAGATAAGGGGCAGTTAGTGGAAATGGCTAATGCATAAGATTTTTTAATATTAAGGATAACTTAAATCTATCATTACGGATAAGTCATCTCCCTATTTCTTAGACTAAAATACTCTTATCTTCATCATCTAACTTTAACCGCCATTACCACCACCCCTACCACCTCCGACCACCACCCCCACCATCTCCGGCGACCACCCCACCACCTCTGGCGACTAAATAAAAGGTGAAATTTCACTTGTTATAGCCAAAGTTAAGTGAAATTTCACTTGACTTTTCCTATAACAAGTGAAATTTCACTTGATATTTGTAAAACCTGCAAATAATGTGGAGATGGCCAGATCTGGTTCGAGCTCGTCAGATACGGCCGGATCTAGTTCGAGCTCGTCGGATATTGCTGGATCTGGTTCGAGCTCGTCGGAGATGGCCGGACGAGGTGGCTACAACAATACCGGTAGTGGTGGTGGTTGGCGATGACTCGTGATCGTCGTGGTGGTGGCAGAGGGCAGTGGCTCTGTGGTGGTGGCGTCAGATCGATCGTAGTGGAGGCAGACCCAGATATCACAGAGAGAGAGAGAGAGAGAGAGAGAGAGAGAGAGAGAGAGAGAGAGAAAATATTTTATCTAGAGATGTTTGTCAAATATAAGTTTCAACTAATGAGACTTTTTAACAAACTAATAAATCGTTTGGACCCTTAACTTTGAGGGATTTTTCACTAATTTTCCCTAAAGATTAAGGAAAGGAAAATAAGAAGAAAAATAGTTCCCTTACATATGTTTTCCTTCATGTTTAAATTAGATCTTAAAAAAAAAAAAAATTGGGTAAATTACGCTATACACCCTTATAGTTTGGATGTGATTTCACTTTGATCCCTGTAGTTTCAATTTTGTCACTTTGGTCCTTATAGTTTCAATTTAGGTTCAATGCATTCCATTCAGGAAAATTGCCTTCATTTTATTGACATAAATAGGTCATATGATGTACATGTGAGGTATCATTAGGGGCGTAATGGTAAATTTACTCAGAGAAATTATACTTTACACACCTATACTGAACTTAAATTTGTCAAAAATTGAAAGAAATTTTCATGAATTGACTACATTGAACCTAAAATGACACTGTAAGGACTAAATTGACAAAATCGAAACTATAAGGACTAAAGTGAAATCACACCCAAACTTTAAGGGTGCAAAATATAATTTACCCAAAAAAATGATATAATTGTAACATATACATAAAGGAAAGGGAAATAACTGAAAATATTCAAAATCCTTAATTTATTTCTCAACTTATTCTCTCATTTTTTTCCTAATTTTCTCATCGTTTTCCTTAATTAACCTTGAAAAGAAAAAAAGTTTTTTTATATATGTTTTCCATTTTTTCCCCTCAATAAATCCAATTAACTAAACCAAGCCTAAGGAAATCAACTTTGCTATCTCTACCATGTGAGTGTGTTGCTGGAAAAATTATCAAATAGCCATCTCACCATGTCATCATATTAATATTGTGTACATACCCCATTTTATCGGCTAACAGAATTAGGAGGCCACAAGCATGTCAAACCTCGATGATTAGAAAAGATCAGATTTTCAGATATTGCCTTTAACTCTTAAGAAGTCAAAGAATTTGTAGAAATAACTAAAATGCCCCTAAAAGCCCAGAACTCTCCGAATTGACCCAGAAACCCAGAAATCATTCGATGTCATTCAAATTAAACAACAAATTATTTTAAAAAGAGAAACATTTGAAAACATCAGCTCCTAGAGGCTCCCGAAAGTTTCATTTGACCAAGGTTTGACCGAAATTTTTTGAAATCGCCCAAAAGCTCCGAAATCATTCTAAATTATGTGAAAAGTCTTAAAATATATTTTAAAATAAAATCGAACGAAAACGTCATCTCCGGAGGCTCCCAGAACTTCTTAGAATTTTATGGAAATGCATTGTTTGACTGATTTGACTGTAAGTTTGACCAAAAGGCAAAGTTTTCTTTCCAATATTAAAATATTTTTATCAAATACTAGAAGTCAATAACTTTCTAACAGTATATCACTCACAATTTTTGGACTTAAAACGAATTTGTTATGAATTTTTGAAGGTGAAAAAGGCGATCAAATCAACTTTTATCGTGAATGCTGCAAAAATTTCCGAAGTGACCCAACTTCAAAATATTTTTATGGAAATTAGACCTCAATACCTTTCCAACGGTATATCACAAGCTCAATTTGGATTTCGTATGATTTTTTTTTGTGAATTTTGGAAGAAATAGGACCGTTTCGTGAATTCCGGGAGTTTTGGCGGCCTAAGCACAAAATCTTGTCAACCGGAGGGTTGATTGCCATGGCAGCACTCTGAGTGATTTTTCACTTTTTTTTTTGGTGTAATTTTTGGTTAATTTTTGGGTTTTAATTCATATTTTCAATAAACAAAACAACATAATTTTGATATTTTGAACATTTTAGACCAATTAGAGACTTTTCAAAACCCAAAATCCCTCCCAAGTTGGTCTATACAAGAGACTCTTTGCTTCCATTTTAAGGGGACTTGAGGTGTTTAGAGGAAGCTTAGGGAAATAAATAGAGAAGAAGGGAGGAAAATAGAGAAAAATATAATAGAAAAAGAGAGGTTTTTTCATACTTCCAACCAAAAAAATGTGAGTTTTTATTTTATTTCTACAACTACTACTTCAATCCATTTTACCATTATAATGAGCTTCTTAGAAGTTAGATAGCAATCTACACCCACATACACACATATATGAGAGGTTGAATGCTTGTGGTTCAACCATTGATTGTATATTTATTCTTCCTTCTTAATCCCATTTCTATTTTTATTTTTCTTTATCATACTTGCATTTCCCCTTCTCAACCCCATTTCTATTTTGATTTCTTTTCATTCTAGCATAATCTCTTCTTAACCCCCATTTCTATTTTGGTTTTTTGTCATTTGCATAATCTATTCCTCATTTCATATTGTGGATATCGCAATTTTCTTACCCACAGCCTTTTTATTTTAAAGTAATTTTTCAATTCAAAATGTAAAGAGTCGCCACTTAATTTTTTTAAAGGAAAATTAAGAAACCATTTTAAAGCAAACCGATCTTTTAAGAAATCAAAGACTTTCTAGGTCCGGGGATTATGGAATGAGAGGGGAAGGAGCCCCTCGGACTAAAACATGCACCCCCTCTCATCCTATCTTGCGATAGACCTCTACTTAACATCCTTTTAATCAAATTAATAATCTAAGCATGTCCTGAACTAATACATATGTATAAATATACATTACAAAAGCATGTCTAAAGGGTGTAAGATTGCAAGTGATAAAATATCATTCAAAAACTACATAATTCAAGTAGCAAGCAATATGATATGCAAATTGAGAGCTATAGAAAACTTACCCGGGATCCATGCCGCGAATATTAAACGTGCAATACATACGAATAGAAAGATCCTAAGAAAAGGTCTCTAATCACATATATTCACATAAGACAAGATCCTAATTCTAGTGTGTCGCGCATGAGGTCATAGAATCAATAAAATCAAGGAATCAAATAAACTAGAGAAAGGGTTCAGAAATTGTACCTCAAAAGCGCTACAAAACAAAGGTTAGTCCACATACTTTAGAAAGAATGTAAAGTATTAAATAATTGTTCCTAAACGTCTAGCTTAATTCTATCATGTAGAAGAAATAACGCAATTAATTATGAATTCTAATACCAATCTACATGGATGAATGTGTATGATTAGATAGATGTGACAAGAATGAGCTATTGGATTATTCCGTGATTTGTATCGTTCAGCCTCTGTATTTGAGCTTAACTAATCATTATTCATACATGGTTTAAGCCTTAGGTCATGGAAAGATCATTTGGACCATTATTTGCAAGATACATTAAAATTATGACAGAATTCTAAAAATTGCTGAGAGCAGATCAGAATTTCAAAGAAATAAAAAGCATGTTTTCCTTAGTTTGATCTTGATGATTTTTAGACACAAGATGCCCCTGTGAGTCTAGTTTCTAACCCAAAAAAAAAAAAAAAAATCAAGGTTTCAACGGTTAGATCTCTGGGAATTAGACAAACACTAGACATTACTCAGGGACTTACAACTCTCCGTCCAGAGTTTTTGTATGATTTTCTAAAAATAGAAAAAAAAAATCAGAAATGCTTTGGTCTTTTTAGGGTAGGTTCCTAACACATTAAACTCTCTAGAAAATTTTATTTTGGGCCAAGAATGCTTGATTAAGGCTCTAATTCACTCATTTTAAAAACGTGTTACTGTTCTGAAACTCTGGACAGATTGTGGTTGTCTCCCAAAACTCATGACCAAACCACTTTAAACATAAAATCTCCTTAAAAGAAAAATCACAGTGGTAGAACTTTGAGTTATAAACATTTTCCCGTTGGTTTCATTCAATCCCAACGGTCTGATATTGAACTAGAAATCCTTGATCAAAGGTGGTCATTGAATTCACTGCACCGTTTATTCAAGTTCAACTTAGTTGGTTAATTCTAACTACTAAACCATGCAGTTGGACTTAATCCAAACTACTTCTCCTTCCATTTGATGGTCATTGGAGACTAAAGACATACATGTTTGTAGATTTTGATGAAGTATGAAATAAACTTCACAAAATCCCAAAACAATGAACTCAAACTTATGGACAAAAGCTTCGATTCATATTATTACTCCTGCCACTTGATGGTCATTGGAGGCTAAAGACACATACATACACATGTAGATTTTAATGAAGTATGAAGAGCTTCACGAAACCTAAGAAAAGGATTAGCCTAAGCCATAGAGATAGACTTAAACTAAGCTACTTCTCCTACCATTTGATGGTCATTGGAGATTAATAACACTTAAACTAATGGGTTTTAATGAAATATAAGGAATTTTACAAAACTTCAAAATAATGAGCTCAAACTATAGATGAAGTTTGGACTCATTGACTCAACATACTAAAATCAACCTCAATCCCTTCATGAATCATAAGTTCATAAGAATATTGAGGGATTCTAAACACAAAGATTCAAGTAAGACATTGAAAGTCTCATGAATCTATGAAATAAACATAATCAAAGAAAAGGGACCAAGGTTTTATTTCAAGATTTATTTAAGCTTTAAACACTAAACCATTTTGATCCAAGCTAATGAGATGAAAGCTCAATCACAATATATATATATATGTGGTGTGTGAAGAAATGAGGTGGGAAGAGAGGTTTTGAAAATGTGTAAGAGGTCCTAGGTATCTAAATATTGTGATTAAGCTACTAATAAACTAATTAGTTTAGAGTTTTACCTCTAAGTATCCTAAACTTCTTGGCTTCTTTAAGACCTTCCAAGTGACGATCAAACTCTTCTTCCAACTCTACTACTCTTTCTCTATTTAGAAAATTTTTGAAGGAGAATTAATATTGGGATGCTAACATTCTAATATTCCACACTTAATAATGAGATATACACCTTCTATATATAGGCAATCATTAGGGGGTCATTTTGGGAAATTCACAGCCAAAACCCTAATTCCTGCTGCCTTTTGATGGTATAAACTGACCTACTTTTGGACAGACTGTCACAAAAATGCGGCACTCCCTGGAGATGGAAGCGGCACTCACTGAATGCCGTTTCGGCACTCACTGGCTGCCGGAGTGGCACTCAATGAAAGCCGATGCGACACTCATAGAATGCCGCATACAACTCCTTGGACTGCCGTTTTCTTTGTGAAATCGCGGCACTTGGTAAAATTCGAGGCAATTGTAGACTGCCGTCTGGCACTTCATAGAGTGCCGCAGCGGCAACCCGTGACTGCCGCAGCTTTGCCACGTGCCGTTTTCTTCTGTTCTCTCTCTCTTTTTTTTTTTTTTTTTTTTTTTTTTTGTTTTGAATTGAAAGAGCCTTTGGAAGAGCTTGAATCACCTTTGGAAGTCTTGGACTAATCGGATGCTTGTCATCATCGATTCATCGGATCTTAGAGGTAATACTCCCCTTCATCCGATGTTTGGTCAAAATTGGGGTGTCTACACATATCTATTTTGATTTCTTTGTCATTTGCATCATATCTCCCTCAACCTCATTTCTACTTTTATTTCTTCTTCTTCCAAGTTCTTGAGGTTTCAAGTATTAAGATGTTGTTCTAGATGGTTACTTCATCTACTCAAGTGTTTAAGTTCATGATTTGAGCATCTATTTCAAGCCCCCACTCAAAATCCCAAACTCTTTTCCAAAAACTAAATGGATTTTCTTAAAAGTGAGTTACTGAAGTTCAAACATTTATCTTGAATTAAATACTTGAGGTATGATGACAAAACCACTTGGAAAACCTTCTTAATACATCATAGTTCACCTTGATTTTTCCTCATCAATTTTAGAAGTGTATCATTGTATTTCCTGGATTTTAGAAGTTCATATTAATGATCTGTCTTTTCTCTCACAGATTGTAGTCTGACTTCTTACATCTAATTCGGATGTTTTTCATCATATAACATGGCATTTTCTATTTTTTTTATTTGAACTTCAATGTGTTTTAAAACTTTCTGTATCTTTTGACATCATAAGAGTTGTTTTGATATTTATAAAAAATCATACAAAATCAGTCATTAGTGTAGTCCATGTTTCTGAGTCATGTGTACATTCTGCTTTGTTTCTCTTAATCTGTGATAGATATTATAGTTTAGCTTATCACATGGTTTAATATACACATCAAGGGTTATCCATGATTTTCCCCACTTTTCCTAGAGCTTTTAAAGTATTTTGCATGGATTTTACAAAACCAGCTCTCTATTCTGGACACTATCCATAGATTCTTTTATTTGATACATATGTCTTGATATGATACTTAAATCCATCCATTCCACCCATCCTAATTCGTCGTACATACAGAGAACTTAATTTTCCATGTTAAGTAACATTCCATGCCCCTCATACGTACCATGTGCATCATCCATCACCTCATGTATCATATTCTCATGGATTCTTGAGTTTGATTTCTTAATAAAAATCTTGATTTTGTCAATACTTTGAGGAGTTCTTGAAGTAAGTTGGGAGATGACATCCTAAGTGGTTATAATCCTCATTTAAGTGCTGAAAATATACTCTCAAAACACTCCTTTCAAAACCCTTCTTGAACTCCAAACATTTGTTTGCAAAGATTGAAAAGCTTATTTTCCCAAAACCCCCCAAAATAGTGAGTTGTTCAACTTGAAAAAGTTATTCTGAGTTCAATACTCAATGGATGATCTTGATACCACTTGGAAAGTCTTCCTAACTCATTAGGGAATGTTCATGATTTTTGGTTGAATTTTAAAACACTTGGAAGGGTTCCATTTTGACCCAAAATTCTTCTAAAACATTATGTTTTTCTGTCACATCATCTTTGGTTGAATTTCAACTTGTTTTCCAATAAAAGTGGTCCCAACTCATTTTTCCCTTTAACTTCAATGCCTTAGGGAATGTTCTATATATTATGAGCCATCAAATTCTTTGTTTTCATTTTCAAAGATTTTTCTACATTTCAGTCAACAATACGGATTTTGTTTCTGAGCAACCTCTTTTTTTATATGATTTCTCCTAATCTACAACTTCAATATTGATTTGACTTTTTTCTATGTGTTCTAGACGCAGTAGGGATGACCTCCATAAAATTTCATGAATTAAAAGCATCCCTAAACTCACTTTTCCATTTTTACAACATCTGTTTTGTCCACTATTCACAGCAAGCATGTTTTACTTTCATTCTTTAATTAGATGTTCACATGCAATTCAAATTAGCCCATATCTTAGGAAGTTGTTCATACCAATTTTTTACATATCCTACAATAACATTATCCATGCATTCATGCATATTCTAGACTTCTAAGTCACTTTAGAGAAATTTATGAACACAAGCACACTACTACTTTGCACATTCTATAGGAACATACATTGCATCCATGCAAGATTTTGGGGTTTTTGTGACTCCTAATCCAAGAAGATTATAAGGAATGATGTTGGTCACACGATACTCTCCTCGATCATCTCTTCCTTTATCATCCATCCCGGGGATTGAGAAGTTTTCTTTTTTCAAGAATCAACATGCATACATTCTAGTTTGCTAAGCATAGTTTATTTTCTTTGATTATTTGTTTCAAGAACATTCCATGTCCCCCTTTAGATTAGAAAAACTTGATTACTTGATATGTGATTAGATGATTTTTCCTAAGATTGTTTTGTGTGATCTTTCACTTTGCATTGTATGATATTTGGTTTAGATCTTATGAATGATATCTTATCTTTTGATATTCTATTTTGAGATTCTTATGCAATGTAATATACTTATCATAATATTAACTATCGAACCAAATATAGTATAAGATGATTATTTGAATGCTAATTGAGGCTCGTCGAGAGACGGGGTGAGTTAAGTGTGTTTTAGTCGTGACAAAGGCTTCTTCCTAGCTTTCTCGTACCAAAACCCCGAGCCAAGTTCTTTGGTTATGAAGGGTCGGTGCCCTTTATCCGTTTGGATGAGTCAAAATTGGATTTCTTGGTTCCCTAAAGACCAAGTGGTGACACTATATCTGTTTTCACAAACTTATTTTTTTCAAATATTTTAAAGAAAATCAATTCCAAAACCTCGATGGGGTGGACCCCGGTGGCCGCGTGTCCACATATGGCAAAGCATTCCGATATGTAACCATGTAATTATGTTAACTACCATAAAATTAGGAATTATCTTAAAATAAAAGAACTACAAAGCTGCATGTGATTTATTTCTAGTTGTGGAATTGTCGTATCTTTTTAATGGCATGGTTGTTCCGGGATGTAGTACTCAATATTGATATAAAACATGACGGGATTGGAAACTTTCTCGAATTGGATCCTTTGGATTTTTATATCGAAGATATACTTACGAAGATGTTATAGGTCCAACTTAGCAAAAGGGGCACCTTCTCACCCTTTAGTCAACATAAGGCCCACTGCTCATGCCCTTTTGGTCTGATTCGATAGGACTCTAATGCTTGAAAGACTATATGGAACTCAAATCTTTCACCCCTTCATCCTAGCCTAGAAATAGGTTGTGTCAAGACTATAGGTACTACTTTCGGGGTCTTTTCCAAGCCACTCACCTCTGTGTGGGAGGGGTAAAGCTTGGAGGCTTCTCATTTGTAGGGATTCAAACTATCACGCAACTTGGATTCCGGTTCTACATATCGAATTGGGGAGTTCTGATTTTCTAAGAAGGAAGAGCTCTTTATGCGGTCTCACTTTACCACCATATGAAATGCATGAAACATCGATTGGTAGAGGCCAGTCCATGAAGATTTTCCCTTCATCTACAACATTTGGTGGTGCCCTCGTGGGCGCCTTCCTCTCTGGACACTAATACAATTAGATCCATTTTTCATACAAACTTGGGACTTTTCCTGAGATTCTCATAATTTCTATCTATATAAAGGCTCATCACCGGATCCTTTCTATAGCAGATCCATTTAGAGATCGGCTCCTCATTCCAGGTACACCAATTCTCGATCAATAGAAGCCCAAAGAGGTAGATATGGTCCCAAATAATGAGAGATATGTAAAAAGCTGGTTCGATTACGCTTATTCCTACTCCCAATTAAATTAAGGTGGTATTTCTATAATAAAAAGGTATTCTTACTGCCTCATAGTTTAGAAATCATCTTCACAAGTAAATACGCGACTAACACTCCCTAATTCTTGCACTAGCAGAAGTCTCATGCACTGGAATTTATTTTGCTTTTTCGTAATGGTACAATGGTATTCTACTACATTGGATCAATATGTTCCGTTCTTATACAAACAATAAAAGGTCCATGCAATCTTGTTAAAATGTATGTTAAATAAATTTGACAATTATTAGAGTACTAAAACAATTATTTTTCTTTTATTAAAATGACAGAGGAGAATTCAAAACTATGCCTAAGTTGTGGAAAAAATTAGTGCAGAATATCATTCCTGAGTATTAAAACAGAGGAAAATTGGTAAAAAGGGCACTAGGAGAAGCTAATTTGGAATTAAGGACACTTAATAAAACAACTTGTGTAACGTCCTGTATTTTATTTTCAATAATAAATAAAGTATTTCATTTTTTTTTATGAATAATAATGTTCCAGTTTTATTTTTAAAAACATTTATTTGGGGTCAAACCGTAAATTTTTATAAATGATAGGAATACCTGTTATGGATTTGAAACTGTATTTTTATGTAGCCGGTAAATATTTTCCTACATTAATATAATTTCTCTGTATTTTAATGTAATTGCGGACACCTCGAATATACCAATCCTTGTTTTAAACTTGCGACTATACTGTGAAGTGGGTATGGGAGCACGCGAGCTCAACCACACCGTGTAATTTGTGTGGATTGCTAGGAGCCCAAATTCTGGGCAGTCTATATATATCTCTCACAACTCTCACAGTCTCTCAACGAACTCATTATATCTCTCTAATTCTCTCAATTCTCTCTTGCTCTCTTCATAAACACACACTGATTATATGCATATATACATGTAACATA
Organism: Hydrangea macrophylla; assembly: GCA_033977485.1. Classification (NCBI taxonomy): domain Eukaryota; kingdom Viridiplantae; phylum Streptophyta; class Magnoliopsida; order Cornales; family Hydrangeaceae; genus Hydrangea; species Hydrangea macrophylla. The sequence goes on from CM066987.1 coordinate 32,125,051, forward strand.
GATATATATTGACATGACTAAAAATGTGTTCTCCTAAGAGTACGTCCAAGTGTAGACAGTCGCGTCGAGTAATAACCGGTAAGTTCGGGTCGTATCCCAATGGACGGGAATTAGGGATAGTGAAATTTAGATTGAGACCTAAAGAAGAAATAAAAGATGATTTATTTTAGAGTGGAGGTTCTAACGATCCTACTGTATTCGAGGTTAAGTTAAATAAATTTAAGAGAGGTAATAGTTAAATTAAACAGAAATAGATAATGTGATTTCAAATTATATGTGAAAAATGTGTTGGGAACGTGTGAATCCGCATTGTACCAACCACTACCATGACTTAGGATTAATTTACAACCGAGGTTTTATCCTTCTAGTATTCCTTATTTTGAAAATGATTAAGTAACACACTAAGTATGTGAATTTCACACAACTAGAGGTTAAATCACCTTACTTACCATGAAGAACTAAAATAAGGACCAATTGAAACCATGAACTATAACAAACAAATCAAGTATGAGATATTCGATGTATTCATCATGCTTGTTCATTGAGTTAACTGGCCTAAAGAGCTTACATTTCAAAATCTATTGGCAATTTGAACTTTAAAAGATCAATTTGGGTTTAGTTTCTGAAATAGAAGTTACTGGAATACTATAAAGATTCTGCCTAAGACATAAGCATACCAGTCGATTGCTATAATTTGCAATCGCAGTCGATTGGCTTAGGATCCATAGAAATCGATTAGAACTTGTGTCCAATCGATTGCTACGGGATTTCAAATAGATTCACGGCAGTGGTTGGGGAACAATATTTCATCACATTGTTCCCAACCAGGACTCTAAGCTAGCATGTTTAGACTTGCAAAAACATAGAAATCAGAGGATGCATTGAAAGAATCAAATGTAGACATAGATTGAATCATGAAATTTGAATTTACAAAGGAATCTCCATATTAAAACTAGAGTAAACTATGACAGAATGAAATACAGAATAAATTAACAAAGCAAAAAGAACCTGAATTGTAAAACAAAATTGAAAATACAGAACTTCAACACTTGTAATTGTTCTTGGAAAACCAAAGTGAAACACCTACAAAACCAAACGAAATGAAGTCAACCCTTGACTCCTCTCACTCCCCTCTATTTATATTGTGATATTCACGAGCTTAAGGTGTCTAGGTTCACAATGAAACAGCTGGTTGTCGTCATAAACCATGATTTGCTGAGATTCTACTCCATTAAAGAGGTTTGACTGCCAGTTATCACCAATCGATTGGTAACTGAAACCAATCAATTGGCAATAATACCAATCGATTGTTAATGATGTCAATCGATTGGTTTGGAATGGATATTAATCGATTGCAATAATGGCAATCGATTGGGACTTAAGTTTCATCATTGACTTGTCCTCTTTGTTTCTTGAACTATCCCTTTTCAACTTGTTATTCATTCCAACCTCAGGACCTGCATCTTAAAAACTAAACACAACAACATACCCCAAAAATACATCATTTTGTAAAGAGATGGAGTGAAGTACAAATGCAAGTAAAATTAGAGATCTGGGGTTAAGATTGACCAATTTTATTCTTTTTTCGAGCCACTATCTTACAAATATCAACCCTCATCATTTATATATACTTAGATCAAGAGAGAACTAGAAGAAAATCAAGGCGAGATAATTTACGGCGGATTTCTCAGCATCGAATTTTCTATCCAACCCCCTCTGTGAGTATTATAAACTCACTCCCCACGTAAACATATGTATATTTCTGTATATCTAGATGTGTATATACGTATATCTATGTAATCTCCATTAAAGCTTGAAAAATGGAGTTTTGTGAAACTTAACCAACATCAATTCTGTGAATTGGGAATGAAATATCTTAGTCCCATTAAGTTGTGGTTCGAATCCTACGATGTAATTATCCGTATCGCAACGTATTGTGAATTTAAAGTTTTGTCACTCTTACTTTAATCACAAGTTTTGAGAGATACAATATGTATCAGTTTAATTCGATCACATATTCATAATCTAAGCAGAAAACTGAAGATATTCGTATATTACATGACGTGTTTAATCAGAATTCAGAAATGGGTCAAAGTACAATTTTGAAATCAAAACAGGGGAAAAATGAAAGAAGAAGGTCTCTAGTTCACGATTCGCTCCCGTGGTTCGCTCGTGCGACCTGTGCAAATTTAGGCAGAAATGAGTTTTTAACAGATTTCATGAAAACAGCATGATCGCACGCATGACTCGCGCGTGCGATATGGCATTTTGGGCAGTTTGTTCATTTTTTTCAACAAGGGACTGTTTTGGAAAAGGTTTTGAAAGTTGTAAGGAACTGTTTTAAATACTAAAATTTAAGAACTGGATTAATGTGGACACGCGGAATCGGTCGTCCACTCTTTTTATTTTTATTTAAAATTGATTTGGATCAAAGAAAGAAAAGGAAGGTCTATTGAAAACAGATACAGAGTCGCCACTTGGTCTTTAGGGAACCAAGAAACCCAATTTGACTCACCCAAATGGATAAAGGGCACCGATCCTTCATAACCAAAGAACTTGGCTCGGGGTTTTGGTACGAGAGAGGAAGGAGCCTTTGTCATGACTAAAACACCTTAAACTCGCCCCGTCTCTCGACCGGCCTCAATTAGCATCCAAATAATAATCTTGTACTATGTTTGGTTCGACAATTAATATTTATGATAGGTATATTACATCACATAAGAATCTTGAAATGGAAGATCGAAAGATAAGATATCATTCATAAGATATAAGCCAAATATCACACAATGCAAAAGTGAAAGATCACACAAACAAACCTAGGAAAAATCGTCTAATCACATATCAAGTAATCAAGTTTTCCTAATCTAAAGGGGACATGAATTGTTCTTGAAACAAATAAAAAGAAAACAAAGTATGCTTAGCAAGCTAGTATGATGCATGTTAATCTTTGAGAAAATGAGATATCTCAATCCCCGGGACGGATGAGAAGGAAGATTAGATCGAGGGGGAGCATGAATGTGTGATCAAGTTCATCCTTATAATCTCCTTAGATTAGGAGTCACAAAAACTCCAAATCTTGCATGGATGTAATGCATGGTCTTTGAATGTGCAAAGGTTGTAGTGTGTTTATGTACATAGGTTTCCTAAAGTGACTTAGAAGTCTAGAAGATAAATAAATGCATGGGGGAAATCATCATGGAATATGTACAAATATGGTATGGACCACTTCCTAGGATATGAACTAATTTAAAGTACATATAAGCATCAAATCAAGGGATGGAAGTAAGAGCATACTTGTTGTGAATAGTGGACAGAACAGTGACTTGATATTGTGAAAATTGAAATGTGGGGTTAGAAATGTTTTCAATGCATGATTTTTTTTTTATGTAGATCATCCTTATTGTGTCTAGAACACATATCAAAAATCTAATCCTCAATAACTATTACAAATTGAGAGAAATCATACAAACAATAGAGGTCACTCAGAAACAGAATCAGTACTATCAACTGAAATATCAAAAATTCATAGAAAATGAAAACAAAACATCTAGAGGCCCATATTATACAGAAAGCTCCCTAAGACACTTAAGTTCAAGGGAAAAATGAGTTAGGATCACTCCTTTTGGAAATGTTTTCTGTAAAATAAGTTGAAAGTCAACTAAGCTGATGTGACAGCAAAAACAAAATGTTTGGAAAGAATGTTTGGGTCCAAATGGACCCCTTTCAAGTGTTTCCAAGTCAAACCAAAAATCATGGGTGTTCTCTAATGAGTTAAGAAGGCTTTCTTAGTGGTCTCATGTTAATACTTTGAGTATTGAGTCCTAGAGAAATCTTTGAACTCAGATTGTTCACTGTTTTGAAGATTTTGGGAAGAACTATGGTTTTATTTTTTGAAATCAAAATGAGGGGTTTAAGAGGGGTTTTGAAATAGAGGTTTTGAGAGTATACTTTCAGCACTTAAATGGAGATTATGACCACTTCAAATATCAATATTGAACTCATGTCAAGAACCACCAAGATTGTTGGAGAGCATTGTTTTCATTTTGAAGACAACTTCAAGAATATATAGGAATGTATTGAAGTTGAAATCATCATCTATCAAACATGTTTTTGAGGTCAAGAGCTACTATCCATAAGGATTCACTCACCTCAAACTTCATGTCATCATCCAGATGATGATGGACTAGTAAGTAGACAAAGAAAAATAAAAAAGAAATGAGGTAAGGAGAGATGAAAATTTATATAAACAAGCATATAATAACAATCAATAGATGATAATCAATGTGCTTTTGGACTTGTAGTTTGGTGTTTCACTCATATATGGTAACCTTGGACATGGAACTAGCTTCATATCTCACAAATACTCACTAAAATGGTGGTTGGGTGTATTGAATGTGAAGTAAATTGGAGTAATGAAGTAGAAAACAAAGTTTAGAACTCACTTTCTAGTTGAAAATCAAAGGAGGTACCTTCAGAAATTCATAATAAATTCGTTTTAAATCTAGAAAATATGTGTGATATACCATTTGAAAGCTATTGACTGCTAGTATACATGAAAAATGTTTGAAAAATGATACGACACTTCAATTTCAAAGTCAACTTTTAGGTCAAATCGGTCAAACTGGGATTTCCTGGAAGTTCTGGGAACCTCTAGGAGCTCCCAGGAGCTGACGTTTTCGTCCGATAATTTTTTTAAACTCATTTTAATACTTTTTTCATGATCTCAAAACTTTTGGGTGAATTTGGATGGTTTCGATCAAACCCTAGTCAAACCTGGTCAAACCTTGGTCAAACCAGTCAACGGAGACTTTTCGGGGACTTTAGAGACTTCCGGGGGGTCTTTGGGAGCTGACGATTTCATCTGATTTTACTTCAAAACTTATTTTACCACTTTTCTTACGATGTAGAATGTTTCCAAAGCTTTCGATCCAAATCTGGGAGTTTTTTAGACTTTCATGGATATTTTGGTCATTCTGAGCATTTTGAGAGATAGAACTAACTTCCAAGAGTCCTTTTAAAGTCTTTTTCGATCATTGTGAACCACCAAGCTATGGGTCTCCTAGATTTGATGGCTGAAAAAATGGGGTGTCTACAGTTTGCCCATTTTTGGCATAAACTTGCGAAGCAACGCATGTCGCAAGCAAGTGCCAAAGCTTTGAATAGATAGGTCTTTTTGGAGGCTATAGATTTAGGATAAAAGCATTGCAAAGGATTCAATGATGTTAAAGTTAGTGTTGGTAGCGCTCTGCGTGAGCTGCCTACGTATCCCAAGGGGAATCAGACCAACATGTAGTTCGGGGCACAAAGGGACAAATCACACATGCACAACAAGACAGGCGGATGCTATGCAATGAGGATGATATACAATGCATAGATGTGACATGAATTATGTCATGAGTCCTATTATGTCTAGTGTTCTGATCCTATTATGAGCTGGTGCTGTGGGGTGCACCATTCCGAGTGGGCTTGTGCTATGCTAGTGCTTACTCTAATGCATTGGTTGACAAGGATACTCGTGGACGAACTTCTTAAATTACGGGGAGTATGCTTCACGAGCGAATGGGATCTGATGTGGGGTCTTTGAGGATGACAACTTAAGACAACCAATAGGTGAGGGAGCTCACGATAACTGATAGTTTGGAAAAGTTTACGATAATTAAAGTGAGAAGGCTCGCGATAAATGAGGAAGCTCTCGACGACCGATAGGTGAAAAAGCTCAATGATAAGTGAGGAAGCTCACAATAACTGACAAGTGAGATAACCAAAGTAAAGAAGCTCACGATAAGTGAGGAAGCTCACAGTAGCTGATATGTAAGGACGCTCACGGTGACTGATAGATGAGGAAACTCACGATAAATGACAGGCAAAGACGGTAACCGATAGTCGTGGATGTCATAAGTTTAGCTGTGACTAGGCGATGCTTGCCCTGGGAGCCAGGATCACTAGACTGCGGGTGGTGTTTTCAAATGTTAGCCGGTTCTTATGATGACTAATCCAAAGTTTTGGTTTGGACTTCTGCTGGGGATGGTAGGGGATTCTTAACTTCTGACCTAGAATCAGGACCCATATTTGAATCTCTCACGATTGATCAAATCTAGCAGCGCTCAATCCAAGAAAACTGGTTACTGGGAGCTGATATATTTTTTATTTTATCCTCGGGGGATAGTGTTGGGATTCTCTGAGAACCTTTCTTCGGTTGCTTCTCCACCAGGAACCAAGACCCATCTCTGGATCTCTCACGGTTGCTCGAACCTTCTAGGGCTCAATCTAAAAGAGCCGGTTAGGGCCTTTGAAAGCAATTTCTTTCTATAACTGTCCTCTGGGGATAGTGGGGGACTTTTTTTAGAGTCTTTCTTGACTATCGATCGAGAACTAGGACTCAGATCTGAATCTCTCATGGTTGGTCAACTTTTACGACGGTTATTCTGAAAAAGCCTGTTCGGGCCTCTGGGATCCATTTTTTCTTTGTGACTATCCTTTGGGGATAAGTTGGATCTAGTGGGGATAAAACCTTGTAAACCTTGACTGAAATGGAATGTTGGGGCTGATCGGGGTCAGAAACGGGCTAAAATGGGCCAAAACGGGCTGAAACGAGCTAAAATAGGCTAAAATAGAGCAAAACGGAGCAAATTGGGGCCCGTGGAGAACAGTGCTATGGCAGCACTGGGCCACTTCCACAGTAGCAATTGGCCAGTGCCGCGGCGGCACTGGGTGGCCGGACTCCATGTTTGTATATCTTGAGTTTTTGAGCTCCAAATGCTCATTTTTTGCCATTTTGGGGTGTTTTGGAGCCAAAATCCGTCAAAACGTAGCTTGTGCATGCTCAAGTGAGTAATCTTTTCCCATGATTGGAATTTTGATTGGTGTTTTAGTTTTTTCTAATTTTCGAGAAGAAAGTTAGTCTTTAACTTTTATTTTCTTTGTAGATCCATGGCTTCAAGTTCGAGGAGGCTCTCTAAGAAGGCCAAGGAACGGGTAAGGGCTGAGAGTCAACCCCCGGAGTTGATTTTACATGACCCTCAATGTCATCTTTCAGCCGCGACTCTAGCGAGTCAGGTATGTGAAGCTTTTGGTAGTCCAGGACTATTTATGTGCGTTGTGCTACTTTAGTGATCTATAGTGTGCGCCTAGAAGTCATTGGAAGTTCGTTTAGTGCTTGTTTGTTGATTTTGTAAAGTTGGACTTCGGGTCATGAATAGTGATTTTGTGCTTGTTTTTGCTATTTTTTGATGTGTGTAGGTGCCGGAGGTTGTCTTGAAGGGCCACAGTAGTCTCGCCCACGCTTTTCTATGGTAGACCTAACTTTCGCCTGTTGTCAAGAAAATGGTAGATGATGCCGGGTTTGGCGGCTTTGTCCTCCTAGTTTCAAAGAGTACTAATGACTTAACCCACTTCTATGCTCTTGCATAGAGATGGTGGGACACGACGAATACTTTCCATCTGCCATTTGGTGAAATGATAATGACGCCCTTCGACTTTTCCATGATCACCGATTTGAGAGTCGGCGGGAAGCGCCTGATCCTGGATTATTTTTATGAGATTGATCTTGAAGCTGTTGAGATGCTAATTGGGATTGTTCCTCCGAATCTGGAAGGGCCTCGGTTCCCTTACGGCTGGCTTTATCGGGCTTATGGCAGGGGGACACACTCTGAATGACCAATAGCTGCTACGGGCCTTTCTTATGTATGTTCTCGGCTATTCAATATTTGCGATACGGAATGACCGGGTGAGCCTGAGGCTTCTCACTTGCTTGGCGACCATTGATAAGATTCCTTCTTATGATTGGGGCGGTGCTGCCCTATCCCATCTTTATAAGCACATGGGTGAGGTTTCTCACGATGGCATCAAATCTACTGGAGGGTTTCGGTGAGCTTGGGAGGTATGTTCTGTGACTTTTCCTTTTCTTTTGGCCCTTTTTTGTTTTTGTTTTCTGACTTTCCCTTTTCTGTGCAGCTTTGGAGCTTCGAGTACCTGAAAATGTTGGCTCCTACCCCCGCCGACGAGTCAGGTGAAGATACGGATGGCATGTCTCCTGTGCCTCTGTTCCCTCGGGGCTTGAGATGGAGAAGGGATCTTGTCGGGGTTAAGAGCGGGGCCTACCGGATCGTCCTCCTGAGAAATTTCTTATCTGAGCTGACGGTCACTAGCATTGATTGGACACCTTGGGAGCATGTTTCCTATGCTGCCCTAGAGGAGATACAGGCAGTGAGGCCTCTTGCATCTTGCCGACTTCTGATGGAGAGTACTGAGCATAGACAGTGGTATCTTGGAGAGCGGGTATCTTGGCAGGTCGTTGGCAGTCTGAGGTACCGCGTTCCTCATGCCCCTCCTGTGATGGATGTTGATGACCTCTCTGGCGCTGCTTTGCTGGCAGCTTTGGCCGGTACTGACGCTTGGGATCATTTTTGCTCTGAGACAGGATATGAGACCTACCGTGGTCGCTTTCTAATGCCGAACTTTTCACTCCTAGATGTGAGTTTCTTTTACGTTTTTGTCTCTATTTGTCACTTATGTTTTTGGACTCATCTTTTCCTAACTTGTTTTATGCCTACAGTTTTACGAGATGTATAATAGACATGCTCCTCCAGTCGCTGACCCTATCCCTCTTTGGGATTGGACCGTCAATGTTTTGGGTGCCGATGACTCCCTGTAGGTCATGGAGGTACCATGAGTCACGTGGGGGTATCCCACCCACCCAGCAGCCGTCCTCAACGTTCCCTGGAGTTATCCTGAGGAGGGTTACGCCTTGGCAGCTAGCTTACGATCTTTGGTTCTTACGTGAGACCACTGGGTATGTCTCTAATTTTGTGCTTCTTAAGGTTATGAGGTTCTAACCATATATTTTACCCTTAGCAGATGGACAGTATGCGGCAGTTCACTACCAGTTAAATGGCGTCCTTGGTAAGTTTCTAATCGACTCTGTTTTTGTACTTTTGTTGCTTCTCAACTGATCGCTTTTATTTTGTGTGTGCACTATCATGGAGGTAGTGTTGGATTATCGAGAACCAGGCTAAGGTGCAGGGGTGGAGGGAGGAGGCCATCGTCGACGTACACTCCGGTTGGTCCAACAGAGGATAAAGAAGAGGATGAATGAGGCCTTCTGATCGGGGATTTTTGTTTTATCTCCATTTCATGTCTTCAATTGGGTTGTACTAATGAATGATGGACAATGTGTAGGATGATGTATAGGGTGATATGTCACATTTGACAGAGTATTATGACATTTTGCCTTTTGAGCTGGATAGCTTCCAGTTTGAAGGCGCAGTTGTGTGCTTATTTTGGTTGGTGGTCGTGTGACGATATATGTGCACTGCGATTCTGTGATTGTTGATGTTACTGTGATGAGCAGCTTTGTGATAGTGAGTATGTTTGCCTTGCAAGTGGAATAGTCCATGAAACGGGGAGATGCTGCCAAAATTTTGAATTTTGCTAGAGCCACAATAGAAAACATGGCATTGTACGATCCTGCTCAACTCACGGTTTGGCTGAACATTACAGATGGTGTGGAGCAGATCAACCTTTTCAGTTACGGCTTAACCGAACTGTTCTCTCTTCGCCAGATGGCTTTGAATGCTGAATTCATGCATGCTGCCATTGCCCATTGGGATCAAGTAAATCATGTCTTTAATTTCAATGGCCTGGAGATATGCCCCATGTTCAAGGAGTTCTGTGCTATCCTTGAATTTGATCCTGACTCAGACCTAATTCTTCTTTCTGCTGATACCCTCAGTCCTATGCGAGGCTTGGCTGAATACTTGAACTATTCTGCTATTATCTCCCGCCGACTAATTCATGGTGAGGTTCTTGACATTGCTTCCATCATTGCCCGGTATGCTAGTCCTGGGAATCCTAGCGTATATGATACTACCCACAGGGATGCTATGATATTATGCATGACTTAGTACTTCCTATTCTCGAGTACTTCTAGTGACTTAGTACATGTGTGCCTTAGGCTGAAATTGAGTAAGAACCCCATGGCCATGGTTCTAGCTGAAACCCTAAATGGTTTGGATAACGCTTTCAACCAAGGAACTCTTCTTCTTTCTGGGGCGCCTTTGATGTTACAGGCTTGACTATATGAGCGCCTTCAGTTATGGACAGGTAGTGTGCCTCCAGTTTACTTCCGCAGGGCCGTGCTTTATCCCTACTATACTTTTGCCGATTGGGTTAGCCTGATGGGTGCTCTTTCTGAGGCAGACATTCGCTGGATTGTGGGGCATTGGGGCTTTCACCTTGTGACCACAAGCCTTGGGGATCACCCGAGAGTGTGGTTGATGGGAGACTTCTTTTTATCATCCTCGTCGATTGGTCAGGCAGTACGGGGGAGTTCAGGAGGTCCCCTGGCGATTTACTGCGAGGGTCTTTGCTTCTAGAGTTAGGGCTGTCACTATTGCTGCTTTTATCAGTGGCTGGGCCTGCCGAGTAAAAGCCTATTTCTAAAGACCTTTGAAGAAATAAAAGACAAAATAAAACTAGACTCGACTGATTCTGCTTCTTCCTCCAAGTGTCTTTGATATTTGTGATCGCTTTCTGAATGAACTATTATTTTTCTGCCGTTCCTGCTTATGTAATATTCGAAGCTTATTTATTGGTGAAACCTGGTTAATTGGAGAACCTTCTTTTATGCATTTTGGATTTTTGAAAACATTTTGTAACATGATTCTCGATTAGATGCCGGTTTTTGGTACTTGTTTGGGCATGCCGGGGTGATTTAGAGGCAAACGAGGCGGGTAGCCGAAGTTTGACCCTAGTTTAGGATATGGATGGTTGTGAGGCAAACGAGGTAGATGACCGACGTTTGCCCCTAGTTTAGGAGGGGTTAAGGCAAACGAGATGGGTGGCCGAAGTTTGCCCCTAGTGTGAAGGGTGATTTTTGGGTTATGGTAAGGACATCGACTTTATTTCTCTCATACGCTCATAATTTTTGCCTAGGCACTGGTGGAGTGACCTAGCGAGCTATTTTCTCTCTTTTGTTATTGCTCACTTTGGATTTAGCCCTAATTTTTGCCTAGGCGTCCTTTCAGATTTTCGACCTAGAGAGCCATCCTTCTTTTTTTTTTTTTTGAAAGTCTGCCTATGTACCCCCGAGCAAGGATCAGGTCCAACGTAGTTCAGGCCATGGTAGGAAAGAAGTGGGTTGATTTTTTAGGTAGGTGGGATGATCGAACTGATGCGGTTGCCTACGTATCCCCGAGCGAGAATCAGGTCGAGCATAGTTCAAGACAAGGCTTGAAGGAAATGGGTTATTTTTAAGTGGGACGACCGAACCGATGTGGTTGCCTACGTATCCCCGAGCGGGAATCAGGTCGAGCGCAGTTCAAGGCAAGGCTTGAAAGAAATTGGTAAAAAGGTCAAGCATAGTATTTTTTGAGGCGATCCATGTTGATTGGTTCTTTGAATTCGACACCGTCGAGGTCCATGAGATAGGTCGCTCCTCCCAAAAGGATAGTTTTGACAATGTAAGGGCTGACCCATTTAGGTTTGAACTTCCCACGTGGATCAAAGATTGGAGCTCGTAGCTCTTTCAGGACAAGGTCACCCTTGACAATTTTCCTCGGACGAACTTTCTTGTTAAAAGCATGGGCTATCCTCTTTTGATAGATTCGGACGTGGTCGACTCCCGCTAGGCGCTTTTCATCTATGAGAGCCAATTCTTCATACCTTTCCCTTAACCAATCAGACTCTGAAATTTCACATTCTGCCATCACTCGCAGGGACGGTAACTCTATTTCGACCGAAAGTACTGCTTCCATACCATATACCAGTGAATGAGGAGTCGCTCCCGTAGACATCCTTATCGATGTTCTGTATCCCCAAAGCGCAAATGGTAGTTTCTCGTGCTAGTTTTTGTAAGTATTAGCCAATTTCTGCAGTATGGCCTTGACATTCTTGTTTGCAACTTCGACTGCCCCATTGGTTTGTGGTCTGTATGGCGACGACATATGGTAAGTGATTTTGTATTCCTCAAACAGATCCCTGACCTCTGCTTTGAAATAGCTTCCGTTGTCTGAAATAATCTCATGCGGGACCCTATAGCGGCAGATGAGATTCCTCTTGATGAACTTGGCCACTTTTTTGGCCCCCAACTTGGTGTAGGACGCAACTTCTACCCACTTTGTGAAGTAGTCTATGACCACTAAAATGAATCGATTCCCATTTGAGGCCTTTGGAACAATTTCGCCAATGATATCAATTCCTCAAGTTGAGAATGGCCATGGGGAGGTCATACTATAGAGCAGAGATGGCGGTACATGCATTAAGTTTGCATGGAACTTGCACTTGTGGCACATTCTCATGTATTCGCGACAATATTTTTCCAATGTTGTCCAATAGTACCCTTGTCTTACGATCTTTTTGGTCAGCATGTGACCGTTCATGTGTGGACAGCATACCTGGCCTTTCGTGTATTTCTTCCATCATCCTTCTAGCGCTCTTCCCGAACAAGTAAGTCAGGTTGTGACCATTGTACCCTTTCTTTAACAATTTTCCTTCATAGATAATGAACTGTGCGGCGAACCTTCGAATCGCTCATTTGTCCTTCTCAGAAGATTCTTGGGGATACACTTATTTTTCTATAAAATTCTAGGCATCTTGATACCATGGTGTTTCATTCTCTTCTTCTTTGATTGCAGCAATCGTACTGAATGAAGGCTCGTATCTTTGCTCAATTACCAGAGGCATCATTTTGACTCCCACGGGGATTTTGATCATGGAGGCTAGGGTAGCCAATGAATCTACTAACTGGTTCTCTTCCCTGGGCAGGTAGAAGAATGTCACATTCTTGAATTGTTTCTTGAGTCCATCGAGATGGTCATGATAGGGCTTTAACCTTTCTTTTTTCACCTTCCATTCTCCTCTGGCTTATCATACAACGAGGTTTGAATCTCTGAAGACATCCAATTTTTGAACTTTCAACTCTAAGGCCGCTTCTATCCCCAAAATGCACACCTCATATTCGACGATATTGTTGGTGGAGTTATAATTGAGCTTGACTGCCAGCAGGGTGTGGTCCCCATTTGGTGATACCAGAATCATTCCTACTCTATATCCTTTCATGTTGGCTGCCCCATCAAAGTACAACTTCTACTTCTCTTCTTTGATTTCCATGATATTCTCGTCTGGGAATGGAAAATCTCCATTCTCTTCAGAATCAACAACGTGTTCCGCGAGATGCTCAGCTATAGTTCTCCCTTTCACCAATTTGCATATTACATACTTGATATCGAATTCGGATAGTAGAAGTAGCCAACGGGATATACGACCGGTCAGGGTGGGTTTTTCGAGGAGGTATTTTAGAGGATCTATGCGGGATATGAGCACAATTGGAAAGACTAGCATGTAGTGCCTTAATCGACGGGTGCACCAGCCTAATGCCCAACACGTTTTTTTCAAGGGGAGAGTAATTGAGCTCATATCCAGTCATCCTCTTGCTAAGGTAATATATGGCTTTTTTGGAGTGAATTTCTTCTCCTTTCTGGGCTAGCATGCAACCCATTGCGTTTTCGGAGACAGATAGGTAAAGAAATAAGGGCTTGTGAGGAGTGAGTGGTGAAAGGACAGGTGGATTTTGAAGGTAGGCTTTTATTTTTTCGAACGCAGCTTGGCATTGGTCATCCCATTAGAACTTCTCCCCTTTCTTTAGTAATTAGAACAAGGGATCACATGTAGTTGTGAGCTTGGAAATGAAGCTGCTGATGAATTGGATTCTCTTGAGGAATCCTCTCACTTCTTTTTCATTCTACGGTGGCACCATTTCTAGAATTGCCTTGATTTTAGAGGGGTCGACCTCTATCCCTCTCTGCGTGATGAAAAAACCTAGGAGCTTCCCCGAAGTCACACCGAAAGTGCATTTCTTGGGATTCAGCCTCATCTTGTACTTGCGCAATCTTTCGAAAAACTTCTCCAGTGCCACCAAGTGTCCCTCTCTATCCTTGGATTTCACAATCATGTCATCTACATACACCTCTACTTCCTTGTGAATCATGTCATGCAACAGAGTAGTGGCAGCTCTTTGGTAGGTTACTCCAGCATTCTTGAGTCCGAAAGGCATCATTCTATAGCAGTAGGTCCCCCAAAGTGTGGTGAATGTCGTCTTTTCTCGGTCTTCTAATGCCATTAGAATCTGATTGTACCCCGAAAAACCATCCATGAATGACAGTAGCTCATGCCCTGCAGTGTTATCTATCAAAACATTGATGTGGGGAAGCGGGAAGTCATCCTTTGGACTAGCTTTGTTTAGATCGAGGAAGTCAACGCACATACAAACTTTTCCATCTTTCTTGGGGACTGGCACGATGTTGGCAACCCATTACGGATATTCTATAACGATGATGAACCCTTCCTTGAACTGCTTTTCTACCTCTTCTTTGACCTTCAGTGCCCATTCTGGTCTCATGCGCCTCAGTTCCTGCTTGACAGGTTTAGAACTAGGGAGGAAAGGAATACGATGTTAGATAATGTCGGGATCCACCCCAGGCATATCCTCGTAAGACCAAGCGAAAACATCCTTGAATTCTTTTAGCAAGAGAGTCAATTTTTCTTTTTCTTCTTTATTAAGTGTTGAGCCAATTTGCACAATTTGTGGATTATCTCTTTCACCTAGGTTAATCGATAAAGTTGCTTCAATTATTGCATAAGTAGGTGGTTTTTTAATTAGTTGCTTAAATCCGATTGGGAGATCCTCGGAGGGATCTGTGCATTCACAAGTATTAGACATAAAGGAGTAAGCAGAATTGTCTTTCATTTCATTCATAATAAGTGGAGTGACTACATCAGACACTAGTGGGCTCACAGTAGCCGACTTTGTTACAGACTCGATAATCGGAAGTACAAACTCCGGGGGAATAGGGAATAGGGAGACACAGACAGATGACTCTACAGCCTGGTTGCTCAGACCCTCCTCAGTTGGCATGATCTGATCATCTTGGCTCTTGACCCTCTTTCCTTCCTTCTCTTCAGTGAACTCTTCCCACATTTTCTCAATGGCTTCAGTGTCCAGGTACTTCAACCAGTCCTCCTCTGGGGTTTTTACAACTTTTTCGAGATAGAACGGATCTTGATAGGGGGCCTTTCACATTCAGCCAAGATTTCAAGCCCAGGGTGCCTTTTTCTAGTGGTGTTATGGATCCAAGGCTCAAGAAACCCAAAATAGGGAAAGTCATCCCCTTCTTTGATGAATTGCCCGTTTAAGGTCTTGCGGTATGGTGGGAGACTCCTCACTTTCTTCTTCCATGGCTTTTGTAGCTCGATGTCCTCTTCAGTGGGCTTGTATCCCAACCCGAAAGTGCCTTTTTATCCTTTGATCTGGGGGAACTCGCAGATCCCTCGTTGACGTTGGCCCAATCCCATTCCAGGGAAGTAGTCCATTTTACGTATGATATTAACGACCGCGGAGTGGATCTCAGGGAACCTGTCTCCATCACCAATTATGTGGATCTTTTCCATGAAGAAACCTTCGATTTTTCCTTCTTCCAGTTCAGGTGTTTGGATTTCAAAGACGGGATCATAGCTTGGAAATGCTTTATTTTCCCAACTATTGCTGAAGATGACCTTCACCTCTTTCTCATGAATGTACTTGATCATTTGGTGCACAGTGGATGACACAGCTTTGTTGACATACAGCTAGGGCCTTCCAATCAACAAATTAAATGAGACCGGTATGTCCATGACTTGAAAGAGTTCAGTGCAAACCAAAGACCCTACTTGGATCTGGAGAGAAACAGTCCTATCACGGTTCTTTTGTTGTTATCATAAGCCCTCACGGATTGCACAGATGGAGTGATGTCCAAAATGTTGACCCCCAAGGCAGTGGCGGTTCTTAGAGCGCAAACATTTAGGGCAGAACCTGTATCAATCAAACAGAATGGCACTTGCTACCCCTTGCTTGCAACAGTGATGTACAAAGCTTTGTTATGTGTAGATCCTTCTGATGGTAGGTCCTCATCGGAGAAGGTAATGATTGGATCAGGGATAAGTGTGCTTAAGAAAGCCACCATATCTTCTGGTACAGCATCAATAGGGACCTTAATTCCAGCTAAGGCATTCAATACAGCCTACCTATGCTTATAGGAAGTTGCCATAATGTCCCACATCGAGAGATGCGCCTGAGTTTTCTTCAATTACTTTATCAACTCGTTGTCCTCTTTGATTACCTCATCCATTTTTCCTTTCCCCTTGTCTTTGACTGGCCCTTTCTCAATAGTTTTTGCGGCAGGTGGTGGAGGCTAATAATGATGGCCTGACCTAGTCAGATGATCGATCTCGCCAGGAGTAGGTTCTTCTATAGTCCAATCTTCTTTGAACCACTCGCAATTTGTTCCCACAAATGGTTTTTCTGGCTCATCCCATACGGAGGCATCGCTTTCTTTGTTAGGATCATACCACTTAAGGTCTATTGCCCCTAGATCATGTTCTTCTAGGAAGAATAAATCTCATTCATCATCTAGTTGTTGCTGTAATTCTTCACCTTCTCCTTCAATCAGGTGAACTCCCTCTAACTCCGAGATATCAATCAGGGGTAAGGGGTATCCTATGGGGGTGATGTAGGCAATGGGGTTGAAGGATATGGGGTCGGATTCGATGAGTCTAATATTTTGGTGGTTTGGAAGGGGGTTTTGGGTAACATGCTTGGATGTCATGGCGAAGGCGCATGTAATCATTAGTGATGTGGCCAGGGGCTTGGTGGTAGGAGCACAGTTTAGACATATCACAATTGGGTTGTAGCGGGGTATTTCGAGGCTGAAGGAGTTGGAGGTGGCCCTTTTTGAGGAGACGATCTAAGGCTGAGGACAGGGAGATCTCTAGCTTGGCAAAATTGCAAGGAGACTTTTTCTGGAAAGGGCGATTGGGTGAGTTTTCTTGGTTGGAGGGTTGGTATAGCCTAAGAGGGTATGCCATGGGTTGACTGCTAAGGGCATTGACATCCGGAGAGTTGCGGGAGTAGCTGGGCCTTTTTCACTGACTCGGAGGCTCTTCCTTCTTAATCTTTCCTTCCCTAATAGCATCTTCAATTCGAAACCCGACTTCAAATAACTCTTAAAAGGTGGAGATGGACTAATAGAATAGGTTCTCATGGTAGAGCGGTTGCAAATTCTGGATTAGCATTCTCACCTATTCCTTCTCAACCAGTTGGTGGGTCATCTAGGCCACTTTATTCCTCCATCTGCTTAGGAAAGTAGCGAAGGATTCATTGTTGTTCTGCCGGGTGGTTTCTAAATCCCTGATCGTGACATCCAGCTCTTGATTGTAAGAATAGTGATCGACGAATACTTGAACGATGTCTTTGCATGCTCGGGTTTTAGAAGCTTCCAAGGTAAGGAACCATGATAGTGCAGACTTTGCGAGAGTTTGTGGGAACAACATTGCAATGTGCTCATGAGTGCAGCCCATTGACTGAAAGATGCTCATACACAGCTTCACATGACTCTTCGGATTTCCAGTTCCATCAAAATGATCAATGGCGGGCATCTTGAAGTTTTCTGGCAGTTTCAGCTTAACAAGCTCAAAAAGGCCTTCCAGGTCCAGCATGTAGTCATCAACCCCTTTGCTTTTCCTTAATACACTTTCTAGCTTGTCAACTTTGTCCATTTTCTCCTGGAACTTCTTCTCATATGCAGGCGGTGGGACCCCTTGAAACCAATCTTCTCCCCCATTATTCTCATGTTCAATGACGGGAGGTGGTACAAACCCTAGCAGTGGTGGTGGCATAAAACTTGGTGGTGGCGGGAACCCAGGTGGATACTGCGGCTGCTACTATTTCAGTTCTTCTATAAACATCAAGACTTGGGCCAGGCTGTCGGACTGCTGGCTTATGGTGGCTCCCAACTCGGTGACCTTATTTTCTAACTCTTCTTGATTCATGCTGAAATAACTTGTCGGGCTGATTTTGACCAAACGATTGTCTTAACTTCTGACCCAGGATGATGATCGCAGCTGCTGACTTTGAGAACCTATAGTGACCCCATAGATTTGAGAGGATTATATCATATTCTTCCAGTGATGACTCTAGAAAAACAATGACAGTGATGTTAACAAACGCGGATTGACTCGTGTACAGACTGACTGAGACAGTGCATACGGACTGACAAGTACGGTGCGTGCAAATGAGACAAGCATGCGGATGCAAACCTAATCTACATAATGCTCTTACTTCTAGCATATAGCAGTTAAGCAAGTAAGGTCCTAGCTATACAGAGTGTGCTAACCTTTCCTTCCGGTATGATCACCAGGGGATTATAGGGGTTTCCAAGATATTTTGAGGAGTCTGGACAGAGTTTCCGGGAGAAACAGGTTATATCTGGGATATTTGGACAGAGTTTTTGGAAGAAACAAGTTATATCTGTGATATTTGGACAGAGTTTCTAGGAGAAACATGTTATATCTAGGAAATCTGGATAGAATTTTTGGGAGAAACAGTTTATTTCTGTGATATCTGGACAGACTTTCTGGGAGAAACAGGTCATATCTGGGATATCTGGGAGATTTGGATAGAGTTTCTGGGAGAAACTGGTAAATATGACGGTGATCATATTGTCTAGCAAATTTTCATACTCCTATGTCTTAGGATCAACAAACAAGGTTTGCGGTATATATCTTTATGATCATGGAGCAGACATTCTTATCATGGTGCCTAGGCAGTTCAACTCAATGTAATCACATGTGAGTGATTGCCTTAGGAATCATAAGAAAGAGGTTTTGTTCTATGCCACATAAGCGTCTACACTGCGTAGGTAATCCCACCAGGGCATACAGCAGTTTATCACATTGTCCTATCTCGAAAAGATAAATGAACAGTCCTATGAAAGGTTCTACAGGAATCTATATGCAAAGGCTGGGTTTAGTCAAAGAGGGTCCATTGACGAGAGTTCCAATATACCGTCAGGGAGACAGTACAGAAGTTGTTATTCTTTTTGATATACCTTGGAAGGTACGGTATTAACAGTGACTTGTGCCCTGGCACAGCAAGACCTGAACAATATCAGCGCCGCGTTTTAAACACAGTCAGAGGGGGAAATGCAGAAGTACAATGGTGAACCAGACACAGTAAAAAGATGATTTTAAGGATGCTTCTTATGAGTCAAACCTTTGTATTTTTTTGTTCTAAAATAAAAATCCCCAGCAGAGTCACCAGATTGTGGACACGTGGAATCGGTCGTCCACTCTTTTTGTTTTTGTTTGAAATTGATTTGGATCAAAGAAAGAAAAAAAAGGTCTGTTGAAAATAGATACAAAGTCACCACTTGGTCTTTAGGGAACCAAGAAACCCAATTTGACTCACCCAAACGGATAAAGGGCACCGGTCCTTCATAACCAAAGAACTTGGCTCGGGGTTTTGGTACGAGAGAGGAAGGAGCCTTTGTCACGACGAAAACACCCTCAACTCACTCCGTCTCTCGACGGGCCTCAATTAGCATCCAAATAATCATCGTGTACTATGTTTGGTTTGACAATTAATATTTATGATAGGTATATTACATCACATAAGAATCTTGAAATGGGAGATCAAAAGATAAGATATCATTTATAAGATCTAAGCCAAATATCACACAATGCAAAAGTGAAAGATCACAGAAACAAATCTAGGAAAAATCGTCTAATCACATATCAAGTAATCAAGTTTTCCTAATCTAAAGGGGACATGAATTGTTCTTGAAATAAATAAAAACAAAACAAAATATGCTTAGCAAGCTAGTATGATGCATGTTAATCTTTGAGAAAAGGAGATCTTTCAATCCCCAGGACGGATGAGAAGGAAGATTAGATCGAGGGGGAGCATGAACGTGTGATCAAGTTCATCCTTATAATCTCCTTAGATTAGGAGTCACAAAAACTCCAAATCTTGCATGGATGTAATGCATGGTCTTAGAATGTGCAAAGGTTGTAGTGTGTTTGCTGGGGCGTAGCTACATGGGGACGAGTGGGTACCATGGTACCCACTAAACTTGTACATATAAATTTTTCTACACTCTAGTTATGGGTGAGATGGCTGCCCTAGTGGTTTTTTTCATTGGCTTTCAACCCAAGGGGACTTGGGTTCGACTCTCCCAGATCCCTTTGTGTTTCTTTCATTGTTTTGAAAAATTGATTTGGTTTTCAGCCCCTTGTTTTTATAAATATTGATTAGGAAACTCCACTATCTATCTCTCTATTTATTTATTTTTTTTCTTTTTGTGAAAAACTGATTTGGTTTTCAGCCCCTTGTTTTATAAATATTGCATAGGAAACCCCACTATCTATCTACTGAAAATACTCACTAATGAATGCGGTCTATTTCCATACTTGAAACACTAATTTTAGTTTTGCAAATTTAATCGCTTAAAATTTTCAGTACTTAAAATACAACCTTTAATTTCCAGTACTTAATTTTCAGATTTATCAAACGTACCTAAGGGTTTGTTTGATAACCCAATTAAGTTCTATCAATGAAAAGTTTTAGCATTGCATTTTTTTTTTGTCAGTTCGTTTGATAATGTACAACTTCACTGAAAATATGCCCAAAAACTACTAAAAATTTTAAATAAAAAGGTTGTATTAAAAAATGCATGGTGGTATTAGAACATTTTGGACATAATATCAATTCTACACATAATTATGGTTAAGTAAACCGAAAAAAAATTCGCCTCGAGGCCGCTACCCCCGAACCTGTAGACACCCCAATTTTGACCATACGTCGAATTAAGGGGAGTACAACCTCTAAGATCCAATGATGACAAGTGTCCGACTAATTTAGGACTTCCAAAGATGACTTAAACTCTTCCGAAAGCTCTTTCAATTTAAAAATAAAAGAACAAGGAGAGAAATTCAGCATGAACCCCGAAAAACAAAGTCAACAGTTGACCCAGTGAAAAGTCAACGGGTCAAAAGGGAGTCAATCATAAAATTTTCGAATTTCAAGATGAAAAGTCCCGGTAATTGTTCATTGGGTCTCCCTTATGCTAGAAATGATTTTTAAGAATTTTTAAATGAAAGGAATCATGGTGAAATCGAAAGGCTTTTAAAGAGAATTGTGCAAAAAATCGATATTTTGCCTTCGGAGGGAGAGTTGACTTTTTTTCCTTAAGGATTTTGATTTTTTAGATATTTTTATTGAATCCAAATGGGGGGTATTTCCTTAATTACATTTAATGTCTTAAGTAAATACATAAACATTTACTTAAATGACATGAAATGAAATTAAGGTGCTGAATAGTGCTGAATTGCAGTGCAGCGGCAGTCAGGGTGCACGAACGGCAGTCAGTGAATGCCGCTGCGGCACTCAGCGAGTACCGCTCCGGCATCCAGTGAGTGCTGCAACGGCTCTCAGTGAGTGCCGCTACGTTTCTCCGAGTGCCGCATTTTTGTGACAGTTTTCCAAAAGTAGGTCGGTTCACATCCCGAAAAGTGGCGGCGGGAATTAGGGTTTTGGCTGTGAATTTCCCAAAATGCCCCCTAATGATTGCCTATAAATAGAGGGTGTATATCCCTTTGTTTGAGAGAGAAAAAAAAAAGGGTAGAACATTAGAATGTTGGGATTCCTATATTGATTCTCCCCAAAATCAAGAGAGTATTAGAGAGGTTTGTTGGAAGAAAGAGCAAAGGAGGAGCTTAATCACCATTTGGAAGGCCTTAAAGCAACCAAGAAGTTGAGGATCATTAGAGGTAAAACTCTAAACTAATTAGTGTATTTAGTAGCTCAATCACAATATATAGATACTTAGGATCTTTTACACATTTTCAAAACCTCTCTTCTCACCTCATTTCATCACACACCACATATATTGTGATTGAGCTTTTATGTCATTAGTTTGGATCAAAATAGTTCAATGGTTAAAGCTTAATAAAATTTTGAAGAAAAGCCTTGGTCATTTTATTTTGATTATGTTTATCTCCTTGGATTTATAAGACTTTCAATGTCTTACTTAAATCCATGTGTTTAGAGTCATTCAATGTCCTTATAAACTCATGATTCATGAGGGGATTGAGGTTTATTTCTAGTATATTGAGTTAATGAGTCCAAACTTCATCCATAGTTTGAGATCATTACATTGAGGTTTTATGAAGTCCTTCATACTTCATTGAAACCCATGAGTTCAAGTGTTATTAGTCTCCAATGACCATCAAATGGTAGGAGAAGTAGCCTAGTTTAAGTCCATCTCCATGGCTTAAGCTAATCTTTTTCTTAGGTTTGAGGAGTTCTTCATACTTCATTTAAAATCTACTTGTGTGTATCATTAGTCTCCAATGACCATCAAATGGTAGGAGAAGTATTTTGGTTTAAGCCCATCTCTATGGCTTAGGCTAATCCTTTCCTTAGGATTTGAGAAGTTCCTCATACTTCATCTAAAACCTACATGTAAGTGTGTCTCTAGCCTCCAATGACCATCAAATGGTAGGAGTAATAAGTTGAATTCAAGCTTTGGTCTATAAAGTTTGAGTTCATTGTTTGGAATTTTGAGAAGTTCATTTCATACTTCATCAAAATCCATAAGTATAAAGTGTTTTTAGTCTTAAAGGACCATCAAATGGTAGAAGAAGTAGTTTGGTTTAGTCCCAACTTCATGTTTTAATAGTTGAGGTTAACCAACAAAGTTGGACTAGCAAAATGAAAACAGTGAGTTCACAAACTGTTTTTGATCAAGGATTTTTAATTTGAAATCAGACCGTTGAAATTGAATGAAACCAACGGGAAAGTGTTCATAACACAAAGATCCACCACTGTGATTTTTGTTTTAAGAAGATTTCATGTTTTGAGTGGTTTGATCATGAGTTTTGTGAGACAACCACAATCTGTCCAGAATTTCAGAATAGTTTCAGAACAGAAACATGTTTTTGAAATCAGTAAATCAGAACCCTAATAAAGTATTTGTGACCCAAAATATTTTTTTCTATGAACTTTAATGTGTTAGGAAGATCCCCTAAAAAGACCAAAGCATTTCTGATTTTTTTACTATTTTTAAAAAATCAAACAAAATCTCTGGACAGAGAGTTATAAGTCTCTGAGTGATGTCTAGTATTTGTCTAATCCCTGGAGATCTAACCGTTCAAATATTGATTTTCTTTTTGGGTTAGAAACTAGACTCACAGAGGCATCTTGATTCCAAAAATCATCAAGATCAAACCACGGGAACCATGCCTTTTATTTATTTGAAGTTCGTGTCTGCTCTCTGGAATTTTAAAAATCTTGTTATAATTTTTTTACCTACTTTACAAACAAAGGTCCAAATGACCTTTTCTTGATCTAGGGTTCACATCATGCTTCAATAAAGATTAGTTAAGCTTAAAATCAGAGACTAAATAATCCAAATCAATGAATAGTTCATAGTTCTATTTCATTCATACTCATGTGTTCATGTGCATTCATCCATTGACATTTGTAAATAGAACTTATCTTATGATAGGATTTGTTACCTAGGATTTAGTGATATGACTTGCTTAAAGTATGTGGACTAACTCTCTGTTTTGTAGCACTCTTGAGGTACAATTTCTCAACCCTCCTCTAGTTTATTCTATTCTTATGATTTTTATTGATTTTTCAACTTAATGCGCGACACCTTAGAATTAGGTTTTGCTTTACTTGTATATATGGGTTAGAGACTCTTTTTCTAGGTTTTATCTATTTGCATACATTTGCACGTTTAAATATTCGCGGCCGGATCCCGGGTAAGTTCTCTAGTTCCCTATTTTGCATATCATACTGCTTGCTACTTGAATTATATGGTTTTTGAACGATATTTTGTAAATTGGCAATTTTACACCATTTCGACATGCTTGTGTAATGTATACTTTATATCTATGTATTAAGTTGAAGGCATACTTAGATTAATAATTGGATTAAAAGGATGCTAAGTAGAGGCCTATCGCGAGATAGGATGAAAAGGGGTGCTTTAGTCCATTGGGCTCCTTCCCTTTTCATTCCATAATCCCCGGACCTAGTCAAATCTTTGGTTTCGCAAAAGATCAGTCTCCTTTTGAAATGGTTTCTTAATTTTCCTTTTAAAAAAATTAAGTGGCGACTCATTTGTTTTGAATTTGAAGTTGGACAAAGATTTTAAATAAGAAAAGCTGTGGATAATAAGAAAATCTGCGGTATCCACAGAACCCCCGCATAGCCTAAGTCTCTGATTGGTACCCACTGGATGAGATTTCTGGATACGCCCCTGTGTGTTTGTGTACATGGGTTTTCTAAAGTGACTTAGAAGTCTCGAAGATGAATGAATGCATGGGAGAAATCATCATGGGATATGAACAAATATGGTATGGACCACTTCCTAGGATATGAACTAATTTAAAGTACATATAAGCATCAAATCAAAGGATGGAAGTAAAAGTATACTTGCTGTGAATAGTGGACAGAATAGTGACTTGATCTTGTGGAAATTGAAAAGTGGGGTTAGAAATGTTTTCAATGCATGATATTTTATGGAGATCATCTTTATTGTGTCTAGAACACATATCAAAAACCCAATCCTCAATAACTATTACAGATTGAGAGAAATCATATAAACAATAGAGGTCACTCAGAAACAGAATCCGTACTATCGACTGAAATGAAAACAAATCATAGAAAATGAAAACAAAACATCTAGAGGCCCATATTATACAAAAGTTCCCTAAGACACTGAATTTCAAGGGAAAAATGAGTTGGGACCACTCCTTTTGGAAAAGTTTTCTAAAAAACAAGTTGAAATTCAACTAAGCTGCTGTGACAGCAAAAATAGAATGGCTAGAAAGAATATTTGGGTCCAAATGGACCCCTTTCAAGTGTTTCCAAGTCAAACCAAAAATCATGGGTGTTCTCTAATGAGTTAAGAAGGCTTTCCAAGTGGTCTCATGTTAATACTTTGAGTATTGAGTCCTAGAGAAATCTTTGAACTCAGATTGTTCACTGTTTTGAAGGTTTTGGGAAGAACTATGGTTTTATTTTTTGAAATCAAAATGAGAGGTTTAAGAGGGGTTTTGAAATAGAGGTTTTGAGAGTATACTTTCAGCACTTAAATGGAGATTATGACCACTTGAAATATCAATATTGAACTCATGTCAAGAACCTCCAAGATTGTTAGAGAGCATTGTTTTCATTTTGAAGACAACTTCAAGAATATATAGGAATGCATTGAAATTGAAATCATCATCTATCAAACATGTTTTTGAGGTCAAGAGCTACTATCCATAAGGATTCACTCACCTCAAACTTCATGTCATCATCTAGATGATGATGGACTAGTAAGTCGATAAACAAAAATAAAAAAGAAATGAGGTAAGGAGAGATGACCATTTATATAAACAAGCATATAATAACAACCACTAGATAATAATCAATGCGATTTTGGACTTTTAGTTTGGTGTTTCACTCATATATGGTGACCTTGGACATGGAAGTATCCCACAAATACTCACTAAAATGGTGGTTGGGTGTATTGAATGTGAAGTAAATGGGAGTAATGAAGTAGAAAACAAAGTTTAGAACTCACTTTCTAGTTGAAAATCAGAGGAGGAAGCTTCTTTTCTCTCTATTCTAACCTTATCTCTACAACTTTCTCTCTAAAAATTTTCTAAGCTTTCATTTTCCACCCCCTAAATGAGAAGTCAAGATTATATAGGCCAATTTGGGGTGGTTTTGGGATTTAAAGAGTGCTCCCATTGGCTCCAAATGTCTGTGAACAAAGAACTACGTCGTTGTGGTTTCTAATTAATCAAAATGGACTGTTCTGGGGGAGAGTGCCGTGACGGCATTGGGCCTATGCTGCAGTGGCAGTGGGCTAGTGTTGCAGTGGTCATGCTCCTCCTTCATCCAAATAATGTTGTTTAGGCCCCCAGAAGTTTCGGTATTCTCGAAAAGGCCCTATTTCGTCCAAAATTCACAGAAAATGCATACAAACTCCAAACTGAGGTTGTGATATACCGTTGGAAAGGTAATGGAGTCTAATTTACATAAAAAAGAGTTTGGAGATAGATCCCTTTGAAAATTTTTGCGGTATTCGCGATAAAAGTCAATTTGATCGCCTTTTTTACCTTCAAAAATTCAAAATAAATTCATTTTAAATCTAGAAAATATGTGTGATATACCGTTGGAAAGCTATTGACTGCTAGTATTCATGAAAAATATTTGAAAAATGATATGGCACACCGGTTTCAAAGTCAACTTTTAGGTCAAATCGGTCAAATCGGGATTTCCAAGAAGTTCTGAGAACCTCTGGGAGCTCCCAAGAGCTGACATTTTCATCCGATTTTCTTTTAAAACTCATTTTAATACTTTTTTCATAATCTAGAATGATCTCGGAACTTTTGGGTGGATTCAGATGATTTCGGTCAAACCCTGGTCAAACCTAATCAAACCTTGGTCAAACCGATCAACGGAGACTTTTCAGGGACTTCCGAGACTTTCGGAGGTCTTTGGGAGCTGACGATTTCATCTGCTTTTACTTTAAAACTCATTTTACCACTTTTCTTATGACGTAGTATGTTTCCAGAGCTTTCAGTCTAAATCTGGGAGTTTTTTGGGCTTTCAAGGGTATTTTGGTCATTCTGAGCATTTTAAGAGAGAGAACTAACTTTCAGGAGTCCTTTTGAGTCTTTCGATCATTGTGAACCACCAAGCTATGGGTCTCCTAAATTTGATAGCCGACAAAATGGGGTGTCTACAATTAATAAGAACGATTAAGGCTGAGATTTATGTTCGTATGGATATTTGAATTTGTGATTAATGAATGATGTTATGATTCATGACATTGCCATGCATGGTAGGGTCGAGATTGAGTCAACATGCATAGTGTGTGAGAAAGTATGAAGAGTAAAGAATGATGATGTAGTGTATAATTCAGATATCGAACAGATATTATTTTTGGTATCTGAGGCAACGTGTAGTGTACGGCTCTGATATTCAGCATATATTATTCCTGGTATCGAAGGAGATGATGTTGTGTACAACTCCGATATCGAGCGGATATTATTCCTGGTATCTGAGGTAATAGTGTTGTGTACGATTCAGATACCGAGCAGATATTATTCCTGGTATCTGAAGCGACGATGTAGGGTATGACCCGGATGCTGAGCGGATATTATTCCTGGTATATGAGGTAATGGCAAAGTTGAATTGAGTTTGTCGAGAGAAAAGAGTTGGCAAAATGATATGATAATTGTTCATGCACGGTCACATATTTATTGCTTATTACCTCCCCGTGTTATTTATGTTGAAGTTGGTACTTTGAATTATACAAACTGTAATGTTGATGCTTATATATGCATTATGAGTATATGTATATTTTACTCACCAGCTTGTATAAGCTGACAACGTCAATGCGCCCTAGACTCTATGTCCAGACTTTCCAGGTCCAGAGCAACCAGAGTATTTCGACCATGCTAGTTAGAGACCGGTGGATTTCCAGAAGGATTGATTTACCTTTACTTATGTTTTAAATTTCAGAGATGTAATAGACTCTATATTAGAATTTAAATGAGGCGGTTTATGCCTAAGACAATGACAGATGTAATAGATTCGTAAGTTTTTAATTTGGAGCATTGTGTTTATTAGTATCCTTTGCTTTAGAAATGCTGTTAAGTTATTTGTTAAAGGGACAATTGGTTACTTTCACTTGGCATGACCTACGAGTCCATAAGAAATGAAACACTTTCCTGATTTATGCTACGTCGGGGCGTGAAAGGGTTTTTGGTATCAGAGCTAGGTTATAGCTCGACCAATTATCCAAGGCACATAGGATCTTCCGTTAAGATAACATGAAGATAAGATTGTTCGACTTCATTCTGTGTTTCTTCGCTTTCGATTGTTGAGAATTTTCTTCTACATCTGGTTATTGACCGAATTTAGTTGATCGATGAATAGGTACCTTTTTCTAGATTATATGGCTACTAGAAATCTCAGGCCTCGTCCTGCTGTTATTGAAGCTGCACCCCAAGCAACAGATCCAACCGGGATGTTTGAGCCTTTTGTAAGACGATTAAAAAGTGTCAGTGATTAGAACATAGGGAACAATAATCAGAATAGGAATCATAATGAGAATGAGAGGCAAACCCAGACTGGGGACAGGCTTCTCGAAAGGTTTTGAGCTCTGCGACCTGAGTATTTTGCTGGGACTGATGAGCCTTAGCAAGCAGAGCAATGGTTATACCATATGGAGCTTATTTTTTAGAGTATCAGGTACACATAATTAGAGAAGAAACGTCTGGCTATATTTCAGTTATCATATGCAGAGGCAGATTGGTAGGATGCCAAAGAGGCAACTATTGGGGAAAAATCGCAAGGAGAATGCCATGGGTGGTGTTCAAAGAGAGGTTTCTCAAAAAACATGTTTTTCATGGAAGAGAAGGATAAGAGAGAGAGAGAGAGAGAGAGAGAGAGAGAGAGAGAGAGAGAGAGAATTCTTGGAATTTGCACAAGGAAATCTGACAGTGTGTGAGTACACTACTTGGTTTGAACGGTTGTCCCACTTTGCTCCACATATGGTGGACACAACCAAGAAGAAGATCAAGAAATATTACCAGGGCCTCAGTTTGCCCCTCCGACATCTGACTCTGGGGTACCTGAACCAGTCATTGAATCTCTGGTAAGATTGGCTACAGGATTGGAGAATGATTTTTGTCAGAATTCGAAACCATTTGGAAATCGACCTCCACAGAAAGGCTATCCTGGACAGAAACCCGTGTACCCTCATGAACAGAAAAGAACTTGGGATGGAGGGAAAAAAACTTAGCAAACACATGAAATACAGCAGAATCTGCTTCAAGTAACAGGAGGGAACAACAATAACTGTTTCAATTGTGGTATTCCTGGTCATCGAGCTAAAGATTGCAGAGTACCTAAGCGTGTTGATCACCTAAACATTGTGTGCTATAACTGTGGTATACCGGGTGACATAAGTAAGGATTGCAAGGCTCCCAGAAAAGATGACTATAGTCGGCAAGGACAGGCCCGCTTGAATGTTGTTATCCTTGAGACTACTGGTTATGAGAAAATAACGTAGAAGAAGGTACTTATGAGGAGGGACCACCCGAGCAACAAACAGTGGAAGGTAAGGTACTCGAACCTTGTTTAATACTCATGTTAAATATTTATTTGACATGGGTGCTACACATTCCTTCATATCTATTATGAACGTTTGGAAATTGGGTATAGTACGGCACGTTTAGATGAAGCTTTGAGTTCTATTTCACCACTAGGGACCACAGTCAAGTTAGTACATGTATGCAAGGATTATCCTCTACATTTAGGAGACCGTGAACTTTCTGGGAGATTGGTGATTTTGTCAATGAAGGAGTTTTATATAATTCTGGGGATGGATTGGCTCAAAAAGAATCATGCGAAGTTGGATTATACAAGGAAGAGGATCACATTTGTTGACAATGGGAATCAACCCTTTGACTTCCAATGTAACCCTTCGGGTGATATTTTCCTCACCAGATGCCTAGCAAACATCAAAATTGTCAGTACAGAAGTAATGGTGTCATCGATACCGGTGGTCGAAGAGATCGAGGAATTATTTTTAGATGTTTCTGGATTACCGCCTGAGAGGGACTTAGAATTCTGTGTGGAACTGGTGCTAGGAACTCGACCTATAACCAAAGTTCCCTACAGGATGGCCTCTACCGAACTGTTGGAACTGAAGGAAGAAGTTCAAGAACTCGAGAGGTTAGGTTTTGTTCATCCAAGTACATCACCGTGGGGAGCACTGGTGTTTTTTTGTAAAGAAGAAGGATGGAGCCATGCGATTGTGTATTGACTACAGGGAACTGAATAAGGTTACTATCAAGAATAAGTATCCTTTACCCCGGATAGACGATCTATTTGATCAATTGCAAGGAGCCACGACCTTTTCCAAAATTGATCTATGGTCGTGGTATATCAGTTAAGGGTACGAAAAGAGGACATACCTAAAACTACTTTCAAGACGAGGTACGGATACTATGAGTTCTTAGTGATGCCTTTTGGGATGACAAATGCTCCGGCTGTGTGTTATGGACTTGATGAACAGAGTATTCAAGCCCTGCTTGGATCAGCTCGTCATTGTCTTTATCTGCAACATTTTGATCTATTCAAAGTCAGAGGAAGGGCATGGACAGTATCTACGGATTGCTATGCAGATTCTCAAAGATCACCGCCTATATGCTAAATTCAGCAAGTGTGAATTCTGTTAGGGATGTTTACTAAAATCCATGCTTTATGTAGTTAATTTATTATTTTAATAAAATCAGTTATTCCATTTTTATGAGAATCTGTGTGGGCAATATTTGTATTATATTATTATTTAATATTATGCATGTGTGTCTCTCATTCTACGTAGTAGGTGGTTTGGTGTGTAGAGTTCGGCTTGCACACGGAAGATCAGACCACCAGATATTGTAGAATGTAAGATTTTGATTTACTATCTTAGATGGGATTGGACACACCATCGGTAGGACTGCAGCATGGTGTTGTAGTAGGTTTGTCTTGACTGCGGGAAACGGTACAGTTTCAACTCACTATGCTGGTACACTTTGTGTATTAAACAGGACCGACTTGGGTAATTATCTTTATACTGACTTATAAGATAATTAATACCTCATGGATATTATGAGTGCTTATGCTCTAAATCCTAATTTAATTTATAGACACGTACATTTGATATTTATACTTTGATCCCTAAAAGGGTAAGATCCTTAAATGGGTTAATATCTCATTGGATTGGGTGGCAATATTAATTGTGTGGTGGATATTAATTAATGATGGAATCCATGTCTCAATTTTGGGATTGATGATATCCCCTTGAGAAAGCTTATAAGTTTTGATTATGTCAAACCCTGCAGGTGGATTTTGTATCCGACATATCAGATAAGTTAAGCAGAGGATCTCAAGGAATTTTAAGAGATTAATTAAATGTGATTGTCAGTAATTATATTTAATTAATGGATATCTGTAATCTTAACATGGGGAGATAATAAGCATTTAATAACATGGAGCTCGAAATATATTTTTGAGATATGGGTAGGAGTGCAATTATAATTCTTTAGTGGTATGAATTATAATTTATGGAAATAGGAATCTGATTCAGATCGAATTAGGGTTTCCTAATTCCATAAGGAAGCCTATTCCTTATTGACTTCTTATGGTCCCTATCGTAGCCTATATATATGCTGCCTTGGCTCTTCTCTCAGGTTGAATAATTTCACATTATAAGCTTCCCTTGACCTCCTAGCTTTCTTCTAGAAGGGTTTCCACCAAATCCTAGTCTCTGTGAGCATTCAAGAGACATAGGAGTGAAGATCGCTAGCGTCGGACAACGCTCACTAAAAGAACTTCAGACTGCTCGATACTGATCGAAAGTTGCTAAATTTTTTACACGACGTTCCTGACGTCGAGACGGAGCTGCTGTAAAAAATTCAAGTAAATCGGAGATCGTTTAGTCCTCCTGACGAACACATCTTTGTCGGATCAATGTGATCGGGATTGAATCGTCACAGCAATCAAAGAGAGTGTTATAACTGGGATTAGAAAATAGAACGTAAAGAGGGAAGAGCAAAAAACATAAAGGATTTCGAAAGAGCCCACACTCAGTTCGATATTCTGGCAGCAAAGGAATACGGTAGAAGATCGTGAGCTGTTATCGAGCCCGTGTTCTCGATTCGTCTACTACAGCAATCCGTTTTTGCAGTTCAAGGTAACCCTAGTTTCCGCCCTTGTAGGGTTATTGTAGCTCTCACCTAAATTTTTTGCAATACCAACTTATACGCACTGTCAACGGATTCTGGGAACACAGTTTCCTAACAAATTCTGGCTTCATGAAGTTAAGTTCCTCAGGCATGTGATCTCTCAATAAGGAATCGCAGTTAACTCATCAAAGACCGATGCAATTGTGAATTAGGCTCGGCCGACCAATGCTACAGAAGTCAAAAGTTTCTGGGACTAGCTGGTTACTATCGAAGATTTGTGGAGGGATTCTCAAAGATATATAGCATCCTCGTTAATTGGACTGACTAAGAAATGTTTGAGGTTTGAATGGACTGATAAGCACGAATGCATTTTTCTGGAATTGAAAGAAAGACTGACAACAGCGCTAGTGCTTGCAATACCAAAGAGTGATGAGAAGTGCACTATTTTTAGTGACTCCTCTTATCAAGGACTAGGATGTGTCCTTATGCAAGATGGAAAGGTTATCGCCTATGGTTCACGACAATTGAAGCCAAATGAATTGAATTACCAACTCATGATTTAGAACTGGCAACTGTCGTGTTCGCACTTAAGATCTGGAGACACTATCTCTATGGGGGAGAAGTTTGATTTGTTCTCAGACCACAAAATCCTTAAGTATTTGTTTACTCAGAAAGAGTTGAACATGAGGCAGCGCCGATGGATGGAACTGATTAAGGACTATGACTTTACATTAGAGTACCACCCTGGTAAGGCTAATATAGTCCCTAACGCCCTAAGTTGGAAACCTCGAGGGACGATTGCTTCATTGATGATAAGGGAATGGAAAGCCTTAGAGACAATCACTAAATTTGATATGCAGATTTCTGAGGGAAGTGACGGACAACACTTTGGATGCCTCATAGTACAACCAAGACTTGTGAGTCAAATTATCAAGGCCCAAAAGGAAGACGAGGAATTTCAAGTATGGTTCGTCAAGATGTCAGAAAAGGACCCTATAGGATGGAAGGTCGGGACCGATGGAGGATACATATGTAGAGACAGATTGTGTGTGCCAGATTCGGGAAACTTGAGAAAAGGTAATCTCGAAGAAGCACATAAATCGGGACTGACAGTACACCAAGGAGGAACAAAGTTATATAAAGATTTGAAGAGGAACTTCTAGTAAGAAGGAATGAAATAAGAAGTGGCTGAGTTTGTGTCTAAATGTTTGACTTGTCAACAAGTAAAGGTCAAACATCAGAGACCCTTGGGACTGTTGCAACCCTTACCTATTCCAGGATGGAAGTGGGAACACATAACTATGGATTTTGTAGTTGGATTACCCTGGTCACAACAGAACCATGACGTGATTTGGGTAATTGTGGATTATCTGACGAAGTCCGTGTTAGGGATATATACTAAAAGTCATGCTTTATGTAGTTGATTTATTATTCATTTAATAAAATCAGTTAATCCATTTTTTATGAGAATCTGTGTGGGCAATGTTTGTATTATATTATTTATTTAATGTGTGTCTCTCATTCTATATAGTAGGTGGTTTAGTGTGTAGAGTTTGGCTTACACACGGAAGATCGGGCCATAGATATTATAGAATGTAAGATTTTGGTTTACAGTCTTAGATGGGATTGGACATACCATCGGTAGGACTGCAGCATGGTGTTGTAGTAGGTTTGTCTTGACTGCGGGAAACGGTATAGTTTCAACTCACCATGCTGGTACATTTTGTGTATTAAACAGGACCGACTTGGGGTAATTATCTTTATACTGACTTATAAGATAATTAATACCTCATGGCTATTATGAGTGCTTATGCTCTAAATCCTAATTTAATTTATAGACACGTACATTTGATATTTATACTTTGATCCCTAAAAGGGTGAGATCCTTAAATGGGTCAATATCTCATTGGATTGGGTGGCAATATTAATTGTGTGGTGGATATTAATTAATGATGGAATCCATGTCTCAATTTTGGGATTGATGATATCCCCTTGAGAAAGCTTATAAGTTTTGATTATGTCAAACCCTGCAGGTGGATTTTGTATCCGACATATCAGATAAGTTAAGCAGAGGATCTCAAGGAATTTTAAGAAATTAATTAAATATGATTGTCAGTAATTATATTTAATTAATGGATATCTGTAATCTTAACATGGGGAGATAATAAGCATTTAATAACATGGAGCTCGAAATATATTTTTGAGATAAGGGTAGGAGTGCAATTATAATTCTTTAGTGGTATGAATTATAATTTATGGAAATAGGAATCTGATTCAGTTCGAATTAGGGTTTCCTAATTCCATAAGGAAGCCTATTCCTTATTGACTTCTTATGGTCCCTATCGTAGCCTATATATATGCTGCCTTGGCTCTTCTCTCAGGCAGCATGATTTCATATTCTAAGATTCCCTTGACCTCCTAGCTTTCTTCTAGAAGGGTTTCCACCAAACCCTAGTCTCTGTGAGCATTCAAGAGACATAGGAGTGTAGATCGCTAGGTAAACACATAAGCACATAAAAGGAAAATTCTAATCCTAACAGGTAAACACATAAGCACATAAAATCCTCACCCATGTCAAGTGCAATAATTCCTCCTTTCATAGTGATCCCCACTGCCCTTTCAAAGGTCGGGTATTTAAAATTTTTCGAAATTCATTTGAAAAGCATTTGTTTAGAACGTTGAGATCTTTCAAAACAATTCTCAAGAATTTTGAATCTTTTATTTTTTTTTTAAAAAAATGAGGATGTGAAAACATTTCTCAATGAAGATGATTGGATTGAAATTTTGCTTTAAAATTCATTTGAAGAACATTTTTTCAAAAACAATTCCCAAAATACACTTTAAGAAAGATTAGTTTGGAGCTTTAATCAAAAGTGAACTCCAAAGATTTTTTTTTTTTTTTTTTGGAAAGAGCGATTGAAAACTTTGGAATAAAGATTACAAAAATCCATTTGCTTTCAAAGATCGGATTGTCACCGTACTTTTCATGAATTTGGATGCATACAAGGTTAATGATGCTTAGCTAACATGATATAAGAAGTATAATCTTATAATCAAGGTTCGGCACGTTCTCCAAATGTCGTGGAACATGAGGAGAAATTGCTAAAAGGTGATTAAAAGATTATACATCTTTCTTCAAGCAAGTATCGTCATCATCTCAAGTAATCCCTTCCGGGCATACAAAACTTCCTAGCACATAATCCTAATCACGAATTGATTTCCTAATATTGAAAGGTTCTATAGAAACTATTATGCAAAGGCTGGGTTTTGGTCGAATAAGGGACCCTTGACACACATTCGATAGGACGCTTAATATACCAAATCATGGTACAAGATCAAGGGTGATCACACAGTCCCATGATGACTTGACCGACCGGGTTGCCCCGAGCCTCCAAGGTCATAGTTCTGTGCAATCGACTGGCTGGACATGCAAGTGAAATGCAACAGGCACACAAAGATTAATTAGTTCAATTAAAAGGATGTTTTCAAGTCTAATCCTCGAGTGAACCCAAAATCAGAATTCTGGTCTGCGAAACCAGAGATTCTGGGTTCGATCCCCAGTGGAGTCGCCAGATTGTGGATATCGCAGGTTGACTTACCCACAGCTTTTCTTTTAAAGTTCTTTTCCAAAATTCAAATTCTAAACAAACGAGTCGCCACTTAATTTTTAAAAGGAAAAATTAAGAAACCATTTTGAAAGGAAACTGATCGTTTGCGAAACCAAAGATTAACTAGGTCCGGGGATTATGGAATGAGAGAGGAAGGAGCCCGTCAAACTAAAACACCCTCTCTCATCCTATCGTGCGATAGGCCTCTACTCAACATCCTTTTAATCAAATTTATTAATCTAAGCATGCCCTCAACTAATACATATATACATATACATCACAAAAGCATGTCCAAAGGGTGTAAAATTGCAATTGACAAAATACCATTCAAAAGCCACATAATTCAGGTAACAAGCGATATGATATGTAATAGAGAACAAGTGAACTTACCCGGGATCCAACAGCGATAGTAAACGTGCAATGCATGCGAACAAAATAAAATCCTAAAAAAGAGTCTCTAATCACATATACACATAAGGCAAAACCTAATTCTAAGGTGTCGCGCATTAAGTCAAAAAATCAATAAAATCAAGAAATTAAGATAAACTAAAGAGGAGTCCTAGAAATCATACCTTAATAGCGCTACAAAACAAAGGGTTAGTCCACATGCTTCACATAATAATAATATGATATCAAACAATCAATCCTAATTCTCTAGCTTATACCTAGCAAGCAATGAAATCCAACTTTATCCAATTACTAGTTCTAATTATAAGCATTAATGTACATAAATGAATGGATGTGAACAAGAATAAGACATGGATTTATTCACTAATTTGGGTCACTTAACCTCTGGATTTAAGCTAAATTATCATTATTAGGATATGGTTTAAGCCCTAAGTCATAGGAGAATCATTTGGGCCATTATTTACAAAGTTGGTCAAATGTGTCATAAAATTCTGACAATTGCAAAGAGCAGACCAGCACTTTAAAAAAAGAAAAAGCATGTCTCTCATGGTTTTAAGTCGGTGAATTTTGGACACAAGATGCCTCTGTGAGTCTAGTTTCCAAATCAAAAAGAAAATCAAGGTTTCAACGGTTAGATCTCTGGGAAAAGGACAAGAACCAGACATCACTCAGAGATGTACAACTCTCTGTCCAGAGATATTGTTTGATTTTTTAAAAATAGCAAAAAGATGATAAACACTTAGATCTTTTTAGGGGATCTTCCTAACACATTAAGGTACCAAGAAAAAATTATTAGAGACCCCAAAAACTCCATTAGAATTCTGATTTATGAATTTCAAAATGGACTTGCTGTTCTAAAACTATTCTGAAACTCTGGACAGATTGTGGTTGAATCACAAAACCCATGATCAAACCCTTCTAAACATGAAACCACCTTAAAACAAAATTTACAGTGGTAGATTACTGTGTTATTGACACTTTCCCGTTGGTTTCACTTGATTTCAACGGTTAGATTTTGAAATAAAAATCTTTGATCAAAAACAGTTTGTGAACTCACTGTTTTCATTTGTCAAGTTCAACTTTTGTTTGTTAACCCCAACTATTAAACCATGAAGTTGGGTTTAAACCAAACCACTTCTCCTACCATTTGATGGTCATTGGAGGCTAAAGACTTTTATATTTGTAGATTTCAAATGAAGTATGAATAGACTTCATGAAATCTCAAGATGATGAATCTAAACCATAGAGATGAGTTTAGACCCAAAATACTTTCTCCTACCACTTGATGGTCATTGGAGATGAAGACATGACTAATACTCATGAGTCTTAAGGGAATATAGAAAGGATTCCATGAAACATCAAGTTTAGAGGACTCAAGTCATAAGTATGGACTTGGATCCATCTATTTACTTATAAAAAATGATGATCAAACTTTGACTCCCATGTGAAGTATAAGCTTACATGAGATTCAAAACATCAAACTCAAGAGCTTTCAAGGGAGATATTGAAGATCTCCAAGAATCTCAAAAGAAGAACATAAACAAGAAAAAAAAAAAGAAGAAGGATTAAAGAACTAGGAAGTAAGGACTTCCAAGTTTACTTGACAAAACTCTAAAACTTAATCAAGAAAAACTAAATGACTTGAAGATTAAAGGTTCAAAAGAAAGAAAACACAACTAAGATTAGAGGGTCACCTCCAAGACTATCCTCAAACTTCTATATTTTGAAAGTCTTCCAAGCTCTTCTTCAAGTTCTCCTCCCAATGTTCTCTCTTCTACCCCAAATATTTTTCTCTCAAGAATTCTCCTAAACTCCTCTCAAATTCTCCCAATATTTTTCTTCTCTTGCTCCCTTGGTCCCCCTTTTTGTGTATCTTTCTCAATGGAGGTACCTCTTCTTATATAGACAAAAATACCTAGGTAATTTCAGTAAATTCGGAGTAAAAGCCAAGTGTAAACATCCCATTTGGTGGTACAATATGTACTTCCTGAAATTAGACAGACTGCTGCCCAGTGCGACAGTCAAAAAACTATCGCGGCAGTCCGTGAATGCCGCGGCGGCAGTCCATGACTGCCGTTCCGGCACTTCGTGGCTGCCGGGCGACACTCATCAAATGCCGCAAAAATTAATGGATTGCAGCGTTTTTGTCTGTCTTACTTTTTCAGTTTTTTGTTCTTATTCGCATACACATACGTATTGTACCACAAAATACGGACTTAAAAAGTAAACGGCAGTCAGAAAATGTCGGTGGCATTTGGTGAATGCCGGGCCGGCACTCTCTGACTGCCGTCCGGCACTCACTGAGTGCCGCGAATGTCTGTCGTGTGCCGTTTTTAGCTGAACTTCCCTTTTTAGGTCTTTCTTTTTCTCAAAGCAAATTATTTTTGAAGATCTTTTCCAAAAGTTGTGTCTTATACCTGAATTCTTCTAAATACCTGGTATTTTTCTTCTTTCTGTGAAATTTTATCGCGTTTTGGAGACTTTTTGAAGAGCTTGGAATACTTTAAATCTTTCGGTCCTTATCATCATCGGACTTGGAGGTGACACTCTCCTAAATTCGACGTTAGGTCAAAATTGGGGTGTCTACAGAGTGTTATAACTGGGAATAGAAAATAGAACGTAAAGAGGGAAGAGCAGAAAACTAAAAGGATTTCGAAAGAGCCCACACTCATTCGATATTCTGGCAGCAAAGGAATACGGTAGAAGATCGTGAGCTGTTATCGAGCCCGTGTTCTCGATTCGTCTACTACAGCAATCCAATTTTGCAGTTCAAGGTAACCCTAGTTCCGCCCTTGTAGGGTTATTATAGATTTCATGAAATTTTTTGCAGTAGCAACTTATACGCACTGTCAACGGATTCTGGGAGCGCAGTTTCCTAACAGTCCGCACATTTCATAGTGTATAGTATAACTTACCCAGTAGAAAGGATGAGTCAAATATACCTACAGCAAGTGGTACAACTGCACGGTCCACTTGTGACTATTGTATCGGACCGCGATGCACGCTTTACTCTAGATTTTGGGAAAGTCTGTAGAAGGCTATGGGAACTTTGCTTAAGATGAGTATTGCCTTCCATCCTCAGACCGAGCGTGTTAATCAGATTATGGAAGATATGCTCAGAGCTTATGCAATCGGCTTTGAAGAGTCTTGGGAGACGCATTTGTCATTGGAATTTGCATATAACAATAGTTATTACTCGAGTATTGGGATGGCACCGTTCGGAGCCTTATATGGATGGCCATGCCGATCTCCGTTGTGTCGGGCAGAAGTGGGAGACACAGAATTATTGGGACCAGATTTGGTGAGAGAAACCAATGAAAAGATTTCACTGGTCAAAGAAAGAATGAAATCTGCACAGAGTAGATACAAAAGTTATGTTGATCGGCGTCGAAAGGATTTGGAGTTCAGTATCGGAGATCACGTACTCCTTAAGGTTTCACCAGTTCGGGGACTGGTACATTTTGGTCAGAAAAGAGAAAAGTTGGCACCTTATTTCATGGGCCATTTAAAATACTAGAACGTGTTGGAAAAGTGGCTTATCGACTCGTAATACCACCAAAGATGTCTGGTGTTCACAAGGTATTCCATGTTAGTATGTTAAGGAAATACATACAAGATCCCTTGCACGTGGTGAATTCTGACGATATCGAGGCAAGTCAGAATATTGTCTACAAGGATAGACCCGTGAGGATTCTTGACTAGAGTATCAAGAGGCTAAGGAGAAGGGACGTTCCTTAGTTAAGGTTCAATGGAGGCATCATGACGAGGGATAAGCATCGTGGGAGTTAGAGTCGGACATAAGGAATCGATACCCTGAGTTATTTCAGGATTAGTTAGCTCAGATTTCGGTACGAAATCTCTGTTAAGGTGGGTAGAGTGTAACTCTCTATATTTTATTTTCGATCATAAATAAAGTATCTTATTTTTTTTATGAATAATAATGTTCCAGTTTTGTTTTAAAAAATATTTGTTTGGGGTCAAACCTTAAATTTTTATAAATAAAAGGAATACCTGTTATGGATTTGAAACTGTATTTTTATGTAGCCGGTAAATATTTTCCTACGTTAATATAATTTCTCTGTATTTTAATGTAATTGCGGACACCTCGAATATACCAATCCTTGTTTTAAAATTGCGACTATACCGCGAAGTGGGTATGGGAGCACGCGAGCTCAACCACACCGTGTAATTTCTGTGGATTGCTAGGAGCCCAAATTCTGGGCAATCTATATATATCTCTCACAACTCTCACAGTCTCTCAACGAACTCACTGTCTCTCTCTAATTCTCTCAATCTCTCTTGCTCTCTCCACACATACACACACACACACACACACTAATTATATACATATATACACGTACACACATATATATACTTAGATCAAGAGAGAACGAGAAAAAAATCAAAACAACGGAATTTACGGCGAATTTGTTGGCATCGAATTTTCTATCCAACCCCCTCTGTGAGTATTATAAACTCGCTCCCCATGTAAATATATGTATATTTCTATATATATAGATGTGTATATATGTACGTATATCTATGTAATCACCATTAAAGCTTGAAAAATGGAGTTTTGTGAAACTTAACCAAAATCGATTTCGTGAATTGAGAATGAAAGATCTTAGTCCTATTAAGTTGTGGTTCGAATCCTACGATGTAATTTATCAGTATCGCGACGTATTATGAATTTAAAGCTTTGTCACTCTTACTTTAATCATAAGTTTTGAGAGATACAATCCGTATTAGTTTAATCCGATCACATGTTCATAATCTACGCGGAAACTAAAGAAATCCATATAACAGATCAATATCTAGATGTAGATCTAGATCTCGGTTAAGATCTCTAAATCTAATTCACGAGGTTTAACGTCATCGAAGATGAAAAAGATCTATGGTGGTCGAAGATGAAGAAGACGATGGAAGTGATGAACCAGTGATGGTGGTGGTGGTGGTGGTAGATTGGTGGTGGTGGCCGAAGGTGGTGCTCACAATGTTGTTGATCGTGTACGATGGTGGTGGTATGCGATGGCGGTAGTGCTACTCATGGTGGTGGCGGCGGCGATGGCGATGGCGATGGCGATGGTGGCCGTGTTGGTGGTTGCCGGTGGTGGAGGCCATGGCTAGAGTAGAGGAGATCGTTACAGAAAGACAGATGAGATTTGTTAGGGTGTAATTGCATATATTTTTCCAGAGGCAATTTTGTCTCTAAGGGGAATTTAGGAGGGAAAGTTAAAATTTTAGGAGGCTTTAGGAGAGAGTATTTTAGAGTGTGTCCTTATGTGGTTTTTGATTTATGACTTATACTTTAATCCAAATTGACTCAACTTTAGAGACCTTAGACCAAGACTCCCTTTAAAAAAGTATGAATTAGACGTATTTTAATGAGTTGCCTATTTTAATCGCTACCTCTTATGTCTTTTACAAAAATGTACACCATGAAGTATGGAAGGCTTCTTTGATAAAAAAAAAAGGTATGGAAGGCTTCTCCTGTGTGTTTGTATATTTTTGTGGGGTTCCTCTATAATACATTCCAAAATTTTAAGATGTATTTATATAGATATACACACAGTCAGGCTCTAAAGAGGGTGCCTCTCTTTATTAAAGAGAGGGCCTCTGTTTTGGCCGTCGGATCGTGTTTTCATTATGACAGTTTTGTTATTGCAGAGTTTTTAAACACGATCTGGCAGTCAAAACAGAGGCCCTCTCTTTAATAAAGAAAGGGCACCCTTTTTAGAGAATTTTTGTATATATATATGAATAATGATTGGTGCACATAAAATGTGCACATAAAGATCGGGGTCATTCATTTTGGTGGATCTCATATATGCAAGCTGTTTGCTATGTAATTTGCGCGGGCGTGCCAGAGCCAACCGGGCTCGGTGTGTGTGTGTGTGTGTGCGTGCAAACTAATTTCCTAACTGCTTGTGTGAGTGATACACAAGGCTTTCTGAATCTGACTTCTAAACAGACTGATTGTGTATAGTGAGTAGGAAAGTACCCTCACCGTAAGTTCTTTAGCAGTACTGAAATGCACAAGTTAAAAAGTGTCAAGTTTAACAGGTAAACAATCACAAACGGATTAATAAAACGAAGATTTTATTAATTGTTTGGAAAAAATAAACAGATCTAAAGAACAAACCAGAACAGGCTGATTATCCAAAAGAACAAAAAGTAATAACAAATAAGGCAGACCTATTTGCTATGAAGGCTGAAAAACATAAAGACTTAAGAGAGTGCTTTGAATGCTTCGAATGCAGTGTATGCTGTTTCGAGATGACGCGGAGTCCCCTGCTTGGTTGGCCTGCCTGAATATTTATAGCGGCCTTAGATGATTCCTAATTGG
The DNA here is from genome assembly GCA_033977485.1 of Hydrangea macrophylla. Lineage (NCBI taxonomy): Eukaryota > Viridiplantae > Streptophyta > Magnoliopsida > Cornales > Hydrangeaceae > Hydrangea > Hydrangea macrophylla. The sequence goes on from CM066987.1 coordinate 32,167,027, forward strand.
ACACGAGCTCCTTAGCTTGCGCCCCAAGCTGCTTGACTGATTGGCTGATTGGTAGAAGAATCATTTCTTATCCAGATTCTGATTGAATCAATCCCTTTAATTTAGGGATTAAACGCCTAAATCCAGCTAGACACGATCAGATTCCTTTCCTGAACGGACTCTTGTTTCCAAAGCTCTGAGATGATGTCATCCTGACAGTTGTGGATGGCACCGCCTTCTCCTTTCAGTCCATCGGCCTCGTCACTTATTCCCCTGGGTGAATCGGGCTCTACCCAAGGTCATACTTTTCCTCATGCCCATGGCCAATCGGACTACTACTCCCATCTTTCATTACACAGTGTCCGATTGGGCTTTGTGTTGCTTCAATCCACCATCAGGCTATCAGCGCATTGGGTTATATTTTTCCACAGCCCGATAACCTTCATACATATTCGTCTTTCCCATCGGGCTCTCCTCACAACACCCAACAGCTTTGTACCTATCATCGGTCTCACGTCTACGTTTAAGTCCGATGAGTCATTCATTCCTTAGCCCGACCTCACCTCTACCCAGTTTCACGCGACTCGGGCTCAAAAACCTTTGACGGTTTTTGGGTGCAAACACAGGCACAGGCTCCACTGAAATAAATGACTCAGATCTTTATGTGCACATTTTATATGTACATAGCATTACCCTATATATATATATATATTATTTCAAGATATTAGTCAAAATACCTAGCGAGGCAAAATAACTAGTCAAAACTCATTTTTTTGATCTCCACCAGGAAAGCAAATTCCATTAGCCATTTGATTAACTATTAAATCTTTCAAGTGGCAAGCTAAATTTAGCTAACCAATTTTGACACTTCAAATTCTCTCTCCAAATTACCACAACTAAAACTTAAACAAAATTAAAATAAAATGACTAGTTAAAATAAGACTTAAAAATATTTTAGTATCCTATAGTTTTAGCGAAGTTTTACCTTGGGCCTTGCATTTTCAATAAGAACACCTTCGTCCCCCAATTTTCTAAATGGTATCAAGGTGTGAGGTTAACTCCGTCAGTGAATTGACGGAAAACACTCACGTGACCTCTACATTTCCAAAAGCCATGTGTCAATTTTCGCTGATATAATAAGCTCCAATGAAACAATTTTGATAATTGAGGGACCAAAATATTGCAATTGAAAATGCATGACTCAAAGTAAAACTTCTCTAAAATTAGAAGGAACTAAAATATTTTTTAGACTTAAAATAAAAGGCACTACTGAAGTTCACTGTCAAAATATAACATGAGATTTTAGCTTAACCAGATACCATGATGACTATCATGGCTTAGATGTTCCAAGTTGCAACATTTTCCTTACCCAAAAAAAAGTTGCAATATTTTGACACCACTTTAGAACAAATGGTTGTAATCTGGTATCAAAAAGTTAGAACTTTGAAATTTGTACAACATTACCTTTGAAAAACACAAATTTCTCAAAATTGTACGACGTTTTAGTATCAAGTTATAATCATTTAGCATTAATTGAGTAATGTTATACTTCCTAATTTGATTCTCGAATGCTTTGCTGTTGTGGTATGTGGTGCTACCAACAACTATTACAGTATGTGATATAGTTACTAAAGTATTTGACACCAAATTTAGGCTTTGTTTGGTTCTTGGATTTAGTAAGGGAAAGAAAAGAAGACAGAGAAAAATATTTTTCTTTTGTTTACTTAGTAAGAAAAACGATGGGAAAATGAGAAAGAAAAGACAATAAGTTGTGAAATAAGTTAAATATTTTAAATGTTGTAGGTCATTTCCCTTCCTTTATTTATATACTATTACATTTATATTTTAAGAATCTTTATTTCTAATGTTATTTAAGCATGAAGAAAACACAATGAAAAACATGAGGGTTGTTTTCCTTTTCGTTTTTCTTTTTCCATCACAAAATTCATGAACCAAACAGAACCTTAGATTTCAAATTTAGAAAGCTGGACATTATATTTTGAGTAGGACTGTCAATCGGGCTGGGATAGCCCAAAGCCCGCTTGTTCCGCATGCAAAAGTTAGGGCTGAGCTTTATTTGAGAACGGGCTGAACTGAACCGAGCTTGGGCTTTATTTTAAGCCCGAATAAGACAATGGGCCAAGCTGGGGACATACTAGGCTCAGCCTGTTTTAAGCCCAGTCCGATTAAAGTTGTAATTTTGAATGAAATACATAGTCAACATTGAAAAACTAAAAGCTGGATAATGCAAACTTTTCATTCACCTGTTTCTCTCATATTGTATCCTTCCAAGAAAGGTCAAATTATTCACTTCATAACAAAGCATATCTTATGCATGTACTAGCCACAACATCCACTCATTTGGATGAATTGGGGTATACTAGGTTTTCTATAACATTTTTTTTTTGGAACCCTTTAAAGCATTTTGCATATTGCTCGTGAAAAATTCAAGAAGTTCGGGCCAGCCCGAGCTCGGCTCGAAGATCACTCTACATATTTGGGCCGAGTTTGGGATAAGGGAGTATATTTTCATGCGGACTGAGCTCGAACTTGAGGAAGTAATTTTCTTCAAGCCGTGCTCGGGCTAGCTTAAGCCCAACTCATGACAGCCCTAATTTTGAGTAATGATATGTTTTCCTAATTTTATATTCCAAATCAAAAATGCTATCCACACAACTCATTCTACAACAGGGCTTTAAATGTGTTGTACCCTGTGCTGTTTGAATTTTTCACACTTTTTTATGCACCACTTACAAAGCACAAGGTACATGCATTTAAAGTCACGTTGTGAATTGTGTTGTGTAAGTAGCATTTTTAATCCCAAATTATTCCCAAATACTTCACTTGCCACATGTTTTTGAAACAATTTGATATCTAAAATTAGGAAATCATATACTCCCTCCGTCCCTTTTTTTGAGTCCACCTTTGGGAACTCAACTTATTAAGGTGACAAAAAGAATCTACACCTACTTTCCAGAATTACCCCTAATCATTGCAATAACTTTTTTAGTTTTGTCTTGGTGTAGATTTCAAGGAAGGGTAGTTTTGGAAAGTAAGTAAAAATTGTATGCCAATTTAGGAAAATAGACACTAATTTTGAGACATCCCAAAATGGAATATAGGACTCAAAAAAAAAAAGGGGACAGAGGGAGTACCATTACTCTTTTTTTTTTTTTTTTCTTTATTTAGGGAGTAGCACATAATTGTAGAAATTTTAATTTTTGTGTATTTGTGCCGACACATGAGTTATAGCAACCAAACAGCGTCTCCGTAGTGCTCTCAACGGTTTACGTCAACACAGCGAAGTTCACTGTTCAGTACAAACAGTTCACTCTCGATGCCTGGTTTAGCGTTCAGACTTCAACTGTAAACTTCATTCTCAGGTTCTCTCTCTCTCTCTCTCTCTCTCTCTCTCTAGGATTGATGTAGGTCAAATTTGTGATATACGTTGTCGTCTTCGCTTTCGTTACACATATATGGTAGATGTAGTTAGTTCATTTTGCTTAGAGTTTATTCTTATTGCTTGATTTCTATTCCAGTTCTTCAATTTCCTCCCCAAATTAGGCTAAAAAAACACTTTGGTACCTTGTATTTATAGCGAAGTTTCACTTTGGGCTCTATATTTTTAATTATAACACTTTGGACCCTTAATTTACAAATTTGTTTCAATCGAGGACAATCGGTAACGGCGTTAAAAGTTATAACAGGATGGATCACATGGAGGGCCTAAAGTGAAACTTCGCTATAAGCACAGCTGCACAGGGCCAAATTGAAACTCCATGAGATCCATTCTGTTATACTTTTTTAACACCGTTAACTATTGTCTTTGATTGAAACAAGTTTGTAAATTGAGGGCTCAAACTGTTGCAATTGAAAATGTAGGATCTAAAGTGAAATTTCACTATAAACTGTTGCATTTGACCCCCCCAAATTATGTCTATACATTAGTTTATTATTATTATTATTATTATTATTATTATTATTATATATATATTATAACAATCCGCTTCTTGTGCGGACGTCCGCAACTTAAGTTGCGAACTTCTGTTTCCAGTCATTGGATCTTGTGAAATTACTACAATACCCTTAATGAAACTGGTTCCAATAGCTAGAAACAGAAGTCGGACGTGCGCACAAGAAGCATACTGTATTTTATAATTGCTTTTTTGTAAGGCTATACAACATTTTAGTACCTATAGTTTTAGAGAAATTTCATTTTGGGCCGTGCATTTTCGAAGGCATCATTTTGGTCCCTCACGGTGCAAAAGGTTTCACCTTAGGCATGTATTTTCAATATTTTTTGTGCCAAATTGACACGATTTTGAAACTTGTGGGACCCAAATGTTGCATTTGAAAATACAGGGCCCAAAGTGAAATTTTCCTAAAATTACAGGGTTCTAAAATGTTGTTTAGCCTTATGGTAATTGGTTTCTCTTGGTCATTGATTGAGAGGCGGTGTGCTGTGAATTCAATGTTTAGGTGTTCTGGATTTCATAATTGAATGGTAACCCTAACAACTACTCATGAACCAGTGGTTACCAATTAAAATTAGGGGCAATTAGTGACAAGGACATTAAGATAAGATTTTTTTTAGAGTTGGGGTCAATTAAGATTCTTGACTAGGGAAAGCTGTTCCATACAATAATATTCAATGAATTTTCACTTGGCATACATGAATATTAAGTGATATTTTACTTAATCTGTACATGAATATTAAGTGAATTTTCACTTAACCCGACCTTGAGGGACATTTTAACAAGCTAAGAATCAAATTAGACTTTAAACTCTAGACAGTTACTTCTATGGACTTTCGCCTAAATCTATTAAAATTATGCACATGTACATCCAAACTTACTTGCACACATAACTCAATCCACTTGGTAACAAGTGGGTCTTAAACCCTGAACCCTATCTCTTTGGGAGTTGGAGGTAATAGAGCTAATGTTTGTTGCTATGTATTGATGTATGTGTGTATTTGCATTTGAATAGATGTAAGATATTCTATATTATGTTGTAGTATCTACCAAGAATCAAATAATGCAGGAGGGCTTAGTTACTAATAGGCAGTTTTGCTTGGCATTGAGGTGTGTGGCAAAGTTTGTGTAAGCAGTATGCGTATCTTTTATTCTAAATCGATCTGAAGGTGTTTGATGTCGAGCTTGAATGCCTCTTTGTGGCTATTTTTATCGGAATTGCGTTTTCCCTGACTCATCAGATGAGCTATAATATTGTATAACTAGAGAGGGGAATGTCTCACTCCTTTATCTCGTGTGTAGAGCCGAAATGCCATTAGATGGTAAAAATGTATAAAACCAACATTTCATTATTTTGCGATGAAACATATATATGTTTGTGCGTGTAACTGTGTGTGTATATCTAATATGCATGGTTTGCCTGAGTATTTTATTTTTTTATTCGTTGTCTTGTTTAGTTAAGTATGATTGGGAGGACTATTCTGTAATTATTTTATTTTCTTCCATCATACTGTTTAATAAAACAACAGAGAGTAACGATTGTTCTCTCTAAGCTTGGGGAAATATTGTTCAACCTGGTATCAGAGCAACCCTAAGTAGGCATTATAAACACCACCCACCACCACCGTCAACTCACCACCACCACGGACAGTCTTCGACTCATCCTAGCCCTCGGCATCAGCAACCACAGCCCCAGATCGAACAACTCTAGGCCCCCTTTTGCCTTTAGCGCAACCTCCCAGGCCACCTTGGCCTTCGGCGCAGCCACCCAGCCAACCCCAACCTTCGCCACTGCTAACCCAACCTCCTAAACCCTCAGCGCCACCTTCTTTGCCTCCTAAACCCTAGCTGAGCCCCACCATAGCCTTGGACTGATCTTTCTTCATCTTCTTTCACCTCTTCTACTCAGTTTTCAACCCTAGCCAACCATAAATTTGCTCTTCCCCCCTAGTTTGATTACAACAACCTTTCAGTTCGTTTTTCGGTCTATTGTTGGACCATGATTTGTCCATAGCATGTGACGACTAGGTTTACCTTCATTGCCGTGTGTGATCATTCAAACCAAGAGTTATCTCTAACATGTCAAAAGAAGATTTGACAACCAGAAAGTCCCCAGCCCCTTCTGGTGTTGTGAGTTCTCCTATTGGTAATGAGAAGCATTTCTCATTACCGAGAACCCAGGATCAAAAATCACCACAGTTCTATTCAATGGTGAAAATTATCTCTCGTGGTCTCAGTCGACCACTTTTTGGCTCCGCAGTAGAGTAAAGTTTGGCTTTGTTGATGGCACGCTCAAGGCACCTAGTCGTGAGGATCCCACTAATGTCATGTGGGAGACGGATAATTATCTTGTGATGAGTTAGCTTGTTCATTCTATAGAGCCAACGATTGCTTTTCTGGAGATGAAAATTGTGCAAGATATCTAGGATACACTAGCTCAGACTTCTGCTCAGAAAGGGAACGTGGCTCAGGTCTATGATCTTCGTCGCAGTATTGAGGCCAAAGTTCAAGAGGAGCATACTATACTTCAATATTATACCTCTCTGTCCAGGATGTGGAAACATCTTGATCATTTGAAGAATCACCGCCCAGTTTGTCCTACGGATGCAGCTAGATTTAAGGAATATATTGAGAGTTAAAAGCATTTTCAAGTTCTTAGCTGGTCTCAATTCCGAGTTTGATCAAGTGAGGAGTCGGGTCCTTAGGATGGAGCCATTACCTTATGTTCGGAAAGCATTTGCTTATGTTCAGAATGAGGAGAGTCGTCGATCAGCTATGCTTCCACCTATCTCTACTGACAGGTCCGCTTTGGTCTCCTCTAGCTAGAGAGGGGGCAAAAGTCCTTGTCCTTCCAACAACCAGACAGATGAGGTCACCTAGGATAAGAGTAAGCAGATCTGTGACTATTGTAATAGACTTTATTATACTCGACAGACATGCTAACAACTACATAGCCGACCTCCCTTGACGAAAGGAAGGGGGGTGGACAGGCTGGTGGCCGAGGCGGTGGCAGGGGGACTGGACATCGGGCTGCCCACTTGTCTATTGGACTTGATTCTTGTCCTCCAGAGGAGACATCATCCCCTTCACCTGCTAGAAGTATCAGTAGTACGGATATAGAGACGCCGAGGCGACTTATGGCACAGCTGGACGCTCCCACGAGCTCTTCTACCTCTTTTGCTCACACAGGTAATGTTGTTAATTTCACTAGTGCTTTACATGCTCATTCTCAACAACCATGGATTATAGACTATGGGGCAGTCCACTGTTTTTTTACTTATGAACCCTACTCAGTGAAAGACTTTATTATACTCGACAGACATGCTAACAACTACATAGCCGACCTCCCTTGACGAAAGGTAGGGTGGTGGACAGGCTGGTGGTCGAGGCGGTGGCAGGGGGACTGGACATCGGGCTGCCCACTTGTCTATTGGACTTGATTCTTGTCCTCCAGAGGAGACATCATCCCCTTCACCTGCTAGAAGTATCAGTAGTACGGATATAGAGACGCCGAGGCGACTTATGGCACAGTTGGACGCTCCCACGAGCTCTTCTACCTCTTTTGCTCACACAGGTAATGTTGTTAATTTCACTAGTGCTTTACATGCTCATTCTCAACAACCATGGATTATAGACAATGGGGCAGTCCACTGTTTTTTTACTTATGAACCCTACTCAGTGAAAGATAAAGTGAGCACAACCGATGGTAATATTTCTTCAATTTCTGGTAAACGTGTCATTTATGCTTCTAATACACTGCCCTTATCTTCGGTCCTTAATGTTCCTAGTTTCTCAACTAATCTTATTTCAATTAGTCGAATCACCCGTGAGCTTAATTTTTGTGTAACTTTCTTTCTATCTCACTGCATTTTTCAGGACCTCTCCACAAAGAACATGATTGGCAGTGGTAGGGCAGCGAATGGACCTTATTTTCTCATGCCCAGTGAAGCTGAGAGTGGAAGTTTGACCCAAAGAGCCCATTATTCATCGAGGGAGACTCTTCCTAGAGAGGCATGACCGTGGCACCAGAGAGTAGGACATCCATCTTTTTTTTTCTTCTTAGACATTTATTCCTTCATTAATAAATAATAAGAATCTTTTGATGTTTTTTGTGAGGCATGTGAACTTGGCAAGCACTATTGTGCCACCTTTAATTTAAGTTTGAATAAAAGTATAATTCCTTTTCAGATTGTTCATACTGATGTGTGAAGTCCTCATATTTCTTCCGTGAATGGTTACAAATGGTTTGTTACTTTTATTTATGATTTCTCTCGTACTACTTGGGTGTATTTAATGAAAGATAAGAGTGAAGTGTTTTCAATTTTTAAAACATTTCACAAAATGATTTGCACTCAATTTAGCACTGTCATAAAAAATGTCCGTTCTGACAAACGGGGGAATATATTTATGGTGGTCTTAAAAACTACTTTTCTGAGCATGTCATGATTCACCAAACTTCCTGCACTAATACTCCTCAACGGAATGGAGTTACCAAGCATAAGAATCGCCATCTGTTGGAAACTCCACGATCTATGATATTTTCGATGCAGGTTTCAAAGTCCTATTGGGGAGAGACAGTTTTGCCGGCTGCCTATCCCATTAATAGATTGCCCACTCGTGTCCTAGGTAAGAAATCTCCTATTGAAGTTCTTCAACCATCTTCTATGTTTGCTATTCCTCCTAAAGTATTTTGGTGTGTCTGTTTTGTCCATAACCACTCTCCATCCCGGAAAAAAATTAGACCCTCGTGCTCTGAAATGTGTCTTCCTTGGTTATTCACCCATAAAAAAGGGATAGCAAGTGATATCTTCCTCTTCCTGTAAGTGGTATGTCTCTATGGATGTTACCTTCCATGAGACACACTCCTACTTCACTCTCTGCAGTCACCTCTTCAGGGGAGAAAGAGAGTGAGGAATACATGTTGCTATTATGTGCAATGATGAGGGAGGGGGAGTTGAACAGGAGAGAGCAGAAGAGGGATGGGGGAGTTGAAAATGAGAGAGTAGAAGAGGGTGAAGGAGTAGAAAGAAAAAGTGAGGAAGAAGGGGAGCCCAGGAAAAGTTGGGCAAAAAATAAAGAGAAGAGTGTAGGAGAAAGAAAATAAACTGAAAACAGGAGGAAAGAGAAAGAGATAATGGCATACTCCAAAAAGGAGAGGAAAAGGTTTGGGGCATCTGAAATGGAAGCTATTCATTTCCCTCCACTACAGTCGATCACTTCCAGTGATGACGGTCCAGGTATTTCAAGTTCTCTAGCTTAAGTTCCTAATTCTAGTGATGATTTAGACATTCCTATTGTTCATCGGAAGGGCACTAGAGCATGTACTAAACATTCTCTGTCCAATTTTGTTTCATATTTTCGTTTTTTTCCATCTTATAGGGTTTTTTTGTCCAAACTTTCCTCTATTTCTATTCTTAACCATGTCCAGGAAGCTATATCTGATCCTAAATGGAAGTTTGTCATGGTTGAAATGATGAAAACACTCTCTAAAAATGGCACTTGGGAATAAGCAGAGTTAGCTCGAGGGAAGAAGACGGGAGGGTGCAAGTGGGTGTTCACTATGAAACACAAAGTTGATGGGACGATTGAAAGGTACAAAGCCAGGTTAGTGGCTAAGAGGTTTACTCCAACTTACGGAGTAGATTACCAGGAGACATTTGCTCCAGTGGCCAAGATGAGTTCTATCATAATTTTGTTGTCCCCTGCACCTAATTTGGAGTAGTCATTACATCAATTTGATGTAAAGAATGCATTCCTACATGGTGACTTAGAGGAAGAGGTGTATATGGATGTTCCTCCAGGCTTTGAGGATACCAAGACGAGAGGGAAAGTGTGCCGTCTCCGGAAGTCTTTGTATGAACTCAAGCAATTGCCTAGAGCGTGGTTTGATCGGTTTTCACAAGCTATGCTCAAGAATGGGTTCAGACAGAGCCAAGGTGATCATACCCTCTTCTTTAAGCATTCTTCAGGAGGTAAAGTCACTATGGCGATGATCTGGAAGAGATTGGGGAAGCTGAAAAATTACTTGGCTACGGAATTTGAGATTAAGGATTTGGGAAACTTAAAGTATTTCTTGGCAATAGAGGTAGCAAGATCCAATGATGGGATATTTATATGATAGAGAATAGTTAGCTGATGTTCTCACTAAGAGTCTTAGCAAGCTGGGCATGAGAGATATCTTCGCACCAACTTGAGAGGGAGTGTTGAGTATTTTATTTTATTATTGGTTGTCTAGTTTAGTTAAGTATGATTGGGAGGACTGTTCCATAATTTTTTTATTTTCTTCCATTATTCTGTTTAATAAAATGATAGAGAGTAACGATTGTTCTCTCTAAGCTTGGGGAAATATTGTTCAACATTGCCAACAAACGGAGCATAAGACAAATTCAGCGACTCCTTGCTCTGGAATTTCATAAGCATAAAGGAGAGAATTGGTGTAGTTTACCTACACATGTACATCTATCAGATCTCCTAATAGCAACACATGGTATATGTTTTTTTTCAAATTTCAAGTCTCCTTATTCCTCTTATTTTGCAAGCCAAATATTTCTGAAATAATAACTTGATTATGTGGAGGTTTTAACCTTATTTTCCTTTATACCATGCATGCCTGGCATACTGCTTGGTAAATTTATACTGTAATAGGCATATTACATTGAATTAATTTGCATTTATTTAACAATATATGTTAAAAGTGTTTTCAAGATGGTTAGTCCTGCCATCAGCTTGTGAAAATGTATAACTATATACTTCACTCACTGCATTCAGTTGCAAGTTTTGCAAAATGTTCTCTGTTGATTGTGCCATGATTTTAGCTCCATTACATTTATTGTTTTCTAACCCTGCCCCTGCTTTTAGAGTTTCCAACTCTTACTCATCAAGCTGCCCCCTATTATGCACACATACATATATATCAGAGATAAGGCCCTTGAACTAGAACCACATGAATGTTCTTTTACTGTATCTGTATTTGAGTTTATTGGACTTCATACTTTATCATGTACTCTATATTGAAGTTCTAGTTTGTTTTTCAATAAATTTATGGAAATTTTTTATGCATTACTAATGGAGTGAATCAGAGGAAAGTACCCTAGCATAATATTAATCATCAGTTCTGCTATGTAATTGTAACCTAACTTTACGGCAACAGAGCAGAAAGAACTTAAAACTGACAAGGGCATTGGAAAAAATATAGGATGAGCCATTTTAGAGCATCATCTCTACTCCCTCTAGAGTTTGTAGTTTATCAAGTCTTATGAAGCAGGGAGTTCACATCTTTTTTGGCCGTTGAATAAGAAGTTATCGCTTTCTGGTGAATAGGAAGTTATCGAAAAGAAGAAGTAAAATCACTCGATTTCTTTTCCAAAGGAAGGAATATATACTTAACGTAGAGATACTTGCATCCGAAGTTGTGCTTCATATATTTTTCTGTCAGCAGTTTAAAGTGTGAGCAATTATGCAGATTTGGGAACAGAAATAAGGTATAAAGTTTGTAATTTTAATGTAAATCCTATCGTGTTCTTTTAGCAGATATTTTCTCTATTAAGATGCGAATTTATTGGGATCCTTAAGATGATAGGAGAAACATTTTATTTCTGTTGTTCAAGTTATTTGTTCCAGGACCGCAAGAGCAGGTTGGGTTGAGCTTCATGTGTGTCCAGGCTCTGCCCAACTTCAGCAGATTTTGTCCAAGCCTGTCCAAGCCCAACCTCTGGCCTGACCAATACATGCTAAGCCCAACTAGAGTTATATTGTACTTGAATATGTTGCACATGTTTCTATATGAGACTAGGAATGGCAATTTAATCTGGTTATGCGGTTCCCCACCCCGCCCCTTTGGGACAGAGTGGTTACGAAAGGTTAACCTAACAGGCTAACACATGTTCAGAGTGGGTTTCACACGAAACATTTTACCTTGTCCCTCCCCGGTTGTGGTGCGTGGTGTGCTACAACACATGCATATGTCTGACTGAGTTGGGAATGGGCTAAACAAATCTGGGGATGTCACAAAAAGGTTAATCTGACAAGGGTTCCGGTAGGTTTAATAGAAACAGATTACCCTGGCCTACTTAGTTGTTGGTACATGTGTTACGCTACAATATGTTCAGAGGTTTATAAATACATGCGATGTATTAAGAACTCCATGTGGGACTTCCTTAACATGGCTTCACAGGCAAAAATTATGTTGTTTTACTTTAGCAAAGTTTGTTCCTTACTTTAACATGGCTTCACAGACAGATTTGTTTCTCTACAAAAGCTGAAACAAAATTTTCATGCTTTAGTTCAAACTATGTCATTTTGCTTTAGCAACTTTTGTCTGAAGTCAATTGTGGGAGAGAACGAGACTTCCTTGTCTCTTTAAAACTGAACCAATGCTCCCTCTAGGCCATGCTTTAGCTCAAGATGAGGTCGATCTCTTTAGAAAAGTCTGTCTCACATCAATCAGGCTGATCGGGTTACCCAAGACCTCTGCCTAAGCCAACCTGAATTCAACTAGGGCTTCTATTTTTTAGCCCATGATCTTCCAGGAATTTTAACAGTCCGCCCAAGCACATTCTGGCAACACTAATTTTATCCACCCTAGCAATGGATAAATGATATAGTGGTTGTATGCTGGACTTTTTTTGTATAGTTTTTAAGTGTTAAGCGGTGTATTTATATTCCCACTCGTGGATGTTGTTAATTCCTTGTTACACAAACTGTGAATTGACTATTGGCTTGCATAGTACATAATGGTACATCCATTAGTCCATTTATGAACAATATTGAGTTTGCAATATAGGTACGAACAAGATCAAAAGCTCTCATCATCGAGGCTTAAGAGGTTTGGATAGAGCTATTACTTTTTGGAAGTAGAGTATCTATTTCCTCATCTCACTTTTATTTGTAAGAGATTAAAATCTACTGCATGATCATTGTGTGTTTTTGTAAGTTTGTATCTTCATATTGACTTACATGTTGCAATGCTACTCTTTATCTCTACACTACTCATGTATTGTCAGTGAAAAATTTCAGTTGAAAGAAAAAATGATTGCCTGCACATCAATTAGTTATACAGGTATATTCACATTAAGTTCTGCAACAATACATATTTCTGTAATGTATACATATATATGTTGCTTTATTACTGATTTTCTTTTGGCATCTGTCTGTTGGCCTCTATGTTCTTGAGCAAATCGACTACTTCTTTAATGGTCGGCCTCTTGAATGGGTTCTGGTCGACACACATGCATGCCACATCAAGCACTTGGACCATCTCTTCTTCAAAGCCCTTTCCCCTCAGGAAAAGATCAAATACTTGATCTTGTTTTCCCTCGGTCCTCATCTTCTGCACCCACACAACCAATTCTCTTGCCATTTTTGGCTTGAAAAGCTCCACGGGCCTCTTCCCAGTGAGCAACTCGAGCATGACAACCCCGAAACTGTACATGTCCCCCCTCAAAGTGGCTATCCATGCTTGACCGTACTCGGGAGGAATGTAACCGAGGGTACCGACCAATTCAGTGGTGACATGTGTTTCATAAGGAAGAATTAACCGGGACAGTCCAAAATCTGCAACATGTGCTTCAAACTTATCATCAAGCAAGATATTGCTTGACTTGATATCACGATGCACGATGTGCGGGTCACACACCTGGTGCATATAAGCTAGCCCAGAACTTGCTCCGTGAGCGATCCTCAATCGGGTAGGCCAATCTAGTTGGGATGCACCATCACTCTTCTCATGTAACCAGTAATCTAGACTTCCGTTCTCCATATACGAATACATAAGTAACCGATGACCATCATGCACACAGTAACCTTGGAGGGAAACCAAGTTCTTGTGTTTAGCTGTAGACAGAGTCTCTACCTCTGCTTTGAATTCCCTTTCCATCAAACCCATGTCTCCCGAAAGTTTCTTGACAGCCAGCTTGGTCCCATCTGCTAATATCGCTTTATAAACCAAACCGAAACCCCCACAACCAATAATGTTTGCTTGGTTGAAATTGTCGGTTGCTTTCAAGATCTCAAATATCGTGAGATCCTTGATTTTATCGGTGTTGTTTGGGAACACTATGACTACACTGGTGTCCTTGCCAAGCTCGGTAGATATTCCGGAATTGGAGTTGAAGGAAATTGTGTCCAAGTCAGGATTGTCAGGGTCACCTCTTGGAAGAATCCTTCTTTTCGACAAAATCCAAAAAGCTAGCATTGCAAGAGTAAAGCCAATGCCGAAGCAGATACCGAGGATCAGTCCAATTATTATTTTCTTTTTTTGGGTCTTTTTAGATATAAAAGGCTGTGATGGTTTTGGTGTAATAGAGCACGGGACGTGCAAAATAAAGCCACACAACCTCGGATTACCTTCAAAGCTGGCTGCAGGAAAAGTGTCAAACTGACCTCCCGTTGGTATTGGCCCTTGAAGATTGTTGTTTGCTACGGTGAACGTCGACAAGAAATGAAGACTTGTTAGAGACGCAGGGATTTCACCAGACAGATTATTTCCAGAAAGGTAGAGTTTTTCTAAGTTAGTGAGTTTAGATAATTGGTCTGGAATGTTTCCATTAAAGCTGTTATTACTGAGGTCCAGCACATGGATAAACTTCAATTGGCCAATCTCAATTGGGATATTGCCACTGAGGCTGTTGTTTCCGAGGTATATAGCCGGTGGAAGGTTAGAGAGCTGATTGTACTGAAGATTGGTGGCATTGTTTGGCTGAACAAAGACGGGCAACTCTAAGTAGCTTTGGTCGTGTTGATGGGCACTCTCTTCTGATGCTAGACTTGGGAGTCCAATAAGTTCGTCGGGAAAATTACCCTGAAGGATATTGAAAGACAAGTCTAGGTAAAAGAGGTTTGGAAGAGTTCCTAACCAACCTGGAATTGAGCCCGTGATTTGATTATAAGACAGGTCTACAACCTCAAGCTTCCCGAGCTTGCTTAGCCATGAAGGAATCTGACCGGTGAATCCGCAACCACCGAGACCCAAAATCTGGAGATTTTGGAATCCACCTGAGTTTTGAAAGCTTTCATCATCTGGGATTGTTTCATTCATAAAATTTTTTGAGAGCAGCACGGTGCTGAGATTCTTGCAACCCATCAGAATCTTGATCGCTCCGGTGGCATTGGTTAAGCTATTATTCGAAATCGAGAGGAATGATAGAGATTGTAATGCAAGTATATTTGGCTGGATCTGTCCCACTAGTTTGTTAGTGGCCAGTCGAACTGCATTCAGAGACTTGCACAAGAAAAGGCTCGCCGGCAAGCTACCGTTGAAGTAGTTGTTACCAAGGTCAATTATGCTAAGTTTAATGAGTTTCGAGAAATCAAGAGCAGAGAGTTCACCTTCAAAGGAATTGACCCTTAAATTCAATTTGATCAGATTGGTACAACTCATCAATGATTGGGGCAGAGAGCCATTCAGATTGTTAATATGAAGTAGCAACTTTTCGAGTTTGGAGAGCTTTCCGATATCCCGTGGGATCATACCCGTAAATCCGTTGCCAAAGAGTTCAAGGACTACAAGGTTGATGAGATTAACAACTCCATCACCGATAGGTCCGAACAGGTTATTGACAGGTAAAGACAATACTTGTAATTGAACAGCACCGTAAATGTCGTTTGGAAGCTGTCCAGAGAGATTATTGAAACCAACCCGGAAAACCTCTAGTTTGGAACAACTCCCAAAACCTTGGGGAATCGCACCATCAAAACCATTGTTGGAGAAATCGAGGAATTTAAGGGATGGGGAGTTGAAGCAGAGAGAGGGCGGTATTGGGCCGGTGAAGCTGTTGTTGCTGACATTTAAAGTGATCAATTTGCTGGCTGTTTGGAGAGAGAGAGACTGGAGTGTCTCATTAAAGTGATTGTTGGACAAGTCTAGTGTCTGTACTGAGTTGGGTAATCTATCTGATGATGATAGTGGTCCATCCAAACGATTATAACTCAAGTCAATGATCTGAAGTTGATTCAAAGACTTGAAAAACCCATATGGGATAGGACCAGATAGCCAATTGTGGGACAGATTGAGTTGATTGAGATGGGTGAGGTTTGTGATATTAGGAGATATGCCACCCCGAAGACCTCTAAAGGGCAGCGATAAACCGATCACTTGATCATTACCATCACAGTTTACGCCTTCCCATAGACAGCAATCGACCCTGGAAGACCAATTCAAAGGCGGAGAAGAGAGATAGAGAGAGAAAGAGGTGAGAGAATCTTGATCAAGTTGGTTGCAGGAGCCATGGCAGGGATTGAAAAAAAAGCAAGAGAGAGAAACAAAGACTACTAACAACACATCCAAGTAGAGGCAGCCAAAGGGTTTGTGAATCTTGTGGGATGAACAAGATTGGGAAGAAGGTCTGAAGATCATGGCTATGGCTTTTCCAATATGTTTGATCATTTTGAGAACAAAAAAAAGAAGACACACCCAGATACTCCCATTCAGTCTTGTGGATTTCAAACTTTTCATTCAAGTTTGTGCGGACTTTAGTCATCCCATTAGAGAAAAGGGTGAGAAATAGAGATTAGAGAGAGAGAGAGTGGTAGATGTTGACATAGAGCAATATAAAAAAAAAAAAAAAAGGTGGGTTCTGAATACTCATATTAAGCGTTTACTTTCTTTTGGGGCGGCTAGCTGGTGGACTTTACCTATTATGATATATCTTATATATGTTTTTGTTGGACACGATGAATGAGGAAGCGTGTAATTTATGCATTGAGAGAGAGAGAGAGAGAGAGAGAGAGAGAGAGTAGACCAACCTGAAGGTCCATTCCAAATCAAGCTTTACTTTGAAGATTTATGATGGGGGCATGACTTGTGTATAATACAGTATAACTATATGGGTGGTACTAATTATTGTTTTGATGAGCTTGCCATTTAGTTATCAGATGTGATGTGTGGTGGAGATGTTATCAAATGGTCAACCCAACCTAGAGGGTGAAAGCTCTTAAATCAAAGGCCAATTGTCTTTTTTTATATATGTTCGTTCGTATCCAAATGGCTCTTGAAATCTTGGTAACTTGATTGGTCTTTTTAATCGCAACAATAGATGTGCGGCATATTATATACATACAGTGTGCACATGTCATGTTCTATAAACAAATAGTGTTATTTTTCTTAGTCTTCTCTGCTATATTTGCTAGACAAATTAACTTTGGCAAGTTGACCCACCAAAGAAATTATTTTGTTCCCATCAACCGAAAAGAGACTTTTCAGGTTTCTTTGATTGTGGGAAAATGCAAAGAAAATAACCACTCTGGAAATTATTTTGTTCCCGTCAACAGAAAAAATACTTTTCGGGTTTCTTGGATTGTGGGAAAATAACCACTGTGAGTTTCCATTATTCTCACTCTTTTTTTTTTTTTTTTTTTTTGTGACAAATAACACTCTTACAAGGATAACTCGGATAGATATAATATACAAAGTTGCAAACCCGTACATCAATTAAAGAGAGGACTCGAACTTGCAATTTTAATAAACGTTATTTGCCTGTTTTGAGTTTCAACTTGTTATCGATCGTTTGACCCGGTTATTGTGAATCATTAGTGCCAGGTTAGTTATTGAATGATCAGTTGGTACAACAATTAAGGTCAATGGTAATTAGCTTGTCAATTTGCAATATTAATCTCTTGTTTGTCACGTTGAGGATATTTCTTTTCTGCTACTTGATTAGATATATTGTGAAGGGTAAAAGAAAATATTGTGACCAGCCATCTGCCTTCTGTAGTGTTGGTGAACTGATCCAAGGGATTATTAAAAAAATCAAATTGCAGTATTAATCTCTTGTTTATGTCACGTTGATGATATTTTTTTTCCCTGCTAGTTGCTTAGATTTATTGTGAAGGGTAAAAGAAAATATTGTAACCAGCCACCTGCCTTCTGGAGTGTTGGTGAACTGATCCAAGAAATTATAAAAATTAAAAATTTTAAAAAAAACTAAGCAGTTTGGTAGTGGGTGTCATCAAGAGTTATTTTTGACTGCTTCAACCACCAGCTATGCTAAGATCAGTTGGAGAAGTCTTCTCATCCTCAATTTAGCCCAAGTCAAGTACAACGGGGCATTAGATAAAACTTATACAAGGCTAAAATCTACAAACTTGGGTGATACAAATTATGTTCATAAATGAACCCTTCTATATAGTCAGGTGGTGGTGTTAACTTTTTTTTTTTTTTTTTTTTTTTTTTTTTTTTTGGGTCCGGCTGTATAGGGGTCAGTGCCTAACTTAACACAGCCAAGATAATTTTCATAAAAACAGACTGAAAGTTGAGTCTAAATTGAGTAAACTTTTTATTCCGTTATGTTCATAAAAGAGCCAACACCAGTTAAAACGAGATACAAAAAGAAATTGACTGAAGCAGATCACACTTTAAGCATTCTCAAACACGCCCCCAAGAACAAAAACTGTAAAAGTGAAGTAAAAAATAAGTATTAAAGGATGGCCATAGGAATGGGCGCATCATAGCAACACATAAGAAGTCATTTTAAAGGAGACTATATGAAAGAATGATTAAGAACTTCCAAAGTTTACACCCCGCAAGTTCTACTGGAGATGGAACATCATAGACTCTCTCTTCTATCCAGCCAAAGAAAAAAAAAAATTCCAACTTTCTTGTAATGCTGTAATGCTCAAGAATCGCTCGTTAAGTAATTTAAGAAACAATACAGCAAACAAGAATGCCTCAATAGGTTCAGAAAATTACCCACTGCTGTGCATTTTCAGTGCAGAACTGAGACAAATCATAGGCTAATGAACGCCCACCCATTCACACATTCCAAAGCGGTTAGTTGTCATCTGCATCAGAGCGCCCATACCCAACAAACTTTAGTTGCCAATTTAAGTGAATAAATTTCATTTCAGATTGCAAAGATGGTAGTATTTGCATTATATGAGCTGAATACAGTATTAACAGGGTAGGCAATACACCTCACAGATCACTCAATGTTAACTCCAAGGCTCCGTTTGTTTCAACGTAAAATGTTCCGGAAAATATTTTCACAGTCAAAGTGAAACAAACGGAGGGCTATAGTATAACTGGAAAGACGAAAAAAAAAAAAAAGGTGATAAACCTGGTAGGGTAAGAGAGTGCTATAATGCTACTCATTACCAAATAAACAAATGAAGCCTTGAAAAGCTTAAGCCCTTGGCTATTAGCAATCTAAACCGCAGCTAAAAAGTCTACAAACAAAGGCACTTTATGGTGTTGCAATAAGTATGAAACTATTCTTATCCTCAAGTATAATCTTTAAACCATGACCATATTGTTACATTAACTAGGATAACATTTATAACCCAGATTTACCTCTTAATTGAAGGTCAAGTAGAAACAGTGCCCACCTAAACTATGCAAGTTCATACCACTATTCTGTCACTCAAAAGTCACAAATTAAAGAACTTGAAGATACTTTCCTTTCAAGTGGAATTGCTTTTGTGCATAAAAAAGGGACTTGGTTTCCTGTGGTCATGCTTAAAGGGGTGGTGTAGCTTCCACATCTACATATAACAAGGATGTATAAAAAGGAAAGAACAAATTATGAGCTAAATGACTAATTGGTTGAGCCAGTAAAAAGGATTCAATGGAGCAGGAGTGGGACAGGGTGAGAAAGAAGATTGCAAGTACACTCTTTCCAGATTTTGGGTATGTTAGAACCCATGGGCCTAACTCAACCCTGAAAAACTGGCTTGCAAGGTGAGGGTTGCCCAAGAGCTTACCCAGGTCTTTACCTTGTGACTAGGTGATGTGGGATAGACTTCGCTAACAACCTCCCTCACGCAAAGCATGGAACGCGGATGTGAGGAGGGCAGAGGTTAGACGAGAGGTTCAAAGACATGCCTTTCATGACCTAGCTCTAATACCATGTTAGAACCCATGGACCTAACTCAACCCTGAGATCCCTGACAATCGGCTTGCAAGGTAAGGGTTGCGATGACGGAGGGACGCACAGACAGGTTCAAATTTGTCACTAAGTGCCATCAAGAAGAGAACTAGATGTTGTATATCCTGATATTGATAGAACTTTCATGCATCAAAGGGATTGGTCCATGTGGGCTTTGAAAAGGTAAGTTGATCCCAGACATAGTGCATATCAAAGAGGAAATTGTTGACAAATTGCCCAGGTAGCTACACTCTCAAGAAGCTGGTACAGATAAAGCAAGATCGGTAGTGGTATAACGGTGAGCCAAGAAATCCCAAACAGACTTGGCCATAGAGAATCGACCAAACTGGAGGTGGATGGAACTAATAGAAGTATTACGGAACCAGGTGATGATCTGATGGTTCTTGTTGTCCCAATCCTCAACTCTATGAAGATATTTGTTTTCCGGTTCGTCTTTTATTGGCTTGGGTTTAGAGATGGCACCACCCACCAATGACATAGCGCCAGAGTTTGGGGCCTTTGAGGAAACTGGAATGGCTCGAGTCCAGATGGATGAAGTTTAGGTCGTCAAGAGTAGTTCCAATAGGTTGAGAGGTGTCCATACATTCCATAGAATGTTAAAAGTAGGCTTGAAAGAAGCAAAACCGTACCAGGTCAATCAGACCTCAAAAATGGATCCGGAATGTCGATTTTAGCTAGGAAAAAATCAACAATGGGTTTGGACCGATCAAGGAAGGTGGAATGGCATGAACCGGCTAGGGCTGACGTTCGCAAAGAACTACAGCAACGGTACGGTGGTTCAGGCACGTAGGACAGCAGGTGGGTCGGGCGCGGATCGCGCGCGTGGAGGCGGATCAGTGGGAACGCTTGACAACGGGAGGTCGCCTAGAAATTTGAGGCGGCGAGTAAAGGAGTGTGACGGCTCCGATGAAGACGTTTCCGGTGGTGTTGGAATCGTCCAGGGAAGGGGAACCAACTGGTAGTGGTGGTGAGAAAAGATGGTGGAAGGTAGTGATGGCAGTAGTAGAGCTCTGTGGTGGTGGTGGTGACTTGGCGGCAACGAAGTCCCGGCAGTGGTGGTGACGCGGCGACAATGGCGCGACAAGGAAGAGGCCATCAAGAGCTTATAGCTCTGAGAGAGAGAAAGTTTGGAGAGAATAATACCTAGGAAGCACCTACACTTCAAAGAAGATAATGTGTCACGTATCGTGTCGTGTCTGACACACGGACACATCACTTCACGGATACATTTTCTGCAGTGTCGACGTGCAAGGGTTTTAGGACTTTGTGGTGTCTGTGTGTCAATGTCTGTGCTTCATATAATAATACTAATGTATTATTCAATTGTGTATTAACCTTACAATGGATGAATCTATTTATAGGTAGGAAAAGTAAAGTACAAAATACAGAGTACAGTAGTACTGGTACAATAGTAGTACAAGTAGTACAATAATATTATACACTAACAAATGTTTTTGCTTCTCACAGGGGATCTCCCTCCAATCTCAAGGGTCATCAGTCAGTCTCTACCAAACTACGGTGCAACTACTGTAAGAAACATGGCCATGTTCTCTTGGATTGTCCTACACGCATGTCAGTTCTGTAAGAAGCAAAGACCCGACCATTATCAAAGTGATTACTTCAAGAAACCTGACCAACATTCCCAGAATAGCATGACCTGAGCTAGTCCTTGTCTGCTGCTACCACTGCTAAAGGTTCGTCATCTGTTGTTTCTGTCGACGGGTTCTATGTAGCACATCTTTAGGATCTCCTCAAACATGTTCTTGCACATTCTGGCATTATGGTAATACACCCTCCACTACTATGTCAGTTACTACAAGTACTTCATCTTAGTTTTTAGACTCTGCCTGTTGTAATCATATCATACTGATCCCACCATTTTCTCAACTAAACACTCTGCTCGTCACACACCAACCATTCACACTGCTGATGGTTCACGCATGAGAGTCAACCATATAGGGAAAATTTCCACATCTCTTCCTGATACCTGTTTCATCCTCATACTCACCTTGAACCAACTTTGTGAATTTGGACTTAATGGTATCTTTTCTGCTTCTGGTGGTTGTGTGCAGGATCCAAAGATGGGACAAACTCTTGGGATAGGCATAAAGTTGGACGACTTTTTGAGCTCATTAGCCTACACATTCCATCTCGCCTTACTTCATCATTTCAAACAGCAGCTTCTGGCACAGCCATCCCATCCCTAAGTTTCGTGCCGAGTGTTCTCAGCTTTCTTCGCTAACATGGCACACTTCCTCATTGTTCCTGTCCAGGCACCTCCCAACAAAATGGGCGAGCAAAGCGCAATCACGAACATATCATCAACACTGTTCGCGCTCTCCTTATATCTGCATCATGCCCTGAAGTTTTTTGGGTGAAGCTGCTCTCACATCCATTTATACCATGAACTGTCCCTTCCCCCCCACTACCAAGAATTAGTTACCTCATGAGCGTCTCTATGGTCATAATCCTGACTATAATACTCTTAAGCCTTTGGCTGCACTTACTTTGTCCTACTACAATCGCATGAACGCACCAAACTAGAATCTCGAGCTCCCTTATGTTGTTTCTTGGGCCATGATATTGAACACAGTGGTTACCGACCCTTGCTCAAAACGTCTTCGTGTGTCTCGTCATGTTGTCTTCTAGGAACACAAGATGTTCTCCTCCATGTACCAATTTCACCTAGCTCCTACCAGTACCTCTCTCTTCTTTACTAGCCCTTCGGTGGATTTGTTTCTGACAAATCTAATACAAATTCTCCCTCGGAAGCTACATCTCCACCAGCCTATCCTGCCACTTCACCAGATACAGCATCTCCTTCAGCCCCGCCTGCCACATCTACTAATGCCTCATTTGAGTTTTCCACCTTAATCTCTCCTGAGCTACCTACTTTGTCTGATGGCTCGCCACCCGCCTATGATCTTCTTCCTCGACGTGGTGACCACCTGACCGAGTAAAAACTCAATATGTTCGTCTTCGTGATTATGTTGTGCTTTCTATCATTCTCTCTCAGTATGAGCCTCAGTCTTATCGTGAGGCCAACTCTAAACATCTTTGGCAGAAATCAATGGATAATGAACTACAGGCACTGGATCAAAATCACACATGGGATTTGGTGAACTTACCAAGTGGTAAGAATGCTATAGGATGCAAGTGGGTTTATAAAATCCAAACACACTCAGATGGGTCCATTGATCACTACAACGGCCGTCTAGTAGCTAAGGGATTCACACAGAAGTATGGGATCGAGTATGAGTATGGGTGAAAGGAAAACCGAAATCGAACCAAGAAAATCGAGCTTCTTCGATCGGTTTTTTCAAATATACTCTAAAGCAAACACCGATCTGAACCGAGAAAACCGACATAAATGAGCATATTCAGTCGTTTATTTAGTGCCAAAAAACCAACCCGACCCGATTTCACCCCTAATTATGAGGAGGCCTTTGCCCCAGTTGCCCGTCTCACTTCAGTACGCAACCTAATTGTTATTGCTGCAATTCACCATTGGGAATTATTTCATATAGATGTGAAGAATGTCTTCTCAATGGTGAGCTCACCGAAGAAGTCTACATGCGTCCTCCCCCTGATTACCATCACCCGCCCAATCAGGTCTGCAAATTCGTCAGGCTCTCTATAGTATCAAGCAAGCTCCCCGAGTATGGTTTGCTACGTTCAGCACCATCGTTGGAGACTTTGGGTTCACTTTTATCCCTCATGATTCTGCTTTCTTCATCTGTAAGACGGACCGGGATACTATCCTTCTACTCCTCTATATAGATAACATGATTATCACAAAGCAAGACTTGTCACAGGCATCTCAGATCTCAAGACCTACCTCAGTCAGCATGTCGACATGAAAGATCTTGAGAAACTTACTTTTTGGGACTTAGAGATCATTTCCAGTTCAGAGGGATACTATCTTTCTCAAGCCAAATACTCTTCTGACCTTCCGATTTGTGCGGGACTTATAGAAAACAAGACCAGTCCTCTTGAGCCCAACTCTAGGCTCACACCTATGGATGGTACTCTTCTAGATGACCCCACCTTGTATTGCTAGTTGGTTGGGAGTCTAGTCTATCTCACAGATACTCAGCCTGACATTGCTTATGTCATCCATATTGTCAGCCAGTTACTCTCTGCTCTCCGCTCGCCTCATTATTCACTTGAGCTCCGTGCCTACTCATCGATGATCTCTTACTGAGTATTGCTTCTTCCTTGGCGATTCTGTTATCTCTTGGTGTAGTAAGAAGCAAAACGTTGTTGCTCGCTCTGGTACTGAAGCTGAGTATCGTGCCCTTGCTAAAACCACTCAAGAACTTCTCTGGCTTCATTGGTTACTAGAGAACATGGGTGTTACTCACTCCACTGCCACTACTCTATGTTGTGACAATCAGAGTGCTATTCAGATTGCTCACAACGATGTCTTTCACGAACGCTCAAAACACATTGAAATCGATTGTCATTTTGTGCGTCACCATCTCACTCGTGGCACCATTGGACTTGTCTCTGTTTCTTCAGCCGATCAGACTGATGATGTCTTCACTAAGGCTCATCCATCAAGTCTTTCCAAACTCAAGTTGATCTCGATCTTACCATCTTGAGTTTTTGAGGGGAGCTGTTAAGTGTATAAATAATTATACTATTTGTACTACCATTGTACTAGTACTGGTGTAAGTCTGTAGGGTTAATACACAATTCAATAATACATTAGTATTATTCTCTCCAAACTCTCTCTCCCTGTGATACTTTAACATGATAGTTTCTTAATGCTTGGTTTACTCGTCTGGTTCACCGAAGGTCCAACTTCTTAATCGTTGTGAGAACAATATTTTCTTTTCATTTTTTGAATATAGTTAGCTGGGGTTGACTAGTCCTTGCAATTTTTCTTTATCAACTTTGTTTGGGTAACAACGACAGTACCTTCACATTTTATTTATATATATATATATAATTCTTCTTTTACAATTTACAGCCTAAGATTTAGTAACAAGGCTTTCAGACAAAATGTTGCTGAGTTTCAATCTTTGCATTTTTCACTCTAACACAACACCACAAACAGGAGATGGAAATGCCGAAAAAAACTCATTAAATCATGACCTTCAAGGATGAAAGCAATTACATAGTACACATATTTTATTGACATTATGAAGCTCCTTAAATGTGCCAAAATTAAGTTTAGTGGGACTCACCATTTGAAGGGTCAACATGTACAAAGAAACTGGCAGCAACAATAAGGTAGCATAGAATAAGCATAAGACCTTTGAAATAGTTTGATGTCCCATCCTGCAGTTATAGAAAAAATGACCATGAACCCTCTATTGAGAAACTACAATTGATGCACAATAGCTTATAAATGAGAATATAGATACTGTGCAACCCAGAATTCAGTCTATTGCCAAATTTTACCGACAAGGAATTAAGAGAGCAATAAATTTGTAGGAGAGCTTTATGAAGCTTGCATTACAAATACATAACAGGTTTTCCAGCAAGCTTAAGTCAAAAGCTGCGCTAACGTGGTAAAAGCACAGGTACACTCAGCTTCGCTTGCGAGGAATGCCATCACAATAAGTATGAAGATTGTTATACATGAGTTGCGTGTGTAAGTGTGTGTGTGTGTGTGTGTGAGAGAGAGAGAGAGAGAGGAACTAAGCTCAACTACTCATCCAATACACCCCCACAACCTAAAGGATATGCAATATTCAAGCTCAACTTGCTACTGATCTCATGAAACAGGTTCTTGTCAACGCTACATCAGGTATGTAACTTATGTCCCTTTCCCTCAATAATGGGAATCTATCTTTAACAAAGTTCAGTTAACTTCGATATCCAGCACTACTGAACCCTTGGCTCATCACTGTGTCTGCAAAGCAGCAGTCAACCTTAATGTGCTCCACTTTGTCACAATTTTACATTAATAACAAATGAAAATCATACACCAATGAAACAGAAAAACAACTTTTGAACTCAATAGGCAGAATGAGTTACATCAGTTCACTCCATCACAAAATGGGAGTAATCAAAATATACTTGGTTCTTTTTTTTCCAATACAACATTATGTATAATACCTCAAAATGGATCTAACATCCAACTACAATCTGCTCAACCAGGCTTTGGCTCCCGAAATTCATAGTGCTGTGCGTAACTTACTCATTTGTAGGTCGGTTAATCCTATTATAATAAATTAAATACACTAACTAAAGCTCAAATAGTATATACTACTACATCTAATATCTTCGCGCTTGTCCTACATCGCCGTTGTCACCATCAATGACATTGACATCAAACATGGAGAAAACCTAAGTGGGCATTCTTGGGAAATTGGTCACCAAAACTAGAAAAAGCCTAATAGAAGCCACCATATTCTCTCCGGCCTTTCACTTGCCATAGCTGTGAGATACGACCACTTCTAACAGTCACCAAAACATAAGGCATTTTTCATTACGAGCTTCCTAAAACTCTCAAGAAAATCATCTCTGGAATGTCAGAGAAGCAAGGAAGCATCTTTAATTTCTAAATAGAATTCCAG
The DNA here is from genome assembly GCA_033977485.1 of Hydrangea macrophylla. NCBI lineage: Eukaryota > Viridiplantae > Streptophyta > Magnoliopsida > Cornales > Hydrangeaceae > Hydrangea > Hydrangea macrophylla. Next base: position 32,193,388 of record CM066987.1, read on the forward strand.
GAAAAGTCTAAAGTTCAATATAGAGAATCAAAATAGAATCAAGCCTCGTTTAAGCTGTCGTGCCACATCACCAATATTTTCCCTTTTTAGTACGACAAGAAGAATTAAAGAGAGGGAAAATTAGTTATGAAGTATGAAATACCGAATATTCAACTACTGTGTTTTAATAACTAACATAGTACACATTCATGCATGTGATTATGAAAACAGAAAACAAACCTGCAGCATAAATGCCACCACTAACACAGTGATAAAGAGCGTAGCAGTCTCAAAGAGTTGGAAATTCAAGTCCATTCGCTGTCCCATGAACCAACCAACAACTACACAGAATGGAATCTGCATGGATCAACAACACAGGATTCATAAGCCCCCTAATTTTAAATCTACCTATAACAGTCAGATGTACACTTGGCCACAGACAAAATCAAAGACAAAAGAGGAAAGAAATCGGGAAGCAAAAGAAGGTAGCAATGTCTTTTACCACTATCAAAATCCAATTTGGGAACCGGACAATGACCAGAAACATTTTGAAATAACTTAGCTTTAACAATCAAAATTAAATTTCCGGGTCATACCACAAACATGGATATCTGAGTGGATGATCCAATGGCAACTCCAATTGTGATGTCCTGTAGAACAAAAATGTAAATTAACTAAATGAACGGAAACAAGAAAGGAGAGTCAGTAAGTTTTAAGCACTCACAAGCTTGTCCTTCATGGCAAACATGATTGCACTTGCATGTTCTGCAGCATTTCCAACAATTGGTAGAAGGATGACACTAATAAAAGCCACAGGCATGTTCCACGAGTCAGATGCACCCTGGAATACATCGTCAATGCATTGAACCAAGTAAATCCCACTTTACCACTAAAGTGCAAATCACCATTAAGCAAAGTTAACAATAAGATGTCCAAAGAAATGTCATTGAAATTCCAACTGCAGAGAAATTTTTGCCCTCAATGTAAGGGATTTACTCTATCCTAGGGTCTATGAGATACAAAAAAAATAAACGAAAAGAATCACAAGAGAAACAGATTTATATGGCTCACCCAAAACCAGCACAGATCTGCCGAGATTTTCACTATGCTCAAAGGCAGAAGAAGAAGGTTACAGAATACAACTATAGGTACCTTTATATGCAACAAAACATTAGGGCTACATGCAATCAGTGCCCAAATTACCAAAACACGCCTCGAAGATCTACAAGAGTAGGGCTTAGTGTACATCGTTATCAATTTCAAAGCTAGTGCAACCATTCAGTAGTGATGTTGGCTCATTAAGCTGGGCTTTTATGGAGCCAGTTTCAAAATGAAACTCCGACAGGCCTACTATACAAAAATATGGGCTGTGCTGATCAGTTCCCATAATTCAAGTCTGAAGCAATTTAGTACAGAGCTCTAGTGAGCCAAAGCATGTCTGATGAATAGCCAAGACACCCATGCTTAAGCAAAATGTTTGCACCAACTAATTGCCTTCATACGGAATGCAGGTAGACAAAGAATGGTCTAATCCGTCTCTAATAAAATGTACGATGTTCAATTTACTAACTTGCTACACAAACGTCGATATATGTATTGAGTTCAAGCCAGATATAAGTTGTCCAAAAAGCAAGAGGGTGACCTTCTCCTTCGTGAAAAAAGGTGGCTTAATCAATGTTCTAAAAAACTCGCTGGGAGCTAGTCGGGCGGTGGAGGGGAGCCTAGCGCCTAGGGGCCTAGTCGGGCGCCTAGGGGCCTAGTCGGGCGCCTAGGCGGAAAAATTATTTTAACGCAAAATTAATAATATAGAGACAATTCTACAAGTTTAATTTATAAACAAGTTCAGAATAAATAAAAAACCATAAAAAAATATATAAATTAATTAATTAATTAAATTATAAATAAAAAAAACACAATATACACACACAGCCACTGATACACACACATACACTGATATAAACAAGTTCTCAAATAAAATAAAATATAAAAAAATTAACACACATTATACACACACAGCGTGTTGTGTAAATGAGACTATGAGAGGACTCAGTAAATGTAAATAAGTTTTTGGTTTTTTGGTTTTTTGGTTTTTGTTGTAATATATATATAGATATAAATTGCGCCTAGCTGCCTAAGACCCCGCCTATTAAATTAGAGGATTTTACAAACGCCTAGGAGAAACTCCGGACGGTGGGGGCCTCCTAGACAGCCGCCTAGCCCGAGTTTTAGAACACTGGGCTTAATATATTTTCAAGTTTATTTAGCTATAATTTTTACAAGGAACGATGGTGGTTCCCAGTAGTGTGGACTTGAGTACCCATGCTAGGTGCAAGCATATGTCTGTGTAGCAAATTTGCAAAATCTGCAGTCAATAGGGCATAGAGATATGGCTACACTGCCAAATAGAAAAAACTCTTTTTCATAGCTCGAGATAAATGAAATGTCTGTTCTGTACATTGCAAATCCCAAAAAAAAACACTCTCATTATGACAGAGACGTGAATAGGACTACATAAATGTAATTCTGATTTGCATCTCCTCATCTTGTTGAACATTCAAATATTTACATCTCATCTTGTTGAACATTCCCATTGTGAATGTTTCATTGCAAGCATGTCTACCACTCATCTTACAGTGTAGCCAATTGTGTCCATTTTCCTTTTTATTATATTTCTATTTATTGTTGGGTTTTGTGTGTTTGTTGGGCTGTGGTAACGCGCGTGTGGTCAGAAATCAGAACTATACCAAGTCTTTATAACCATAGACCCATTATATTGCAATTTTGATTTATTTTAATATGAAATTTATGGATCAATAATTTGCAACCCTACGCAAGTTGTTTTCTTCCTCAAATTTGGGGGATCTTTTCATATAACAATAGAACATCATAGCAACTGAAAAGTATGATTCCGAACAAAGCTAAATTCCTTTAAAAGCCTTTCCACCAAATTGTTTCAAGTAATGGTGCAAGCTTCCATTTCACTACTATATGATCTTGAATAGGACAAAATAAGATAAATGGAAGCGGAACTTCAGTACCAAAGGATAGACATAATACCCAATAATCTTTTACCATTCGTAATTTCGTATAGAGATTAATACAGAATTTGCAAAAGAGCCATTTGCAGTTCAACTATTTTTGAACATCTCATGGTAATCCAAAGTGAAAGGCTCCTTTGTGATTTACAAGGATAATGAATATAAAAGTTTGTCATTCAGAATGGACATTTACTCTCAAACAATGGAAGTTGTAGGCCAGAAGTGATTGTTTAAAATCAGTTCTGAAATTCATGAAGTACAAGCATTTCCGTTTTCCAAAATTGTAAGATGTCCAGATGCATTAAAGTGTTACACAGAGATAGTAATCTTAAAAACCATAACAAACCAATTACCTGTATAGCATCAACAAGGTATCCAGATAGTAAAGACACCCACAGAGTCAAAATAGCAAGCCATCCAATTGCTTCCCAATGAGTGATCTCAGAAGCATCTTCTTCCTCAGAAACTTCTGTATTATTGACTGTCTCCTGCAATAGATACCAAGTAGATTAGCACGAACAATTTCAAGCATCTTTATGTTGAATAAGGCGCCAATAAAGGAGGTACGATATTTCCAATTTTAGTTAATAAAAAACTCAAGCTACAAAAGAATCTCCAACATGTACGGTGGTGTGGCATTTAGCTCCAAGTTCGTATTGAATAATGGATAAAGAAACACAATAAAAAAAATTAAAAAAATAAATACCATATGGAAAGAACAATCACATTACAGGTCTTATGAAAAGCTAAGCAAACAGAACGTCTTATGAATAGCTAAGCAAACAGAACCTGCCTCAGTAATAGGACTATAAAGATTTGGTTGACTCTTGAGCTGAAAGAAAAGGTAGCTTGCATATGCCACCAGCATTATACAGCTGCTAAATCTTGAAAGAGCCAGCTCCGATGACCCAAAATGCACTTCTGTGCGTGTGAAGTGAAGCACGGCTGGAAATAATATACCCATAACAGCCATCAACAACAGTCCTGAATTCACCACGGCAGCTGCCTGTTTAACATTTTAACTGATATTAGAATTTGTATTTATATTTTTAAAGAAAGTGAATCAAACTACTTCACAGAGCCTTTCTTTTTCCTTTTTTTTCTTGGGTAATCCACAAAGCCTTTCATACAGTAAGATTATGTGAATTGTGAACTACCTTATTGAAATTCTGAACTTTCTGGTGGTTAACAATCCCACCGGTGAAGAAGGCACATCCGAGCACTAACAGCATATTCGACAAGATGGACCCTAATAATGATTGCTGAACAATCCTAATCATCCCATTCTTCAAAGCATACATTGAAATTATCATTTCGGTCGCATTGCCAAAAGTAGCATTTAGAAGACCCCCAACTGCATATCCAATCGAGAATCATGTTGATACATCTTAAATGGAAGTATAAGAATAACATTTCATCTTTACGAATTCAATTTATTTATCAAAATATCTGCAATTGTGTAGATGTGCACAAGGCATACATAAATGTGTATGTGAAGAACGGAACATGACTTTTGCACAGATAAAACGCCTGTATTCATGTACTTTCTAGGCTCTTCAACATTTTTCAAATTAGACCTTCTAGATTTCATCTATCGGTCCCCTTCACGGTTTTTGTAAATTCACTTCTACCTTTCCTCATTTCTTTATAAGTTAATAACTTTACTTCTTTAGTATAATCACTTTCAACACTCTTTGCAACGATAGATGGCTAGTTCTTTCGTGCATGTGTGTGTGTTTCGCTGGCCGAGAGGAGTTGGAAGAGGAAGAATGGAGCTCCAGAAAGCTGCCCCAATGATGCGGTGCTTCTGAAAGGAGTCAAATTGAGGTCCTTAGAAGATCAAGAGCAGTCAATTCAATTCCACTCAACATCTAATTACAAGATATTTGGAGTTGTACTACATGAATATTATTTTTCCATTTAACTCTATGTGAGACCATATTCATACACAAACCACAAAGGCACAAAACTAATATTTGTTTCCTAACTGCCTCAAGTAATATCAATCTCGGTCTTCCCCTTCTTTGAAGCATTTTCTGAGAAAAGCTATTTGGAGTTGGAGAATATTATCACTGTTCCCTAATAGTGCAATCATTCCAAGCGATTTGGAGTTGGCCACATGAATCTTATGTCTCCATTTAGCTCTATTTAGCAGTAAAGACTAAAGACCATATCCTCTCTCAAACCAATCAATGACATATGTTTCCCAACTGCCTTGTAGTACCCGTAAAATTCGTAGTACTTTATTTATGTAATTTCTTAATTTCCTAAGCCAGACCTTGTATGTTAATATTATATTTTTGATAAATTTAATTGTCGCTTAATATTTTAATTATGAATTATATCATATGGTTCGCTGCTATTAATTTTATAACCATGTGTTATAATATATATTTCTATGGTTGCCTAAATTTAGACCACCGTATATTAATATATCATATTTTTAATATTAGTTATTATTAATATTATAACTATAGACCTTATCATATAATTCGTTGCCGTTTATATTATTACTATAAGATATACCTTATATTCGCTATCGCATAATTTTATAATTATAGATTGTAATATATATATTTTTCGTTATTGTTTAATTGTAGAATTTTATAAACCCAACCCCGTATATTAACTACGTGTTGTAATATTTAATTGTCGCCTAAAGATAGACCCGGACTATAACTCACAGACCCAGACTGACTTACACGCGGACACATAAAAGCTGGTATTATCACACTGTAGTGCACCAACCCTCTCACCTTTATGTCACACCCACCCATCCATTTTACCACTCCAACACTCAACCTTCACCTCATCCACTCCAACACTCAACTATGCCCTCACCATCACACCACCCTATGCCCCCGAATCTCTCCCCCAGATTCCCTCATTCACTGCCACCATATCACCCTCACTGCCCCCTCAATTAAATCTCACCACTTCACCACCTATAACACAAGCACACACACACGCTATATATTATACACATATGCTGCATACACACACACACCTCTTGTATGGGTATTATAATATATATAGTGGGCTGTGTGTGTTTGATTAATTATATATACATAGAGTAGAGAGTGACCCGAGAGAAGTTGAGAGTAGAGAGAGAGAAAAGAGAAAGAAAACCTCCCAACAATATCATTGCTCCCTCACCCTCTCTGTTTGACTACCCTTCTGCCCATACACACAGACTACACACAAACACACACCCAGACCACAACCTTAGAGGAGGAAGAAGAAGGAGAGAGAAGATAGAGAGAGAGGACCACCGTGGGAAGCCGATAGACACCGAGACCAAGAGACCCAAGATTGAGGAAGGTAAGATCACTATCCCTCTGCATTCTTTATACACACAGAGACCCACACACACCCATGCACGACCCCATACAGCCCCGAGACCCCCCACCATGGCCGGACCACCATTGGAGCTCCGGTGAGCTCGGTTTTTCGACCATCACCAAACCTCACAAACTCAATGCCAAAATGACCCTAACGACTCCTTTAACACCCTCGATGAATGGCTCGAAGCTTGGGTCGCGTTTGCATGGCCTACGGTTCGATTATTCTCTTTTGGTCGTGACTGTTTTTGACCCCGTACGGACATACCGTTAGGAGTTAGGCTCCAAGACCTATACCATTAGATCCGGCTCGTCGAGGCACTCGATTTCGACATAAAGTTTGCGTATTTTCGTTAAGATTTGAGCGAGTTATGATCGTTTGAAGTTTTGGGGTGTAAAATGTAAATATATGTAATATATATATATATATATATACCCGCACATTTGCTCACGGGGAAGAAGAAGAAGATGAGTTGGGTGGTTAGGAGCTGTTTGGAAAAACAGCTTATGAGTTAGTTTCTGTGTGTTGGAAATTTGGTTACCAAACATAGCCTTAAGCTTTGGATATTTATTAATTTATTTTTAATATAGTTTTAATCATATTAATGTGGTTTAAATTAGATTTGTGTTATAATAAATTGTTAGTTTAGTTTATTTATGTAATTAATTATTTCCAGTAGTAATTTAGTATACTTAGAATTTATTAAATATTTGTTAAATATTTGATAAGTAAGTTTATGAATTATGAATTGTTTTAAATTTGTTTTGAAAATAGTTTCAAAAGCAAAATTATTATTTAAATTCTGAAATATTATTTAATATTTTATATTCTGAAAATTTATATTATATATTATAATTATTATTTATTTAGTTTTAAATAAATAATAATTATTTGTTTAATTTAAAACAAAAGACATGTGTAGTTATCAAATATTTTTAAAATGCTCTTATAGTATGATTAATTAGTTTTTTTTTATAAAATATTCTGAACATATTATATTTTATTATTTAGATGGTATACTTATTATTTATTTAGTTTAAATAAATAATCAATGATAGCTAATTCATAATAAATACATGTATGGATTAGCTTAATGTTGTAAATGTTTTTAAAAATGGTTTTATAAGTCTTATAAATTAATCTTTAAAATATTAAGATTATATAATATTATATTCTGAAATAATACTTTATTATTTATATAGTATGCTTATTATTTATTTAGTTTAAATAAATAATCAAAATTAATTTTAAAGGGTAATAATTAGGTATTAAATACCTAATGGCCAATTTAAATTCCAGAAAATTATATTACTATTCTGAAGGCCAAATATCACTGCTTTATAAATTAATTATTTATAAAACCTAAATCTGACATTTTATTTATTTAAATAAGGACTCGTTTGGTTGTCCTTTAATTATTTTAAACATCAAATGAGTCCCGAAAATTATGAGAAAAATGTCACTAGCATATTTTAAGGTCTAATATTTAATAAAAATATTTCTAAGCACCGCTTGTCCTTCTAAATTATCTTTCATAATTAAAGGACTCCGAAGACTATAATTATATAAATAGGACTTCAATAATTCGCAGTAAATAAACCGTAGCTCAGAAAAATACGCGGTCAGTTCCCAGAGTCTTAGAATAATATCTAGATCATCCCCTTAAAGTTTGGTGACCTTTCGACACGGTCAAAAATACAGCTTACCTGTAGGGCCTACACAAGTATAGTAAACTCAGCCTTTTATGCGACGGACTCCGATTTGAGTCTAGTCAATGGCGTTGGACTCAGAATGATGTCTGGATCATCATGTTGAGGTTTAGGAACCCACCCGACACAATTACCATTATGCCCCTAATTTTAGTAAGCTTATTAATCAATGTTCTATGTAATTTTATACTTTGTAGGAACTGTTACGCTTGTTTCTACGCAACCGCTTCGAGGTGAGTCGTCCTAACTCACTTGGTATATTATAGAATTACTCTGTGTGTATTGTATGAATATCCAAGGGGTCCTGTGTGGACCTAATTGATGAATCATATATATACGTGAAATGTCAAGATTTGTTATCTGCACGATGAATGCATGTTAGATAACTAAACTCCATACTGGTTATTAATTGTTATTATTCAGGCTTATTGTGTTTTACGATTATACAATCACATGAACATTCATATAAACGTAGTCGAGTCGTGATGTAAATGTTGACGTCTGCATGGTTAGTCAAGGGGACTAACCCAGTCATGTTGTCATACATGTTGAGTGGATCGTGGAGGTCCGTATGGTGCAGTCAAGTAAATGGGAACAACGATGAAACTGCTATAGGGCCCTGCTAGGCGACGATAGCCAGAGTTTCCATTGAAATCATTGAAGTTATACATGGATTGATGATGATACGCTATAGGGCCATGCTAGGCGACGATAGCAAAGTATCCATCAGAATACAATAGTTACTTTTTGAATGCTATAGGGCCCTGCTAGGCGACGATAGCGCTGTAACTATTCTATTCTCCCGGCAAGGTCACGAGGACCTAAGAGTCCAATGATTACACTCTTTTTAAAACAAAAACTGCTATAGGGCCCTGCTAGGCGACGATAGCAACGTAATCATTCTACTCTGAGCTAACGGTGTTACACTGGTAATGTAACAAGTCACATGAGTCAGTTGTGGGGTCTGTGGTCGAGTAAAGTCGAATATATCGATGATGCATCATGTCGTATCTCATTCATATTATCATGTCATAAATCATACGTATTGAGATAATGCTTATCAAATGGTTAAGTTCGAGATATCTGTTGTACTTGTACATTATTATTTGTATTAGGAGTGATCGGTTAGGTCAACTCACTTAGCTTCAAAAGCTAACGGCTCTCCTTCCTGCCCTGGACATATCACGTCTAGATTTCACAGGTGACGACTATCAAGATGAGGTCTACCCAAAGGGACGCGACAAATGTACAAGTTGAAGCGAAGGACTCCGATATAGTCTTATTTAGAATTACTTAACTTGCTTTATTGTCTCCTATATGAGGTAATGCTTTAGATATGTATTGTATATAGATCGCCCTAGACTGCCTTATAGATTTTTTATTTAGACTCATGATGTAATAACTAGATCCCAGACATTTGAGTTCTAATGAAGAACACCAATAGATGTTTTTATGCTTCCGCTTACTCTGTTAACCATGTGTAGAATTTAGAAAGGACAATCAGTTAATGTAACTCGTCATTCCCTATGGGTCCAGAAAGGAAATTTTAAATTTTCCCTATTTTTGGCTACTCCGGGGCGTGACATGCCTCAACCAACTGGGCTTCCCCTTCTCCATAAATTACCCTCAATGTGAATATTATCACCCTTCCTCACTGATGCAATTATTGGATTTCATGCACATGTCAAACAATAAAAATTTGTTGATTCACAAGTTAAGAAATGATTTTCTAAGGCCAATTATAGGATGGATATTAGGAAGGCTTATCCCTAGAAACTTTTACAGATTTTCTAGAGAACTTGGATTGTCAAGTTTGTTTCAAAACGTTTACAATGAAACCTCGCATATACTTGTGGTTCAGAGGTTGTGCACGCTAAGTGTACCCCTTAGTCTTCCAGTAAATTATTCTCTCACCAAGAAAATAGATGTATCTTCACCAGTAAAGTAGAGTTGGGCTATGGAAATTTCATGCTTACAAGTAGAGAATTTGAAAATATTTGAAAAAGAAAAAGAAATACAGTCAAATTTGGAGTCAACATCCTTTTAGCCAACTAAATTCCATAGGGTGAGCAAGGTATCTCATAAAACTATAAAACAACACAATTACAACGCCTAGTCATTGTAGCAGCAAAAAAAATGATAATCTTGCCTTTGGTGTGTCCTTGGGCATATGAAATTTCAAATATAAATATACAAGATTCGAGTCCAAATCTTACATTGAGTCTATTGAAGCTTGATATACATTGTTGGGCCCATTCTCTAACAACTTAAGCTTTCAGAGCAAATGGTAACCTAACATGGTATTAGAGCCTTGTTTGTGGAAGGACTTGCGTTCAACTCTTCATCCTAAGAGCATGTTTGCAATTTGTTATTGGTCTCCATTATGAGGAGGTTGATTTGTTTAGTTTGTTTTCTCTCCACGTGCTAAATGGGTAGTACATGAGGGAGGGTGTTGAAGCTTGATATAGATTGTTGGGCTCATTCTCGTAAGGTTTATTAAGCTTTTGGAGTAGTTGGTGACTTAATATAAGTCCATGGACTATTCTGGTTCCCGGTGAGCTAAGAATTACGATAAAGTATAAGACTCTATATGACAACTAGGCCACCCACCCCCACCCCAACCCCGCCACCTTCCAAAGCATCCAAACGTGGCCTAATAGTTGAATAAAACCTCTAGCCCGTAATTACCACTATTCCCACCCACTCCCTTCCAAAACCACCCAAAAGAAATTTACACAAATTAAAAAAAAAAAAGATTGCTTAAAAAATGCAAGATCTTCAACTTGTATGCGAATTAATGCACCCTAATATAAAGACTTTACAATTTGGAACATATTAAATCAGATTTAAACAAATAATTTTGACTTCTTGTTCGTTCAAAGCACAATAAATACAATGAAATCAAAACCATTAGAGCATCAGTGTCCAGAAGATTCAATTTCTTTTGTACCAAAATTTTACAGTGAAAACAATAACACACCTGTAGGCCCGGTATAGAATGCAAGCTGCCTGCACCAGATGGCAGATGAAAGTGTATCAGAATTCCAAAAGAAAGGGCACTTAAGAGCACAAGTGGAATTCCATTTTTCAACTCAAGAATATGTGACTTACTCAGTTGCATAACCTAGACGTTCTGCTAAAGGTATAATGCCCAAAAGGCTCAAGAAGAAGACCCATCCCTACATAAGATTAAGTAAAACTCAAAACCCAGGAGGAAAGGTAATGTAAATAACTGAAGCACGAATGAAGTTGTGTGATATGAATGTTACAACATAACTATATTTCATACACAAACCCATAATTACATGCTCAAAAGTTAAGTCAAAAGGAATACAAATTAAAAAGTAAGGCCTCATTTGGAACCCCAGTGGCAAGAGAGGATTTCCCGCGATTGTCACCGAAATTTTTTGCTCGAGCCGCAACCAAGGGGTTGCCATACGGTATTGGGAACCATGATTGGAGAGCCAATCGCACAACGTGGTTCCTAAACGGAGCCTGAATCAATGAATTGATCTCCCAAACAATTTCCTTCTCCCAATCCCATTCTTGATTGGAATAAGTGAAAAATAATGACAGAGAAATCTGTACTTCATACATGTTTTCCTGTAAGATAGTGCAGCAAAATTGCCAGGGGTCCAAAAGGTAGCAACATGTTTATCTTCGCTTTAATGAGGACAAAGTAAATGCTCCTGAGAGATCTCCTCTGTGTCTGCTTGAGTACCCATGAGCTTAATACATTTGCATGTGACCCACTATGAGATGTCTCAAAATCAAAGGAATGCACTTTCTTTGTGTTTGGTGATGAGGTAAAAGGTATCTCATCATCAGATTCCAGGTTTGGTGATGAGGTAAAAGGTATCTCCTCATCAGATTCCAGGTCCATCGTCTCCTCTACAGTTACCATCTGCACAGCCAGATAATCTCATGAATCACATGAAGTAGTCTTACAAACCAATAGAAGCCTAACCATGGACAATGTTTAACACCCACTAATCCATTTACATCAAATTTGGACCTAAACTTCAAAATGATTAGGACCTTGAACATGACTAAAGTTACTAAACCATCTTAAAAGGCGTTATATTATTGACAGTTAACTTCTCATATGTGAATCATTTTCCCACTTACATCAGCACCAAAACATCAAGAACGGGTGCTTGGAACATCTACACCCACCACGATAAAACATTTACTTTTGGTAAATTTCAATCATCATCCCACAGAAAAGAATTCATACCTTATTTTCCACACTCCTAAATCTTTTGCATGATGTAATTTTTACTTTTACAATAGTTGCAATATTAAGTTTACATGACAAGATAACACCTATATTGAAGTACAGTCCACTTCTTGTGCGGGCGTCTGCAACTTACCGCAACTTAATAAGTTGCAAACTTGTGTTTCCAACCACTGGATCCTATGAAATTACTACAATACCCTTAATGAAAACTGAATCCGACGAGTCCGCAACTTATTAAGGCTTAGTTTGGCCCCCATGTGGCTTATTAAAAGGAGCTTATGAAATTTATTACTAAGTTGTTTGATAATTTTATACAAGTGACACACTACTCTTCAAAAAGACATCATGAAATCAAAAAGCAACCTTGAGCTTTTAAAAGCTCCATTCTAGAGCTTTTAAAAGCTCCCCCAAAAAAGCCCTAAGTTCAATTTTTGCAAAGCTCATAAACTAGTTGCCAAATGAATTAACATGAAATTGAGCTTTAAAAAAGGAGAAGCACCACGTGGGGGCCAAACTAAGCCTAAGTTGCAGACATCCGCACAAGAAGCGGACTGTATTGAAGTACATACCCAAATCTGCTTTATCAGAGCTTAAAAGATGGGACTACAAATTTTTTTGCATAATCCAAAGTTAGATTTGAGCCTTAACCTCTTTCAGCTTAATTATATGTTTGGTTATTGAGTTTTTTGGCAACAAAAAATTTGTACAAAAAATGAAACAAAAGTGTGTTAACCATTTCAACAAGTGTAATGCTAGGTACGCATGAACGAGACACCTAAACTATCCACTTACACTTCGTTTGGATTGAGAGAAATGGAGAAAAGAGAAAAGAAAGAGTACCACTTTCTCTCCAGTTATCTCGTTTGGTAATTTAAGTGGGGAGAGAAGAGAAGAGAAATGGAGAGAAAGCGGGGAGAAAGTGGAGAGAAAAGAGCCCAGTTTTGTTTCTCTCCAAATTGGAGAGATTCCGGAGAGAAAAGAAGAGAAACTTAATTAAATAATGTGTAAAAGACAAATACGCCCCAATATATTATTATTCCATCTAACATGTATCCCTAATAGAGGACAAAAAAGTAAATTGGTTATAAGTACTTTCTTTTCTTTTCTCTTATGAAAGTTATCCAAACGAGAAAAAGTTAGTTTCTTTTTTTTTCTCTTCTCTCCTCTATTGTCTATCCAAACATGATGGAGAAAACTCAACTTTCCCTTTTCTTCTCTTCTCTTCTATTCTCTTGATAAGTTTCTTTTCTCTTCTCTCCACTTCTCTCAATCCAAACGAAGTGTTACAGATGTGGATTTCCAAAATCATTCTATCAGTTACCAAAAAAAGTTTGAATTATTTTCCAAAATGACATGACACATCAGCCGGTGGATAATTTAGGTATTCCGTTTAGGTGTACCTAGCATTACTCTTTCAACAAACCAATTGGCTAGGTTAGCATAGAAAATAAAGCAATTGAATCAGATCAGTCCACAAGAAAAGCAATTACAAACACAAAGAATACGAATTAAACTTGCAGATTGAGATCGAGATAAACCAAAGTACATGAGAGTACAGTAAACAGAGTTCGTTACCTGTGACTATATAATCTGATCTCTACTTGGCACAAATTTTGGTCTCCAAGCCGAGTGGATAAGCCAACTGATATAATTAATCGAAAAAAACAAACTATACAACCAATTATATACAAATATATATATATATATAATATATGTACAGATAGTAACAGAGGCTGAATAGAGAGATCGGCTTTTCCTTTTATTGATTAAACCTTTTTCCGAAAGAAAGAGAAACGGTTGATTTCTTCGGAGAAAAAGAGAGGTTGAAGAAGAAGAAGAGAGAGAGAGAGAGAGAGAGAGAGAGGATTGACGGAGATGGCGTTAAGTGGCCGGCAGGGGGGGGGGGGGGGGGGGGGGGGCAAGCAGGAAGGTTCGTGGAAGTTGTGAGTTTTTCTTCTCTTTCAGTACTAGTAGTATTTTTTAGTAAAATAAATAATTTAAAAACTTTCCTCTTTTAAAATATTTTGAATTGATTTGAATCTAAATTTTTGGCTAAAGACAGGACATATGGGTGTGACATGTCATGATCAAGAAATTTGTAACATTAGATGGAGTTCAGATATTTGCGTCCATTTTCGGACAATACATGGAGATGCATGCATGTATGTATAGCTATACATATAGATATACACATTGTAACATTTTCTGATATATTTTGGGTGGAGCTAAATATACCACTCTATTTGCTAAATACACCACTTTTTTACAAAACTACCCAAACTATCCCTCTCTCCCTAATAACGAAACTACCCTTTCTCTCTCCTCTTTCTACTGTCTCTTCTTCCCCTCTATCTCTCTCTCTCAAAACCTCCCCACCACCACTATACCACCACCACTGGCCGGACCACCACCACCATATATTGTGCTTTCTCTCTCTCCTCACTAATCCTAAAAGGCTAAACCAAAGCTCCAAGCACTCTCACTCAAAACCTCACCGGCGACCGGACCGGACCACCACCGGCGACCGGACCGGACCACCACCACCACCACCAAGTACTCTCTCTCTCTCTCTCTGTCTCTCTCTCTTCTGGCGAACACAAAGAGTCGGCCGCCGATTCGAGCTCCATTGAGGTCTGTTTGGAGATATGATATACATACATATGTGTATATATATACCCTGAAGTCTAATTGAACTTTTTCCAAATGTTAAAATCTTCTCTTCTCACACCAGATTTTCAAATGGGTTGCACTCTGTCACCTTTAATACTATTGAACCAGTTCATTTTCACCAAACACACCACCTGTTCGATGAAATTCCCCAAAGACACATTGCTGACAACAATCACTTGCTTATCGAGTATTGTCGCAACAATCTCACTATCGAAGCTCTGAGTCTCTTCCTCAGTATTCACCGTACAGGTTCGTTGACTGATGGGTCTAGTGTCTCTTCCATTTTAAAGGTCCGTGGAAGCTTTTTGGATCAAGTTGTAGGCAAACAAGTGCATTCCCATTGTATTAAATGGTGGTGGTGAGGTTTTGGGAGAGAAGATACAGTAGAGAGAGAATAGAGCTTGGAGCTTTGGGTTTAGGATTAGTGAGGAGAGAGAGAAAGCTTGGTGGTGGTGAGGTTTTGTGTGAGAGAAAGAGAGGGGGAGAGAGAGGAGAAGAGACAGTAAAGAGAGGAGAGAGAAAGGGTAGTTTCGTTATTAGAGAGAGAGGGATAGTTTGGGTAGTTTTGTAAAAAAGTGGTGTATTTAGCAAATAAGGTGGTGTATTTAGCCCCACCCTATATTTTAGTGATTACGAATATATGGTACTACCTTCGTCCCATTTTATGTGTCCATTTTGGGCAATTCAACTATTTAAGGGGACAAAAAGAATCTACACCTACTTTTCACAATTGCCCATAATCATTGCACTTTCTTTTTTTGCTTTCTTTTGGTGTTGAGTGTAAGGAAGGGTAGTTTGGGAAACTAGGTAAAATTTACATACTAATTTAGGAAATTGAACAACAATTTTGGGACATCCCAAAAAGGAAATATGGACACATAAAATGAGACGGAGGGAGTATATTTTAATTTAGTGATATTGTATCAATATTAAACAAATTGACCGATAATCCATAAATGTTCACTAATTTCTTTTTAAAAAAAACAAAAATAAACTAGAGCAATAAAAACAAAAATAAACTAAACATTACATTACATTACATTTTTCTGTAACGAACCAAATATAATATTAAAAAATATACACAATTGATAGTACTTATATACAACACATATTAAGTACACCATAACAAGTTTCTACATCAACTAAATTTCTAATCTAATCTAAATGACTAAAAGAGACTTTTACCAGTTAGATTAGATTATATGTAATTGTGCCAACTTACTTTATTATATTATACTCTATTTTATTAGAAAACTAGTCGGTAGCCCGTGCTATGCACGGGATGTATGGTACAAAATCTATTGCCAAACAGTATTAACTACTCTTACGTGATAAATATCGTGCTACATGTTTTTATGAAAATGAGTCAAGAGTGTAACCCAAAAACAAAAAAATCAGAGTTAATACCGCTAACGATCTGAATCAAATTATACACAGTGGGAATCAAGACATTCAAACGTCTCAAAGTTGGATGACCCAAAAAAAAAAAAGAGGCCAAAGAGTTCTCTAAATTCTATCACAAAATTAAGCAAAATGGACACAATATTAAACATCCCCAGCACGTGTGTGATTATACCCAAAGCCCGCTTAACAATCCTCAGAAAATATCTTAAAGTCCAACTTATATTTTTTGTACAATCTGCATATTGTTGATGTAGATCCACATCAGTTTTTTGCAACATCCACATGGTGTTGATGCAGATCCACATCAGTTTTTAGCATTACATAACTTTCAACAGCTGCTGCCTCAAAAGCTTGGGCATCATGATTTTGCACTGTGGCATATATTTGATCCAGAGAAGCCATTTCCCCACCACTAATGACATCACCACCTGTTACTTAGTCTGCTTCTTGGTTCTTTTTTGCTGTCTTTCTCGATTTGTTAAGCTCGAATCTTATAACTTAAAACTCACTTTGATTAGCAATAGTTTAATCTATCAATTCCTGCAAAAAAAATCCAATTTGAATCAATGGGAAAGGAATTCAAAAAGGCTACTGGGGAAAAAAGAAGGAAAAGGTCAGTTCAGTAAATTTAAAGGCCACCAAAAACAATGTACTCAAATTAGTAATCAATATCACAGTACTGAATGTTGTTTTATCCTCTTTTGAAATTACTGAAGCTGAACTATTTGTTAGAGATAGAGCATGTGTAAGAGGAAGAGTTGGACAAAAGTTTAAAGGAAATTGCATACGGAGTGTTAAGAAGGAAAATTAAAGTTAATACAATGTGGAAAATATAACAAAAAAAATCTAAACCTACTAATTCCAACCTTGGGCAATTCAACTATTTAAGGGGACAAAAAGAATCTACACCTACTTTTCACAATTGCCCATAATCATTGCACTTTCTTTTTTTGCTTTCTTTTGGTGTTGAGTGTAAGGAAGGGTAGTTTGGGAAACTAGGTAAAATTTACATACTAATTTAGGAAATTGAACAACAATTTTGGGACATCCCAAAAAGGAAATATGGACACATAAAATGAGACGGAGGGAGTATATTTTAATTTAGTGATATTGTATCAATATTAAACAAATTGACCGATAATCCATAAATGTTCACTAATTTCTTTTTAAAAAAAACAAAAATAAACTAGAGCAATAAAAACAAAAATAAACTAAACATTACATTACATTACATTTTTCTGTAACGAACCAAATATAATATTAAAAAATATACACAATTGATAGTACTTATATACAACACATATTAAGTACACCATAACAAGTTTCTACATCAACTAAATTTCTAATCTAATCTAAATGACTAAAAGAGACTTTTACCAGTTAGATTAGATTATATGTAATTGTGCCAACTTACTTTATTATATTATACTCTATTTTATTAGAAAATTTTAGTGGAAAATTCCATTCTATCTATATTTGTTGTAATAGACACACCAATTGGTACTTTCTAATGATAGACCCTATAATTATAAATGTTGTTAGAGATTAGTCCAAATTTTCCTATTATATAATTATTAGATGTCTTTTTTACCCCTAACCTATATATACAAAATCGTATGTATATATATATACATATACATATATTTAATTCAGATTTAATGATTGAATCAGTTACCAAATCTGATCAAATCTTATCAAATCCCAATTGATATTGTTACAATATATATATATATATATATATATAAATTTTATCCTAATATTTTAGGATATTACTTTACAAAACGGTTACAAACGAATTTCACCATTTTCTAAATCACAGTGTATTGCATATTCAATCTAGATATCACATCATAAACAAGTCTTTCTACGGGTATTGAATTTTACACTGCAAATAGATCATTTTTATACTGTAACTGGTTTATTAGTGTGAAATTTTACACTGCAATCGGTTTATCATTGAAATTTTACACTACAAAATTTCACTGCTTTCATTAAATCTGATTTTGACTTGCCATATATACCATTAATTCTGGTGGTTATGATAGCATTTTGACTTGCCAATATCTCATTTTGAATTAATATCCCATAATTATAGTGCTTTCCGTTTTTTTGTGTTTGTACCATAAATCACGTTAGGTTTTGAAAAAAAAATTTGTTTCACCATTTCTAATTCACAGTGTATTGGATATTCAAACTAGATTATCACATCATAAATGAGTCTTTCTGCGGGTATTGAATTTTACACTGCAAATAGTTCATTGTTATACTGTAAGTGGTTTATTAGTGTGAAATTTTACACTGCAACA
This sequence comes from Hydrangea macrophylla, assembly GCA_033977485.1. NCBI lineage: Eukaryota > Viridiplantae > Streptophyta > Magnoliopsida > Cornales > Hydrangeaceae > Hydrangea > Hydrangea macrophylla. The sequence continues at coordinate 32,212,076 of CM066987.1, forward strand.
TGTTTTATTAGTGAAATTTTACACTGCAAAATTTCACTGCTTTCATTAAATCTGATTTTGACTTGCCATATATACACATTAATTCTGTTAGTTATTGTAGGATTTTGACTTGCTAATATCTCATTTTGAATTAACATCCCATAATTATAGTGCTTTCCGTTTTTTTTTTTTTTTTTTTTTTTGTGCCATAAATCACGTTAGGATTTTAAAAAAAAATTTGTTGAAAAATCTGATCTCCTATCCCTTTTTTTTTTTTGGATATCTAATAAATGAAAATAAAATCCCAGGATTTTACGTATCTACATTATGGGTTTGTCACATCTTGTTAATGCCATCTATGAGTTTTCTGTTCTACCAATAATCATTCATCCATGGGTTTTCTGTTCTACCAATAATCATTCATGACATTATGTATTATACTGTATTCGTAAGAGTTTTAAGATTGAAGGAGATAACAATAGATCGAGGAGAAGATATCAACTTAATTGGAATAAATGAATGAATTTTTCACTGAGAGTAGTGTGAAATTTCACACTGCTGAATAATGTTTAGGTTAAATTTTTCACTGCGACTAGTATGAAATTTCAAACTAATACTACGAAAACCCTATTAAGATAAAAAAAAAAATGTTTTACATATTGCCACAAATCAAATTTGTTTCTCTAAAACAGAAAGATTAAGAACAAGTTAACCCAAGAGCCACTCTCAAAAATCAGTTAAGAGCACAAGACAAACTATTCGACAAAACACCTTGCATGCATCCAACAGGACCACGCTAATCCACCCCAACCACATTCAAAAATAAAACCAATACAAAGGCAAACAAATTTAAAGAAAAGAAAAAACCATCAATCCTACAATGAAACTACAGCAGATAACTCCATTTCAAAAGCACCACTATGAAGCCATCACATCCCTGTGAAGGTTGTGAAATCCTCCAACACGTCCAATAGAGAAAAGTAAAAACAACGCTCTGCCGAAAAAAGTTGACAAATCTGTGTTGGTGATCTTCTCCAAGATAGCTACTTCTTTTTTGGTCTTCATCAAAACCATGTTGCGAAAAAGTAATAGTGTGAAATTTAATACGTTTGCAGTGTTAAATTTTGCAATACGGAATGAACTGTCACGCCCCGACGTAGCATAAATAAGGAAAGCGTTTAATTTCCTTTATGGACCCGTAGGTCGCGACAGTTTGAAGGATCGATTCCGTCCCAAACGTCAAACAACAAAACATAATAATCAGAGTAAAGCAATCAAGGCTTACAAAAATTTTCTATCTTATTACATCTTATAAACCGGGGTTAACTAAGGCACAAACCGCCTTGAAAATAAAATAATAACTTAAAGTCTATTACAGTCATCCTTATAAAACAAAACAGTTTAAGATTCAAACAGATAAACTTAAAGCATAAAATAAACAGTTTCTTTATTCCAACAGCAGCCACCTCAATTAGCGTAGTCATATGTTTCCTCCTGGTTAAAACCTGAAAAGCCTGAACACGAATGTCCAGGACGCATCAACGTCGTCAGCTTCAAGAAGCTGGTGAGTATTAAAAACATGACTTTGAATGTAAAGCATACCCATTTACCTTTTTCCATTATTAAAATACTGAAAGAATTTATTTTATAAAACAACAAGGAATATAATAAAAGTCTTTCATTCATAAATACAGATACTCGTGAAATGAGACAATGCACCACACTCATCTCGCCGACTCTTTCCTCTCGACATCCACAACAACCCACTATCCTACTCCTGGTATCTTTGAAACACTCAGATAGCCACACTTTAGCGACGGGGCGCCAGGGAGTGTCCAGTTTGCCTCACACTTTGGTCCGGGGTACCAGGGAGTGTCCAATGCCTCACACTTTGAATACCCTAACCGCCATGCAAATACCGGGGCGACCCCTCACACAGTATCCAGACTTGAGTTATCAGGGAGTGTCCGTAGGCCACACTTTAGCACTACCATGGGTGCCAGGGAATGTCCGAGTTCGGCTTCACACACTTTAACGCTTCCATGGGCGTCAGGGAGTGTCCTTATTTGCCACCGTCGCATTTCAAAGATACCCTCTTCCACAATCGCAACCACAACCACGACCACAACCACGACCACAACCACAAACTCATACTCAACCACAACCACGACCACAAACACAATCTCATACCCTTTCCACACTACCATTACTCTTTTCCACACAGACTGACACCCATATGCATGTACTACTGACCCACGTGAATGATATGCACTTAAACAATAATGCTGAATTAAGGAACAACACGCGTACGGGAATTAATGAGTTATACTACAATGTTTAAATCACTTAAACATAACCAAATAGAGTTCTGATCAACTAAATTCCCAAACAGAGCCTTAACAGTATATAAATTTCATCCAAACAGTCCCTTAACAGAAAAACAGACAAAAACAGAAACTGCACTACCTCGCGCGCGCGGGCCGCTCGCGAGAAGGGTCGCTCGCGCGGGCCGCTCGCGCGATAAGCCCATTTTCATTTTATTAATAACCTTTTCTGTCTGCCTGAGGAAAGCAAGGTCGCGCGCGCGGGTCGTCGCGCGAAGGGGTCCTCGCGCGACCCTCGCTCGCGCGACCAGCCAATTTTCAATTATATATATATATAAACTCTTACGTCTGCCTGGGGAAGCCTACCTCGCGCGCGCGGGCCGCTCGCGCGAGGGGTCGCTCGCGCGGGCCGCTCGCGCGATTCTCGCGCGCGCGATCGTTGCGCGAGATGAAGCTGAGGCTTCGTCTTCTTTCCCCAGACTTCCCTGTTTCAGCAAAACAGGGGTCTTTTTGACCCATTTCAATTCTGTGATCAACCAAGCCTTATCTTATATGATTTTCTTTGTTTTTAAATGAGGATTAAGATTCCAAGGTTAATTTTACAAGGATCAAATCATATCTCTTGAATTTTATGAAAAACTAAAACATGTCAAAAACTAATTCTTAATATACTTTCTCCTATGAACGAATTAAGCTCAAATTTTACAACCATATACTCTACTCACTACAATCTATCATATTTCATTCACAAAACTAATTTTGGTTAAGTTTTGGAAATCCATGTTTTCAAGCTTTGAAGTTCATACTAAAAATTCATCAATGGTGATTTTCAATATACATATACAATCAGTACTTAAGCATGAAATTACATTGGTAGTGAGTTTAGAATACTCACTGTGATTAATGGAGCAGAGAATTGTTGAGAAAGAAACCCAAATAGACAATCCAATCTTCAAGCTTTAGCTATGGAGGTTCAAACTCTTCTCTCACTAAAATCTGTGAAATGCTCTCTGTGTTTTCTCTCTATAATATTTTCTGAAAGTGTGAGCTCTCAAACTCTCTCCTTGTTTTAAAATGCAGAATGTTTGATTTGTGAGATATGTGAGTGTATATATAGAAGCTTAAGTGAAGAACTTGGAGCCCAAGTATTTTTAAGTTCACTTAATCACTCAATTTGGTTTAACAAATCCTCTAATCACTCTTTAAACATCAGCATACATTCATACGTATCTACATGGACTGAATTCTACAGATTGTTAACCCCACAAATTTTGAAGAGGTAAATATAGGCTAGTAGGGGTCATAAGCTAGAAGTGTTTGGGAAAAGCTATTTTAAGACACAAATAACACACACCAATTGGACCAAAACCAAACAAGGCATATCCAATGATTACTTGCCATAAATGGTAAATAAAGCAAATGTCCAAATCGGTCACTTCCAAAATCTGTGTAAGTTTAGCACAGTGCGGACAGTTTAGGACATAAACTGGTACTTTCGGGGCGCGGTGTTCACCACAAAAATACAGAAAATTCATTTTAACGTAAGAAACGATTTTCTGGTTTTATAAAAATACTGATTTAGTCAAGAGTAATCTTTTCCACCATTTTGAAATACAGTTTTGAAATCCAACACAGGTATTACAATTTTTGTAAAATTCCAATTTGACCCCAAAAGAATTTTGAATATGAAACATAATAAGAAATAAATTCTACACACACAAATTGAAATTAAAAATAAAAGCAGACAATATCGCATGAAATAATTATAACAATGCAATTACAATTTAAATATGAAAATGAAATGAAAATGCAGGTTATTACACCCTTCCTCCCTTAAACAGGATTTCGTCCCCGAAATCAAGACTAACTAGTCCTGAAATAATTCCGGGTACTTCATCCTCATATCAGCTTCAACTTCCCACGAGGCTTCATTCTCGTCATGGTGATTCCACTGAACCTTCACCAATGGAATTTCTTTGTTCCTCAGCCTCTTGATACTTTGATCCAAAATCTTCACGGGCCTTTCCTTGTAAGAAACGTTATGACTTGTCTCAATGTCGTCATAACTAACCACATGTGAGGGGTCTCGTATGTATTTCCTCAACATACTTACGTGAAACACGTTGTGAACCCCAGACATCTTCGGTGGTAGCGCTAGTCGATAAGCTACTCTCCCGACACGTTCCAAAATCTCAAATGGTCCGATGAAACGCGGAGCTAACTTTCCTCTCTTGAGACCAAAACGTACCACTCCTCGGGTTGGTGAAACCTTAAGGAGTACGTGATCTCCAACACTAAACTCCAAATCCTTCCGGCGTCGATCAGCATAACTCTTATACCGGCTCTGAGCGGTTCTCATCCTCTCCTTGACCAAAGTAATCTTCTCATTGGTTTCTCTTACCAAATCTGGTCCCAGCAACTCTGTATCCCCAACTTCAGCCCAACACAAAGGGGAACGACATGGTCGTCCGTACAGTGCTTCGAACGGAGCCATACCGATACTCGTGTGATAACTGTTGTTATAGGCGAATTCAACCAATGGCAAGTGTGTCTCCCAAGATTCTTCGAAATCGATCACACATGCCCTGAGCATATCTTCCATGATCTGGTTAACACGCTCAGTCTGCCCATCTGTCTGAGGGTGAAAAGCAGTACTCATCTTGAGCGAAGTTCCCATAGCTTCTTGCAAACTTTCCCAAAATCCAGAGGTAAAACGTGCGTCACGGTCTGACACAATCGACACAGGTGCACCGTGAAGTCGCACAACTTGTTGTATGTACATCCGGCTCATCTTCTCTACCGGGTATGTCATACTATAAGCAATGAAATGAGCTGACTTCGTCAATCGATCCACGATTACCCAAATAGCGTCATGATTCTGCTGCGACCGGGGTAATCCTACTACAAAATCCATCGAAATGTGCTCCCACTTCCAACCAGGAATAGGTAGTGGTTGCAACAATCCTGACGGTCTCTGATGTTCAGCTTTGACTTGCTGACATGTCAAACACTTGGATACAAATTCGGCCACGTCTTTCTTCATACCTTCCCACCAGAAATTTCTCTTCAGATCTTTGTACATCTTCGTTCCTCCCGGGTGAACTGTATATCTCGACTTATGTGCTTCTTCCAGGATATCCTTCCTTAACTCTTCATTACCTGGCACACATAATCTATTCCTGCACCGATATCCTCCATCGACTCCCACTTTCCATTCTGTCGGGTCTTTTTCTGACATTTTTACGAACCATGCCTGAAACTTCTCATCTTCTTTCTGAGCTCCAATAATGCGGTCGATAAGAACAGGCTGTAGGATAAGACATCCGAACAATTGTCCTTCTCCTTCTTCAGCACTCTGTACATCGAATTCCGCCAAAGTCTCCAACGCTCGCCACTCTCTAACCATTAAGGGGGCGATCGTCTCACGAGTCTGTCGACTCAGGGCATCAACAACCACATTAGCTTTACCCGGGTGGTATTCTAACGTGAAGTCATAATCTTTAATCAGCTCCATCCATCTGCGCTGCCTCATGTTCAACTCTTTCTGTGTGAACAAGTACTTTAGGCTCTTGTGATCAGAGAACAAATCAAACTTCTCACCGTAGAGATAGTGTCTCCAAATCTTGAGTGCGAAAACTACTGCCGCCAATTCCAAATCATGAATGGGATAGTTCAACTCGTTCGGCTTCAGCTGTCTGGATCCATAGGCGATCACCCTGCCATCTTGCATAAGTACACACCCTAACCCTTGATATGATGCGTCACTAAAGATAGTGAACTTCTCATCAGGCTTGGGTATTGCTAGTACCGGTGCGGTAGTGAGTCTCTCTTTCAACTCTAGAAAGGCTCGCTCATGCTTCTCTGTCCATTCGAACTTCAAATTCTTCTTCGTCAACCCAGTTAAAGGTGCTGCTATCTTTGAGAATCCCTCAACGAATCTCCTGTAATAGCCTGCGAGTCCCAGAAAGCTCCGAACTTCTGTAGGGTTGCTCGGTCTAACCCAGTTTGATACAGCATCGGTCTTGGATGAATCCACTGAAATTCCTTGAGATGACACCTTGTGTCCCAGAAATTTCACTTCTTGCAACCAGAACTCACACTTACTGAACTTGGCATACAACTGATGGTCCTTGAGCGTCTGCATCGTAATCCGTAGATGTTGCTCGTGTTCTTCTCCTGACTTAGAATAGATCAAAATATCATCAATAAAGACGATGACAAACTGATCTAAATAAGGCTTGAACACTCTGTTCATCAAATCCATGAATACTGCCGGGGCATTCGTCATTCCAAACGGCATCACCAGAAATTCATAATGACCATATCGGGTTCTGAAAGCAGTCTTAGGTATGTCTTCTTTTCGTACCCTCAACTGATGATATCCCGACCTTAGGTCTATCTTGGAAAATGTCGTAGCTCCTTGTAGTTGATCAAACAAATCATCAATCCGAGGCAAGGGATACTTGTTCTTGATAGTCACACGGTTCAGTTCTCTGTAGTCGATACACAATCTGAGTGTCCCATCCTTCTTCTTTACAAATAACACCGGTGCTCCCCAAGGCGATGTACTTGGGCGTACAAAACCTAGGTTCTCGAGCTCTTGAACTTGTTCCTTCAATTCCAATAGTTCTGTGGGGGCCATTCTGTAGGGAACCTTGGTGATCGGTACGGTACCCGGTATAAGCTCGATACAGAACTCTATACTTCTCTCGGGCGGTAGACCAGAAACATCTTCAAACACTTCTTCGAAGTCCTTGACTACAGGTATAGATAACGCTGTCACCTCTGTACTGACGACTTCGATGTTGGCTAAACATCTCGTGAGGAACATATCTCCCGTAGGGTTACATTGAAAATCAAAGGGTTGATTCTCATTGTCGGGGAATGTAATTCTCTTCCTCGCACAATCCAACTTCACTTGATTCTGAGAGAGCCAATCCATTCCTAGGATTATGTCGAACTCCTTCATTGATAGGACAATCAATCTAGCAGGGATTTCACGGTCTCCTAACCGTAAGGGACAATCCTTGCACACGTGTCCTAATCTGACCGCAGCTCCTAATGGCGAAGTAGCCTTCAAAGCTTTCTCTAAGCGATGAGGTAAAATACCCAATCTTCGAATTGTATTAACAGATATGAACGAAAGAGCAGCACCCGTATCAAATAACACTTTAACATGGGAGTTAAACAGAGTTAATGTACCTTCTACTGCTTGCTGATCAGGTTGAGCTTCTCCATAATTTCCTTCTTCATACGCAGTTCCATCATATCCAGCGGCATCAGGGATAACAGCATTCAAGCGAGTCTGACCCTGTTGACCATAAGTCACCTGTTTAGGAGCAGTACAGAACCTGCTGATGTGACCTGGTTCACCACAGTTGAAGCAGACTATCCCTTGCTGGGTAGCACGCCGGGTAGCACGCCTTGGTGCCTTGCAATCACGAGCCAAATGACCAGGGTTGCCACAATTGAAACACTTTCCACTACTACTTCCTTCTCCTACTCGAGGTTGAGTCGGATAGGTAATAGCCTGAGTCTTCTTGCTTCCGTCAAAATTCCTCTTCTGCCCTTGGGTACGGCTCATTGGTGGTCTATTCCCAAAATTACCCCTTTGAGGCGGTCGGAATTCAAATTGTTTTCGGCTCACTCGAGCATCCTCTTCCAGATCAGTAGCCAAACCAACAAGTCCTTCAAACGATTTATCCAAGTGGCCGAGAGTCAAGCGGCGAATCTGCGGTGTCAGCCCTTGATTACACTTGCGGATCTTCTTCTCCTCGGTATCAACCAGGTGTGGGGCAAACCGAGACAGTCTTTCGAACTGTGTGGTGTACTCTTGCACCGACTTGGTTCCTTGCGTTAGATCCATGAATTCCTTCTCTCTTCTGTGCCTCTCCGTGGCCGGGAAATACTTCTCCAAAAATCTCCCCTTGAACGCAGTCCAAGTCATCCCCGTTGCAGCTCCATTCCCGATAGTAGCTATGACCGAATCCCACCAATCTGCGGCAGCATCAGTCAGCTGAAACGTAGCCAATCTTCTCTTGTCTATCTCGTTGCATTGGACAGCTTCGAACATCCGGTCCATCTGTCTCAACCACTGTTCCGCCTTCCAGGGTTCCGCGGTACCCGCAAACTGTTCGGGCCTTAGAGCACGGAATCTTTCTAGCAACTTGTCTCCCGTTTGACGGTCTCTTCGGTTGTCGTTCGTATTATCGATTCTTTCTAGCCGTCTGATAAATGCTTCAAACATCCCTGTAGGATCAGCAGCTTCGGATGCTCCCTCGATCAGGTTCCTGTTCCTCCTGACTCCTCCAGCCATTCTATGCATGATAGTGGTAGTAGAATGAGAAACATGCATGCAACAGTGCTATGAAGTAATTTAAATGACAGCAACGTTCAAAAGAGTATATCTTATATATATAACTTCTGTCAAGTAGATACAAAAAGCATGTATGGTCAGATCAATGCCTACCCTATCTGCATGGGTTAGGACGCATGCAAGAGTTAATGTTACAAAAATGGGGTCATTGCCCTACACTCTAATGCATGTAATTACAGTTGCAAAAAGAGACAGAGCTAATAGTTAAAAGTAGTTAATATGTACAAGTTGTAACTAAAACGTCAATCATCTCCATAAGCGGCCATCAGGAGATCTAGCGAATCGACAGGGCGAAAACGCTGAACAACGAACGGTCCTACCCCGTCATAGCTGTGAGAGGTGGACGATGAAGCAGGTGCAGGAGCATCCGCCTCATCTACCATCTCCTCAGGCAGGGCTAGCTCAAGTGCTAGCTCCGCCTCGAGCTCAGCGGCAAGATCGTCCAGACCTATGCCGTCCTCTAAGATCTCCCCACCTACTGGGACCACGTGAACAACCTCTGCATCGTCCTCAGCAATGGGTATCACCGGCGGAGGCATCTCCAACTGAGCCAGGTGGGCATGCACGACCTGGATCTCGAGGGGTAGGTAGAAAGCATCGCTATCGACCAATCGCAGAACCTCGACCAAAACTAGACGCTGAGCCTCTGCGAAATATCGAAGCTCAAAACGGATACGGGTCAGGTCAACTAGGCCTACCACGTGGACCTGGTGCCAAACCTCAGATACTACCGTCGTCACGGCTAGCTGCTCTACGGCCGCCTGATATAAGTCAAGAAAAGCTGGGATCACTGCCCCAGGTAACACGAAGTGTCCTCCAAACCTGTCTGGTACATAAAGTGGGGGAGCTGGATCCATACCTGAAAAGGTACTACTTAAAGTCAGAACAGAATAATCTTAGGCGTTTGGGTTCTGAGTCTATCCTCCCTGTCGTATCATCGGGTGTGTAACACTTAATGGAATGTGGAATCGGGTCTATACTGGTAAACCCTAACCTGGCTAAACTATCTTGTGATAAATAATAACCTGGCTCTGATACCACTAAATCCTGTCACGCCCCGACGTAGCATAAATAAGGAAAGCGTTTAATTTCCTTTATGGACCCGTAGGTCGCGACAGTTTGAAGGATCGATTCCGTCCCAAACGTCAAACAACAAAACATAATAATCAGAGTAAAGCAATCAAGGCTTACAAAAATTTTCTATCTTATTACATCTTATAAACCGGGGTTAACTAAGGCACAAACCGCCTTGAAAATAAAATAATAACTTAAAGTCTATTACAGTCATCCTTATAAAACAAAACAGTTTAAGATTCAAACAGATAAACTTAAAGCATAAAATAAACAGTTTCTTTATTCCAACAGCAGCCACCTCAATTAGCGTAGTCATATGTTTCCTCCTGGTTAAAACCTGAAAAGCCTGAACACGAATGTCCAGGACGCATCAACGTCGTCAGCTTCAAGAAGCTGGTGAGTATTAAAAACATGACTTTGAATGTAAAGCATACCCATTTACCTTTTTCCATTATTAAAATACTGAAAGAATTTATTTTATAAAACAACAAGGAATATAATAAAAGTCTTTCATTCATAAATACAGATACTCGTGAAATGAGACAATGCACCACACTCATCTCGCCGACTCTTTCCTCTCGACATCCACAACAACCCACTATCCTACTCCTGGTATCTTTGAAACACTCAGATAGCCACACTTTAGCGACGGGGCGCCAGGGAGTGTCCAGTTTGCCTCACACTTTGGTCCGGGGTACCAGGGAGTGTCCAATGCCTCACACTTTGAATACCCTAACCGCCATGCAAATACCGGGGCGACCCCTCACACAGTATCCAGACTTGAGTTATCAGGGAGTGTCCGTAGGCCACACTTTAGCACTACCATGGGTGCCAGGGAATGTCCGAGTTCGGCTTCACACACTTTAACGCTTCCATGGGCGTCAGGGAGTGTCCTTATTTGCCACCGTCGCATTTCAAAGATACCCTCTTCCACAATCGCAACCACAACCACGACCACAACCACGACCACAACCACAAACTCATACTCAACCACAACCACGACCACAAACACAATCTCATACCCTTTCCACACTACCATTACTCTTTTCCACACAGACTGACACCCATATGCATGTACTACTGACCCACGTGAATGATATGCACTTAAACAATAATGCTGAATTAAGGAACAACACGCGTACGGGAATTAATGAGTTATACTACAATGTTTAAATCACTTAAACATAACCAAATAGAGTTCTGATCAACTAAATTCCCAAACAGAGCCTTAACAGTATATAAATTTCATCCAAACAGTCCCTTAACAGAAAAACAGACAAAAACAGAAACTGCACTACCTCGCGCGCGCGGGCCGCTCGCGCGAAGGGTCGCTCGCGCGGGCCGCTCGCGCGATAAGCCCATTTTCATTTTATTAATAACCTTTTCTGTCTGCCTGAGGAAAGCAAGGTCGCGCGCGCGGGTCGTCGCGCGAAGGGGTCCTCGCGCGACCCTCGCTCGCGCGACCAGCCAATTTTCAATTATATATATATATATATATAAACTCTTACGTCTGCCTGGGGAAGCCTACCTCGCGCGCGCGGGCCGCTCGCGCGAGGGGTCGCTCGCGCGGGCCGCTCGCGCGATTCTCGCGCGCGCGATCGTTGCGCGAGATGAAGCTGAGGCTTCGTCTTCTTCCCCCAGACTTCCCTGTTTCAGCAAAACAGGGGTCTTTTTGACCCATTTCAATTCTGTGATCAACCAAGCCTTATCTTATATGATTTTCTTTGTTTTTAAATGAGGATTAAGATTCCAAGGTTAATTTTACAAGGATCAAATCATATCTCTTGAATTTTATGAAAAACTAAAACATGTCAAAAACTAATTCTTAATATACTTTCTCCTATGAACGAATTAAGCTCAAATTTTACAACCATATACTCTACTCACTACAATCTATCATATTTCATTCACAAAACTAATTTTGGTTAAGTTTTGGAAATCCATGTTTTCAAGCTTTGAAGTTCATACTAAAAATTCATCAATGGTGATTTTCAATATACATATACAATCAGTACTTAAGCATGAAATTACATTGGTAGTGAGTTTAGAATACTCACTGTGATTAATGGAGCAGAGAATTGTTGAGAAAGAAACCCAAATAGACAATCCAATCTTCAAGCTTTAGCTATGGAGGTTCAAACTCTTCTCTCACTAAAATCTGTGAAATGCTCTCTGTGTTTTCTCTCTATAATATTTTCTGAAAGTGTGAGCTCTCAAACTCTCTCCTTGTTTTAAAATGCAGAATGTTTGATTTGTGAGATATGTGAGTGTATATATAGAAGCTTAAGTGAAGAACTTGGAGCCCAAGTATTTTTAAGTTCACTTAATCACTCAATTTGGTTTAACAAATCCTCTAATCACTCTTTAAACATCAGCATACATTCATACGTATCTACATGGACTGAATTCTACAGATTGTTAACCCCACAAATTTTGAAGAGGTAAATATAGGCTAGTAGGGGTCATAAGCTAGAAGTGTTTGGGAAAAGCTATTTTAAGACACAAATCACACACACCAATTGGACCAAAACCAAACAAGGCATATCCAATGATTACTTGCCATAAATGGTAAATAAAGCAAATGTCCAAATCGGTCACTTCCAAAATCTGTGTAAGTTTAGCACAGTGCGGACAGTTTAGGACATAAACTGGTACTTTCGGGGCGCGGTGTTCACCACAAAAATACAGAAAATTCATTTTAACGTAAGAAACGATTTTCTGGTTTTATAAAAATACTGATTTAGTCAAGAGTAATCTTTTCCACCGTTTTGAAATACAGTTTTGAAATCCAACACAGGTATTACAATTTTTGTAAAATTCCAATTTGACCCCAAAAGAATTTTGAATATGAAACATAATAAGAAATAAATTCTACACACACAAATTGAAATTAAAAATAAAAGCAGACAATATCGCATGAAATAATTATAACAATGCAATTACAATTTAAATATGAAAATGAAATGAAAATGCAGGTTATTACATGAACGATCCATCAAAGTCAATTATTGTTGGGGAATTTTCACACCACCGAAAGTTCTTGTGGAATTTTACAAATTTTCCAAACATGCAATAGTGAGTGCTAAATTTCAGACTGTAGTCACACACAAAAACTAATTTTTCTCCAAATCTTGTCTTCAATCCCACAGTGATTGATCCATTGAAATCATACATCAACATGTAGTACCAAAATTTCACACGACTGAAAAAAAAAATCTCACACTTTCTCCCCATTGTCGTTACTCGTCGGAGTCGTACGGCCAAAGCCTCACCGTCACGCTTTTTGGACGCCTAGGAAGTTTTTTAGCTTGCAATTGAATATAGAACCCTATATGTTCTTGGAAGGAGGTGGACAATCAACTGATATGTAGTACATTTTTTTAAAGAGAGAGAGAGTATGAAACGTTGGAGAAGATGAAATATATATATTATCTATATTTAGTGTTTAAAATTTAAAAATCCTTGATTTTGGGTGAGTTTAAATGGGAATGATTATTTTGATGAGTCATAGGGGTAGTTTGGTCACTAAATAAACATATGGACCTATCATTAAAATGTTGTATGGATTGGGTCAATTACAACAAGCTTAGAGTAGATTGGATTTATTACTAATTAACTCATTTTATTATTTATACTACTATAGAAAGCTAGAACTAGAGGTATCATAAATTTTTAACCTAAAAAATATATTTACAGAAATACTAATATGATGCACTTCATAAAAAAAAAAAAAATATATATATATAAGGGATAAAATTGTCATAAGGTGTCACGACCCATCCCACTACGCGTGGAAATAGGACACGTGGCACGCCATCAAGGCTCATCCAAACATCATATAACTTATACGCAGCAGAAATAACTTAAAAACAACCCTGGGTATTTTAAAACTTAGGAAACATTGCCCTCTGAGTTGAAAATCTATTGAAATCAGAGTTATAAAAAGTTTTGTTCAATTGAAAACACATCCAAAAGAATCAATTTTTTGAAAACAGAGGTTCAGTCGACTGTGCCTAGGGTCCAGTCGACTGTACTTAGCAGAAACCAAAACCTAAAATTCTCAACAGAGGTCCAGTCGACTGATCAGGGAATCCTAGTCGATTGTGTTAGGCAGAAACAAAATGCAACACTTCCAAAAGGAAATCCAGTCGACTGATCTGGGGACTAAGTCGACTGCACTGGTTACTATTTGGATCAGTAGCTAAAATCTACATTGACTCAGTCGACTGATAAAGGGTCCAGTCGACTGCTTCTCTTACTATTCACTTTCAGTGTCCCAATCACACGAGATCCAGTCGACTGACATATGGTCCAGTCGACTGCTCCCCTGCTGGGCAGCCCTGTTGTGAAAATTAACAACTCATGCTTCTCCACACTAACAACAATCACAACCATAACTGAATTATAACATTTAAAACATAACCACAGACGTTCAAATACATGATTACCATACTACGGAACTAATCCAAAGATCTATTACAACGTATTACATAACCCAATTCCTTGATACCAGTTTAGGAACTAGAAACAAAAATATAAATAAATGATTCCCCCGGCGTTCTTTAACGGCCTCACTCATCACGCTTCTTCTTGTCTTTCTTCTTACCTGCAATAGAGTACATCTCCACTGCTCAGCTATATGTTGAGCGTACAAGTCTAACATATGCAATATATGAAAAAACATGCTTTAATCTCATAAATCATATCAATAGTCTCTAGGGAGAAAAATACGCCTTCATCCGGTAGCGGCAAGTCCAAGCCTTAAACCGCGATGTCAATGGCAAGTCCAAGCCTACAACCATTACATCCCCACAAGTGCCATGGCAAGTCCAAGCCTACAACCATGCACAGTAGCCGTCGCTACTAAAATTCTCAAACAACGAGAAGCTTACTCCGGCATGAATTTGTATAAGACTCCCCTTTGACCCACATAGACAACTCAACGTGCTCGCGTAAATTTAGACATGCTTTTCACAATTTAGCACGTGCATAATTAACGGGCCTACAATTAACACATGGATTTTGCCCGGATCTCAATTTCGTCGTCGAAATATAAAACATGTATTTCTCTATATTTCACAAGTTAGAACTTCATACCTCGTGCGATTTCCCCCAAACTTTGAAGGATCGACTAGGAGGTCAATTAATCGTCAGATTTCGAATTTGAGACGATTCCTACAAGTTTATACATGTTTTTCCCAAATTCCTAGAATTAAGATTTTTACAAAAATTGGCCAAACATGGCCTAAGTAGTGTAATGACCCGGAAAATTAGGAACAATATTAAAATTTATTATTTCTTTTTTTTTGTCAAAGAAAAATACCAGTTTTGGAATTTTGCAGTATGAATTTACCTGTGTGTGTGCGTGGGAGCATGAGCTCAACCTCATGGGAAGATCTCCCATATGAAACTTGGAGACCACATATATTTTTTTGGTGCACAGTGTGTGCATGTGAGTTGTGCGTGAGTGTCTAGTGTGTGGGTGAATGTGTAGTGTGTGTTTTAGAGTAGGGACCAAGCAATCCATTTCTATATATATACACACATTAACCACTACATCACTCACACAAACTCTCAGCCTCTCTCTCAACACTCTACTGTCCCTCTATTCTCCCTCAATCTCGGCTAAACACACACAAACATATATAGACAGTCAGATATATATATATATATATTCAAGGAAATTTGGAAGTAAAGCTTTGGATTATTGGTTTTCTATTTGTATCTTTCAGCAATTCAATTGGGTAAGCTTCCTTTGGTAAATTCTTTGATGATTAAGTTTACATAAATTGTGTTATAGATATATGTATATAGATATATATTGAATTTCATTTATATATATCGTTAAGGGTCTGAAAATAGCGAACAGAAAAACAGTCACAGAAATGTGATTTCTTTATATCAAATGAAAGGTCTCGATCCCACGAGGCTGTGTTTTAAATTTCAAAAGCTAATTCATAGCAGTTGCGACGAACGGTCAAATTAAAGTTTTGTCACCATTCGGTTTTTCGATAAAATCAAGAGCTATGTTTTGATTCTTGAAAATCTGATTTCATATTTGAAATCTACACAGAAAAAGGAAGAGATTCGTATATTGGAAGTCTATTTTTGATTAAGTTTTCAAACTGGGTAAAATTTAGCCTTTAATTTCAAAACAGGGGAAGAAATGAGGAAGAAGACGATTCTGTTACATCTCGCGCGCGCGACCCGCGCGAGCGAGGGGTCGCGCGAGCGGCCCGCGCGCGCGACCAGGCTATTTTTGAAAACTGTTTTTAATTAAACACGTGACCCTTCTGAACACTTTCCGCGCGAGCGACCCGCGCGAGCGAGGCCTCGCGCGAGCGGTCCGCGCGAGCGAGGTCCCGCGCGAGCGGCCCGCGCTCGCGACCTCGGGCAGTTTAGTAAAATCTCTTGTTTTGTTGTACTTGAGTCTGTTATGAGCTAAGGGGACTTGTACCCTATGCTTTAAGAGTTGTACTTTGCATTTGTAGTAGTTGTACTTATGCTTAGAGGTGTTGTACCTCACTGATATACGCGCATTATTGTATATCGAGATTTGTAACAGATTGAGCAGTTCCGGTTTCTATTCTGATTAATTATTCAGGCTATCCTCGGTGAACGGTAGTTCCGTATAACCCTCAATAAAGTTATATAACATGTTAACAGTGTACTTACATGTTTACTTGAGCTGTGATGCTTTAAGTGTTTCCTTGAGTTGCTGTGCCTTAAGTGGTTACTTGAGTTCCTATGTGTTTACTTGAATGATTTCAGCATGTCTATTGTGTTGCTTTAAATTAAAAGCATGGATTGATAATCTGCCTTATGAAATATTGAATATGTCTGGATGCTTAGAGCTCGCATATGTCATAACATTTCATAAGCATGCATGATCACGAAAATCACGAAAATGATTTTGGGATGAAAGACCTTAAAGGCTTTCGATTTTGAAAAAAAGGGAAGGTCTTAGAGACTTCCAGGTTTTGAAAAGGGAAGACCTTAGAGGCTTCCATGCATAAAACCCTCTAGGAGGGATTTTGTTTTGAAAAGATAGAAATCCCGGATTTGTGGGTAGGCATGTGAGATGGGTACCACTAGGAACTCGAATTGCGGGATGTGATGCAAGAAACCCCCGTAACGGTAAAGGCTAGGCCTCCGTGTAATTCGTAAGGCCCAAAGTCCCGCACGTTTGAGGCTAGGCCTACGTGGACGGGAAGCCCATGGTCCGGGTAATGATAATGACGATTGAGGGTGAGTGTTTGAAAAGGCATGAAAATGGTTTTCATGCATTGACATTGGCATTCATTGCACTCATGCATGATATATAACAGATGTTATTGTGCGGTTATATAACTATACGAGCCTTTTTGGCTTATGGACTATCAAACATTTCCTTTTCAGGTGATATAGATAAGGGTAAGGCTCCCAAGATTTGATGAACTTCCGCTTTGTTTGAAGGTCGAGTTTATGGGATTTTAATTTAATGATGGTTCAAAGAGCATGTTATGATTTAATTGGACAAGTGTTAGTCCACCCGCTTTAAATAGCATGATAGTTTAACTCTGATTTTTTTCGTTGCTTATCTTGAAAACGATTTGTTTCAAGAAAGAATAGTTTTCAAATGAAAACCTGATTTTTGTGTTTTTTTTTAAATGATGAATATAATTTTCAAGCCGGAGTAGAGTTGACTAGTGAAGATCCCGTTTAGGGAAGAAATTGTGAGATCATGATACTTTGTATTAATAAAAAACCTTGGGTTTTTATTTTAAGAGTTTCTGAAGCTTGAGAAAAAGGAAAATCATTGTATTACTTTTCAACAATGTGAAACCAAGTTTGAGTTTCTATTTAAAGATTGTATTCTAAAGTTTATTTGATAAATGTTTATCAAATATATATATTTTCCGCTGCACTGTTGTTCATTTGATGAACCGATAAAGATTTTCTGTTAATGTCTTTAAATCGACATTCAAAGCTTTTCAAAAGATTAGTTTAATGCTTCCGCTATAGTTTTACTCAGATCCGTGAATCTTTAAAGATTTTGATTTCCTATCAAGGATTTGCAAAAAGGCTATTCTATGCTTCCGCAGTAACTCTCGGAGTCTAAGACTCGAGGCGTTGTAAAATGGTATCAAAGTTTTGAGGTTTAAAAATTTAAATGTTTTAGAGCTTTGAACTTTAAATGATTTTAAAGTTTAAACGTTTGTTTTCTAAAGAGAAAGTTTTTCAGATAAGCTTCGGGTCTAGGACTCACAGCATTACAATTGTGTTTAGTTCTTCCGCTCAATGTTAATTATTCTATTTTATTTTAGTTAGCACCCCCTCGCCTGCGGGACCCGTGCGGGACGGCGGGGCGGGGCGCTACAAGTAGTATCAAAACGTAGATCTTACCTTCACGAGTTCAAATCTAAAATCAGGAGAAAATCTAACGGACGAACGGTCGTCGTTTGTCGTCGCAAAGCCTGTTGGCTCCAATCTCCCTTTCTCCTCTCTCTAGATATTTTAGAAGGATTTGGATGAGAATGAATCTCATCCACCACTATTTATAGAAAAACTTTCTGGAAATTGCGTTTACCTCCCCACGAGTTCCTCAAACTTCTCATTAGCTCTCGAAACTTCGCACACGTCCATTTTATAACTTTACAAGTGAAAACTATAAATTTCAAAAGTTTTCGACTAGGTTTCGTTTGGGTCCAAAAATAACGTCCGAAACTATATTCTGTGGAATCTCTACACAACCTACCTTTTTAATTAACGTATCACTCACGTTCTCACCACAGTTCTTAAAATGATATACTAACGTATCCAAATACCTGAATTATACTACACAGGTATAATTACTATTCACAAGAATACTAGATAAAGTCAAATAATATTTAAATCATATAAATGCCATTTACTCATGCCCATGCAATATGAACTGCCATGTTCCCGTGTCCTCACTGACACCTTACCGTTGACTCACAGTCAACCTCATCACCATTATCAACTAACATTGATAACTCCCAAATTACAAATATGCATGATAAAATTATGAATTTCTGGGATGGGTGTGACATAAGGCCCACTTTCTCTACAAACTACCAATACACAATAAACTATTTATAACTCCGCTCTCCCTCTCAAATTTGAATTTATCTTCTTCCGTTTTTGGTCTTTCCATTCACAAAGTGAGTAAAACTCTATTAGTATATTCTAAATAAAAAGACAATGTCATTTCACTTGCCCAAGAAACACATGAAATGATTATATAATCTATTATAAATCCTCACCAATAGGCAACCAAGGTCTAGGAGCATCCACAATGGTGGAGGGTGGTGCCACAATTTAGGGTAAACAAAAGTTTTTGTCCTACAATGGTGTATTGTATACCACAACTTAAGGTAAAGTTAAGTTTGATAGGATAGTGGAACTTAAGTTTGAACTAAAGTCTAAATTTCTCCATTGTACGAGCAGGCGGTTTACAGAAAGTCATTTAAGAGGTAAACGGTGTACACAAAATCATTTCGGAGCCAAACGGTTTTCTCAAACCCATTTGATCTAATATTTTTTCTCTCTTTTTTTTTTGGAAGAAAAAGTTCTCAAAAGGTTGTGTGCCATCGTTTATTTCATTTTACCTAATTTTACCTCCGCCATTGTAGATGCCTAACCTATGCTGCATGTACAACCTTCCTTTTCCTGCCTCTTAACCTCTAATCTTTTTTCAATCAACTCATGGTCAGGCACAATATTCTTATTTTAATGTTTGAAAGGTGGTTTGTTAAGCGAATTGTTAGAGCATCTCCAATGGTGTTGATATTGTAGGGCAACTTAAATTTTTTACCCTACAAACTCATGCAACGGTGTGTTGTATATAGGAACTTACCAAGCTGTATGGTAGTGGAACTTAAGTTTAGCCTCCAGTTAATTTTTTTTACCATATAAACGAAATGTCTGAGGGTCTGCTTGCCCACTCTAGCATGTATTCCCTTTGTTGTTTGGGGTTTTTTATTTATTTATTTAGTGCACACTATGACGCAGTCGACACTGGCAATGTCAGACAGCAAAGCCTTTGCCAGCTAGGATTGTTTGTTTTTCTTTTTCTTTTCTTTTTTTTTTTAAGTGAAGAATTGACTAAAATATTTTTAAAAAAAAATTGGATCAAATGACATTCCCTTAGCCGATCCACCCTAGCCGGCTTTATTTTACACCACAGTGGGGTTTCTCTTTTCTGTATTGGAACTTAAGTTACATTTACCCTATAAGTGAGTACACCACTATAGATGCTCTGAATAGTTCATGCATATCCCTATCTATATCTATACTATTATATAAAAGATGCTAAAATAAATATTCGTTAGATGCCAAATTAATTTCGTTTTATTGGTCATTTTTTATTTCTAATTTGGTTATTTGGTAATTTCATATCAATCAATCTACATCAAGCTACCTATTGGATAGTAACTTAAGGTTTGTTTGTCAAGGCTTCTTTGAACCTTAAGACATCTTTTAGGGAATCTTTAAATTACCTAACAAGCCTTAGATTACTTTTGTAAATTAATGTTTATTTGGCAAGGCTTGTTTGAGCCTTAAGGAAACTTTTGAGGAATCTTTGAATTACCAAACAAGCCTTAAGTCACTTTTATAAACAAGTCTTAGGTTACTTTTGAAATTTAAGGCTTGTTTGAGCCTCAAGACAACTTTTAAGTAATCCTATAATTACCAAACAAGCCTTAAGTTACTTTTGTAAATTATCTTTTTGTATATATGTGCGTGTGTGTGTGTATGTGTGTTTTTTTTACACACACACACACACAATAATAAAATAAAACCAGAATTTATTACTTACTTGTGGTGAACCACAATTGCAGAGTAGCAACAGAGGAGAGAGGAAGGGGATACAAAGAGGAGAGGGAGAAGAACGAGATGCCCTTCAACATGTCTGAGGGTCATCTTAAAAACAAATAAAAAGTCTACAGTACTTCAGACAGGTTACTGTAGATGAACAATAAAAAGTAAAAAAGACAAAAACGCGTGTCCTCGGTTGTTGGATTCGTCCAAATCGCCTTTTACTTTAATAATTCCCAAAATCGCTGGTATACCAAACTGTGGGCAGAACCTATGGGTGGGATGAACGTCATTGCATGCATCACTGAATGGAATGCGTCACTGCATGCGTCACTGAGAAATTATTCCAGCTTACTGTTAGGCTTGCTGGATTGTGATGCCATGGCATTCATGGCATCAAACAGGTCTTCCATAATTGGCACCTGACTGGATATGGACGCTGTATCCATATCTTCTTCAACTTCATAAGGGTCTTGGGCTTCTCCAGCTAAGCATCCAAAGGCATTTGTCTGTATGGCTTGGGATGACTGACCCTGATGCTTAGTCTGGCTTGAGATAGCCTGACTATCTCCTTTAGAAACATGTGAGGCTAAGAATTGCTCCTTAAGAGCTTCCATAACCTTAACATAGATTTCATCCTTAGAGAGGAGTGGGTATTTCCCCCTAATGGAAGTGAAAAGGAGTTCAAACATGTTTAAATGAGAGGATAATTGTGAAGCTTTTTGCATAAATTCAGCAGCTTTTTGTTTTTCATTATCCTCAAAACTTCTAATATAATTTTTAACAGCAGGCTGGATTTTGGAGAGTGCATTTTCAATGTCAAATCCAGGCCACCATTTCACCCAAAAAGTTCTTTGGAGAATAGGAATTTTAAGAGAATCTTCGGAAAGAATAATATCCCATTTCCAGATCTAAACAAGTCTGAATTCAGCAAAGAAGAATAAAGTGTTTCTTCCAATTGGGATATTGGTAAGAGATTTTCCTCGGAGAATAGGATGATGATCATACCAGACTGTAAAATAGTCTAGAATTTCTCGAGGAACAATTCCAATTTCTGGACCCATCTTATCCCACCAATGGAAAAACCAATTGGGAAAGCTGTTAAGGCCAGATTTTAAAATTTGATCATTGATCACAAAAAGCCAAGTATGACTCCGTGTAGGATTTTTATAAAGAAAAGCTTTATTCCAAGCCTCTAAATAATCTCAGTAATTATAAGTTGCTCCATTAATTTTTAAAGTCCTGGCTTGAGCAGGATTGAGACCCCACTGATTAGCATGAAGAACTTTAATAATATAACACTTAGAATGTGTTATAGGAGTCTTTTTATCAGTCTGGACAACATGGAAATGCTCAATTTGAACAGAACCGGTTTCCAAAAGAATTGCTTCATATGCAAATCTAGGCTTAGATTCTTGGGTCATCCAATTATGCATGTTAAGAAATCTTTCTTTAAATCTCCAAGCATCTAATTCATCTATGTCTTCTTTAGAAAATTTTTCTAAAACAAGGAAAGTTTCCAAAAATTGTTTTTGATTGAAAACAACATCTTGAATTAGAATGTCCTTGGCAGAGGGTTTCTGCTGAGGACCAGCCTTGTTTGGCTGATTGGACCCTTTATTCGGGGTGGAACCCTTTTGTGGGTTCTGTTGCTGGCCCTTTCCTTTGTTGGGACGCCGTTGGGGAAATTGAAATCCTCCTTTATCCGGAGGTTGCATCCTGTTTTTCCTGCAAAAATTCTCTAGTTAGAAAATCTGGTAAAGAATTTTGATCTCCTTTAATATACTCAATCTGGAAATCAAAAGCAGATAAATCAGACTGCCATCTAGCTAAAATTTGCTTAGAAACAAGATTTTTAACATCCTGTTTCAAGATATGTTTGGCAGCACTGTAATCTATTCTGAGAAGAAATGCTTGGTTAAGTAGATCATCCTGAAATTTAGTGACACACTTAATAATAGAAAACATTTCTTTTTTAATAGTAGAGTAATTTTTCGAAGAACCTTTCCAAATGCCAGAAGTAAAACGTAATAGTTCTTCTTGATTGGTCTTTGGATTCTTTTGTTTGAGAATTCTTCCATAACCAATATCCGAAGCATCAGTTTCAACAATTTTGTCCCATTGGGGATTTGCTAATCCGAGACATGGTAGTTGTTTTACTCTAAGCTTGATTCTCTGAACTGCTTTAGTATGTTCAGATGTCCATGGTAAAGGATTCTTTTTAAGCCTTTGGTGCAGTAGAGCACAGTCATGGGCAAGTTTATGATAATGATTTCCTATATAATTAAGACTACCCCAAAACCTTTGTAATTGGGTTTTGTCCTTTAATTCATCTGGAAATTTAGAAGCAAATTCTATACTTCTATCAATGGGAATAATCTTCCCTTTATTAATATTAAAGCCTAAGAATCTGATCTGTGTTTTGAAAAGATCCATCTTTTGGACTGAAAGAACAAGACCATTATGAATAATAATGTCTTTTAGGGTTTTAAGATGTTTAAAATGCTGATCAATAGATGATGAAAAAACAAAAATATCATCTATGTAAACCAAACAGAAATCTGAGAAGGGATTAAAAATCTCATTCATAATATTTTGAAATTCTGATGGAGCATTTTTTAATCCAAATGGCATGACATTCCATTCATAGTGTCCAAAGGGAACTGTGAATGCTGTCTTATATCTATCTTCTTCTGTAATCTGGATTTGCCAATATCCAGATTTTAAATCAAATTTTGAGAAGATAGAGGCATTATATAATCTATCCAACAAATCTTTTTTGTTCGGGATAGGATATCTAATCCATTGTAAGGCATCATTTATTGGCTTGTAATTAACCACTAATCTGGGTCTGCCTCTTTCTATTTCAGCATTTTTATTGACATAGAAAGCAGTACAGCTCCAAGGAGAATAACTTTTCCTTATGAGCTTTTTATCTAAAAGACTTTGTATTTATTTTTTACAAAGTTCTAGAAATACTGTATTCATCTGGCTGGGTCTAGCCTTGGTATGAATCTGAGATCTTTCATCAAAATTAGACTTATAGGGGAGAGAAACCATATGTTTCTTCCTTGTCCAAAAAGCACTAGGAATCTCACTGCAAACTTGATGTTGAAATTCCTTTTTCAAATTTTCAATTTTTCTAGAGATATTTGGCATCTTTAATTGATGCTCAATTTGCATGACTCTAGTCTCATCTAGTAAAAATTCATGGTGTCTTTCTTTAAGATCTAAAAGATTTATTTCATTGATAATCCTTTCTTCTGGTTCTCTAAGAAAATGGAAAACCAGATCAAAACCTTGAAAAGAAGCAGTAATGCCAGTAGAATCTACTTTGAGGGGCATTAAGAGTTTTAAGAAATGAGTTACCAAGATTACTTGCTGCTGTAAATCTTGCACAAGTAAAAAGGTGGAAGGTATACAAACTCCTTCATTACAAACAAAAACATCAGAAAGTTTATATGGAATTTTCATTTTGCTTCCACTAGCTGATGTTAAAGACTGCATAGTTTTTTCAAAATATTTAGTAGGAACTATGCCTTCTTGAATGCAGTTTAAATCTACACCACTATCAATTAATGCAATAGCATTAATATGATATTCTTCATGGATAACCAGGTTAATCCTGACATACCATTTTTGAAAAATAACTTTATTTAATATATGTAAATATTGGTCTCCTGTTCTATCTGGAGATTCTTCAATATTAGGAATATTTTCTCCTATACTGATAGAAGAACTAGAAATATTGATATTATCAATTTTCTCTTCCATTTTTGAAAATGCTATTTGGAGATCCTTTATGTCGGATTTAACCAAATTTATCTCATGTTTTAAATCTTGAATAGTAATGGATTTTTCAACATTTTCCATTCTATTAAAAACTTCCTGAATACTATATTGCCTAAAAGCATACTCTTTTTTCTCAGGAGTTTTTCTAGTATGATTTATACATAATTGTATTACTCTCACCTTTAGTTCAGGATCAGTAATATTGTCAATTATGTTAAGCACCTCACTATGTTCAGCAGTAAGAACATTAAGAGTAAGACCATTCATGATGGCAATAGACTTCCAATAATCTGCTTCTTGGCAGCCATTAGAGCAAGATGGGTGGTCTATTGCTTCCTCTTGGGAATAGAAACCATCATCTTCTTCTTCAGAGATTTCTGGAGAAGTATTTAATAAAATTTTAAAAAGTTGGGCTTTAAGGCCTTCATCAATTTGTAATTCTGCTAATTTCTTTTTGCTAGTACATTTATTGGCCAGATGTCCTACCTTTTCCACATTTCCAGCAAACCCTGTAGTCCATTTAGTAGGTCTTTTCCTGGTTGGATTATTGTTCTTGGGAGGTGGTCTAGTATTTCGAGGGGTAGATTAGTATTCCTTCTACTAGAATTAGTAATTCTTCTTCTAGTAGGTTTATTTTGATATCCCTGCTTTTTCTTTTTAGGAATGACAGGCATATCATAACCCCATTGTTTACAAAAATCTCCTAGTTCTTGTTTACGAGTAAGATTTTGTTTTTGCATTTGATATTGCAATTTCATATCATTGCAAATACTTAAGCCAACTTGGGTACAAACGCTTTGTATGGACCCGTAATTTAAACTATTGTATGGGATATTATATCCATCATACTGATCTCGAAGTTTTTGTCTAACTTTCTCAGCAAAAATTTGAGGAAGACCATCTATGAAACGGGCTTTCCAGAATTCATTATCTGCATCTGCACGTTGCATAACTCTGGAAATAAATATATCTTTATACCATCGATAATGGGTTAAAGATGGACATCTAAGATTCATTACGAGTTCTCTTCCTCTTTCAGTCCTTTGAGGATTACTACCAATAAAATGGGTAATAATAGTCTGGACTAAAGTGACAACAGCATCGGGCTGCAGAGTAGGTTGCCCATTAACTGTTTCAACTTTAACTTTATCTAAAATCTCAGCTCTCTGAGGATTAGTAAGATAATTATCCCACCATCCTTTAAGGCATCCAGAAAAGCCGTTTGTGATAATAATAGCAGTATCTTTTTCTGAATTATCACAATATTTACTCATTGAAGCCCACATGAGCATCCGATGAACAATTTGAAAAATTTGATACTCTGAGCAACCATCTATGTTCCATTCTACAACCATCTATTTTGGTATCAGAGCCATGTGTGGCTAAATTCCTGAGGCTACTATGGTATATACTATAACATTATTATGAATATCTGACTTAAATTATTATGATAATTCTTTGGGGGTTTGTGTATTCCGTTAGTCGCTTGGGCCTGTTTTGCCAAAGGGAATGGCTGTCTTGGCTATAGTTGACTGGAAATTAACTCTATAAGAATTGTCATAAGAATTTATTAAGAAATTTATAATATGTGATATAGTATATATCAAAGTAGTCTCATCTTGGACATGTTCAAAAGAACATCCAAGTTTGGACCTGGATCTACATCAAGATCCAGATCTAATGTTATTAATACAGAACTTGTTGCATTTGACCAAACGGAACAATTAAACCAATGGACAATTCCATCTATTTCTACTAAACAAATATATAAGAGTGGTACTTTCTCTCTTATATCTCAAGATCATGTTAAAACTATTGAACATGACATTGTTCTTGATAACAATGAACAAACTCTTAGACTTTTATGTTTACGAGATATTGAAAAATGTCTTGAAAAATATCATTATATCCATATTGGATGTATTCAAGTAGCATTTAAGCCTCTTACTTTATTAGGTCTTAATGCCACTATTCTTGCTTATTTAAGAGATGCTAAATGTAAAGATTTTGTCCCATCTCTTATGAGTATTATACAGACAAGTTTGTGTCATGGTCCAGTATATTTTGATGTTTATCCTAACCTGACACTCTCTTTAAAAAATAAAAACCTGTTTGAAGCTACTACTTTAAAAATTCAAACAGATGGATATAATTACCTTCCAGGTACCAGTACTGTTAATACTACATACATGATATATTACAAAGTTATGAATACTTTATGTCATAATGCTATACTAAAAAGTATTCCAGGGAAAACAGTAGCAATAGACAGTAATTGTCTTACTACTAATATTGCTACTCCCAGATTAATTAAATGGGAAGAAATAAAATTTCCAACGGATTGGACTTTACCTAATGCAGTTCCACCTGCACCAGTCCCTCTTTCTCAATTAGATCAAATCATCCAATCCAAGGATGGTGATATTGAAGTTTCTTTTATTCCTAATAAATTTAGTAAATTATCTTTAAGTAGGAGTAATTCTGTGAGAAGTTTTAATACTGCTCCTTCAAAACTTCCTTATACAGTTTCTTTTCCTTCTTCATCAAGACAGTTTATGTCTGACCAACCCAGGCCAAACATGGATCTTGAACATCTTCAAAATATGGAGAGAGAAAATGTTTTAAAAGGATTCACAAACTCAAATAACCAAATCCCTCAAGGAGTTTATGGTCCAGAAGAAATTAAAGAGAATAAAGAAAAAAGAGATCCTTTTGATCCCTCTTATTCTCATGACGATACGTCTATGTATGTTTAATGGATTTTAGTCCAGATTCTTTTTTAAGACATGCTATTAATAGAGATTTTTTGTCGGAGAAAAACCTTGAGTTCCGACAAGAATATTTTAAAATTTTCACTAAAAAAGATTTAGATCTAATAAAAGATTTATATTATAAAGATCTAAATCAACAACTGACTATTATTTGGTTTGTTGATTGGTTTAACAAATGGTTTCCTACCCAAAAGGTATTGAATACCATTAGTTTATCCAAATGGAGATTACATGGGGATAAAGGATTTGTGGAAAGTCTACATCCTCCTCCTTTACACATAAATTTTAGAGCTAGTGATAAAGAGCTCGAAGCTGTGGCTTATTTACATAAGCCTAATGCTGCAAATGATTTTACCAATTCTCATATTGCTCATCAAAATAATTGGACTAATCGTTCCATAATATCTATGGAAAACCAATTATTGAGAATTGAAGAAAAATTACAAAATCAGGAGAAATATATTAAAAATCTTGTTAAAGCTGAAGTTAACTCTAGCACTTCATTTTTTGAAGCTACTACTTTTAAACCTCCTATGAAACCTGAGAATTTCAGAACTAAGAATAAAAAGGAGGAAAAAGAGTTTATTGAGCTTCTTTCAAAAAGGTTTACAAACATTTCTTTAAGTGACAAAACTGAAAAGAAACTTAAAGGACTTGTGATAGCAGAGAAAAATCCCTCTGTTAATGTTTTAACAAAACCCTCTTCCAACTCTTTTGAAAATATTAATGAAGAAGAGGAAACCGAACAGGGTGAAGAAGTAGTGGAAAATGAAGAATTTTTAGAAAATTTTCAAATTGCTGAAAATAATTTTAAAGAAAACTCTCCACTACAAGTTAACAAAATTAGATATGAGACACTTCCTCATTATTATCATAGACCTACACCTCAAGATCTCCTTTTTGAAGAAACTGGTTACAAAATCCAGTCTACTTATATTGGGAGAGAGGTTGTAGAATGGAACATAGATGGTTGCTCAGAGTATCAAAATTTTGAAATTGTTCATCGGATGCTCATGTGGGCTTCAATGAGTAAATATTGTGATAATTCAGAAAAAGATACTACTATTATTATCACAAACGGCTTTTCTGGATGTCTTAAAGGATGGTGGGATAATTATCTTACTAATCCTCAGAGAGCTGAGATTTTGGATAACGTTAAAGTTGAAACAGTTAATGGGCAACCTACTCTGCAGCCCGATGCTGTTGTCACTTTAGTCCAGACTATTATTACCCATTTTATTGGTAGTAATCCTCAAAGGACTGAAAGAGGAAGAGAACTCTTAATGAATCTTAGATGTCCATCTTTAACCCATTATCGATAGTATAAAGATATATTTATTTCCAGAGTTATGCAACATGCAGATGCAGATAATGAATTCTGGAAAGCCCGTTTCATAGATGGTCTTCCTCAAATTTTTGCTGAGAAAGTTAGACAAAAACTTAGAGATCAGTATGATGGATATAATATCCCATACAATAGTTTAAATTACGGGTCCATACAAAGCGTTTGTACCCAAGTTGGCTTAAGTATTTGCAATGATATAAAATTGCAATATCAAATGCAAAAACAAAATCTTACTAGTAAACAAGAACTAGGAGATTTTTGTAAACAATGGGGTTATGATATGCCTGTCATTCCTAAAAAGAAAAAGCAGGGATATCAAAATAAACCTACTAGAAGAAGAATTACTAATTCTAGTAGAAGGAATACTAATCTACCCCTCGAAATACTAGACCACCTCCCAAGAACAATAATCCAACCAGGAAAAGACCTGCTAAAGGGACTACAGGGTTTGCTGGAAATGTGGAAAGGTAGGACATCTGGCCAATAAATGTACTAGCAAAAAGAAATTAGCAGAATTACAAATTGATGAAGGCCTTAAAGCCCAACTTTGTAAAATTTTATTAAATACTTCTCCAGAAATCTCTGAAGAAGAAGATGATGGTTTCTATTCCCAAGAGGAAGCAGTAGACCACCCATCTTGCTCTAATGGCTGCCAAGAAGCAGATTATTGGAAGTCTATTGCCACCATGATTGGTCTTACTCTTAATGTTCTTACTGCTGAACATAGTGAGATGCTTAACATAATTGACAATATTACTGATCCTGAACTAAAGGTGAGAGTAATACAATTATGTATAAATCATACTAGAAAAACTCCTGAGAAAAAAGAGTATGCTTTTAGGCAATATAGTATTCAGGAAGTTTTTAATAGAATGGAAAATGTTGAAAAACCCATTACTATTCAAGATTTAAAACATGAGATAAATTTGGTTAAATCCGACATAAAGGATCTCCAAATAGCATTTTCAAAAATGGAAGAGAAAATTGATAATATCAATATTTCTAGTTCTTCTATCAGTATAGGAGAAAATATTCATAATATTGAAGAATCTCCAGATAGAACAGGAGACCAATATTTACATATATTAAATAAAGTTATTTTTCAAAAATGGTATGTCAGGATTAACCTGGTTATCCATGAAGAATATCATATTAATGCTATTGCATTAATTGATAGTGGAGCAGATTTAAACTGCATTCAAGAAGGCATAGTTCCTACTAAATATTTTGAAAAAACTATGCAGTCTTTAACATCAGCTAGTGGAAGCAAAATGAAAATTCCATATAAACTTTCTGATGTTTTTGTTTGTAATGAAGGAGTTTGTATACCTTCCACCTTTTTACTTGTGAAAGATTTACAGCAGCAAGTAATCTTGGGAACTCCTTTCTTAAAACTCTTAATGCCCCTCAAAGTAGATTCTACTGGCATTACTGCTTCTTTTCAAGGTTTTGATCTGGTTTTCCATTTTCTTAGAGAACCAGAAGAAAGGATTATCAATGAAATAAATCTTTAGATCTTAAAGAAAGACACCTTGAATTTTTACTAGATGAGACTAGAGTCATGCAAATTGAGCATCAATTAAAGATGCCAAATATCTCTAGAAAAATTGAAAATTTGAAAAAGGAATTTCAACATCAAGTTTGCAGTGAGATTCCTAGTGCTTTTTGGACAAGGAAAAAACATATGGTTTCTCTCCCCTATAAGTCTGATTTTGATGAAAGATCTTAGATTCATACCAAGGCTAGACCCAGCCAGATGAATACAGTATTTCTAGAACTTTGTAAAAAATAAATACAAAGTCTTTTAGATAAAAAGCTCATAAGGAAAAGTTATTCTCCTTGGAGCTGTACTGCTTTCTATGTCAATAAAAATGCTGAAATAGAAAGAGGCAGACCCAGATTAGTGGTTAATTACAAGCCAATAAATGATGCCTTACAATGGATTAGATATCCTATCCCGAACAAAAAAGATTTGCTGGATAGATTATATAATGCCTCTATCTTCTCAAAATTTGATTTAAAATCTGGATATTGGCAAATCCAGATTAAAGAAGAAGATAGATATAAGACAACATTCACAGTTCCCTTTGGACACTATGAATGGAATGTCATGCCATTTGGATTAAAAAATGCTCCATCAGAATTTCAAAATATTATGAATGAGATTTTTAATCCCTTCTCAGATTTCTGTTTGGTTTACATAGATGATATTCTTGTTTTTCATCATCTATTGATCAGTATTTTAAACATCTTAAAACCCTAAAAGACATTATTATTCATAATGGTCTTGTTCTTTCAGCCCAAAAGATGGATCTTTTCAAAACACAGATCAGATTCTTAGGCTTTAATATTAATAAAGGAAAGATTATTCCCATTGATAGAAGTATAGAATTTGCTTCTAAATTTCCAGATGAATTAAAGGACAAAACCCAATTACAAAGGTTTTTGGGTAGTCTTAATTATATAGGAAATCATTATCATAAACTTGCCCATGACTGTGCTCTACTGCACCAAAGGCTTAAAAAGAATCCTTTACCATTAACATCTGAACATACTAAAGCAGTTCAGAGAATCAAGCTTAGAGTAAAACAATTACCATGTCTCGGATTAGCAAATCCCCAATGGGACAAAATTGTTGAAACTGATGCTTCAGATATTGGTTATGGAGGAATTCTCATACAAAAGAATCCAAAGACCAATCAAGAAGAACTATTACGTTTTACTTCTGGCATTTGGAAAGGTTCTTCGAAAAATTACTCTACTATTAAAAAAGAAATGTTTTCTATTGTTAAGTGTGTCACTAAATTTCAGGATGATCTACTTAACCAAGCATTTCTTCTCAGAATAGATTGCAGTGCTGCCAAACATATCTTGAAACAGGATGTTAAAAATCTTGTTTCCAAGCAAATTTTAGCTAGATGGCAGTCTGATTTATCTGCTTTTGATTTCCAGATTGAGTATATTAAAGGAGATCAAAATTCTTTACCAGATTTTCTAACTAGAGAATTTTTGCAGGAAAAACAGGATGCAACCTCCGGATAAAGGAGGATTTCAATTTCCCCAACGGCGTCCCAACAAAGGAAAGGGCCAGCAACAGAACCCACAAAAGGGTTCCACCCCGAATAAAGGGTCCAATCAGCCAAACAAGGCTGGTCCTCAGCAGAAACCCTCTGCCAAGGACATTCTAATTCAAGATGCTGTTTTCAATCAAAAACAATTTTTGGAAACTTTCCTTGTTTTAGAAAAATTTTCTAAAGAAGACATAGATGAATTAGATGCTTGGAGATTTAAAGAAAGATTTCTTAACATGCATAATTGGATGACCCAAGAATCTAAGCCTAGATTTGCATATGAAGCAATTCTTTTGGAAACCGGTTCTGTTCAAATTGAGCATTTCCATGTTGTCCAGACTGATAAAAAGACTCCTATAACACATTCTAAGTGTTATATTATTAAAGTTCTTCATGCTAATCAGTGGGGTCTCAATCCTGCTCAAGCCAGGACTTTAAAAATTAATGGAGCAACTTATAATTACTGAGATTATTTAGAGGCTTGGAATAAAGCTTTTCTTTATAAAAATCCTACACGGAGTCATACTTGGCTTTTTGTGATCAATGATCAAATTTTAAAATCTGGCCTTAACAGCTTTCCCAATTGGTTTTTCCATTGGTGGGATAAGATGGGTTTTGAAATTGGAATTGTTCCTCGAGAAATTCTAGACTATTTTACAGTCTGGTATGATCATCATCCTATTCTCCGAGGAAAATCTCTTACCAATATCCCAATTGGAAGAAACACTTTATTCTTCTTTGCTGAATTCAGACTTGTTTGGATCTGGAAATGGGATATTATTCTTTCCGAAGATTCTCTTAAAATTCCTATTCTCCAAAGAACTTTTTGGGTGAAATGGTGGCCTGGATTTGACATTGAAAATGCACTCTCCAAAATCCAGCCTGCTGTTAAAAATTATATTAGAAGTTTTGAGGATAATGAAAAACAAAAAGCTGCTGAATTTATGCAAAAAGCTTCACAATTATCCTCTCATTTAAACATGTTTGAACTCCTTTTCACTTCCATTAGGGGGAAATACCCACTCCTCTCTAAGGATGAAATCTATGTTAAGGTTATGGAAGCTCTTAAGGAGCAATTCTTAGCCTCACGTGTTTCTAAAGGAGATAGTCAGGCTATCTCAAGCCAGACTAAGCATCAGGGTCAGTCATCCCAAGCCATACAGACAAATGCCTTTGGATGCTTAGCTGGAGAAGCCCGAGACCCTTATGAAGATGAAGAAGATATGGATACAACGTCCATATCCAGTCAGGTGTCAATTATGGAAGACCTGTTTGATGCCATGATTGCCACGGCATCACAATCCAGCAAGCCTAACAGTAAGCTAGAATAAATTCTCAGTGACGCATGCAGTGGCGCATGCAGTGACGCATTCCATTCAGTGACGCATGCAATGACGTTCATCCCACCCACAGGTTTTGCCCACAGTTTGGTATACCAGCGGTTTTGGGAATTATTAAAGTAAAAGGTGATTTGGACGAATCCAACAACCGAGGACACGCTTTTTCGTCTTTTTTACTTTTTATTGTTCATCTACAGTAACCTGTCTGAAGCACTGTAGACTTTTTATTTGTTTTTAAGATGACCTTCATACATGTTGAAGGGCATCTCGTTCTTCTCCCTCTCCTCTTTGTATCCCCTTCCTCTCTCCTCTGTTGCTACTCTGCAATTGTGGTTCACCACAAGTAAGTAATAAATTCTGGTTTTATTTTATTATTTCGATCCTTACTTTATTTCTTTTTACACACACACACACGCACATGTATACATACTATAATGTATTATTATTATTATTATTTATGTATTTAAAGTGTGTACATCTAAATTGAATTACCAAATTACCTTTTTGTTAAATAGAATTATCAAATTACCCTTTTACTTTTTGTAATTACCCTTGGGTGTATATATACATATATTATTAAAATTACCATTTTGCCTTTTGTAAAGTACCCTTTTGTCAAAGTTTAAAGTGTGTATAATTATCAATTAAATAACCAAATTACCATTTTGTTAAATTGAATAACCAAATTACCATTTTGTTAAATTGAATTACCAAATTACCCTTTTATTTTTTGTAAATTACCCTTATATATAGATATATGTATATATACCTATTATAATTTATTATTATTATTATTTCGTTATTTAAAGTGTGTAAAATTATAAAGTGATTTATCAAATTACCCTTTTTCCTTTTGTAAACTACCATTGTGTGCATATATATATACATATATTATTTTATTATATTATATATATTGAATATATTATATACTAAAATTGAATAAAAGTGTGTACAATTATAAATTGAATAGCCAAATTACTCTTATGCCTTATGCAAATTACCCTTTTATTTCTATACCTTAAAGAAAGAGGTTAAAGTTTAAAGTGTTTACAATTATAAATTCCCGTTTATTAAATTGAATTACCAAAAACCCTTTTATTATATTATGATATATATATATATATTTAATAATCTTATTACCCTTATACCTTTTACAAGTTACCATTTTGTTAAATCGAATTATCAAATTATCATTTTGTTTTTCATAAATTACCCTTTTGTATATACGAGTCTCTGTGTGTGTATTTATATATATATATATATTATCTATATGCTAAAGAAAAGAGCATAAAAGTTTAAAGTATGTACAATTACAAATTGAATAATCAAATTACCCATAAGCCTTTTGCAAAATATTCTTTTCTTAAATCAAATTACCCTTTTAGCTTTTTATATTATCCTTTTTGTGTATATATATGTATATATTTATTATATATATGTGTGGACACCGGAAGTGGACCACTTCTTTTGTTTGAGATTGTTTTGAAAAGAAATTTGAATCAAAGAAAGAAAATAGGTCTGTTGAAAACAGATACAGAGTCGCCACTTGGTCTTCAGGGAACCAAGAAACCCAAATTTGACTCACCCAAATGGATAAAGGGCACCGGCCCTTCATAACCAAAGAACTTGGTTCGGGGTTTTGGTACGAGAGAGGAAGGAGCCTTTGTCGCGACTAAAACACCCTCTACTCGCCCCGTCTTTCGACGGGCCTCAATTAGCATCCAAATAATCATCTTATACTATGTATGGTTCGACAATTAATACTATGGAAGTATATTACATTGCATAAGAAACTTGAAAATGGAAGATCTAAAGATAAAATATCATTCATAAGATCTAAGTCAAATATCACACAATGTAAAGTGAAAGATCACACAAATAAACCTAGGAAAAATCGTCTAATCATATATCAATTAATCAAGTTTTCCTAATCTAAAAAGGGGGGACATGAATTGTTCTTGAAACAAATAAACAAAGAAATCAAAATATGCTTAACAAGCTAGTATGATGCATGTTATTCTTTGAGAAAAGAAGATCTCTCAATCCCCGGGACGGATGAGAAAGGATGATTAGATCAAAGGGGAAGCATGAATGTGTGATCAAGTTCATTCCTTATAATCTCCCTGGATTAAGAGTTACAAAAACCCCAAATCTTGCATGAATGCAATGTATGTATCTAAAATGTGCAAAGGTTGTAGTGTGTTTTGTGTACATGGATTTCTAGAATGACTTAGAAGTCTAAAATGTGTATGAATGAGTGAATGAAATTAACATGGGATGTGTACAAATGTAGTATGAACTACTTCCTAAGATATGAACTAATTTGGAATGCATATGAGCATCAAATCAAAGAATGAAAGTTGAAATGTACTTGCTGTGAATAGTGGACAGAACAGTAGCATGATCTTTTGGAATTTGAAAAGAGGGGTTAGGAATGTTTTCAATGCATGATTTTTTATGGAGATGTTCCTTATTGTGTCTAGAACACAACCCAAAAAGCCAATCCTTAATAACTATCACAGATTGAGAGAAATCATATAAACAACAGAGGTCACTCAGAAACAGAGTTCGTACTGTCGACTGAAATGTTGAAACATCTTAGAAAATGAAAAAGAATGATCTAGAGGCCCATTTTATACAGAAAGTTTCCTAAGACATTGAATTTTAAGGGAAAAATAAGTTAGGACCACCCCTTTTGGAAAAGTTTTCTGGAAAAGAGGTCGTAAGTTGACCTAGCTGCTGTGACAGCAAAAACAGAATGTTTGGAAGGAATGTTGGGACCCAAATGGACCATTTCCAAGTACTTCCAAGTCAAACCAAAAATCATGGGTGTTCTCCAATGAGTTAGGAAGACTTTCTAAGTGGCCTTGTATCCATATGTTGAGTATTGAGTTCAAGAAAAATCTTTGAACTCAACTCACTCACTGTTTTGACTCATTGTTTTGAAGATTTTGGAGAAAACAAGGTTTTGTTTCTTGAAACCAAATGAGAGGGATTGAGAGGGGTTTTGAAATAGATGTTTTGAAAGCACATTTTCAATACTCAATAAGGATTATAGCCACTTAAAATGTCAACATTAAACTCATCATCAAGAACCTCCAAGATTGTTGGAGAGATTTATTTTTATTTTTGAACATAACTTCAATACATTTCAAGAATACCTTGGAAGTATTGAGGTTATGATCATCATCTATCAAACATGTTTTTTTGAGGTCAAGAGCTACCATCCATAAGGATTCACTCACCCCAAACTTCATGTCATCACTTAGATAAGGAGAGATGAACATATATATAATCAAAGCAAGTAAATAAAGAAAAGAAAAAGAAATGAGATAAGGAGAGATGAACATATATATAATCAAAGCAAGTAAATAGCAATCAATAGATGATAATCAATGTGATTTTGGACTTGTAGCTTGGTGTTTCACTCATAGATTTTGACATTTGGACATGGAAGTAGCTTCCTATCTCATGAATGCTCAAGAATGAGGGTTGGAGTGGACTTTGAATGTGAAGTATATAGAAGGATGATGGAAGAAAACAAGAATAAAACTCACTTTCTTATGGAAAATCAATGGGAGAAGCTCCCTTTCTCTCTTCTAAACCTATCTCTATCTCTCTTCTTCTCTACAACTTTTCAAGCTTTGCACTTGGCCCCCCCAAAATGAAGAGCAATGGAGGGTTTAAATAGGCCAATTTGGGGTGGTTTTGGGGTTTTAGAAGTACTCCCATTGGTCCCAAACAACTGTGAACATAAAACTATGTCGTTTTGGCTTTCAATTAATCAAATTGGACCCCCAAAAAAATTACAAAAATGGACTCTGCGAGGATTGAGTGCCGCGGCGGCACTGGGCCAGTGCCGCGGCGGCAGTGCTCCTCTGAAGCCCAGAAAATTACGTTTAGGCCCCCAGAGGTTCCGATATTCGCGAAAAGGCCCTATTTCGTCCGAAATTCACAGAAAATGCATACGAACTCCAAATTGAGGTTGTGATATACCGTTGGAAAGTTAATGGAGTCCATAAAAAATAGTTCGGGGATAGGTCACTTTGAAAAGTTTTACGGTATTCGCGATAAAAGCCGATTTGATCGCCTTTTTCGCCTTTGGAAATTCATAATAAACTCGTTTTAAATCCGAAAATTATGTGCGATATACCGTCGGAAAGCTGTTGACCTCTAGTATCCATGAAAAATATTTGAAAATTGTCACGGTGCCCCGATTCTAAAGTCAAATTCCGGTCAAACTGGTCAAACCTGGGATTCCCGGGAAGTTCTGGAAACCTCCGGGAGTTCCCGGGAGCTGATGTTTTCGCTCGATTTTCTTTTAAAACTCATTTTAATACTTTTCTAATGATTCCGGTGAATTCGGACGATTTTGGTCAAACTTGGTCAAACTTGGTCAAACTCTGGTCAAACCTGGTCAAACCGGTCAACGGGGACTTTCGGGGAACTTCCGGGACTTCCGGGGGTCTCTGGGAGCTGACGATTTCATCCGGTTTTACTTAAAAACTCATTTTATCATTTTTCTTACGACATAGCATGTTTTCAGAACTTCGGGACCAAATCTGGGAGTTTTCGGGCTATCAGGGACATTTTGGTCAATCTGAACATTCTGAGAGATAGAGCTGACTTCCAGGAGTCCTTTTGAGTCTTTTACGATCATTGTGAACCACCAAGCTATGAGTCTCCTAAATATGATTGCCGACAAAATGGGGTGTCTACAATATGTTAAAGAAAAGAGCCTTAAATTGTAGGTTGATATCAATTAATATAGTTATTGTTAAACTATATTTTTCTAACACCCTCTTCATAATTAATGAAACTTATTTCTCTTTATTGTCCATGTTAAAAAATGTATACATTATATTTTTTTTCTACTAAATTCAACGCTCGTGCATTGCACGGCCATCTTCCTAGTGTTTAAAAAGTTTTACTTTACGGTTGAATTTGAAACTTTTGATTTTGACAATCTGTTTTGAGCCCGACTTCATAGGTCTTCCATTTCTTGGGCTAGACCAGTACTCCCTCTCTCAAACCCATTATATTTTCCAACATAGTAATCATTTGTCAGCCATTACATAACAACTTAATTACAATATATTTCTTTAGAATATTTTGTCTTATTTTGAGATGTTATTGGTTTATATTTAAAAGTGTGTCTATATGATCTAGGTTGACCAATCACACTTTAAAATAGAACAAAAGTACCAAAAGATACGCACTCAAGTCTTTTCTGTATGATATATAAGTCTATTGTTTGGACTGAACACTACATGATAATTTGCCTTTTTTTTTGGTCTAATGTCTCTAGCATTTTATCTAGATCTAGGTAACATTTTAGATAAATAAAGGGATAAATAGATTTCAGTCAACTTTTTGTATGAAATTTAAACGTCAGTCTACTACTTTTTAAAAATTAAAAAAAAAAAAACATCAACAATAGTTAAAAAAAAAAAAAAGAGTGTGTGTGTGTATGTGTGTGTGTGTGTGTGTGTGTTGGGGGGGGGGGGGGGGGGGGGCAAATTATACTTTAGTTCTTCAATTGAACTATACATAAACTAATTTTTTTTTCAATTGGGTCCTTGAACTTCAAAAATTCATTCAATCAGACCCAAATTCTAATACTGTTAGCTTAAATGATTAGAAATTGTTACGTACATTGCACGTAATGCTTACATGTCACATGTTAGGTTAAGATAAGCACGGGATATTGTGAATGGCCAAAAAAATTATGCGATTTTGGGTACGATTGAATGCGATTTTGGATCTAGTCGAATGTGTTTTCGAATTTAATTGAACGTGATTTTCGGATATGATTGAATGCAATTTTTCAGACTATTCACAATCTCCCGTATTTGTCTTTATCCTAACATGTGACAGGTAAGTATAACACGCAACATCTGTGACAATTTATAATAATTTAAGCTAACAGTGTCAGAATTTGTGTCTGATTGAATGAATTTTTGAAGTTCAAGGATTCAATTAAAAAAAAAAAGTTTATGGACCCAATTGAAAACAGGTGTATAGTTTAATGGACTAAAGTGTAATTTGCCATTAAAACAAATTAAAAAATCATCAAGAATTTTTTTTTTTAAAAAAAAACATCAACTTGTTAATAGTTATTTTGTATTTTAGTCGATTTTTTGTTTTCAACATTTTGAACTTGCACCAAAATATTTGAAGACTTACTCCCAATATTGTGAAGAGTTGCACTCGACTTTTAAACGGGTTGCTTTCTGCGTTTGAAAAAGTAGCTCTTAACGTTTCAAATAGTTGCTCCCACCTATATAAAGAGTCGCTCCAAAACGGCATGTAAAATTTTATAACTTTTTTATTTTATAATAAAAGTTGATATTTTTTTTAATTTAAAAAAAAATCACAGCAACAATCGAAGAAAAGAGTACTGTTATGTATCTCAAATTTGTGTTCCAATACAATGGACTTATAGAACTAAGCCTAATGATAAAGCAGGTCTAGGCCTGTGGTTTAAAGAAGCTATTCAGCCCAATTAACAATGTAGTCCACTAAGAGCATCCACAATAGTTTGGATGGTCCAACAATATAGCTTAAACTTAAGTTGTTTGTGCTACAATGGTGTAATTTATATCATAAATTTAAAGTTGGTAGAATAATTAAGCTTAAGGCTGTGGTTCATCTAAGTTCCTTGTGATACACACAAACGGTAGAAGGTCCACCGTTTCAATATCAAACGGTCAACCTATAATTGTTTAATACAAAACGGTAATGTGTTAACCGTTTTAACTTCAAATGATAACATTTGGTAATGCCACATGGTAATGCTACAAAAGGTAACGGTCATCACTTGACCGTTCGAACGCCACATGGTAATGCTTTAACTGTTTGATTTTAATTTCTTTGCACTGTTAACAACGATCCGTTTGGATCATCAAATGGTCGAATCTTTACTGTTTCATGCATTGCTACACCACTGTGAACCGCACATCTCTCGTACCACAATTTGACTTTAGGTTAAGCTAAGTTTATGATCACCATTGTGGATAGTCTAATTGAATCTATAGTCCAGATCTGAAACCTATGATTAAGTACCTATTTGTTGAGAGTCCGTTATGTTTATAATGACAATTTAGGCTTGAAAACTTAAATTTTTGATTCATACTATTTGGTTTTTTGTGGATCACAGGTCCGGGTGAACCCATGTATTTTAGGCGGAATTGTCAAAAATTATGTTAGTGTCAGAGTTTACTGCTTGTCTAAGAGGACCACAATAGATGTATGTGTGCATGTATAAGAAAATTTACGAAGCAAAAATCACTTCTACCATATAAAATTTTGTTTCCACTTGGAGCCAATTTGGGATAGTTTTGAAAATAAGAGGTTATTTCTTAACAAGGGAACAACCAGCAATGGAGAATTAATATAGCAACAATGCTAGGGGTACAAACACTTTACATAAATACTTACAAACACACTCTATCTCTCTCCTGGGTGGCACTGTGGGGTCCGGATAATTTAAATGGACCCCACAGTGCCACCCAAGAAAGAGATAGAATATGTTTGTGTAAAGTGTTTGTGCTCTAAATATTACACTTAATATAGTCCTACAAGGGAATAACCCTATGGAAAATACTTAAAGCCCGTTTGGGTTAGCAAAAATATTAAGTGATGAAATATTAAGCTATTTTTAGCTTAATTTTTAGATTAATTTTTCAGCTGATTTGTTTAAGTACTGAAATTTTAAGCTAACCCAAACACTTTTATTTAACAAAATAATCACTTTTTTTTCCTCGAAAATCACAATTTGTCACTTAATTTTTAATTTTCAACTAACTCAAATGGACTCTTAAAATAGTTAATAAAAATTATGTCATGTTTTGACATTGGACTTGCAATTAGTGCATGTGCAGTTGTTTAAGCAACATTCCACTCATGGCTCAATCAAAGAGTGAAATAGTATGAAATGTTCGTAAAGAGCAAGGGGTGTAAATTGTTGGTTTGGTTAAATTTTGTCCATTTTTTGGCACTTTGAAAACTGACCGAATATATAGGCTTGGAAATTGTGTCGATTTTTGTCAGTTTTTTCAGTTCGATTCGATTTAGTTCAATTTTTTTGGATGAAAATATTTTTTGACAAATCGACCATTTATTCGTTTCGATCAGTCGGCTCGATTCTTGCAGTTTTGCTTATACCCCTACAAAGAACTTACCGAAGCAAATACATGGAATGGATAGTCTATAGCCTTCTTGGCCCCCTTTGCATTTGCGCTAGTCTTCTTCACCAGCAAGCCAATTGTAGGGTCATCAAATGGACCCCCCTTCTCCCCACCTCTTTGGGTCAAGGTCAACTTTGATGTCTCGAGCTCCTCTACCTTCATCCCTAAACATATCGAACATCTTTCATGCTCATGTTTGGAAATCCAACATTGTGGACCCCATTCCGCGCCATAGCTACACTCTTTGGCCTCGTTTGTTTCGCAGGACTAAGGGGGGGATAGAGGGGGATTGGACTAATAGTCCATTTTAATCAAATAGTCCGGCGTTTGGCATCGCTATGGAGCATAGGACTAATTGTCCATTTTAAAAGAATAGTCCCCCATATGGGGGACTAAGTTATACCATGGGGGAGGTGGTATTAGTAGTCCCGGGACTATTTCTTAAAAAGGACTAATTGTCCAATCCCACCTCTGCCATCCAAACGTGGCCTTTGAGTTAAAAAAATGTCACCTTTGAAGGCGCCTCCCTTTTTGTAGTGGCGGATTTAGAAAATCAAGTCATGGAAAATTGTTCTCGAAAAATTTTTTTTGGACCTATTTATATATATATATATTGCATTTTTTTTATGCATATTTTAGACATATTTATACATTTTTGCTATATATTTTAGACCTTTTTATACATATTTATAATTAGTACAAAAACTTAAGAGAAAAGGGACTTAGTATGATAATTTTATAATGTCAGGAGGGCTTACTAGATAATTTTCATAACTAAGGGGGCTTAAATAGAATTTTAGAGGGGACTTGTGTCACCCCCGATTTTTAGACAACCAAATATTTAATCCAGACCATGTATCTAGACTAATATTCAATTTTCAAACCCCGAGAGTGACACCCTCACACAGACTAATAGATAA
The DNA here is from genome assembly GCA_033977485.1 of Hydrangea macrophylla. NCBI lineage: Eukaryota > Viridiplantae > Streptophyta > Magnoliopsida > Cornales > Hydrangeaceae > Hydrangea > Hydrangea macrophylla. The sequence continues at coordinate 32,254,078 of CM066987.1, forward strand.
TTATTGAAAACAGTATTTTATACTCATTAAATAAGTACATGTGATTTTGTGTTTAAAGAAAAACTCTTTATTATTAAACTTGTATTCCCAAACATTCATTTTCATTATAAAAAAAAAATTAAACTCCATGACACATATTATATCCTTTCGATTTACAAATGAAATATTAGGTTCATTCAATAAAATCCTCTTTACAGAGTTCAGCGGAAAGAAAATAAATAAGCATAAAATCCATACATCCATTGGTCAGAACAACTACAACGTTCCCAATATCCAATATATAATCCTTATTACAATTATACACATGTTGCCCACACTGCCAGAAATAAAATAAAGTACACCAAAAAAATAAGTGCAATTCTAATACTAAACAACACCGCGACCATCTCTTCACTCAAACAGAAGCTCCAAATAAAATATCCAAATACTAAACCTGCACATACATTCGACTACGTTTCATATAGAAACGCACTCGAATGCATAACACACTCGGGTCAGTTGACACGACTATAAAGTTGTGTGTGCTTGTGTGCTATACCCAAGTGTAGGTAATCATGCAAGTAGTAAACTGGATTAAGTCCAGGTCGATCCCACAGGGAAGGTGTTAAACTAAATACCTAGATTATTCTCAAACAAGTAAAAATAAAATTCACTAATTCTTTATAAGATGTAGAACACAAAGTTCCACAGTTCGACACTACTATACTGAAGCAATTAAACTAAATTAACTAATTACTAACTAATTAACTAGAGCAGTAATTTGAAACGTGTTTTTCTTAATAAAAAAGAATGTTGGGATTACACGAATCCACCGCAACCTAGGTATCTACCATGCAATTTCATTGAAGCTCAAAGGAGTTTATTCTCTACAGTATTCCGTACTTCTCTTAAGATAAAGAATCCATAGTCCTTTCATGACCGGGACTATATCATCACATTCATGTTTGAAATACATAAAAGGCGGTTTAAAACAATAGTTGAGACTCTCACCTACAATGGTATTAGCATTGAGGGTGATTTGCAAAATATATTGAAAGAAAATGCCTTAAGGCTTAAAGTTCATAGATTGTTTTGACAAACTGAGCATTTTGGGACAATTTGATAACAATCCAGTAAAACAGAAAGTCTAGGAATACTGCACAGAACATCCTCAAGAATCAGAATGTTCGATCGATCGACGCGCCATCGATAAATCGAACAACTTCATCTCTCGATCGATCGAACGGACTTCCTCGATCGATCGAACACAGAGATTAATCTGCTGCATGGCAGAAGCCTGAGATCACGGTTTCATCGTGCTCTCCCAACCCGGAGACTACTCAGACATAGTCTAGAGGGTCTCAGTATTATTTTTAACGTAAAAATTCATTAAGGGTGGGTTTGGTTGAGATTTAAACATGAAAACTCTAAAAACAATGGTGTAAACTTACTTATCACACAAAGCTACGAGTTTAACAGACTAAAGTAGAGTAAACTACCAGCAGAATATAAATAAAACAAAACAAGATAACCTGGAGTGATGAACCCTGTATTAAACTATAGGAAATCCAAACTAACAATGACAATCCTTGATCGAACCTACAAAAACAAGACAAAGAACTCTCTGCTCTCTATGAACTGGTGAAAAGTAAAAGTGGGCGTCCTCCAGGACGTTTACAAAATAAGTTTTTATAGAGAAACCTAATGCTAGGGTTGAAAACATGCATTCTGCTGCGTGCGCGCATAATCTGATAAAAAGGCATTTCGATCGATCGAACCATTCTCGATCGATTGAACTTGTGGGGACTTCGATCGCTTGAACCTATCCTGATCGATCAAACTCTCGATCGATCGAACGGTCTTCAATCGCTCGAACTCTATATTTTAGCTCTTATCTGTTTTCTTTAGAATCCAGCATTTCCCTTCATCGTTATCTTTCAATTCTTCACACAACAACTGCAGTCTGCACAAATTACAGCTAAAACACACACTTTATCATAGTTTAATCAATAGGTGCATAAACTAGCTTTGTAATTCAAATTGCAAATAAATGGAGGAATTGTAAACTAAATCCATACTTTTTCTTCTTTTAACGCGGTTGTATTTTACAAATACCCCCGCTTGTCATCAGTCATATGACTGGTATGAGTTAAACAAAAATAACAAAATCTGAGGGCTCCAACCTGAACCCGTCGACTACAAACCACATTACAACAATATTGGGCCAAGACAGGTAGTTCCACACACATATTTGGACAAAAGAGTCGTTTCCATTTATGTGATGGCAAGTAGTTTCTTGCCCAAAATCCAAAGTTACTACGAGTTTAATACTTACCTCGGATATCTATGGTGAGTCAGCCCTGCATAAAAGTTAGTGGACCCACCATCCTGTAAATCGAATGATCATAAACCAGACGAATAATTCCATACATAAGCCGTCCACATTCTAACTTAAATGTCGCGTTCATTATTTCACGCTTATCAGTCTTATGAAATAATCCATTTTCATTATTTATTAGCATTAAATTTATCTTTGTGTTCCCTAGGTTCACCACTTGGCCACCCTCCATGGTACAGCCCGCACATATATCCCATGTGTGCCCGGACATACTACCAACATCCACTCCAGGACCAGTTTGGTTGGGGTATCAACCAACCCAGGTATACACAACGGAAGGCCGATCAATATGCCTAGACGTCTAACAAATAAGTCGAGCATAAGGCTTACGCCAGCTTGATCACGAAGCCACTGGCAAAAGGGTACACTCAGCAAGTCGAGCTACCAAAAAAATATATCACATAACGGGGAGCGGTGAACACTAAAGAACTATGTTGCAATTATCACTTATTGTTCGTATTATCCCCAATAATTGTGAATTTCACGTTTATCACATAGTTCCGTCTTATCATCCAATCACATCTCTAACTTTTAGATGCATTCCAATTTTTTACAATAAAGGGTTTTATCAATTAACCCATAACAATCTTCCCTAAAAAATTTACAATCAAATTACAAGATCCCCAATATATTATTCAACGTATCTAATTTATTCCTTTTTATCAAAATGACCACAAAATAGGGTCAGTTATTTCAGGTACAATAACCTCAACCCAACATTCAAAATTAGCCTACATGAAACCCATAATAAAAATTCAAATTTTCATATCGTAAAGTATTATAACAATCCTTCCACAATATTTTCATCGGACTCAACGTTAATGACTATCACCCATTTTTTTTATAGCTCAACATTATATGAGAATTCATGCATCTCTAAGTAATTTTCGTTAAGTCATACAAACGAACGAATAATAAAAAAACACAACGAATTATATTTCTTCAATTTCGTATATTTTAATATACTAAAAACTGCTTCTGAAATCTTCAATTTCTGCCCAAACGGTGCATAATCATGAAAAATACAATTGGACGAAAAGTGTGCAGAATCGCGTTTCCTACAGAGCCACAGGCCAACACGAACAGAATTCCATAAATCTAAGCCATGGTTTTATAATGTTTTTCCAAAGTTTCTGCCACTGTTAAAATAAAAATAAAACTAATTTTCTATTATTTATTCATTATCAAAATTATTCCCCTTTGTGTATTCATCAAATTAACTATCCACATGATCTATCCAAGTACACCGAGATCACATTCATAAAATCACACAAAGAAAAACAAATATTTATATCATTCAATAATAACGAATGGGGATCAACACACAATTTAACACCAACCACAAAATTAACAAGAAATGACTGGATTCTCTTGCACACACACACACATATATATATATACATACGTGTATATATATATATAGAGCCGATCAAGTGCGGACCTCAAACGACGGACCAGGAGCGGACCGACTTTTTGCGACGAAAATATCACTTTTTGCGACGAAATTTTTCGTCGCAAAAAATCATTGTTTTTTGCGACGAAATTTTTCGTCGCAAAAAGTGATATTTTCGTCGCAAAAAGTCGGTCCGCTCCTGGTCCGTCGTTTGAGGTCCGTCAGAGATCCTGACTGTATATATATATACCCAAATATAAATTTTAACTCACCTGGTTGATCAAAAATCGACCACCACGAATGCTCCGCGATTCCCCACATGCCCACGAACCCTAGACCCTTCTCCATTTTCCTCCTTCTTTCTCTTCTCTCTCTCTCTCTCTCTCTCTCTCTCTCTTGCGGCTGACAATGGGATTCTATTACTCTTGTGTTGAAAAACCAACTAACCCTAATATAATGTAATATTATGTATATAACTATGGTACATACACTCAACATATAATTGTAACACTCACACAAATATTAATAATCCCGGTTTTTCTTTTTATGGGATCACAAAATAGACCCATATGAGCCCAGAATGTAACTCAAACAACTAAAATGGCTAGCCCAAAGGATATTTATGCCCCGGGTACTTAATTTTAATACCAGATACACTATTTGACACATTCGTGGGCTTGTAAACACTATATAACAAAAATACATATCAACCTTCACTTTTTTTTTAACAAATATAAATTAATAGAATATAACTCTCAAACTAAACGCGCTCACTCATGATTTAATTTATATGTCCACCAAACACTTAAAATTTTCCAAACACATGTCTTACATAGGCACACTCATATAATATTGCTAACTGGAAATAATAATTAAAATAATTATTTACATAGAAATTTTAGGGTTGCTACAACTTGAATATAAAATATTTTTGTTCATAACATTTATAATTTTTGAAAATCTAAGAGGGGCTTGAGCCCCCTTGCCCTTTAATGCGTTCGCCCCTTCCTCCATGTGTGTGATCCACTTAAGAATTACTGGTCCATTGATTCTCCATTCCTGGAAGGTAGGACCCTCTTGTCTGGATCTTTTTATTTTTGCCATGTTGTTAAAGTTCTTAGATCAACAAATCTTGTTGCTCATGGGTGGACACGAGTCACGTTGTTCAAGAATGGCTCGTGGTTTGGTTCGATAAAGGTTAAGTTTGGTTCGCTCAACAGAGTTCGTGAATATGATTGATTAAGGCTGGTGAGTAGACTCATGAAAAAGCTTGTTAATAGACTTGATAAAGAGCTTTATACTGACTTATATATATATATATTGTAAAACTAGACTATAATTTTAGAGAAAATATGATAATTCTCGTAAATAGACTTAATAAATGATTGATTTATCATTTAAACTATATAATTTTAAAAGGCGAGCAAAAAACTCGTTAAAAAGCTTGCGATCAATTGAAAGCTCGTGAGCAAGCTCGCAAACACATTAACTTAATTCGACTCGTGTCCACACCTACTCACAACCAAGACCAATAGCCAATGAATAGTAAAAGTATTTTTTTTGGACCTTGACCTGCTGGCGATATCCCTCTCTTGTCTTGGAGGAGAGTCACCAATAGAGCAAGTGGCCTATGTATTTGTGTTTTTTTTCCTTGCTTATTTTTAAAGAGATAACTAGTAGTAAGTTCTATTAGCCCTACTTTATTTGGAATTGGCCCAACTCAAAAAAGCATTCATTGATAAGTCCACAATTATATTTAAGACCATACTACCCCAACTCTATCCACTGTGCAGAACAAACTTCCCCATTCCAAAAAGGCAATTAACCTCGCTGTCATTGATATTGATATTGCACACAAACCACCCACAATCACTGCACCATTATAGAATTTTCAAAATCAAATCACCAATAAGTATGATTTTGGACTTTCATTCGTGAAAAAATTAGGGTTTCCAGAGCAAAACGAATTCAAAATCTGGGGGTAAAAAAATTGTAGCCATCTCACCAACGTCGATGGTGATTTCTGACAAAACCGAAGAATTGAATGAAAAGGTAACAAATTTATCACTACGATGTTTGAATTTTTTGAAATTTTTGGGTTTGTAACGATGATTTAGTGGGAAAAAATGAAGTGAAAAATGGGTTTTTGGTTCAGAGTAGTGAAAATGGTTTTGATTCAAACTTCATACTTTATATGTGCTTCATCATACACCAAATTCATGGTTCCTCAGTCTCCTTTAGTCCCTATATTACTATCATTGATGGATTTATGGTTCGTAGACGGATAGAGGCTTGGTTAGGTTGAGTTTAGATCTATCGTTATAGATCCTAGTGTTACCTTGTTATAGATCCTATTATTATAGGACCTGCATGTGCCCTAAGTCAATAGATGCAATCTTCCATTTTGACACATCAGCAAAGTTCTTACATCATTCATCCATAGTTAACCTTTTTCTAGCATCCATGGTAGATCCTTTAGAGGCTGAAAATGCATTCATGTATGCTACTTGGGGTCATTCAACGATTTTGTCGTCTACAACACTTCATACTTCATATGTGCTTCATTATACACCAAATTGATGCAATGCTTCATCTTGCTTCATCACACGCCAAATTTCACACTACAATATTTGAATTTTTCAGACTTTTTGGTTTGTAGCAACGATTTACTGCAAAAAAAAAAAAATAAATAATTAGTGAAAATGGGTTTTTGGTTTGGAGTGTCCTCTGCGCCACTTTCGTACTTCAACATCTGTGCTTTATCTTGTTGTGATTCATCTATGCTTCACCTTGCTGCAATTCATATTCACTTGTTATTATTGGTTAAATTCTTCATTGCTTTTTTTTTTTTGGAGTATTTGACTTGTTTGATCATCTTATGTAAAGTCGATTTACTAAAAATAATTAGGGAAATTCATATGATCTTCTGTAACATTTTTTTTTTGACTCCATATACTTTGTTTGGGTATTTGAATTGTTTGATCGATTTTACATAAAGATGATTTACTGAAAAGTATTAGGGAAGTAAAGGGTTTTTGGTTCATATGTTCTTCGGTAACATTGTTTTCCACCACATCTGATCTTCATATGGGTGTGTTTTCTTACACATACAAATAGTACAACTATGTTTCTTATGATTTCTGGGTGATAAATGTCTCACTCAATTTTTCATAGTCACACATCTAGCATACCAAAGTTGTAAATTCCTCACTCAATAAATTTTTTTTTTTAAATGTGGCATAGCAATTACACCATTGTTGTCAAATTTTACACTATACCAGTGTTGTCAAGTGGTAAATTTTGCACCATGTATTGACTTATGGACATGCTATTTTATTTAAGGTAATTCACTGTTGTGCAGAATCCTAGTGCTAAAGCAGTCCACAGGAAGTTTCACACCAAATGGTGACGACATACCCAATTTATCATTCATTTTCCACAGCTTGTGTTTGGTATGAGGGGCATCTGGATGCAACAACACAATATTTAGACACTCTGGTTGAGAATGTGGTTGACTCTCTACTTGTTAGACTACATTGTCATAGTGTGTCAGGTGATGACACAAATATTCCACAACTTACCCGTCACATTGGACTGCAATGCAACCCAAGCACGTGCAAACTTAATCCACGAATTGCTGAACACACAAGATAGGTCTTTTCCACTGGATGGGTATAGAGCCCTACGACAAACACGTGCTTCCAAGTAGCACATAGTGGGACTGAAATAACAGTGAACATTTAAGCTACTTTCTTGCTATAAATATACATTTTGGAGTAGTGAAACCAACATTATATGTATTTTTTTTTGGATACGCATAACCCTCTAGTTTTTGTTACTAGTTGATTAAGTGATGCTTAATGAAAAAACTTATGCTTCTTCTATATCTTATTTTGGGATATTGAATTTGTGTAACCAATCATATTGGAATTTGTGTATCTAAATTGGTTCTACTTAGTGTAAGGAGTAGTTTCCTTAGTATATTTGCATAGGTTCTGTTTTGGTCCTTATGCTATAATTGTGAGCAGAATACTAAAATGCAGTGAAAATTTCACACTAATTATGTAGTGCACAATTGTACACTGTAATGCAGTGTAAATTGTATACTGATGGTGTGACTAGTCATTGCTGCTAAAAATACCTGTCACGCTAACCAAAATTACAATGAACAAAAAAAAGAGGTTGTGGATAATCTAACGATGCATTTGGCGTAACAACATGATGAGCAAAAAGAAATCCAGCAATAACATTGAATGTAATTCAAAACTACAATCCTGATAGAATATATTACATCAAAAGAACACTACTTAGATAAATACCAGTTAAATTTCACATCACTCAAAGCTTGCAAAGTCTATGAACGTGAGCATCTTTAGTTGGAATAAGATAAGAATATGTTACATTGTTTAGAGAATCAATTTTAAATAGTTCAATATTTGTGTAGCTGTGATTTGTATATATATATATATATTGATAAGGGGTAGGTTGGGACTAAGTCATCAGTGGCTCTAGATTTACCACTAATTAGAAAGACTTGCCATATGTGGAGGAAAAATGCTAGCTCTATTGCCAGAGCAGCAATGACGAATGTCAGAGTAAAAAGTGTCGCTAAAGTTTTAGCAATTTTTTGTTGTTAAAACTTATAGCGACACTTTTTACTCTAACATTAGCCATTGCTGCTATGATAATAACATACCCGAGAAACTCACCAAACGTAAGAAGCAATTATCCATACAGAAGGAGCAACTCACCAAACGCATAGGGAGTAACTCACCAAACATAAGGAGCAACATTATTCTTTCCGTTTGGTGAGTTGCTCCTACTGTTTGGTGAGTTGCTCCCAATATGTTTGGTGAGTTGCTCCTGCCCATTGGACAGTTGCTCCAATCTACAACTCTTTTTTTTTTGTTTTGTTTTGTTTTTTATTTTTATTTTTTCTACAATGACAGAGGTGGATGAGGGAGGAAGGCCATGGTGGTGATGGTGAGATGAGAGAAGAGATAGAGAGAGGTTGGGGGTAGGGGTGGTGGTGGCCATATATAAGATATAAAAACTCATGTGTATATATATATATATATATAGAGAGAGAGAGAGAGAGAGAGATTGTGGTACTGGTGCTGGCTGGTGGTGGTGGTGGTGGCCAGCCATGGTGGTGGCAGCTGGTGGAGGTGGTGTCACAGCCCGGTCCCACAGTAGCGGAACCGGAGCCCGTGGCACGCCACTGAGGCTACCCCAATCCATTAACGTTCCCAAAATTTAGTTTGAAGAACACACGCAGCGGAAAAATAAAACACATTTTCAAAACTAGGGGTTCAGTCGACTGGGTCAGGACCTCAATCGACTGAAGAAAGCAGAGAGTTTTCAAAACAGTTTAACAGACCATTCAGTCGACTGAGACTGGGGTCCAGTCGACTAGGCCTCCAATTTTCAGTCGACTGAATCCCCCCTTCGGTCGACTGAAGTAAGCAGAACCAAAATGAACACATAACCTTCAGAGGTCCAGTCGACTGAGGCAGGGCCCAGTCGACTGCTTTTGCCATAATAAGAAGCAGTAGCTAGCAGGCAAAGGGTTTAGTCGACTGAACACTGGATCAGTCGACTGCTCCCCTGACAGCATCCCAAAATCTGCAGAAAACAAGTTTAAAAGCTTTTTAAATTCAAACGGGGATCAAACACACACTTCCAAAAGTACTCTAAAGCAATCCTAGCTGTATTAACATATTACCGAAGCACAGTTACAACATGTTACTAACTATTACAACATTTTAGATTCGTTCTAACATACCAAGTTAAACATAACTAAAAACCATAAGAATTCTTATTACAACATTCCTATTGTCCCAAAACTACAAGAACTCCCAACCCACGTGCTCACTTCTGCGACTCCTCGCCAGCATTTACACCTGAAATGGTTATTTGAATAACCACACATATTCGATTTGTTTAAGCTAACGCTTAGTGAATAAAACAAAATATGCACATGAATGATAAACATGTCCGCATTCACATCTCTACAATTCATACTAGTCGCGGGAGACTCACGTGCCCGTCCATACTCCCAATCCGCGACTCCTCGCCAATAAGTCCACGCGAAAGGGTAAGACCCACGATTCTTCTCTTCAATTGTGCGACCTTAATGCCTATATCGACTCCACAAAATGGCACAGTGACCACGTGCTCCTTCTAACCCAAATAAGCAACTTAACATGCTCAAATACATATCACCATGCTCGCGGAAATCAAAAACATTTCATCGTGCTATTGGGCCTACTTATCAATATAAATGCCCAATATGAACTACACAATATATCTCTAAGTATTAATATATGCTATTCAAACATAACATGAATACATGTCAAGAAACCATTCCAAAAACATAGTTGAATCACTCACCTCCGATTTACGCTCTTAAACTTCGATTCAAAGAAAACCCGTGTACAAAGAATGTGTAGAAGTCCGTCTAGTACAATTCCTATGGATCAAAATTCTATTTATCAACTTTTATGAAAAATTGTAGGAAACAACTTTTTCGAAAACTTGGCCAAACAAGCCCTAACATATATCAAAACGAAGCTCTTACCTCGAGGAGCTCGAATATGAAATTTGGGAGAAAACAAACTGACGGAAGGTCGTCGTTTGGCGTCGCAAAGCTCGAAGCAACAAAATCTCCCTTGGCCTCTTTTTTGGAAACTTAGGTTGTAAGGTTTGTAAAATATCTCACTCATCTCTATCTATATATAGGCAAAACTCTCGGGAATTACGTTTACCTCCACACGAGTTTTCAAAACTCCTAATCAGTCTCTGAAACTTTCTATACAGCTTATTCATAGCTTTATAAGTGAAACCTCAAAATTATAAAAGTTTTCGACTAAGTTTCGTTTGGTCGCTAAAACGCGAATTTCTACATGACGTTCCCGAAGTTGCTAATTAGCCTACCAAATTAATAGCGTGTTCATTCGTCCTCACCAGGATACTAAATCTAACAACAGAAATATATTCTAAACCAGAAAATAATACAGATATTGAAATACACAGGTAAACATTTATTTTCAGATAAACATTTAAAGTATTCCACAGTGACCGTCTCACATTCGGAGAGACGTCGCAACAACAAATCCTCAATCACCACAGTTTCAAAGGGTTCTCTAATACAGACACCCAAATCAACTCGTGAGTCAAAACTCACCCAAACATGTGTCATAAGACACACCACATCACATTATCATGCATGACAATGAAATGCAAAAACAATAACACAAATATGGGTGTTATAGTACTCTCCCCCTTAAAAGAAGTTTGTCCCCAAACTTATACCTCATGTCTCAAAAAGGTGCGGATACTGAGTACGCATATCATCTTCTATTTCCCACGTCATCTCTTCCGTAGTTTGGCTACGCCATAACACTTTCACTTTCGATATCGCCTTATTTCTCAAGACTTGGTCTTTTCGATCCAATATCTCTACTGGATATGCAACATACGTCAAATCACTCTGAATCTCATTCGGCGTCGGAGCCATCACTTGTTCCCTATCCTCCACTAAATGTTTACGTAACAATGATACATGAAATACGTTATGCACTTGAGTATACTCACTCGGCAATTTCAAACGATAAGCTACGGGTCCAACTCTCCCAATAATTTCAAAAGGTCCTACATACCTCGGGTTGAGTTTCCCGTATCCACCAAATCTGGTTATTCCCTTTGAAGGCGACACCTTCAAATACACCAAGTCTCCTACATCGAATTCCAATGGCCGTTTGCGCTTGTCGGCATAACTCTTATACCTACTCTGGGCTGTCAGTAATCGTTGTCTAATTACCTTTATCTTATCCGTCATTTCTTGTACAATTTTTGGCCCTTCAATCATTCTTTCTCCCACCTCTGTCCAACTAATTGGTGAATGACATACACGACCCTATAAAGCTTCATAAGGAGCCATTCCAATACTCGACTGAAAACTATTGTTATATGCAAACTCAATTAACGGCAGGTGGTCTTCCCAATCACCCTGGAAATCAAGTACACATAACCAAAGCATGCCTTCCAAAATCTGGATTACTCTCTCTGATTGGCCATCGGTCTGAGGATGAAAAGCGGTACTAAAGTGCATTATGGTACCCATTGCTTCTTGCAAGGCTCTCCAAAACTTCGATGTAAAACTATTATCCCTATCCAAAACGATAGAATTTGGGATACCATGTAGTCTCACAATTTCGCGAATATACAACTTAGCTAACGTCATTGGCTTAGTTGTTCGGATTGGTAAGAAGTGCGACGACTTCGTCAAACGATCAACGATCACCCAAATAATAGTGTTCGATCTCTTCGATCTCGGAAACCCACTGACAAAATTTATTGTTATCTGCTCCCATTTCCACTCGGCTATCGGTAACGGTTGTAACAATCCCGAGGGTACTTGGCGTTCGGCCTTTACTTATTGACAACTAGTACAACGCGAAACATAACGTGCTATTTCTCTCTTCATTCCCGACCACCAATAAACATGTCTCAAATCTCTATACATTTTGGTACTTCCCGGATGAACGGTATACTTCGTATTGTGTGCTTCCTCTAGGATGTTCCGTTTTAACTTCTTCTCGTTAGGCACACAAATTCTACCCCTCAATCTCAAAACATCATTCTCAAAAAGTAAATCCCGGTTGTTTGCCCATCGGAATCTCATCACAAATCTTCTTCAAAGCCATATCTTGAAGTTGTTTCTCTGCGATCTCATGAATCAATAGTGGCTGTGCCACAATCGTCGACATCAATCCACCTTCAATCCTCGGTATCACTTCAAGCTCCAAATTCTCCATATCTCGTATCAGTTCTTTCTGAGAAGTCAAATTTGATGCGGTGTTGTCTGGTACTTTGCGATTAAGAGCATCGGCGACGACATTCGCCTTGCCCGGATGATACTGAATTGACAAGTCATAGTCATTCATCAACTCTAACCATCTCCTTTGTCTCATGTTCAAATCTCGTTGTGTAAACAGGTACTTCAAACTCTTGTGATCCGTATAGATCTCACATTTCTCCCCGTATAGGTAATTGTTGGCCCAAAAGTGGAAACCTTAGAGGGGGGTGAATAAGGTTTTAGCGGAAATTAACCTTTTAAAAGAAATTGCAAATTAAAACACAATCACAAGCAATTAAGTAAAGAGAGAAGGGAAGAGAAACTTGCAAACCGATTTTTCAAGTGGTTCGGCAATCGCACCCCGCGGCCTACGTCCACCCCTCAAGAACACCTCTTGAGGATTCCTTAATCCGATCTACTTACGGGTGTAGACCAAACCGTTTCCCGGAGCACTTACGGGTGTGCACCAAACCGTTACAAGAGCCTATGATCTCTCCCAAAGAAGAACTCCTCTTCTTTGCACACAAGGGTTACTAACCCTCAACCTTCACAATTGATTTGATACAAATTGAACTCTCTTTATAGAGTGGATAATACAATTAAAGCTCACTACAATTCACTCTCTCAAAGATTACAATTGAAAGCTAGAGCAAATTGATAAACTCACACAACTAGGGCTCAATTTTGAATGATTAAGAATCAACAAGTTGTGTGATTGAATTAGATGTTTTCCAATTGATTGATCAACATGAAATGGTGTGGGAAAACATATATTTATAGGCCAAGAAAGATTATAGCCGTTGGTGGCAAGTTTGGTAAATAAAAGCCCCTTTAAAAACTAGCCGTTATGCCTTTCCAGGTCGATTCAGTCGACTGGAACATGAAGCAGTCGACTGCCCCTTAAAGCAGTCGACTGAGACGTGTTTACAGAGGGTTTTATTTGCATTCTGCACAGTTCGGTCGACTGCATCGGGCCTTCAGTCGACTGCCCCTCCCTGTTTGGCAGACTGACACATCTCCACTAAAATGGCCATATCTCCCTCTACAAAAATCGGATTTGCGATCCGTTTGATGTTTTGGAAACTAGATTCAAATACCTTTCCAACCATATAAGATTCAACATTTAATTATTCTTCAATTGGTTGGGGCATTGCTTTAAAGATGACCCATTTAAAATTTGTTTCCAAAACTTTAACTTTTAGCATTTGTTTGAGCCCCTAAGAGTGTGAGATCAAGATGCCTTATAATGATGGTCCTAGACTTCAATCAAGGATGAAATATCTTCAAGTATTCAAGCTTGATCCTTGTTGAGCTCCTTGTAATCTTGATCTACATCAATTGAATCTCATGCACACAAAGATGTTAAAACATTGATACAATATTAATACATGAGATTATATATGAGCATGAAAATGACTATGATAATAACGAAGAATGAATCAATATGAATCATGTAATTATCATAGCATATTTGACATCATCAAAACATAATTAAATATACCTTAATAAACCTTAAGGCTAACAGTAATGACGCCAAATCTTCAATGCAAAAATCACGACGGCCAATTCTAGATCATGTGTTGGATAATTCTTCTCGTGCGGTCTAAGTTGTCTCGATACATATGCAATGACTTTATCACCTTGCATAAGAACGCAACCTAAACCTCTATATGAAGCATCACTGTAAATAATAAATCCTTCGGTCCCTGACGGAACGGCTAATATTGGTGCTTTCACTAGTCGACCCTTCAACTCTTGGAAACTTTCTTTACATTCTGGACTCCAAACAAAAACAATATCTTTCCTCATTAACTGTGTCATCGGCATTGCTATACGCGAAAAGTCTTTTACAAATCTCCGATAATACCCAGCTAATCCTAGGAAACTTCGAATGTCTGTCACATTCGTTAGTCTCACCCAGTTGGTAACTAATTCTATCTTCTGAGGGTCTACAGAAATTCCCTTTGCCGACACTATATGTCCAAGGAAAGCTATCTCGGTCAACCAAAACTAACACTTCTTCAATTTACCGAAAAATCTCTTTTCACGCAATCGTTGTAAAGCTAATCGTAAATGATGCTCGTGATCTTCTACGCTTTTGGAGTAGATTAGGATGTCATCTATGAACACAATGACAAACTCATCTAAGTAATCCTTGAAAATACTGTTCATCAAGTCCATGAAAGCAGCTGGTGCATTAGTCACTCCGAATGGCATAACCAAAAATTCAAAGTGACCATATCGAGTCCTGAAAGCTGTTTTCTCAACATCTTCCTCTTTGACTTTCAACTGATGGTAACCGGATCTCAAGTCGATCTTCGAATATACCTGAGCCCCTTGTAACTGATCAAACAAGTCATCTATTCGCGGCAACGGATACTTGTTCTTGACGGTCAACTTATTCAACTCTCGGTAGTCGATGCACATACGCATTGTTCCATCTTTCTTCTTCACTAACAAGACTGGAGCTCCCCACGGCGAAACACTCGGTCGGATAAAACCCTTCTCAAGTAGTTCTTGTAACTGAACCTTCAATTCTTTCAACTCTATTGGTGTCATTCGGTACGGCGCTTTAGATATCGGTTGCGACCCTGGTACTACTTCTATTGTGAACTCAAGTTCTCTTTCAATCAATACGTCGGGTAACTCATCGGGAAAAACATCTGGAAATTCTCAAACTACTGAAATGTCTTCTATTAGTCGTCCAAGAACTCGCGTGTTGATAGTTGAACATAAGAAACCCGAACAACCCTTCTTCAACATCTTACTTGCTTGAATCGCCAATATCAAGAACGGCGGTACGATCACTCCCTTACCCTGAAAAGTAAACTCTTCTCGCCCTGACGGATAAAAACTAACCCGTTCCTGTTCACAATCGATTCTGGCTTGATTAACCGACAACCAATCCATACCCAAGATAACATCAAAGTAATTCACTGTCAATGGAATCAAATCAACGCTCAAGACTTTATCACCTATCTTAATCTCACATGACTTGAATATCGAAGAAGTAACTAGCGGTTCACTACTAGGCAATGATACACACAAGTCATATCCTAACGGTTCTGACTTAACAGTTAAATGCTTAACAAAATCACGTGATACGAATGAATGCGTTGAACCAGAATCCATAAGTATACGTGCAGGATACGAACAAATAGGAAGAATACCTGATACGACGGTATTATCCGTATTCCCCGGCCTGAGCTAGAAGTATCGTCCTTGTTGTTGCGCGACTCCTTTCCCTTTATCCACTCGAGGTTCTACCCTTGATCCGCTTGGCACACTCGATGCCCCGGTACTCATTCCCGTTTGTCTCTTACTCAGACAGTTCTTTGCTATGTGTCCCGGTTATCCACACTCAAAACATTTTTCTCTCGTTTCTGGGTTGTAGCTCTTCGTATTCGGAAAGGTATTTGGTGTGGTCGAGTTTGCATTCAAAGGACAATTTCGGGATATGTGTCCTAACTGCTTGCAAAAGTAACAGGTGCTCAATTGGTAGCAAGTTCCTCTGTGTCGCAGGTTACATGTTGGACACAACGGTCTCGAGTCCCCCATGAACGTACTCCCTCCTTGGCTACTCACATATGATCCCGAACCTTGCGTGAACGGTTTCTTCGCATTCCCTTGACTCTTACCCCGACTGTCATTTGCTCTCTTCCCTTGTTGTCCCTGTCGATATCTGTCGACACTTTTCTCAGCAATACGAGTAGCTTCCTCAACGAGAGAAACGGTCGGGTGTTGTAACATATCCACACACCCATAGATATTCTCCCTAAGTCCTTCCTCAAACTTACGAGCTTTATCCCTATCAGTCGGAACGGTAGTTTTCCCAAATCGTAACAATGCATTGTAACGGGATACATACTCACTCACAGTCATGTCTCCCTGAACCAGACTTGCAAACTCTTGGCGTTTCTTAGTATAAGCAGATTGCGGAAAGAAACGTTTGTTGAATTCTTCTTTAAATGCTTCCCATGTGGTCGGCTTCCCTTGTTCAAGTACGTTGTTCCACCAATCCAATGCTTCGCCCATCAACGTATCGGATGCGCATAAAATTTTCTCCTCATCGGTACATTTTACCTAACGGAAATGTCTTTCCATGTCCATCATCCAATGATCGGCCAAGTCTATGTCAACCTGTCCATGATACAAGGTCGGTTTCTGCTTATAAAACTGTTCCACGATTGTGTGTTGAGGCCGCGGTACTGGTGGTGCATTGATGTAACGAATTTCCACTGGTGGAGGCTGAACGTTCATCTGTTCTCTTTCACTTACCGCTTGTATGAAATTTTCCACCATATTCACTATTTGGTCCATCCGCGAATGCGGTGACAATTCTCTCGGCAGATCAGCCATAATGTTTCAAATATTCCCCTGTTGAGTTCAATGCATAATGACCATGCATGCTATGCCACAATATAGATATATGCGCACAGTTCATCACAGTCAACAAATGCTAACACATGAAGCATTTCTACAATGATAACAATTATCTTCATAATTACACGCTCCACTCGACGTCACTCAACATGTATAACGTCACTCGTTCCCAAGGCTCTAAACTTATGCTCTGATACCACTAAATGTCACAGCCCGGTCCCACAATAGCGGAACCGGAGCCCGTGGCACGCCACCGAGGCTAACCCAATCCATTAACGTTCCCAAAATTTAGTTTGAAGAACACACGCAGCGGAAAAACAAAACACATTTTCAAAACTAGGGGTTCAGTCGACTGGGTCAGGACCTCAGTTAACTGAAGAAAGCAGAGAGTTTTCAAAACAGTTTAACAGACCATTCAGTCGACTGAGACTGGGGTCCAGTCGACTGGGCCTCCAACTTTCAGTCGACTGAATCCCCCCTTCGGTTGACTGAAGTAAGCAGAACCAAAATGAACACATAACCTTCAGAGGTCCAGTCAACTGAGGCAGGGCCCAGTCGACTGCTTTTGCCATAATAAGAAGTAGTAGCTAGCAGGCAAAGGGTACAGTCGACTGAACACTGGATCAGTCGACTGCTCACCTGACAGCAACCCAAAATATGCAGAAAATAAGTTTAAAAGCTTTTTAAATTCAAACAGGGATCAAACACACACTTCCAAAAGTACTCCAAAGCAATCCTAGCTGTATTAATATATTACCGAAGCACAGTTACAACATGTTACTAACTATTACAACATTTTAGATTCGTTCTAACATATCAAGTTAAACATAACTAAAAACCATAAGAATTCTTATTACAACATTCCTATTGTCCCAAAACTACAAGATTAATGTTCAAGTTGCCTTCTAAAAGAACTCCCAACCCACGTGCTCACTTCTGCGATTCCTCGCCAGCATTTACACCTGAAATGGTTATTTGAATAACCACACATATTCGATTTGTTTAAGCTAACGCTTAGTGAATAAAACAACATATGCACATGAATGATAAACATGTCCGCATTCACATCTCTACAATTCATACTAGTCGCGAGAGACTCACGTGCCCGTCCATACTCCCAATCCGCGACTCCTCGCCAATAAGTCTACGCGAAAGGGTAAGACCCACGATTCTTCTCTTCAATTGTGCGACCTTAATGCCTATATCGGCTCCATAAAAATGGCATGGTGACCACGTGCTTCTTCTGACCCAAATAAGCAACTTAACATGCTCAAATACATATCACCATGCTCGCGGAAATCAAAACATTTCATCGTGCTATTGGGCCTACTTATCAATATAAATACTCAATATGAACTACACAAGATATCTCTAAGTATTAATACATGCTATTCAAACATAACATGAATACATGTCAAGAAACCATTCCAAAAACATAGTTGAATCACTCACTTTCGATTTACGCTCTTAAACTTCGATTCAAAGAAAACCCGTGTACAAAGAACGTGTAGAAGTCCGTCTAGTACAATTCCTATGGATCAAAATTCCATTTATCAACTTTTATGAAAAATTCTAGGAAACAACTTTTCCGAAAACTTGGCCAAACAAGCCCTAACATATATCAAAACGAAGCTCTTACCTCGAGGAGCTTGAATATAAAATCTGGGAGAAAACAAACTGACGGAAGGTCGTCGTTTGGTGTCGCAAAGCTCGAAGCAACAAAATCTCCATTGGCCTCTTTTTTGGAAACTTAGGTTATAAGATTTGTAAAATATCTCACTCATCTCTATCTATATATAGGCAAAACTCTCGGGAATTACGTTTACCTCCCCACGAGTTTTCAAAACTCCTAATCAGTCTCTGAAACTTTCTATACAGCTTATTCATAGCTTTATAAGTGAAACCTCAAAATTATAAAAGTTTTCGACTAAGTTTCGTTTGGTCGCTAAAACGCGAATTTCTACATGACGTTCCCGAAGTTGCTAATTAGCCTACCAAATTAATAGCGTGTTCATTCGTCCTCACCAGGATACTAAATCTAACAACAGAAATATATTCTAAGCCAGAAAATAATACAGATATTGAACTACCCAGGTAAACATTTATTTTCAGATAAACATTTAAAGTATTCCACAGTGACCGTCTCACATTCGGAGAGACGTCGCAACAACAAATCCTCAATCACCACAGTTTCAAAGGGCTCTCTAATACAGACACCCAAATCAACTCGTGAGTCAAAATTCACCCAAACATGTGTCATAAGACACGCCACATCACATTATCATGCATGACAATGAAATGCAAAAACAATAACACAAATATGGGTGTTATAGGTGGTGGTGAGGAAGAAGATAGGGGGGTAAATGTAATTTAATTATTTTTTTTTATTTTAACAAAATCAAAAAGTTGATGTGTTTTTAAATTTTTAGTTTTAACTTGATTTCCTTTTCATTTTGAAAAAGTAAGTGATTGTCCTTTAATATTTCTAATAAAAGTAGGCTGATTTTTAATAATCCCTAATCAACAACTGGTTCTGACAGATAATATGTTACCTTTTTGATTGATAAAATGAATAGTATTTGCTAAATATTGATCTCCAAGGAGTTGTTACCTTAAAAAGCTAACCATTTTGACATTGTCGCATCAACTTAGAACTAAAAGACCAAAATATTAACATATATTGTGTGTATGAATTCAATTTTTAGGTATTTGTGTGTGCAATATTAACATATGCATACGTACATGCAAACATAAATCTTGTTACATAAGATTTGGAAAGCATATCAATACTCAAATTAAATTTCTATTGGTATGTGTGTATAATAAGACTAAGATAATTATTATGATACAAATTATAACAGAAAACGCAAAATATATGCATATAACCATATGTGCGCGCGCGTGTGTAATCAAAGTAGAGCATTCTGTAACTTTGCTTTACAAAATTGAGCTATATGTAAATATTTTATTAGTACCATTAGAAATTATAATTTTGAAGATATAGTTTGACTTCTAAATTCAGTATGATTATACAAATTAGAACTAAAATATTAAAATATTAACATATGTTGTGTGTATGAATTCAATTTATAGGTATTTGTGTGTGTAATTTTAACATATGCAATTGTGGTTTGAACACAAAATTATGGTTTTAAATTAGTTTAAATTGAAGCTAAGTTGTCATCTGGGAACTTAACAATGTGGGTATGAATTCAATTTATAGGTATTTGTGTGTGTAAAATGTGTGCAATATTAACATATGTAATTGTGGTTTGAACTTAGTTTAAACTGAAGCGAAGTTGTTGTACGAGAACTTAGCAATAGGAAGTCATGTCAAAATGACATAGAATGACTTCTAAATTCAGAGGGGAAGCACGTGCTTGTCACCTATCTTCTCACATAAAATAACCTAATATTCCTATGGATCCATGTCCAATTCTCAAATTGATTTCTCCAATTTTGGTATTTAAAGAGCAAAATATACGCATATAACCATGTGTGTGCACGCCTATGTAATCAAAGTAGAGCATTCTGTAACTTTTCTGTAAAAAATTGACCTATGTGTAAATATTATGTAAGTAGCATTTTTTGTTGATATTTTTTTCAAGCCAATTTTAATTATGGTTGCAAAGGTTGGGTATAAAAATTTGTAAGCAGCATTTTTTGTTGATATTTTTTTCAAGCCAATTATAACTATGGTTGCAAAAGAGTATAAAATTAATATGGTTACAAAAGTTGAGTATAAAATTAACCATTTAAAAAACAAAATAAAGGTTGCGCTAAAGATGACCATTTTGTAATTTTTCTTTTAAAATTGACTTGTATGTGAATATTGTGCGAGAAGATGACCATTCTGTAATTTTCCTGTAGGAAATTGACCTATATGTAAATGTTGCGGCTGAAGATGACCATTCTATAATTTATCTAACAAAAGTTGATCTATATGTAAATATTGTGCAAAAGCTGATCATTCTGTAATTTTTCTTACAAAAAATAACCTATATGTAAATATTATGTCACCAGCCGTTTTTATTGACTTTTGTTTGAAGTCAATTGTAATTATGATTGAAAAAGTTGATTGAACCTGAAATATTTAAGCCAAAGTTGATTGAATCCTCAATATTATGTTAAATAAAATTTCAAAAGTTGACCTGATTGTAATTATTAGTGGACTTGAATGTAATTATTGTACAAATGACAGAATTAGTCTAACACAAATCAATATATATTTATGTAGCTGTACACATGTACGAGTAATTATATTAAATTAAATGGATATTATAGTATTTAAGTAACTATGTAATTACCGTAAAGGACAGAACAAACAGAGAAATACCGAAATTGGCAAAATTAATTTGGAATTGCACGCTTCTATAGGCATGTTAGGGTCTTTTATATATTATTACTAGGTGACAAGCACGTGCTTCGCAGTGCTTATCCCCTCATATTAGCTTCTTTGGTTTTTACAAAGCAGAAAAGGGAAAAAGTCGTCGTGCCAAAAGATGATCAATTTGTAATTTTTATTACAAAAATTGCACGTGCATATCCCCTCATATTAGCTTCTTTGGCTTCTACAACCATTTTAGTGAAGAGGAAAAGCGAAAAAGCCGATGTCCCAAAAAATGATCTTGTAAAATTGGCCTATATGTAAATATAATGTCAGCAGCCGTTTGTGTTGACTTATTTTTGAAGCCATTTGTAATTAAGGTTGAAAAAGTTGACTGAACCAAAAATATTTGGGCCAAATTTGACTTATGTTATAGGCATGTGCTTCGCACGTGTTTATCCCCTCATAGTAGCTTCTTTAGCCTTTACAACGAATTTTGTTAAGGAGAAAAAAAAAAAAAAAAAAAAAAAAAGAGCTACTTGGGTCAAAAGATTATGCAATTTTTCTTACAAGGACAGAACAAATAAAGAAATACTGAAATTGGAGAAATCAATTTGAGATTTGGGCACGGAACCATAGGAATGTTAGCTTCTTTTAGGTGATAAGATATGATTGAAAAAGTTGATTAAATATGAAATATTTTAGCCAAAGTTGATTGAATTCTCATTATTATATTAAATAAAATTTCAAAAGTTGACCTGATTGTAATTATTAGTGGACTTGAATGTAATTATTGTGCAAATGACAGAATTAGTCTAACACAAATCAATATATCTTTATGTAGCTATACACATGTACGAGTAATTATAATAAATTAAAGGAATATTATAGCATTTAAGTAACTATGCAATTACCGTAAAAGACAGAAAAAATAGAGAAATATCGAAATTGGCAAAATTAATTTGGAATTGCACGTTTCCATAGGCATATTAGGGTCTTTTATATATAGTAGAAGTAGATATATAGTAATTTTATGGGGAAAATACCTTTTACCCCCCTGTGGTTACACCAATTTTCTCATAACCCCCTGTGGTTCATTTTGTAACACTTAACCCCCATGTACTACGGACTAAAGTGAGACTGTTAACTTTTCTAACGGAAAAAAAGGAAATGACGTTAATACCCCCAAGCCCCTATACATACTCTTTAGGGAAAAATACCTTTTACCCCCCTATGGTTACACCCATGTTCTCATAACCCCCATGTGGTTCATTTTTGTAACACTTAACCCCCCCTGTACTAATGACTGAAGTGGGACTACCGTTAGAAAAGTTAACAGTCTCACTTCAGTCCGTAGTACAGGGGGGTTAAGTGTTACAAAACGAACCATAGGGGGTTATGAAAAAATGAGTATAACCACAGGGGGTAAAAGGTATTTTCCTCTAATTTTATTACATTAGGATGAAATTCGAATTGCTCCTAATTAAATCATAATACGTGTATTTCGAAAAGAACAGACACATTAAACTCCCAATAAAAGAGGCTTTCAATTGAACTATGGGGAAAACACTTCTAGATCTTGTTTCCAAGAAGGTAAATCTTCCATGTTTTGGTTTCGATACTTGGTGCTTGTTGTGTAGTGCTTAAAACATGAAAAGGTGATTCACGATTAGTTCAACTTGTTTCTCTATTTTATTTTATGAAAATTAATTCAAAAAATGAAACAAAAATCGAAAATTAAAAATTATAGCTTTACCATGGGAGTCCTAAACAATCATATTGATTTGATAAAGAACCTATTAGAAAGTTTTTCTAACTTTTCTATACAATAAAAGAGTCTCCACCAAAAACTTAAATATAAACTTATTCAGACCACTCGGTTATTATAGCTTTCCCAAACAACACCTCAAAAACTGTAGGGCAAACCCTCTAAATCAAAGCATTAACCTCACACCTTTTAAAGGGCCCATGATAGCATAGAAAACCACCGAAGAAAAAGGTAAAAGTGTAGCATAGGAATGCATGAACTGAACAAATAAAATAGCCCAAAAAGATCACTAATCTTCCATGCTTTATGTCACTGATAAAGGCAAAAGTAAAGCACAAGTAGACAAGACAGCCACTGATATCACTGAAAAATAAAAATAAAAATAAAAATAAAAGGTAAAGAGGAGAGCGTAGTGTGGTCACATGTCTTTATGTAACATGTTTTGATTCACTTCATTATTGGTATGTCCTTCCATACAGATAAAAGGTGAGAGGTGAAAAAGATTACCCCATAGGGCCCACCCACACCCACATTTACATACACGAACAAAGATCTTCGAAAAGGTACCACCAAATCTTACCCATTTAAAATCCGGTCTAGTTAGCCTCTAATTAATGTTATAGGTGTTGCAGTTTTTATAAAAAAAATTAAGCAAAAGCAATACCTCATAAGATATCAATCATACTTTCCATAAAATTCTATAATCTATAACAGCAAGAATTAAGATCTTAACTTTTTATCCAAGAGCATAGGATAACATTAAATTTATGGCATGTTTGATATAACTTTTTATCCAAGAGATCAAGACCCTTGTGTGGCCTTGGTGTGGCTGTAGTGAGGTTTCAAGGTTGAAGCTTTGTCATGCAACCTCTTTATCCCTTGATTTTAACTATGATTTGTAATCTTATTGGATTTGTAATTGAATTTGGGTTGAGTAGTGTAGTGTGTGTCCATAAATAGATAATAAAAAAAAAATTATCCAAGAGAAGTAAAACAATAGCATGTGATTTTGCTCAACTTTCCCTTTTCTACATTCTATCGCCACACAAAAATTTTATTTTATTTTATTTTATAAATATCCTGACAGTGATCGCACTTACCACTACATGTATACTTTGGGAAGCATAGCATTACTCATACATACACACAGAGATGCCAAAATTGATATTATTAAATAGGTGATCAATTGAACCCATGAGTTCAGCAGCTTAAGATCCAATTTCGATTCTTCATCCAAAAATAACATATTATGTAAAAATTTAACTATAACTGGAAATGACCCATCATTTGATTCTTTCATTATTGATTCCAATCTCTAATTTCATTCTCTAATACAGCTAAAGATGGAATATCAAAAAGTTGGGGCAATCTTTAATAGACAGATTTTTCTTTTTCTGGTAAACATGATCCAAGAAAAGATAAGTTTCCTAAACTCAAAATCCAACCCCCCCACCCCTCATATTTGGAAATTACACAAATCTAAAACAAAAGAAAAATAAAAAAAAATTCAAAATCAAGAAGAAGAAAAATGTGGAGGTGGAGGAGGAAGTACTTGGTGATGATTATGCTGAGGTTGATTAGCATTACAGCCCCCAGAGTTCCGCACAACGAAAGGGTGGCGCAACAACTGTCCTGCCGTCCACCTCCTCACCGGATCTCTCTGCAAACAACAAGCAATGAAGTTTCGGAACTCCCTCGACGCCTGCGGTGGAGCCTCAGGCGGCTGTGACATACATATAGCGCACATCAAGCTCGCCCAATCCCCTTGCCCGCTTACGGCGAATGGAAACCTACCTAAATAGAATTCAAGTATGCTCACTCCCAGACTCCATATATCGCCCGCATAACCATCGTACTTGCCGTCGTTTAGATCGGTGTTGATCCGTTCCGGACTCATGTAAGCTATTGTTCCCACCGATGAATTGCAGTTGGGGTCCATGGTTTGGGCTAAAATTCTCGAAACCCCGAAATCGGCAATTTTCACCTGTATGAAAAATGTCTGTTAGGGGAACCCATTTTATGATACTAATATTATCATCTAGGGTAAGTCTATTGTGATAAACTTTTCATACGAGAATGCGATTTTAACCGTTAGATGAGCATCTAGTCATAAGATTACCAAGAATTTAGAGATGTATTTATTGCTAAATGCTCATTTAACGGTTAAAACCTGTGACTATAGACTTGCCCTATTATCTAATTCCTGTATGAGAGACTCATATTTCCTACTTGCAACCTATTTCCTACAACAGCTATCATGATATGATATTATCTAAAATTCTGTACTGACAGATGAATTACAACAGGGCCCAATGGTTTGGGCTAAAATTCTCAACCCCCTGTGTACCATAATACGATATATTAATCATTACCCTTTAATTCATATCAAAATCAAATTCAAATTTGGTTCAAAACCCTCCAAATATTCTCTCCGGAATCAAACCCATATTAAATCATTAAATTGAGTTTTACCCAATTGTGGTAC
Organism: Hydrangea macrophylla; assembly: GCA_033977485.1. NCBI lineage: Eukaryota > Viridiplantae > Streptophyta > Magnoliopsida > Cornales > Hydrangeaceae > Hydrangea > Hydrangea macrophylla. The sequence continues at coordinate 32,279,671 of CM066987.1, forward strand.
CAAATTGAAATAATACTTCTATTCATTGACTCAATATTTACGACTTTTGAGTATAAAATTTTTAATCAAATTTAAATAATAATAAATAAAAAAAATTTAAGTGTAAGTTTTTTTTTTTTTTTTAGATAATCAATTACTGTATGAGTGACCCGTACATCCTACTACTAACCTGTTTTCGAGAATTGATTAAAAGATTGGAGGGTTTGATGTCACGGTGGACGATTTTTCTCCGGTGGAGGTAGTGGAGGCCGGCGAGGACTTGGCGGGTGAGATCGGCGAGGGAGGACTCCTGGTAGATGTGGGTCCCTTGGAGAGATCCGCCGTCCATGTACTCGAGGAGGACCTGAATCTCGCCTGCGTGGTCGTACATGTCGTGGCACTTGACGACGTTGAGGTTGTCGACGTCACGGAGGATCTCGATTTCTCGGCAGATCTGGCGGCGGACGGAGTCTTCGTGGTTGCCGTAGATGACTTTTAACGCGTAGAGCCTCGCCGTCGGGCGGTGGAGGACCTTGTAGACGGTGCCGCCGCTGCCGCTCCCGATCCGGTTGAGTCGGTCCAGCTCGGAGAAGTTGATCGCCGCCGCCGCCGAGTGAGGCGGAGCTGAGTTTGATGATGATGGGGCTGAGGTTGGTGGTAGAGGGAGAGGTACGGCTAGGGCGGTGTCGCGTTGAGGGACGGGTAGGGTTAGGTTTGGACGCCGCCGTGGACGGTTGTTGCCGGTGGTGAGTTGTTGTGGTTGTGGTTGAGGTCTCATCATGACTCACTCTAAATTTTTTTTTTTTTCTCTTTACAATTCTTCGAGTTTTTTTTTTTTTTTTTAAAGTTTTTTGAAGAAAGAATTACAAACCCACCATTTTGGGGGTGTTTTTATAATTGGTATGCTAACAGGGTTTTGGTAATTGGGAAAATAAAAATTTTGATTCTTGTTCTTGTTGAAGGCAACCAAATGAGGGAAAACTGGTTTTTTTTTTTTTTTTAGAGAGAGAAATGAAAGAAAGTTCTTGGAAGAGGAGAAAGGAAAAGAGAGGTGAGAGAGAGAGAGAGAGAGAGGGGGTTAAATGTTTTTTTTCTTCCTTTTTTATTATTTTTTTAAAATTTTTATATGTTAATTAATGGGGATGCTATCAAAAGTGAGAATCGAGAATTAAGAAGGGAATGGAATGAATTGACGCGCGATTGGGGAGCGTGTGAGAAGTAATCCAATCAAATTGGGGAAGAAGTTGGGGGGTCCACAGCTTAGGGATTTGTCGGTAACTCTGTAAGACTGTAACTACAGTAAATGCGCGTGAGAACTGAGTAATAATTGGGTGAGACCGTCACTAACACTTCATCGTACTTCTATTATGTGATAATCCAATCAAATAGTAGGAAGTAACACATGACAAAGGGCAGAGTAGTTTATCATTGAAACAGGCACACTACATCATCATACAGATGTGTTGTAGTGTTGTACTATCCCAATAAGGGAGGTCCAATAACGGAGGTAATCCAATCAAATATGTGGTAACTTGGTCCGACATACTATTAACATTGAAAAACACTTTAATTTAAAACTAAAGTCTAAATGAGTTTTCAAAAGTTACAGTATGTTCAGATCTATTTGGATAACAATTGAGTGCTTTTTATTTCGTGTTTTTTTTACTCATAAAAGTGGGACTCAGTATTTTAAAATAAATTTTTTTTTTAAAATTTTAACACTAAATTATGATGTATCGTATGACTAAAACTAATAGGGTGTATCATAAAAGATGCTTTGTATTTACATAAAGGCTCTATGAATTAACTAAATAATTTTGAGTAATATTTGGGATAGAAACACTTTATATAAACACTTATAAATACTCTATCTTTCTTTTGAGTGGTACTGTAGAATCCACTGAAATTATCCGAACCCCACAGATTACCCACGAGACTGACGAGAGAAATAGAATATGTTAGTAAGTGTTTGTGTAAAGTGTGTGCGCTAGCATCCTTGAAAAACTTTTCGCCGAAGAATTGCATTTTGGTTTTGTGTACCGGAAGGCCGCTTTCTTTCTCTGTAGTTCACTGTTTACCACACAAATTTACTCTCTCTCTCTCTCTCCTGCGGCAATCTTCACTTTATTTAGGCTTTACATTACATGGTTGTCCCTCTCAAAATCAACTATTATTGTTCTTCTTCTTGTTTTTAATGTAGGTGGTCGGCCTTCTCAGATTGCATCTTTTGTCCATTTATTTAATTAACATTATATGGGGGACCATATGATCTTATGAATTAATGATAACAATAGCCACAAACTATGGAACATGTATGGATAATTTTAGTTTGATATTCTAGCTTAATGCTATATGTTTGGTAAGTGGAGCTTGGAAGGAGGAGAGGATGAAAGAAGATTTCTTTTGTCTGATAGAGTGAAAAGGGGGGATTGGAAGCGAAGAGACGAAGGAAGATACATTGTCTGAGTCAAATATTTTTCTTTATTTAAAAAGTGGTCGTATTAAGAGATAGAAGGTTTTTTTTTTTTTTTTTTTTTTTTTTTTTTTTTTTTTGTCTTCACCAAAAAATTATTAGTATAGTCACATAGAATGGTGCAATAGTAAAATATACAAAATTTTAAAATTTTCTTCAATCTTTCATTTAATTGAACCAAAGAAAGGAGAGATCCCTTTTATTTTTTGCCCTAGAGATCCCTCTATTTCTCCTACAAAACATAATTAAAAGTCTATACTTTATTTATTTGTAAATTCTCAACTACTAAGAATTTCGATTAGTTGTACTATTCATTCTTTCCATTAGTTGTACTATTCATTCTTTCCATTAGTTGTATAATTTCTTATCTCAACTCCTCTAAATGTATGTTGTGTAATGTTATGTACATAAAATGTACACATAAAAATTTTGGTCATTCATTTCGGTGGAGTCTATGCCTACATACATGGGACCCACCAAAATTAATGATCCAAATCTTTATATACACTCTTTATGTGCACCAATCATTACTCATGTATTTAATGGTGCATATTATTACTCCGTATTTCACTTGATGAAAGTAGATAAGGTCCAATGAGATGAGATAAGAAATTTGGATAACGCTTTGATTCAAAATAATTTAATTATATATATATATATATATATGAGACTGCTAACCTACAACACGTGTAGGTTGGTATCGCATATTGGTAGGCGACGAAAAATTTCATCACTAAAAATATTTATAATGAGATTGTTAATAAAATGGATATATGCACCAAAAAAACTGAGGGTCTGTTTGATAAGACTGAAAATCAAGTGCTGAATTTTAAGTGTTGACAATTTTAAGTGATTGACTTTGCAATACTGAAAAAAGTTTTTCAAATATTGAATAAACTGCATTCAGTGATTATTTTCAACAGCAACTTTTTACTTAAAAGTTTTCAGTAACTTTTTGGATGTTTTCTCAATTAAGTGGTATATTATTAAATACATTAAAAATAAATAAATGTTAATTTTTTTTTTACCACTTAATTGAATTATAAAACGCACATGAATGTCTTAATTTAATAGAAGTGACCACTTCCATTATGTCGATTCAATCATTAATTAGACCGTACCACAAAATATTATTTTGTAGATAAAAAATTTATACTTTTTTTCTTGGCTCGGAGAAAAAAATTTATACTAGGTCAGTGGAAAGTGTACTTTAGTGTAATCGTCATATAGCTCTAAAAGACTAAAACTAAAGAACACTTTATTGTATGACAGTAATTATATATGCCATAAATGGTTTATGGACAAAGTGTTGATCAACTAAATTTTTATGTTTAAGATGTATGTCTAATAAACTACGAAAAGATAGAATTGTACATGAATACTGGCATTCAAATTGTGGGATTTTTTTTAAATTTCTTATTTTGGTGGAAGTTAAAGTGTGTTTGATAACCCAACAAAATGCTAAAAATGAAAAGTTTTAGCACTTTATTCCTTTTTAGTATTTTTGGAATGTACTTCTACCACCTAGTTGAAAAGATAGTGAAAAACTCACTGAAAATTTTAAGTGAATTTTTTTTTTTACTAAAAATAATCATTGAATGCAGTCTATTTCGTTACTTAAATTAAACATGTTTTCAATATATTACAAATTTAATCACTTAAAATTTTCAATTTTATCAAATGAACCCTAAGTCTGTAGATGTCAAGTAAGGTTTTTTTTTTTTTTGAAAAAAAATTGCACCACTTAGGGGTTTTTACATGTTATGAAGAAATGAAACAGGAAAAAAAAAAAAGAGAAAAAGTCAAATTTTACATGTCCTACTTCATTCTTGTATCACAAGTCAAATTATTTATGAAAACTTTACTGTATTGAATTCTTTAAGCATGAAAAAACACATTAAGATATCTTACTAATTTCATTTTAGTCCGAAATCACAAAGAGATTAAGTTTTTACTTTTAAAGAACATGAGGGTAAAGTAGAACTGAACCTAACCACATGGAGTAATGTAATTAACCCCTTTTTTTTCCCATACTTTCTTTGGTCTACCTATTTGTTAAATTTGCAAATCATAAGGAAACAAAAAATGATAATCCTCTTTCACTTTTTAACCCATTTGTTTAGAGAAATTCCTAAAGATGAGGACAAGGTCACCTAGCAAAATACTATAAAGAACTATGAGAATTAGAGTAATGCTATGCTTTCCAAATATTTATGTCAGTTGTACAACATACATTGATATGTGGTACGTCCATTACTACATGCAGTACTGTTACATCCATCCTAGAAAATCATTTGTTTTAAAATACATAATCAAATTGTTGAGAATTATTAATATTGGTTAATAAATGAGGTGAAGTTGACTGTGGGTCAACGACGAGTGTCAATCGAGGACACGAGAATAGGGAATTCACGAGACATTGACATGATTAAATGGCATTTATGTGACTTAAATGTTATTTGACAATTTAAGGTATATGTGAATAGTAGATTATAGGGGTGGGCATATTTCGGGTGAACCCGAAAAACCAACCCGAACCCGAAATTTTTACAAAATTCGGTTCGGATAAAATCGAACTGAAGTTTTTTCAGTTCAAAACCGAACTATTGTACCTTGTTTGGTTTGGTTTTCGGTATAGAAAAAAAGTTGAGTTTGAACCCGAAAAACCGAACTTTATAAACGTTTGGGAATTAGGGCTGGAAATCAAACTCACATCTCTCGACTTTCAGTGACCCCTGAACCTTCAAGACTCAAGACTCTTGGCAACGGCGATGGCCTTCGGTCCTTCCACCTCTGACCTCTCGGCGACAGTGACGGACTGTCCTTGTCCTGCAGCGGTGTGGTGTCCGGCGTCGACGTGGCTCACTGGCTTTAGTGTCTCACTCAGTCTCAGTCTCTCTCTCTCTCTCTCACAGTCTCACCAGTCACAACGAGTGCATGAGGTACTAAGGATAGTCAGTGAGTCTCTCTCTCTCTCTCTCTCTCTCTCTCTCTCTCTCAGCATCTCTTTCTGAACCACCCTCAACTTTTCCAAGTAATCTACTAATATGTTCATGCCTTCATGGCATAGCCATTAGCCGTATAGCCCTCAGTTTGTATATTAATTGTTCTATCTCTGACTAATATTCTCTATGATTGTTAATTTTTCTCTATCTTATCATGGCATAACATATTATGTGGCATGGCATTTTCCCATCTCTCTTATCCACCCATGACCCATAGATGATATCTATTATTTATAATGTAAATATTTTCTATGTAACCAGGGTGTGTGAGTTTGATTGAGTTTAGTTGTAACTTAGACAAGGTTTATGAGGGTTTCATTTGTTTTTGCATTTTCACATGAAATTAGATAGAAAACAAACCAGAGGAAGATGCAAAAAGGGGCTTGATAATCTTCAAGTATAGGGATTTTTGAACAAAAAATAATAGAGTCATTTAGTATTAAGTCCTTGTTGCAATAGACTCAGCCCTCAAACTAATTTAGTGATTGATCCATATTTTTGTTTTGTGACCAAACTACCCTTAAACCCATTAGATGAGTCATTCCCTTTCAAACCCACTTATTTGATTTGAAAACACCCAAAATCAAGGGTTTTTTAAAATTTAAACATCATATATACATATATCATGGTTTTAAAAACCGGACCGGACCGGCCGGTTGGACCAGTTGAACCATCGACCGGTCAAATTTTCGGTTCGGTTTGATCCGGTAGCCGTTGGTGGAGAAGGAACCACCCAGAACTGGTGAGCAGATCGGTTAAACCGAAAACCCGGAGAACCGGTCTCGATTTTTGCCCAAATCTGGTTTGTAAAAAAAATTAGAAAAACAAAGTAAAAAATAAAGATTTCGTCCCTCCCGTTGCCTCACCTGGAGCCGCCGTCGATCGCCGCTTGCTGTTGCCGTTCCTTCATATACCGTAGTCGGCATATACTACTCGTGAGGCTTGAGTGTTAAGAGAAAGAGAAAGACTGGTATAGACTTAAATCTGAATCAGAGAGACCAAAGGTTTAAGAGAGAGAGAGTAGTGCTAGGCTATTAGCTGTCAAGTGCTCCAGTGCACCTACTCAAGTAGAGTTGTGCTAGAAAGTGGAAACCGTGTAAAGTAAGATTTACTTTGATAGTTTGATTGACATCTGAGATAGTCATTCTAAAACTCGTGCAAAGTAGTAAATGAAACAAGTAAAAAATGTTTTGAAATCCGTGTAAAGTAAATGAGGATACTAAGCAAAGCTAACAAAAAAATATTAATATTAATATTATTAATTTATGTTTTTAAGGTTTAGTTTTATGTTTAAATTTATTTTTTGATAGGAAGTTTTATACTAATACTTATAAATTGTGTATATATAAATATATAAAGTATTTATTATGATGTCACGGTTTGATTTCGGTTCACCCGACGGTTGAACCGCTAACCCGTGACCCGGTCATTTTTCCGGTTCAATGAACGGTCCGGTTTTCAAAATATTGACATATATATATATCTTATCTTTTCCAATTTCGCTTTATACTCTCTCACTGTCTCTTTCTTTCTTGAAAATTATGATAGCACCAAAGGTAGAGAAGAACTCTTTCTCTCTCTCTCTCCTCGATTTTACTATCTTTGCATGATAGGCTTTAACTTTCTTTTCAACTCTTTATTGATTTCTACAGATTTATGGCTCTAATGGACTTCTTTGGTACTCTTGATACTAAGATTCGCATCCGGGTTTGAATTGGATGGGTTTTTGCAATGATATTGGGATCTCGAGCAAAGGCCATGGGGATCATGAATATCTTCATCAACGAGATCTTCGAGAACATTCTTGATCTTGGTGGTTGTTTTGCACACTTGATTTGGCTTTTCACCATTACTTTTTTGTTCTTTTATGGTTTTGTGGTCAGTTTGTAGCTCTTTGGAGTTGTTCCTTTTGTTTTTGACGATTTGAGGTCTTATGCGTTTGGCTCCTATATAGTTGTAATTCTTTGATTATGAATAATATTCATCCTTGTTGAGCAACAAAAAAAAAAAAAACGATTCTCCATTGAACCACATATTTGTACATGCAGACCTCAACTCTTCTTCTTTTTTTTTTTTTTTAAGATATCAGATTTCACACTGTTGGAATAAAATGTACAGATTTTCCATTGTATTACAGTGTGAAATTTAACGTAGTTGTAAAAATGAACAATTTTGCAGTGTAAAATTTCACACTAATGAACTAGTTGTAATGTAAAATGAACTAGTTGTAGTGTAAAATTTCGCACTAATGAACCAGTTGCAGTGTAAAAGTACACTAATGAACCAGTTGCAATGTAAAATTTCACACTAATAGACTAGTTGCAATATAAAAATGAACTAGTTACAGTATAAAATTCAATACCCGCAGAATCTTAAATCCAAAACATAACAGTGAGCCCAGACTCATTTAAGTTGTGATATCTAGATTGAATATGCAATACATAATTAGAAATGGCGAAACTCCTTTATAACCATTTTGTAAAGTAAAATCCTAAAATATTGGGATATAACTTCTATATATATATATATATGTATGGTAACCAATATCTATTGGGATTTGATAAGATTTGGTCAGATTTGGTAATTGACTCAATCTTTAAATCTAAATTCAATATATGTATATATATACGATTCTATATATATAGGTTAGGGGTAAAACAGTGATCTACTAAGTCTATAGTAAGATATTTTGGACTAATCTCTAACAATAATAGACAATTATAGGGCATGTTATTATGAAGTACCAATTGGTGGGTCTATTATAAAAAACATTGGTAGAATGAGACTTTTGACCATATTTTTCAAAATAAAAATATTTTTTTTTTTGGTTATTTCCAACCCAAACTTTCGAACGAACCCGAATTTTTATTTCGAAACCGAACTGTGTTTTTGAACTTTATTTCAGTTTGGATTTCGGTACCAAAATTGCCAACCTGAACCCGAATGACCCTACCCGAACTTTTCGATTCAAAACTGAACCACTCGATTGCCCACCCCTAGTAGATTATACCTGTTTGGTATGCTTTATGATAATTTTGATCTTGATTTAGATCACTTTGAACGTTATTGTGAGAACATAAGTGATACGTTGCATAAAATGTAGGTTATCTATAAATTCTATGAAAATAGTTTTTCGAAACGTAATTACGGTGACAAACGGGACTTAGTCAAAAACTTTTATAATTTATAGTTTTCACTCGTGAAGTAAGGAATTAGACGTGTAAGACGTTTTGAGGGATAATTAGAAGTTTTGAAAACTCGTGGGGAGGTAAACGTATTTTCTGAAAGATATGCCTATATATAGTTGACTCCAAGATATTTCATAATATCTTCAAAATCAAATTGGGGCTTAGGAGTTTTTAGTGGCTTAGAGTTTCAAGAGGCAAATCGACGGACTTTTGCTTGTTTAATTTCAACCAAATTTCATATTTGAACTCATTGAGCTAAGAGCTTCATTTTGATAGTTGTTAGGATGCGTTTGGCTAAGTTTTTATAAAATCCTAATGTTGGAATTTTGGGGAAAACATGTGTAAACTCGCAAGAATCACTTGAGATCGGAGATTCGACGTTTAATCAATCCCCTAGTACTTCCCTTAAGGTTATAGGATGTTTGTAGAATTCTAAGCCTATGAATTATAGTAAATTACATGTTTTAGATATCCGACTTGATATTTTGGATCCGGGCGAAATTAATGCATTAAGTAGGCCGGTTAATTATGCACGTGAAACTGCAATAAAAGCATATATTTGTGATTATATGAGCATGTTATGTGTTTATGTGCGTCAAAGGGGGGTTTGGTGCAATTTCATCTGGGTGGGGGGGGGGGTAAGCTCCTCGAAGTTTTAGCATTGTGATATCGATAGTTAATGTGTTTGGTTTGGAGGAAGGCCCAGCCAGGGCACTGGGTTCGTGGAAGAGGAAGGCCTTCTACAACAACAATCTCATTTACCAGATGGAAACGTACCACTCTCCTTAGAGACTAATTTGATGTGTTTTGATGTCTTATAGCATGAATTGTCATATAAGCATATGTTTAGAATTGTACACTCAGCATATAGCTGAGCATTGAAGTTTTACTCCATTGCAGGTGAAAAGAAGAGAGGGAAAAAGAAGTGAGAAGAGTGAGGCCGATGAAACGACTAGACCGTCCTTATAAATGTTTTTGATTTCCATTTTCATGTTATAATAATGAATTTCCATAACTAGAACCATGTTTAGTTTTAACTTGGAAATCTTGAAAAGGATCCGTAGTGTGGTAATTCATATTAAAACTCTTGTAAATTATATTTTGGAGATATTGTAATACAACTAGTTTTCCTTTGAAATGAATTTGGCATGTGCAGTTAATCCCCAATGAGTTTGGATAACCTTAGACTTAAATTCTGCAGACTATGCAACTTTTGGGAAAACCAGTCGACTGGGCCGGGATCACAGTCGACTGGACCCACTGATGAAACAAAATTCTCTTTTTAGTTTTCAGGGAAGCAGTCGACTGAAGTAGAGAAACTAGTCGACTAGAACTTGGTTTCAAAACATACATTCTGCTGGAACAAAGTCCAGTCGACCGGACGAGTCCAGGTCGACTAAAGATCAGACCCTATTGTCACACCCGTTGTGGAATTTACATTTCATTTTAATAAACATACGTGGAATTATTAATGTTGATTAATAATTGAGTTGAAGCTGACTGTGAGTCAACAGTGAGGTGTCAATGAGGACACGGGAACGTGGTAATTCATGATGCATTGGCATGATTAAATGACATTTATGTGATTTAAATATTAATTGAAATATCTGGTATTTTGTGAATAGTAATTTTACCTGTGTAGGGTAAATTTCTGTTAGTTTGATATCGTTTTGGATTGTTTTGAATACTGTGGTGAGAACGTGAGTGATACGTTGCATAAAAGGTAGGTGGTATAGAGATTCCACGGAAGTTAGTTTAATTTTTGGATCCTTAGTTTGGACCCAAACGGAACTTAATCGAAAACTTATATAATTTTTAGTTTTCACTCATGAAATAATAAAGTAGACGTTTAAAACGTTTCGAGAGATCATTAGAAGTTTTAAGAAACTCGTAGAAAGGTAAACATAATTTCCGAGAGTGTTGTCAATAAATAGAAACTTTGGATATTTTGGTGAAAAAGACAACTTTCTAAAAAAAAAATATTGAGAGAGAGAGAAAGGAGATTTGTGGCTTCGAGCTTCACGATGCTAATCGACGACCGTTCGTCTGTAAGTTTTTCCTCTAGATTTGAGATTTGAACTCCTCGAGGTAAAACTCATAGGAATCACGTATAAACTGAGATCCGACGTTTATTTGGGCCTCTAGTTGATCCTTCAAAGTTTTAGAGAAATCGTACGAGGTGTATATTCTAGATCTATGAATTATATGGAATTTACATATTTTAAATATCGACCTTGATATTTTGGATCCAGGTGGAATTCATGTATTAATTAGGCATGTTAAATATTCACGGGAATATGCTAGAAAAGCATGTATGTCTATGTGAGCATGCTATGTGTCTACTTGGGTCAAAGGGGAGTTTGGTGCAATTTCACCGGAGGTAAGCTCCTCGATGTTTGAGGATTGTTACATTGATAGTGTGGTGTCTGGTATGGAGGAAGGCCCAACCAGTGTACCCCCGTGGAAGAGGTGTGCCTTCCACGACATCGGTTTCATTACCGGATGAATGCGTACTACTCACACTAGAGACTATTTTGATGTGTTTTAGATGTTTAAGCATGGATTATCATATAATGTAACACCCTTACCCAAAAAACAAGATTAATGTAATCTTAATGTGTTAGTTAATGATAATTAACGGTTAAGATGGTTTAAGGTGGGGTTATGAACCCACAGGTGAAAAGATGTTCAGATGCGAACACAGATGAAAGTTTTAAGTTAAGTGAAACTAGTATAAAAGTGGGACCTAACGAAGGTCTAAATAATGTAAATTGCATTTAGATGTACTTATATGCTGAAATGACAACTTATTTAAATGCTTAAAGATATTATTAAGTCATATGTCAGGTAATGGGGACCAGTTTGGGTACCCTTGTGAGGGCGTATTTGAAAATGAATCATCATTGGTAGATTTAATAGCAACCTCATAATATATGTGGGATCACGTTTGGGACCCATGCAGGATATAGATTAAATCCATTTAGAAAAGGTGGGTAGTTAAACTTGGGGGTTTTATAATAAAGCTTAAGAAAATTTGGGGGAGGTAAAAAGGAATTATGAAAAATAGTGACAACACATATGCATGAGATGCATATGTGTCTCATTGCCACAAACCACAACTGCGTTTAGAGTAGAAAGAGAGAACCGAGAGCTTTGCCGAAGACGACGGAGTTCCACACGACGTTTCATTGCCGTTCCTTCGCCGTTCGACTTCGGATTCACGATCCGAGACCATATTTGGACTAGTGGAGGTAAGAGAATTACATGTACGTCTTTTATTTTTAGTTTTGGTAACGTTTTCTCGGCGACCGTTCTTGGTTGTTAGAAATTGTCGTAACAAAATCATGTAGGATTAACTCTAGAACAAGAATTGGGCAAGATTCTAGCTTTGAATTGGATTCTAGGAGCAAATTAGCTAAGATTCGAAGATGTGAGTGTTTTAATCCCAAAATTGGGTATGTAGATGTGTTCATGTGGTAATTCTTATTAATAGTTGCTTAATCCATGTTTATATTTATAAATGTTGATGAATTTGGGTAAAGAGCATATCAAATAATGTGAAATTGCTATGCTTATATGCTAAATTGTTTAAATGCTTAGGTGGATCAAAGGGAAGTCAAATAGTGGTCACCATTTATAGGTCCCATTGTAAGGGATATGAAGTCCTCAATGAGTAGGATGTGGTGACGACCACAATGAAATGACGGTGATGCTTTCGGGGTTACAAGAGTGTGTAATACGTTATATGCGACAAAAGAGTGAGAAAGATCTGTGGTAAAAAAGACCCAGGGGTGGTGGCTGGAGTTACTTGACTTTCCGGAGATCATTATGTTGTTTGTGATGATTGTTGCATTTATATGTTAAGTGATCTTGTCAGAATCAAGATATAAAAAGTATTCTTTACTTTTCTAAAGATTTGTAGTGTGAAAGTAAAGGTCGAACCCACAGAGATTGATTACTACAGCTCTTAATTTTAAAACCTAAGTCTAATTAATTAGGAAAAACGGATTTTGATTTGGATTTAATTAAACTAATAACAATAAAACTAAATCTAAACTATGAAAGCAATTAAAAGTGTTTTTAATGAATGTTTAAGGGAACCTAGGATTACAAATCCACCACTAGCTTCATAATAAGGATATTTATGAATTACTTTAGCCTACTAAGTTGGATGATTATGGGGAATTGTAGCTACAAGCCCAATTCCTCCGACAAGAAGATAATCATGGTTCAAGCACCAACATAATCCATCTTCGGGTAGCACGAATTATCTCACACTAAACTAGGGTTGTGATCTAATCCGTCTAACCTAGGCATGGACTATTCGGATACTTGATAGCACGAATCAATAAAGCACCATCACATGTAAACAATCTAAACAAGCACAGCAAGAATAGATCGTTGAGCACATCACAGTCAAAACAGATCTAAGACAAGAATAAATTCTGAAAGCAATGATTTAATCAATGTAAGTACGATTTATTTATAAAAATCCTCGGAACATGTGACTGTCATCCATACATAATAAACTAAAATAAAAACATAAAATACTCCCTATTACTCATCTAGGGCTTCATTGAAACCCTAGATCTATGATCTAAGCTGCCATAGAAGTAGTAGATAGCAAGAGGTTGATGGAGGAGGCCATGGAAATCCTTGGTCTTCTTCTTCTTCTCCTTGCTTCCCTCTCTTCAATGGCTGAAAGTATGGTTGTAGAATATGTATGTAATAATTGCCAACCCCTTAATTATAATAAAATAGGGTATATATAGATTTACAACAAGTTTTGGAAGCCTTTACAACTCGAAACGGACTGAAACTGATGTAATTTACAATCTGGACGTCATTCTGCAGTTTCGTTTGCACAGGAGTCTTCAGTATACTGAAATACGCAACTTTGGTTTTTACCCATATCGCGCGAGCGGGTCGCGCGAGCGCGACATTTTGGCCTTCGCGCGCGCGGATCGCGCGAGCGATTCTGGGTTCTCGCGCGAGCGGATCGTGCGAGCGATTATCGGATTTCGCGGGCGCGGATCGCGCGCGCGACTTGGCTTTTTCAGCTTCTTTTCTTCTGCTTTTTTACCCTGTTTAGCCTGATATACTTGATTTCTTCCAAAACCTGTCAGAAAATAGAAAACGAAGTAAAAATATACAAAAACAGGATAAAAAGGTACTAACAAATGCTAGTTAAGGCATATAATTAGGATTAGTTCTCTCCCGATCATTAAGCATTCCAATAGCATGATTAGTTCTCTCACTAAGCGAAAGCTTAAACGAGAAATATATTTTCTGTTATGGTTATTGAATAACCATTACAGGTACCGAACGGGAGGATGAAAGGACATGAATCACGCGATGGTTTAGGGTTTTGGGAGTTGTAAACATGTAGATATGCTCATGGACTTAGGTGTTAAAGTCCCTAATATAACTCTTGTTTTGGAGACGTATTGGAAGACTTGTAATATGTCAAGTTGGGTTTGATGTTAATTACGCACCAAATTATGAGTTGTATTTACAAGTCACAAGTTATGAGTGGTTCGAAAAAACTTGGGCAATTTGTTGTTAGTTGTGTCTTGTGGTATGGATTGCACTTTGCAAACCACATGTTGTGTATATTGGTAAGAGACTTGGAGAAATTGAGTAATTTGCTGTAAATTTAAATTTAGTCTCTCTTGTTTGAGAGTTTATGCTCATGTTAGGATAAAAATGTGGATTTGATGCATACTTGAGCTCCTAGCTGGAGCATTATGAGTTTGGGTGTGTGAGTAGAGCTAACTAAGTGTTTGAAAATGAGTTTGAAATCCTTTTTGCTGATTGGTTAAGGTTTGGAGACACATGGGAATGCTTTGAAATGATTTTAAGAGTTCTTATGATGATTGGGTTGGAATAATGAAAATTGGGAGTTTGAACATGTGTTGGGGTGTTTGATTGTTGTATCACACTTGGATATGTTTTGAAATGGTTTTGAAAGTTTCCATGAAGTTTAATTTGAAGTTGGAATCAAACAATATTGTCTTTTCTTATGTTGGAATGTTTATGAGTGATTGGAAAAAATGTGTATTTTGGAACAAATTCATAATACTAGAGATAAATTTAAGAGTTTGATGGTTGTAACATGCTTAGTTATCATGCGGTAATGCTTGAAAAAACTTAGAAATATGGTTGAGATGTTTTCTTAAAGTCCTCTAAAGTTTAGTTGGGTTTAGAATGGTTTTGGACTTGAAAAATAGAGTTTTTAAGCAATAGGAAAATATTCTGCAGAATCCGGATCGATCCGTCCGTTTTCGGGGACATTCTGCTAGAAAAGTGAGAAGATGGATCGATCCGGTCTTTTTCGCGGATTGATCCACCCCTGTAAAAACTGACTGTCAACTTTTACGGAAATAAGCATATCTCTTTCTAGAAAACTCAGATTCGCGCACCGTTTTTGTGTTGGAACCAGGATTCAAAAATATATCTTTTGGTATAAGATTTGACTATACTTTATTAATGACCATTTTGCCCTTGGGACTATTTTGTGTCAAAGAAGTTCTTTTGTGGAGTCTAAATCATGTTTTCTTTTATGATTAATGATTAGTGGAGATTTACTCTATTGTAGGGGATAAGAAGTGAGGAAAGAAGAAGCGTGAGGAGTGAGGCCGAGGAATGCCGGGGGAACACTCTTGATTATGTTTTGTTTTTCTTATCAATATTGTAATAAACTTCGAATTTGTAACATATTGTAACTAAATCTTGGGATAGTTTTGTAGTATTGTAATCCCTAGTAACCCTTTTGTACTTATGTTTTGAATCATTGGAATATAGTTGTGTTAATGGTTTGGATTTGGGTTAGAGAACTATAGTATGGAATTCTGCAGAATACTTAGTGTGCGGATACAGATCAGTCGACTGGTTTTTGATACATTCGACTGGATCACTGTTTTGAACTAACCACTGCTTTAATATGTTGAGGGACAGTCGACTGGACTATGTTCTGGGATAGGAGGTTCTGCTTGAATAGGGTACCAATCGACCGGACAACAATAGTCGACTGGGATTTTGAGACCACAGTCGACTAGGTCCCGACACAGTCCACTAGATTAAGGTATGCGATTGTGGAGTCGCTGTGTCTTGCCTTTCCAGTCGATCGGATCTCGGGTCAGTCGACTAGATCACTATTTTTAAATCAAAAGGTTTATTTAAGAGTTTTCAATTGTAACAAACTTTTATAACTCTGGTTTTAATGAATCTTATTTATGTTTTCCGCTGCTATTTACTTTAATGGAACTGGATAATTCTTGGTGGCGTGCCACGTGTCCTGTTTTCACGAGTAGCGGGATGGGTCATGACATTTAGTGGTATAAAAGCTATAGGTAACAAAACTTCGATAACGTGCAACGTCGAGTGGAGTGTTAAGGGTTTCAACACATATTTTAGATTGCATCCATACATTGTAGAGATGTTGGCGCACATGGCATGTGGTTGTTCATACATGAAATTATTTATTGTCATACCTGCATAGTATTTATTCATCGCGGTAAACAGGATTGTAATAATGAGTGACGGTGATCAAGACTTGTCGCCGCATACCGGACATATGAATGAAATGATAGAAATGATTGGAAATATGGGGGATATGATATAGAATATAGCGGAGCGATTGCCTCCAACACCTCTATTTGAGACAGCACCGATAGCTATGGTACATGCACCTGAGATTCGGGGGGAAAGACCAGTGTTTGAACAGTTTGCTAGAAAGAAGCCGACAGAATTTCATGGAATGGCTGACACGATGCTGGCAGAGCATTAGGTTATGGACATGGAAAGGATTTTCCAATCTATTCTAATGTTCGATAGGGAGAAAATTGAGAGTGCAAGTGATGTACTGAGAGGACAAGCCTAGAATTGGTGGGTAAATGTTTTGGATCAAGGGCCACCGATTACGTGGGAAGGGTTCAAGGCGGAGTTCAATCACTGATTCTTTCCGCGGGCTACTCACAACGCAAAGAAGAGAGAGTTTGATAGCCTTAAGCAGGGAGATATGACCGTAATTGAGTATACTTCTAAGTATAATGCATTACTAAGATTTGGCAATGGTTCAGCACCAGAGGAGGAGGATAGAGCAAGGATGTTTGAGGAAAGGTTAAGAGATAATATTTGTTTGAGAGTGGAGACCTATGAGCATTCAACTGTGGCAGCAGTGCAATAAACGACGCTGGTAGCCGAAAGTGGGATAAAAAGATCTAGACAGAATCAGCAAGGCAAACGAGGTAACAAGGGTGGTAATTGGAACCAAGGCGGATCTTTTAAGAGGCCATTTGTACGAGGCTCTAGTTCTAGTTTTGGTGATTCTAGGAGAATACCAAGTAATATACCGTTGTGCTTACTGTGTAATCGACGACACACTGGCCGATGTTTTCTGACTAACTCCCAGAATAGAATTAAAGGGGGAAATAGTGCAAGTTCTGCATCCTATCCGCAACTCAAGTGTTTTGACTGTGGTACTTTGGGACATTGAGCGAAGGATTGCCCGAGGAAGCGTTCTTAACAAGGGTTTAGTTCTATGGCTTCCAATGGGTTGAACCCTTAGTAGTCAAATGAGAGGAAACCGGAGATAGAGCAAAGGGAGGGGAGATCTTTTCAAATGAACCCTGGAGACGTGGCTGCTACTGATACAGTGGTCTCAAGTCTGGTGCTTGTATGTTCGCACTTAGCACACATACTTGTTGACTCAGGATCTACGAAGTCATTCGTATCGCATAATTTTGTTGGACATTTGAATGTTAAGTCCGTGCCGCTAGGATATGATTTATCCATTACCGTGCCGCTTAGTAAACCAGTGGTAACGTCTACGATATATAAGAACTGTGAGATCAAACTAGGTGAGAAGTTGATGATTGTAGACCTTATACTAATTGTGGTGAACCATTTCGATGTGATACTAGGGATGGATTGATTAGCTCTTAACCAAGCTACAATAGATTGTGAACGGGAATAAGTTAATTTTCGATCACCGGTGAATGAAAACTTTTGCTTCCAAGGAAATGGGGTTACACCGTCGCCGTACTTGATTTAAGCTATCTGAGTGGGTAAGTTGTTGAAAAGGGTATGTCAGGATTTCTATGTTCAGTGATTGATACTTTGGCAACTGAATTGAAAGTAAAATTATTCCAGTGGTACGAGAGTATCCAAATGTATTTCCAGATGACTTGCCAGATGTTCTTATTGAGAGGGAGATTGAATTTACCATTGAGATAATGCCAGACTCAAGACCCGTATTGAAAGCACCGTATAGAATGTCACCGGTGGAGTTGAAAGAATTGAAAATCTAACTACAAGAATTACTTGACAAAGGTTTCATCCGACCTAGTATATCGCAGTGGGGAGCTCCAACATTGTTTGTGAAGAAGAAAAATGGTTCAATGAGAATGTGTGTTGACTACCGGGAATTGAACAAGTTAACAGTTAAGAATAAATTGTCGAGAATCGACGATCTATTTAATCAACTTCGTGGGGTAGAAGTATTTTCCAAAATTGATTTAAGATTTGGCTACCATCAGTTAAAAGCAAAAGCCGAAGATGTTGAGAAAACAGCTTTTAGAACGCGCTATGGACACTATGAGTTCCTAGTCATACCATTTGGAGTTACAAATGCACCAGCCACGTTCATGGATCTTATGAATCGAGTCTTCAAGGACTACTTGGACAATTTTGTAATAGTGTTCGTCAATGATATTCTTATCTACTCACTGAATGCGATGGAGCACGAGAATCATTTGAGATTGATACTTCAAAGATTATGAGAGAAGTAACTGTTTGGTAAATTGAAGAAGTGTGAATTCTGTTTGCCTAGCATTACTTTTCTTCGCCATATGATTGACAAGAATGGAGTTTCAGTTGACCCTCACAAGGTAGAGGCTGTATCTAATTGGCAGAGGCCGACATCCGTATCTGAAATTTGAAGTTTCTTAGGGTTAGAAGGATACTACCGCCGTTTATCAAGAATTTCTCCAAGATTTCATTACCTATGACCAAGTTAATGAGGAAGGGTATCACTTTTGAATGGACTCAAGAGTGTGAAGACAATTTTCAAAAGTTGAAGTCGCAATTGATGCAAGCACCTATATTGACAATACTATCTGAAACTGAGGGATTTGTGATCTATAGTGATGCGTCGCATCAAGGCTTGGGATGTGTACTTATGCAAGGTGGCAAGGTGATTGCCTACACGTCTTGGCAGTTGAAGACACATGAGATAAATGATCCTACTCACGATCTTGAATTAGCCACAGTAATTCATGCCTTGAAGATTTGGAGACACTACTTGTACGGGCAGAAATGTGAGATCTTCACATACTACAAGAGTTTAAAGTACCTATTCACGCAAAGAGATTTGAACATGAGATAGAGGAGATGGCTAGAGCTGATGAAGGATTACGATCTTTCGATAGAGTATCATCTGGGGAAGGCTAATGCAGTAGCCGATGCGCTAAGCCAGAATACAATTAGGAACTTAGGTGACGAGCTAACCAAGCAAAAGGAATTAGTCAAAGAAATGGAACGTTTGGAACTAAATGTGATTCTTGAGGCCAATGGTGGCTTAATGATGGCGATCATAGCTCACCCTGACATTATAGATGAAATCAAGGCAGTATAGTTTAACGATCTCTACTTGTGCAAGATAAGAGACGAGATGTCTTTGAAAAAATGACCTGGATTTGCGTTGCAACAAGGAGTGTTGATGCTTGAAAATTGATTGTGTGTACCAAACATAAAGGACTTGAAAGAGAGACTTTTAGAAGAGGCTCATAGTACGAAGTATTCTGTCCATCCGGAATTTACATTTCATTTTAATAAACATACGTGGAATTATTAGTGTTCATTAATAATTGAGTTGGAGTTGGCCGTGAGTCAATGGTGAGGTGTCAGTGAGGATACGGGAACGTGGTAATTCATGATGCATTGGCATGATTAAAGGCATTTATGTGATTTAAATGTTAATTGACATATCTGGTATTTTGTGAATAGTAATTTTACATGTGTAGGGTAAATTTATGTTAGTTTGATATCCTTTTGGATTGTTTTGAATACTGTGGTGAGAACGTGAGTGATACGTTGCATAACAGGTAGGTGGTATAAAGATTCCACGGAAGTTAGTTTTTGGATCCTTATTTTAGACCCAAATGGAACTTAGTCGAAAACTTTTATAATTTTTAATTTTCACTCGTGAAATAATAAAGTAGACATTTAAGACGTTTCGGGAGATCATTAGAAGTTTTGAAAAACTCGTGGAGAGGTAAAAATAATTTTCGAGAGTGTTGTCTATAAATAGAAACTTTGGATATTTTGGTCAAAAAGACAACTTTCTAAAAAAAATATTTTTGTCAAAAAGACAACTTTCTAAAATATATATATATATTGAGAGAGAGAGAGAGAGAGAGAGAGAGAAAGAAAGGAGAATTGTGGCTTCGAGCTTCACGACGCCGATCGATGACCGTTCGTCTGTAAGTTTTTCTTCAAATTCGAGATTTGAACTCCTCGAGGTAATACTCATAGGAATCGCGTATAAATTGACATCCGACGTGTATTCGAGTCTCTAGATCCTTCAAACTTTTAGAGAAATCGCACGAGGTATAAATTCTAGATCTATAAATTATATGGAATTTACATATTTTAAATATCGACCTTGATATTTTGGATCTAGGCGGAATTCATGTATTAATTAGGCCTGTTAAATATGTGCGCGAATATGTTAGAAAAACATGTATAGTTATGTGAGCATGCTATGTTTCTACTTGGGTCAAAGGGGAGTTTGGTGCAATTTCATTCGGGGGTAAGCTCCTCGACGTTTGAGGATTGTAACATTGATAGTGTGGTATTTGGCATAAAGGAAGGCCAAACCAGGACACGATACTGGTATGGAGGAAGGCATAACTAGTGTACGGGGTGTGTGGAAGAGGTGTGCCTTCCACGCCATCAGTTTCATTACCGGATGAATGCGTACTTGTAATAACCTGCATTTTCATATTTAATTTGTAATTGCATTGTCATATTTAAATTCATTTGGTATTGACTGCTTCATTTAATTATAAATTCTCATGTTCTAAATTTTATTCCTTGACTTATTAGAACTCTTGTTGGGGGCCAAATTGTAATTTTTATAAAGCTAGCAATACCTGTGTTGAATTTTAAAATTGTATTTTAAAACGGTGGAAATGCTTTCTTTTAATTCAAGCTGTATTTTTATAAAACCAGAAAACCATTTCTTACGTTAAAATGAACTTTCTGTATTTTTGTGGTGACCACCGCGTCACGAAAATACCAGTTCACTTCCAAAACTGTCCACGCTGTGCTAAAATTTCACAGATTTTGGAAGTGATGTAAAGCTAGATGTGACATACACTTTACTTGCCATTTATGGCAACTCATCATTGGATGTGCCTTGTTTGGTAATGCCTTGTATGTGTGTGTTATATTGTGGCCAAAAGCAAATTTCCCAAACAACCCAACTTGGCCCCTATGTACCTAGACTTGACTCTTGGGGCATCTGTGGAGTTATACACAAATCAGTATATATATATACGTATGATTTGTATACTGCTAATTGTGAGGAGTAGAGAATTAGTTAAACTAATTCAATTTATTGAGTAATCAACATTTTGCTTGGCCTCCAAGTTCATCAATACATCCTCTATATATGCTACACTCTCATCCATACACTCATACATTCTGCACACATAGAAATTCAGAGAGTATAGAGAGAGTTCAGAGAATAGAATTTTAGAATTTTAGAGAGAGAGAAAGAACTTCACCTCCATAGCTTGCAAGCTTCATTGAAGTTTTCTTGTTTGGTCTTATCTTTCTCAACAAACACACATCTCCTTATCACAATGAGTATTTTAAACTCACCCTTAAATGTAATTCATGCTTAGTTAATACTTGTGTGTGTGAAATTGTTAATCACCATTGTTGATTTTAACCATGGAAGCTTGAGCTTCAAAATCACCATTTTCAAAACTTAACCAAAATCCATTTTTAGAGATGATTATGAAAGATTATACATCATATATGCTATGTTTGAAGTTTTAGAGCCTAATTCATTCACATGAGGAAGTATATTAGAAATTAAGTTTTGTCCTCTTTTAATCTTTCATAAAATTTAAGAGTTATAGTTAGAATTATGTTAAATTGATAATGGATTCTTAATCTTTGTGGAAAAACGAAGAAAACCATATACTATATGACCTTTATACTTACAGAATTGAAAATGGGTCAAAATGGACCCTTAAGACTGAAACAGAGCAGTTTCTGCGGGGAAGAAGAAGCCTCAGCTTCATCTCGCGCCACGATCGCGCGTGCGAAGATCGCGCGAGCGGACCGCGCGAGCGACCCCTCGCTCGAGCGATCCTTGCGCCCCCAGGCAGATAGAAGAGTTTATATATGTAAAATGGAATTAAGGCAGGTCGCGCGAGGGACCCGTCGCACGAGGGACCCGTCGCGCGAGCGATCTGCGCGCGCGACCTTGGCTTTTTCAGGCAGACAGAAAAATATATATAAAATGAAAATTAGGCATATCGCGCGAGCGACCCTTCGTGCGAGCGGCCCGCGCGCGCGACCTCTGGCAGATTCTGGTTTTTCTCTGTTTTGTATTTAGGGACTGTTTGGTTCAATTTTTAAGTACTGTTAAGATTCTGTTTGGAAATTTTATTAATATAGAATGCTATTAGTTATGTTTGAAATGATTAAGGTAATGAATTACAAGTTATCAATCCCCGTACGCGTGTTGTTCATTTAATTCAGCATTTTGCTTATGTTTAAGTGCATATCATTCATGTGGGGTCAGTGGTACATGCATGTGGGTGTCAGTCAGTGTGGAAAAGAGTAATGGTAGTATGGAAAGAGTATGAGATTGTGGTTGTGGTTGTGGTTGTGTTTGAGATTGTGGTTGTGGTTGTGGATGAGATTGCGGCGAGGGTATCTTTGAAATGCGACGGTGGCAAATATGGACACTCCCTGACGCCCATGGAAGCGTTAAAGTGTGTGACGCCGAACTTGGACATTCCCTGGCACCCATGGTAGTGCTAAAGTGTGGCCTACGGACACTCCCTGATACTCGAGTCTGGATACTACGTGAGGGGTTGCCCCGGTATTTGCATGGCGGTTAGGGTATTCAAAGTGTGAGGCATTGGACACTCCCTGGTACCCCAGACCAAAGTGTGAGGCAAACTTGACACTCCCTGGCGCCCCGTTGCTAAAGCGTGGCTATCTTAGTGTTTCAAAGATACCAGGAGTAAGATAGTGGGTTGTTGTGTCTGTTGAGAGAAAAGAGTCGGCAAGATGAGTGTGGTGCATTGTCTCATACATAATTATATGTTTCATGATTGATCGACTTTTAATATATTCCTTGTTGTTTTTATAAAATGAATTCGCTCTATGGCCAAACTATTGATTTTGCAAATTGAAAATGGAAAAAGGTAAATGAGTATGTTTTACATTTAAAGTTATGTTTTTAATACTCACCAGCTTCTTGAAGCTGACGACGTTGATGCGTCCTGGGCATTCGTGTTCAGGCTTTTCAGGTTATGATCAGGAAGGACCTTATGACTACGCTAACTGAGAATGGCTGCTTTTGGAATGAGAAAACTGTTCACTTATTATATGCTTTAAGTTTACATGTTTTAAGTAATGGACCGTTTTGTAATAAGGATGACTGTAATAGACATTAAGCTATTGTTTTGTTTCAAGGCGGTCTGTGCCTTTAGATGACCCGTGTTGTTATATGTAATAAGTTAGAAATTTTTTTATAAGCTTGGATTACT
This sequence comes from Hydrangea macrophylla, assembly GCA_033977485.1. NCBI lineage: Eukaryota > Viridiplantae > Streptophyta > Magnoliopsida > Cornales > Hydrangeaceae > Hydrangea > Hydrangea macrophylla. The sequence continues at coordinate 32,303,114 of CM066987.1, forward strand.
TTACTCTGATTATTATGTTTTGTTGTTCGACGTTTGGGACGGAATCGATCCTTCAAACTGTCGCGACCTACGGGTCCATAAAGGAAATTAAACGCTTTCCTTATTTATGCTACGTCGGGGCGTGACAGGATTTAGTGGTATCAGAGCCAGGTTATTATTTATCTCAAGATAGTTTAGCCAGGTTAGGGTTTACCAGTATAGACCCGATTCCACATTCCATTAAGTGTTACACACCCGATGATACGACAGGGAGGATAGACTCAGAACCCAAACGCCTAAGATTATTCTGTCCTGACTTAAGTAGTACCTTTTCAGGTATGGATCCAGCTCAGCCCCTGTTTGTACCTGATGCTTTTGGAGGGCATTGGGTTACTGTGGGAGCGATAGTGCCGGCTTCGGCGACCCTTTATTTCACTGCTGTTGGGCAGCGTGCAGCTGCTACCGTCGAGCTAGATCTCTGGCACCAGATTCACGTGTTGGGATTGGTCGACCTGTCCCATGCTCGCCTTGAGATTCTTTACTTTATAGAGATCTAGCGCTTAGTACTCGTTGAGATGGTTCGCTTGGTTAACAGCGATGCCTTCTATTTTCCCCTTGAGGTTCAGGTTGTGCAGGCCCACCTTGCACAGCTGGAGGTACCTCCACCGGTTGTCCCCACTGTTGAGGATGACGGTGACGTTGACGTTGTGTTGGCTCCTATTTCTGAGGACGCCGAGGAGAATGGCTTAGGATGGGACGACTTTGCAGTCGACCTTGAGGAGGCACTTGCACTTGAGCCAGCCTTGCCTGAGGCAGATGCCCCTGGACCTGCTTCAATGATGACCTCTCATAGCTGTAACTTTGGGGCAGGCCCCTCTCATGTTCAGCGTTTTCATCAGGCCGACTCGCTTGATCTATTGATGGCTACCTACGGCGATGACTGACCGTTTAGATATCGCCTTGTATATATTGACTATTTTGACTATTAGCTCTATCTCTTTTTGCAACTGTAATTACATGCATTAGAGTGTAGAGCAATGACCCCATTTTTGGCATTAACTCATGCATTGACTATATGTGACCTAACCCATATAGATAGGGTAGGCATTGACCTGATCATACATGTTTTTTGTATCAACTTGACAAGAAGTTATATATATAATATACTCTTTTGGATATTGTCGTCATTTGAATTGCTTCATAGCACTGTTGCATGCATGTTTCTCATTCTACTACCACTATCATGCATAGAATGGCTGGGAGACCAAGGATGAACAGGAATTTGAATGAGGAGGCACCTTTGGCTGCCGGTCCCACAAAAATGTTTGAAGCCTTTGTCAAATGTCTTGAGAGGGTTAGTAATACGAATGAAAACTAACGAGACTGCCAAACTAGAGATAAGCTATTGGAGAGATTCCGTGCGCTCAGGCCGGAGTAGTTTGCGGGTACCGCAGAGCCCTGGAAAGCGGAACAGTGGTTAAGACGGATGGACCGCATGTTCGACGTTGTTCAGTGCAATGAGATGGATAAGAGGAGATTAGCTACCCTTGGGTATTTTACCTCATCGTTTGGAGAAAGCTTTGAGGGCCACCTTAGCATTAGGAGCCGCAGTCAAGTTAGGACACGTGTGCAAGGATTGTCCTTTACGGCTAGGAGACCGTGAAATCCCTGCAAGGTTGATCGTCCTATCGATGAAGGAGTTTGACATAATCCTAGGAATGGATTGGCTCTCTCAGAATCAAGTGAAGTTGGATTGTGCGAGGAAGAGAATTACATTCCCCGACAATGAGAATCAACCTTTTGATTTTCAATGTAACCCTTCGGGAGATATGTTCCTCACAAGATTTTTGGCAAACATCGAAGTCGTCAGTACATAAGCGACAGTGTCGTCTATACCTGTAGTCAAGGACTTCGAAGAAGTATTTCAAGACATTTTTGGTTTGCCGCCCGAAAGAAGTATAGAGTTCTGTATTGAGCTTATATCGGGTACCGTACCGATCACGAAGGTTCCCTACAGAATGGCCCCCACCGAAGTATTGAAATTGAAGGAACAAGTTCAAGAGCTCGAGAACTTGGGTTTTGTACGTCCCAGTACATCGCCTTGGGGAGCACCAGTGTTATTCGTGAAGAAGAAGGACGGAACACTCGGTTGTGTATCGACTACAGAGAACTGAACTGCGTGACTATCAAGAACAAGTACCCCTTACCTCGGATTGACGATTTATTTGATCAACTACAAGGAGCTACGACATTTTCCAAGATAGACCTAAGGTCGGGATATCACCAGTTAAGGGTACGAAAGGAAGATATACCTAAGACTGCGTTCAGAACCCGATATGGTCACTATGAATTTTTGGTGATGTCATTTGGAATGACGAATGCCCCGGCAGTGTTTATGGATCTGATGAACAGAGTGTTCAAGCCTTATTTGGATCAGTTTGTCATCATCTTCTCAGATGATAATTTGATCTATTCTAAGACAGAAGAAGAACACGAGCAACATCTACAGTTAGTAATGTAGACACTTAAGGATCAGCAGTTGTATGCCAAATTCAGTAGTGTGAGTTTTGGCTACAAGAAGTGAAATTTTTGGGACCTAAGGTGTCATCTCAAGGAATTTCTGCGAATACATCCAAGACGGATGTTGTATCAAACTGGGTTAGGCCGAGCAACCCTACGGAAGTTTGGAGTTTTCTTGGACTCGCCGGCTATTACAGAAGATTTGTTGAGGGATTCTCTAAAATAGCTGCACCTTTGACTGGGTTAACGAAGAAGAATTTGAAATTTGAATGGGCCGAGAAGCATGAGCGGGCCTTTCTAGAGTTGAAAGAGAGACTCACTACCGCACCGGTACTAGCTATACCCAAGCCTGATGAGAAGTTTACTATCTTTAGTGACGCGTCATATCAAGGGCTAGGGTGTGTACTTATGCAAGATGGTAGAGTTATCGCCTATGGATCTAGACAGTTGAAGCCGAATGAGTTAAACTACCCCATTCATGATTTGGAGTTGGCGGCAGTAGTATTTGCACTCAAGATTTGGAGACACTATCTCTACGGTGAGAAGTTTGATTTATTCTCCAATCACAAGAGTTTGAAATATTTGTTCACACAGAAAAAGTTGAACATGAGGCAGCGCAGATGGATGGAGCTGATCAAAGATTACGACTTCACATTGGAATACCACCCGGGTAAAGCCAATGTGGTTGCTGATGCTTTGAGTCGACAGACTCGTGAGACAATCGCCTCCTTAATGGTTAGAGAATGACGAGCATTAGAGACCTTGACAGAGTTTGATGTACATAGTGCTGAAGAAGGAGAAGGACAATTGTTCGGATGTCTCATCCTATAGCCTATTCTTATCGATCGCATTTTTGGAGCTCAGAAAGAAGATGAGAAGTTTCAAGCCTGGTTCGTAAAGATGTCAGAAAAAGACCCGACAGAATGGAAGGTGGGAATCGATGGAGGGGATCGTTGCAGGAATAGATTATGTGTGCCAGATGTTGGAGAACTTAGGAAGGATATTCTGAAAGAAGCACATAAATCAAGGTATACAGTTCACCCGGGAGGAACTAAGATGTACAAAGATTTAAAGAGAAATTTCTGGTGGGAAGGTATGAAAAAGGACGTGGCCGAATTTGTATCCAAGTGTTTAACGTGTCAGCAAGTCAAGGCCGAACATCAAAGATCGTCAGGATTGTTACAACCACTACCTGTTCCTGGTTGGAAGTGGGAGCATATAATGATGGATTTTGTAGTAGGATTACCTCAATCGCAGCAGAATCATGATGCCATTTGGGTAATCGTGGATCGATTGACAAAGTCAGCTCATTTCATTGCTTACAGTATGACATACCCGGTAGAAAAGATGAGCCAGATGTACATACAACAAGTTGTGCGACTTCACGGTGCACCTGTGTCGATTGTGTCAGACCGTGACGCACGTTTTACTTCTGGTATTTGGGAAAGTCTGCAAAAAGCTATGGGAACCTCGCTCAAGATGAGTACTGCGTATCACCCTCAGACCGATGGACAAACTGAGCGTGTTAATCAGATCATGGAGGATATGCTCAGGGCTTGTGTGATTGGTTTCGAAGAATCTTGGGAAATACACTTGTCGTTGGTTGAATTTGCCTATAACAACAGTTATCACACGAGTATCGGTATGGCTCCGTTCGAAGCATTGTACGGACGACCATGTCGTTCTCCGTTGTGTTGGGCAGAGGTGGGAGATACAGAACTGTTGGGACCAGATTTGGTTAGAGAAACCAACGAGAAGATTTCTTTGGTCAAGGAGAGGATGAGGACCGCTCAGAGCCGGTATAAGAGTTATGCTGATCGACGCCGGAAAGATTTGGAATTCAGTATTGGAGATCACGTACTTCTTAAGGTTTCACCGACACGAGGAGTAGTACGCTTTGGCCTCAAGAGAGGGAAGTTAGCTCCCCGTTTCATCGGACCGTTCAAGATTTTGGAACGTATTGGGAAAGTGGCCTATCGACTCGTGCTACCACCGAAGATGTCTGGGGTTCACAATGTATTCCATGTGAGTATGCTAAGAAAATACATACGAGACCCCTCGCACGTGGTTAGTTATGACGATATTGAGACGAGTCATAACGTTTCTTACAAAGAAAGGCCCGTAAAGATTTTAGATCAAAGTATCAAGAAGCTGAGGAATAAGGATATCCCATTGGTGAAAGTTCAGTGGAATCACCATGACGAGAATGAAGCCTCGTGGGAAGTTGAAGCGGATATGGGGAAGAAGTACCCGGAATTGTTTCATGACTAGTTAGTCTTGATTTCGGGGACGAAATCCTGTTTAAGGGAGGAAGGGTGTAATAACATGCATTTTCATATTTAATTTGTAATTGCATTGTCATATTTAAATTCATTTGGTATTGACTGCTTCATTTAATTATAAATTCTCATGTTCTAAATTTTATTCCTTGACTTATTAGAACTCTTGTTGGGGCCAAATTGTAAATTTTATAAAGCTAGCAATACCTGTGTTGAATTTTAAAACTGTATTTTAAAACAGTGGAAATGCTTTCTTTTAAATCAAGCTGTATTTTTATAAAACCAGAAAACCATTTCTTACGTTAAAATGAACTTTCTGTATTTTGTGGTGACCACCGCGTCACGAAAATATCAGTTCACTTCCAAAACTGTCCACGCTGTGCTAAAATTCCACAGATTTTGGAAGTGATGTAAAGCTAGATGTGACATACACTTTACTTGCCATTTATGGCAACTCATCATTGGATGTGCCTTGTTTGGTAATGCCTTGTATGTGTGTGTTATATTGTGGCCAAAAGCAAATTTCCCAAACAACCCAACTTGGCCCCTATGTACCTAGACTTAACTCTTGGGGCATCTGTGGAGTTATACACAAATCAGTATATATATATATATATATAAGTATGATTTTTATGCTGCTAATTGTGAGGAGTAGAGAATTAGTTAAACTAATTCAATTTGTTGAGTAATCAACATTTTGCTTAGCCTCCAAGTTCATCAATACATCCTCTATATATGCTACACTCTCATCCATACACTCATACATTATGCACACATAGAAATTCAGAGAGTATAGAGAGAGTTCAGAGAATAGAATTTTAGAATTTTAGAGAGAGAGAAAGAACTTCACCTCCATAGCTTGCAAGCTTCATTAAAGTTTTCTTGTTTGGTCTTATCTTTCTCAACAAACACACATCTCCTTATCACAGTGAGTATTTTAAACTCACCCTTAATGTAATTCATGCTTAGTTATTACTTATGTGTGTGAAATTGTTAATCACCATTGTTGATTTTAACCATGGAAGCTTGAGCTTCAAAATCACCATTTTCAAAACTTAACCAAAATCCATTTTTAGAGATGATTATGAAAGATTATACATCATATATGCTATGTTTGAAGTTTTAGAGCCTAATTCATTCACATGAGGAAGTATATTAGAAATTAAGTTTTGTCCTCTTTTAATCTTTCATAAAATTTAAGAGTTATAGTTAGAATTATGTTAAATTGATAATGGATTCTTAATCTTTGTGAAAAAATGAAGAAAACCATATACTATATGACCTTTATACTTACAGAATTGAAAATGGGTCAAAATGGACCCTTAAGACTGAAACAGAGCAGTTTCTGCGGGGAAGAAGAAGCCTCAGCTTCATCTCGCGCCACGATCGCGCGTGCGAAGATCGCGCGAGCGGACCGCGCGAGCGACCCCTCGCTCGAGCGATCCTTGCGCCCCCAGGCAGACAGAAGAGTTTATATATGTAAAATGGAATTAAGGCAGGTCGCGCGAGGGACCCGTCGCGCGAGCGATCTGCGCGTGCGACCTTGGCTTTTTCAGGCAGACAGAAAAGTATATATAGAATGAAAATTAGGCATATCGCGCAAGCGGCCCGCGCGAGCGACCCTTCGTGCGAGCGGCCCGCGCGCGCGACCTCTGGCAGATTCTGGTTTTTCTCTGTTTTGTATTTAGGGACTGTTTGGTTCAATTTTTAAGTACTGTTAAGATTCTGTTTGGAAATTTTATTAATACAGAATGCTATTAGTTATGTTTGAAATAATTAAGGTAATGAATTACAAGTTATCAATCCCCGTACGCGTGTTGTTCATTTAATTCAGCATTTTGCTTATGTTTAAGTGCATATCATTCATGTGGGGTCAGTGATACATGCATGTGGGTGTCAGTCAGTGTGGAAAAGAATAATGGTAGTATGGAAAGAGTATGAGATTGTGGTTGTGGTTGTGGTTGTGGTTGTGTTTGAGATTGTGGTTGTGGTTGTGGTTGTGGATGAGATTGCGGCGAGGGTATCTTTGAAATGCGACGGTGGCAAATATGGACACTCCCTGACGCCCATGGAAGCGTTAAAGTGTGTGACGCCGAACTTGGACATTCCCTGGCACCCATGGTAGTGCTAAAGTGTGGCCTACGGACACTCCCTGATACTCGAGTCTGGATACTGCGTGAGGGGTTGTCCCGATATTTGCATGGCGGTTAGGGTATTCAAAGTGTGAGGCATTGGACACTCCATGGTACCCCGGACCAAAGTGTGAGGCAAACTGGACATTCCCTGGTGCCCCGTTGCTAAAGTGTGGCTATCTTAGTGTTTCAAAGATACCAGGAGTAAGATAGTGGGTTGTTATGTCTGTTGAGAGAAAAGAGTCGGCAAGATGAGTGTGGTGCATTGTCTCATACACAATTATATGTTTCATGATTGATCGACTTTTAATATATTCCTTGTTGTTTTTATAAAATGAATTCGCTCTATGGCCAAACTATTGATTTTGCAAATTGAAAATGGAAAAAGGTAAATGATTATGTTTTACATTTAAAGTTATGTTTTTAATACTCACCAGCTTCTTGAAGCTGACGACGTTGATGCGTCCTGGACATTCATGTTCAGGCTTTTCAGGTTATGATCAGGAAGGACCTTATGACTACGCTAACTGAGAATGGCTGCTTTTGGAATGAGAAAACTGTTCACTTATTATATGCTTGAAGTTTACATGTTTTAAGTAATGGACCGTTTTGTAATAAGGATGACTGTAATAGACATTAAGCTATTGTTTTGTTTCAAGGCGGTCTGTGCCTTTAGATGACCCGTGTTGTTATATGTAATAAGTTAGAAAATTTTTTATAAGCTTGGATTACTTTATTCTGATTATTATGTTTTGTTGTTCGACGTTTGGCACAGAATCGATCCTTCAAACTGTCGCGACCTACGGGTCCATAAAGGAAATTAAACGCTTTCCTTATTTATGTTACGTCGGGGCGTGACAGTACTGTCATGCCCCGACGTAGCATAAATATGAAAAGCATTTAATTTCTTTTATAGACCCGTAGGTCGTGACAGTTTGAAGGATCGATTCCATCTCAAACATCAAACAATAACATAATATAAATCAGAGTAGAGCAAACAAGGCTTACAAAATTTTACCAAATTAATAACTATTACATCACGTGATCACCTAAGGGCACAAACCGCCTTGAAATAAAATAATATCTATTACCTATTACAGTCATCCTTATTACAAATCCAGTTCATAACTTAAAAACATATAATAATCAATTCTCCTTCGGTAGTCGTTCTCAGTTCTCATAATCTTAAGGTCCAGCATGATCATAACCTGAAAAGCCTAGACACGGATGTCCAGGACACATCAACGCCGTCAGCTTATTGATGCTGGTGAGTGTTAAAAAACATATGCTCAAATGTAAAACATACCCATTCACTATTTCCCTTTTTTTTTCTTTTCACTTTCATAAATCAATAGATTAACCATAGAAAGTGAATTCAATTTACAAAACAGTAAGGATAATATTAAAATATTCAATTCATACAAACATGTGACCATGCGTGAGAACAATGCAACCATTCTCATCTCACCAACTCTTTTCTCTCGACATCACATTTCCCAACTCTCTCACTTCAGTATCCTTGAAACACTAAGATGACCACACTTTAGTACATGGGTACCAGGGAGTGTCCAGTTTGCCTCACAATTTAGTACGGGGTACCAAGGAGTGTCCAATACCTCACACTTTGACCATACCACGCATGTTAGGGAGTGTCCAGTAGGCCACACTTTAGCACTACCATGGGTGTCAGGGAATGTCCAAGTCGGCGTCACACACTTTAGCACTACCATGGGTGCCAGGGAGTGTCCAGATTTGTCACCTTCGCATTTCAAAGACACTCTAGCCGCAATCTTAAAAACATCACACTTTGGTACACAATTACCAGGGAGTGTCCATATACAATCTCAACCACATACTCTTTTCCACACTAACCACTACTCACCATACATGCACAACTGACTCCACATGAATGACATGTAACTATATACAGAAATGTAAACAACTGGAAACAAGAACAACGTACGTATGAGGGTAAATAAGTCGTAGTTTATCACTTTTATATCCAAACATAATGACCAAGATGTTGATTTAGTAAAGTTCCCAAATAGAGCCTTAGCAGTCTTTAAAAGTTAATTCAAACAGTCCCTTAACAGAGAACAGACAAAAAATAAAACGGCCAGGTCGCGCGCGCGGGCCGCTCGCGCGATATGCCCAAATTTTTTTTTTCTTATAAAAGTTTTCCAACTGTCAAAATCCACAGGGATCGCGCGCACGGTCCGCTCGTGCGCGCGAGTTTGCGCAGAGACTTCGTCTTTTTCGCTGGAAATCCCTTGTTTTTAGTTTTAAAGCCATTCTGGACCCATTTTGCAATCCAGAAGTAATCTTGACAAGTATATGGATCTCTTTGTTTTTCTACAAGGATTAAGAATCTACGATCAATTTAACACGAATCAAACCGTAACTCTCGAATTTTACAAAAAATTGAGAGACGTCAAAACTTCGTTTTTAATATACATCGCAATACGAATGATTTAGGCTCTAAATAAAATTTTAACCGTGGCTTCTATGAACTATAATCTTTCAAAATCATCTCTAAAAATGTATTTTGGTTAAGGTTAAAAAATTAGGATTTTCAAGCTATGGAGTTCAAACGTAAAATCATCAATGGTGATTCACAAATCAAGCTACACAAACAGTAAATAAAGTATGAATTACATTCTGAGTGAGTTGGTAATACTCACTGTGATAAAGGGTAGAAGAAATTGTTGAGAAAGAACTAATAATTTAGCAATCCAACTCAAACTTGGCTATGGTGAATTGGGCTCCCTCTAAAATAATATTCTGAAAATCCTCTTCTTACTTTCTCTGAAACTCACTAGTTTTAGTTGTAAAGCAAAGTGCAGATTGTGTGTGGTTATGAGAGGGAGTGTGTGTTCAAATAGAATTTCTCAACTTGGAACCCAAGTTGTTTCCCATTTACTCTACAAATTGCTTTTGTTTTTCAATAGTCCTAAACTGTATAATTTACACACATAGAGATACATATGTATATTGATAACAAGAGCTCTACAGTTATGCTAAAGGTCAAGTGTAGACCTATAGGAGCCAACTCAAGGTGTTTAGGAAACTTAGTTCAAGGTACCAATTTAACACATGCAAGGTTCACATTGCCAAACAAGGCAATACAGATTGCCTAGGAATCACTATAAGTGTTTGGGTAAAAATAACTTTTGTCATTAATCCACACATACAAAGAATGCATTGCCAAACAAATCCTAATCAATGATCAGATGAGATAAATGAAGTTAAAGCATGTGTCCAATCTTGCTTTACGTTACTTTTAATATCCGTGGGAGTCCAAAGCGGCACGGATAGTTTTGAACATGAACTGGTATTTTCGCGGTGCGGTGATCACCTAAAAAATACAGAAAATTTATTTTATCGCAAGAATTAATTTTTCAGTTATATAAAAATACAGTTTGAGTCAAAAGAAATTATTTTCATCGTTTTGAAATACATACTTTGAAATCCAACACAGGTATTACTATGCTTACAAAAATTGCAGTTTGACCTCAACAAGAATTTTGACATGAAGTAAAACAAGTAATAAAGTTTAGAACATGAGAATTGCAAATTAAAATAACACCGGGAATACAGAATAAATATGAAAATGCAAATTTAAAATAATTAAATGAAAATGCAGGTTGTTACACGTACCACTCACCCTAGAGACTATTTTGATGTGTTTTAGATGTTTAAGCATGGATTGTCATATAAACATATATTCAGAATTGTGCACTCAGCATATAGCTGAGCAGTGAAGATTTACTCTATTGCAGGTGATAAGAAGTGAGGAAAGAAGAAGCGTGAAGAGTAAGGCCGAGGAATGCCGGGGGAACACTTTTGATTATTTTTGTTTTCCTTATCAATATTGTAATAAACTTCGAATTTGTAACATGGTGTAACTGAATCTTGGGATAGTTCTATAGTATTGTAATCCCTAGTGAACCCTCTTGTACTTGTGTTTTGAATCGTTAGAATGGTTTGGATTTGGGTCGGAGAACCATAGTATGGAATTCTGCAGAATACTTAGTGTGTTGATATAGATTAGTCGAATGGTTTTTGATACAGTCGACTGGATCACTGTTTTGAACTAACCACTGCTTTAATATGTTGAGGGACAGTCGACTAGGTTGAGAAAACAGTCGACTGTACTATGTTTCGGGATAGGAGGTTCAGCTTGAATAGGGTACCAGTCGACCGGACAACATCAGTCGACTGGGATTCCGAGACCACAATCGACTGGGCTCTCGACACAGTCGATTGGTTTAAGGTCTGAGATTGTAGAGTCTCTGTATCTTACCTTTCTAGTCGACCGGATCTCGGGTCAGTCGACTGGATCACTGTTTTTAAATCAGAAGGTTTCTTTAAGAGTTTTCAATTGCAACAAACTTTTATAACTCTGGTTTTAATGAATCTTATTTATGTTTTCTGCTGCTATTTACTTTAATAGAGCTAGATAAGCCTTGGTGGCGTGCCACATGTTCTATTCCCGCACGTAGCGGGATGGGTCGTGACACCCATAGTCGACCAAACGAGGACCATTCGACTGGACTAGGTGAATGAGAGATTTTGACTCTCTGTAATTTCCAAATCAGTCGACTGGGTCCCCGATACAGTCGACTGGATTGTTGTATTAAAATGGGTTGTTTCTTTAAGTGTTTCAATGGAAACAAACTTTTTATAACTCTAATTTTCTTAATCCATTAAATCTTGGGAGTTGTCTCATCACTGTTTTACTTATATTTTATTCCGTTGTTGTGTTGTAATTGAACTAGATAAGCTTTGGTGGCGTACCACGTATCCTATTTCCGCGCGCAGCGAGATGGGTCACAACAAATACATTTGACAAAACTTTTAGAAAATAAATTTGAGAATCATAATGCACTGTACTTAAATTTATTAGAATATGAACATCTTAATTGCTCAACAGAGTGATGGAGCCCCAAAATAATAATCACAAGAAGAATTATTGATGATGAAAATCATACAAAGTCATACAGTTAGTTAAAGAATAGGATATAATTCTCAGAAGATTAATGAGGATTCCCTTTCAATCTATGAATGTTCAATAATAAAAGTAAGTGATTGGCATAAATAAAAAGTAATACTAAGTACATTTAAATGAGACACTTAAATAATATACTTATGAATGTAAATTTTTAAAATTATTCATCAATTATTAAATAAAATTTAAATTAATTTTAAAACTATCACGACGCAACAATATATAAATAATTTGAGTAATGTTGGATAATTTATGTGTACAACTTAGCATTTTTCATAAATAGAATATTCAATAATAGAAGTGATTGGTAAACTCTCTCTCGCTCGCTCTAACACACATACACTATTCAAATAGAGGCCAAGAATGGTTCTATCAACACAGCACTTTTATCAATAATCATAGGTCCAGCACATTTGCTAGGAACTAACCCACTCACCAGGCTTGTACAGTTGTTATGTATTCTCATTTTCAAATGACGTCACACATATTGACTCAGGGATGGTCTATTAAAAATGAGTAATTCTTTGCACACAAAAAAATTACACAAAAATAATACACATAAAGAATAATGTGTATCTCTCTCTCCTCAATGGACCCTAAAGTTTCAGTGGAATTCTTTTGTGCCCAAAGAGTTGGTCATTAAAAATAGATAACTCTCAGGCACATTAAAAATATAAGATGAAACAGTTTTATTGTATTTGAGTTAATTATTATTAACTCATATGAGGTGTATATTTGTGACATTAGACCCAACTAAAAAAACTATATAGTGATAAATCTCAAGAAACTCTTTTTTGTCTTTTTTTTTTCTCTCCGATATCAAGATCAGCAAAGAGGTTTGTACACACTAAAAATACAGACAAATGGGTGCTTATCGATCCCAGGGAATTCATAACCCTGAAGTAGTGTGAAATTTTAGACTATACATTTTATTGAGAAATTCAACGTGCATATTTTTCAGTGAGAAAATTTGCATTGTAGACTGCTAAATAAAATTCCGAACTGAACTGAAAACTCAATACTTTTGGAAATATGCATTTTTTAAAATTTCACACTACATAATCGCAGAAAGCTTATGAAATATGTCAGGATTTTATAGACTTTCAGATTTTTTGATGATTCCCTAAATGCTCATATATATATATATATATATACACGTGCCTTAGAAATGCAACAAACTCAATAATGTATGTTCCCTAAAATCATGAGATTTATCCTACATCAATGGGATATAATAATCAGATTTAATGTGTGTATGTATATATATCTCTATCTATATTGGTGTGTGTATACGTTTGGGGTGTGAAAATGTCACCTAAATTTATGGAATTTTATTTCCATTTAAGATATCCAACATCAATGAAATTTGATAAACAGATTTAATGTGTGTATGTATTTATCTATATCTATATTGCCACGTGTAATTAGGGAATTTGGACTAAACTCAAAAACATTCCACATAATTGGACCTATTGGTATAAAGTTATTATTGTTGGACCCATTCTAGAATAGTTAGGTAGATTAGGACTTATCACTAGATATATATATATATATATATATTTCTATTTCATGTTGGATTTTTTTTCCCATTGTTTTAGCTTTGATTGGTTCAAATGTAAAGTGCGTCTACACGGCGTATCATACAAGTAGATTAATACTATCTTAAAACTGGACAATAAATACCCAAAGGAAGGGACTAAAGTGTTGTCATTCTGGTTTATTTACAAATTGTTTGGTTGGACCTAATTTGATCCAAAATTCTCTTATTTAGTATATCATGGATAAAAATTAAGAAAACTAAAATTATAAATAAAAACCTATAACGTTATATTTGAGTATAATCATATATATCAAATATTTACATGACTCAATGCAATTATATATGCACTCACTTTCTGTGTTTTCTGAAAAAAGAAGAAAAGGAAAACAGGCTGTCCAAATGATTTAACAACAAGAGTAAAGATTGGGACACATCCAAAGATACAATTTCTGGGACACAATCCAAGAGATATGTCTGTATCTCTTCTGTGATGTCACTGGACCCCACAGTGACACAAAAGAGAAATAGACACATATCTTAGATTATATCCCAAAAGTTATAATATGAATTATTCGTTTCTAAAAATTGTGAAAATGAGCACTCTAATTTGTGATCTACTGTATAAGTTATTATTGAGTAGTATAAGTTATTAACTGTAATGGTCAGTGACAAACAGGCCCTTAAAAGGTTAAATCAGTGACAACCCGTTTGACCAGAACATTTTGCATTTTTGTTTTCAATGGTTGCTGATCTAACTGGGTTATGTCCGTATACGACGGAGTGGACTTTTTTTCTTTCTTTTTCTGTGTTGAATTTTTCTGCCCATCCTCAGGAGTTAACGTGGGCAGCCATTCTGGACAGTATCCACCTGGATTTTTTTTTTGGGTAATTGTGGATGTTTGGGTCAATTTGTGCACCTCGACTAATCTCACGAGGTCAGGATGTCCGGGTGAATCACCTGTGCCCACCCCCTTGAGATTCGAACTTGACACCTCTGGGTATAACACCCAGAGAGGCCTTGCCATCCGACCACAAAAGAAGTGGTTCCACCTGACATTTGTAGAACCATAAATATAAATGAGATTAAATTACATACGGATCAACCGTAAACGGCACTGTATATATGTATATGGTTCTTCTCTAAACTATAGAACTGATTTTTGTGCTAATTCAATCCAGTTAGAAGGGTCTCGACACCTTCATACAAAATCGCACACAGTCCATTCGGATTCCCAAACAACCTCTAAAGAACTGTAATTCTGTGACTATTTGGTGCGGCGTTTGTATAGCTTATTTTCAGCTTTTGGGTCCAAAAGCCAATCGTAGACTGTTTGGCAATGATTTCTGAATCGCAATCGCAGCCCATCAGCGATTGGGGAGCGATTTGGGCGCATTTGGGCGAAGCTAAGGGTAACCCAGCTTAAATTCCTAAAACAGTCAAAACACTGGTCATCGTTACAACGAATTACTATAACTCCCCTAGACAATTCATTGAATAACAATCTAACCTCGCTAGAAGACAAACCTTGCATTCCTTTTGCTGTTGTGTATTTATTATGGAATAATACTAGATGTACAGATAAAATGCACAACTTGCTTAAAATTATTGGACCTCGTGTTGAAAAGTCTGTACACACAAAAAGACAAAAAAAAAGAGGTGTATAGCTTTTTCAACACAAGATCCAACAATTTTAAGCAGATTGTGCATTTAATTATTCATTTTTTTTTTGTGCATCTAACAATACTCTTTATTATGACGGACACATGTACCTTAAATCACTGAGTCATCACTCATGCAAACACTAGCAAACCAAAAGCATATTAAAAAAAAAACGCATTTGCTCAACTTTTTCATTCGCATTTGTTAAGAATAAATTAAAAAAAAAAAAAAATCAAATCTCAAATCCCATTGAAACTAAGCTGTTTAATTAATTTATATCATCATATTTGTTTATTTAATTATGTACCTAATAAACTTATTATGTATGCAATAATAATATAATATTTATTTCAATAGAAGGGCACAATAACAACTCTTCGAACTTTTAACTAATATATATTTCGTAATTTTAAAATATAACTTTTTTTGATAACTTTTTAACAAATTTATATATTTACTTATTTGATTAAGTAACTGAATAATTATTTAATAACAGTTATTATTGCGTATCAATGAAACTATACTTTATTATGTACATAATAATAATATAATAGTCTTACAGTATAAGGACACAATTGTCTTTTGGACATTAAGATCACATTTATATTTATGTAACCAAACACTTACATAATCTATTATACCACCATAACCACTTTTACAATGCTTTATCCAAACACCACAAAATCATAATCTATGCTGACCATAATCTATTATCACAAAAGCAATCGCTAAGCTATCGCAATCGCTAAGCTATCGCTGTGCCAAACAGGCTCTAAGGAGTAAGGGCATGTCTTGATAATCATTTAGGTTTTGTTTGGTTTATGGATTTCGTGAGGAAAAAGAGAGCGAAAAGGAAAAAGAGAAGATAAACTAGTCTCATCCGTAAGGTAAAAGAAACTAGTTTTCCATCATGTTTTCCTTTCCTTTTCTTTTCCTTCACGAAATCCATAAACCAAACTAAGCCTTAAAGTGCTATTTTCTTTCCGTATGGTTGAGAATGTATAAGGCTCACCACTCGGCTGAAAAAATAGTCAAAAACTATCAAAAACTTTCCAAAAATAATATATATAGAGAGAGAGAGAGGGAGAGAGAAAAAATTCTACCGAAAACATCAAATAAACACTATTTTCGGTTGTACTTATTTAGTACTTTAGTTTTCTTCCGCACAAATTTGGCGATGCAATGGACCAATTTTAGGTCAAAACTGAGAGATGTAACCAGTTCAATTACCCAAGTCCACATTGTTTAATTTCTTAGGAGGGGTTGAATTGCTAACTCAGCTTTGATTTTGTGAAAATGGAAGACTAATTTCCGTCAATGAATGTGTAAGCATGTATAGAGATGGGATATATATATATATATATATATGGCATTCCGTAGACAATTTTCAGCTTTTCGAGTTGACAATCCTAATGCTTTACTTGTCTTTCAGACTTTGTTTCCTTGAATTATCATCCTAAAAGTTAATACTCATTGGTGCAAAGTCAAAGATAGAAATTGTTCCCTATCAAAAAAAGAAAAAAAAAAATTGTTCGTGACATTGTGCACTATCAAGGGAAAAAAAAATTATGTTCAAATCTTAATCCTTTTTAAATTTTTTTTATTATAAAAACAATGTTAATATTTAGATACATAATTAATTTAAGGAGAAAGAGAGTATTGGGAGAAGGGGAATGATGCATAGAGAAAGCAAAGAGAAATGCAAATGGTGTAAAATGTATGAAGAGTTACAAAATTTTCAAAATTTCAATTTGAGAAAGTGGTGAAGAGTGAGAATAATTTTAGACCCTTAAATGATGACACATATCAATGATTCAAAGTGTTCTAGTCAGCCAAGACCATTCCTCATAGATTTTTTTGCCGCTCAGTTATAAAAAACCATTCCTTAGATTGTTTTTGCCATTCAGTTATAAATAAACTTCCAATACTTGTCGGGAAAAAATTAAATATCTTCCAACAAGATGCCCTTTGGATGCATAGCTACAAAGCAAAATAAAAACACACCCCCACACCACGCACATAGACTAAAGATGAGAGGCCAACTTAAAAAGTTAAATATTAACCTTAACATATTCTTCTCATTCGAGTCCGTAATATTTAGCTTGAACCTATTCTAACTCCGACCCAACAAGAGTTACCTAATGACTTATTTTTATATATATATATATATAGGGACTGCTAACCTACAACACGATAGTTGTAGGTTAGTAGCATACAATAGCCTCTTTAGCGACAAAAAATAGGTTTTTAGCGATGAAATTTTGTTTAAACATGTTTTTCGTTGCTAAAAATAGGTTAGCAAATCTCATATATATATATATATATATATAGGGGCTGCTAACTTATAACATGATGGTTGTAAGTTAGCAGCATACAACATCCCTTTAGCGACGAAAAACAGGTTTTGAGCGACGAAATTTTTGTCGCTAAAGGTTCCAACTTTTAGTGACAGAAAATTTCGTCACTAAAACCTTGTTTTTCGTTGCTAAAAGTCTCCTATGCTGTAAGTTAGCAAATCCCACATATATATATATATATGTATATATATAATGCGTAGAGGTTTAAGCCTCTGTTTAGAATCACTTCTCAAATGTACGTTTGAACTTAAACGGAAGTACTTTAAAGCTCCAAAAGCACTTTTTGGCTAAAGCAGGTCTACAGACAAACATGATGCAAGAAATAGATTTTGTATTTAGTGAATCTCTATTCTCTCCAAACTGCTCTTTTAAGTCCACTTCCAAATTATGAGCAAAAAAAAAAAAAAAGTCCACTTCCAACGTCTTAACGTGCCTGCCAATTACACATAAACCCTTCTTCTACTCTAATTAATGACTTTTTGTTTATCACCCTTCAAATGGCAAGTGCGTAGAAATAGCATTTACTTGGCAATTTCTGCCAGTTGAATCCGAGCCCCAAAACCCCACCACTGGGGCAAGATGGGGTTTATGTTTCAATGTATTGGTCTGACTTATGAACCCAACTAGAAGGGTTGGAGTTGCGGTCATTTTAGGTTATAGAAGATTTACTCAATCTTGATGTATTCGACAAGTATATGAATACGGAACTTCAATGTTCAGCATAAGCAACTCTTAACTCTCTAAAGGCTTTGTTTAGTTGTTGGTTTTTGTGAGAGAAAAGATAAGAAAACATTAGAGGAAAACATTATTAGAGTTAGATTTATGAATTAGTTTAGGGTAGTTTAGTCTTTTACTTTATATTAGAGTAATACTTATACCTAAATATACTATTATTGTCTCTTCCTTTTTCTATTGTATTCATTCATTCAGATTTGTTGTTATGAGAAACTCTAGCTCTCTTTTCTCTTTTCCTTTGTTGTTCTCTTGATTATTTGATATATTCACAAACATCTCCCTTTGTTTGGTTAGTAAGAAAACGGTGAAGAAAATTGAAATTAAAGGAGGGTAAGTTGAGAAATGTATTCAACATTTTGAATTTTGCAATTCGTTTTCTTCCTTTATTCATATTTTACTATTGTATTTAATTTTTTTTAAGCAGGAAGGAAAATCCAAGGGAAAACACGAGGGAACTAATTTTCCTTCTTGTTTTCCTTTCTCTTTTCTTTTCCCTTACGAAATTCATGAACCAAACGGAGCCTAAGGGGGAAAAGAGAAAAATTGCACATTCCTATTTGAGCAAGAACGCATAATTAACTTGCACATTCCTATTTGAGCAGAACTAGTTTCATGGTTCACAAATGAACTGGTTCTACAAATTCAAGTATTTAGCAGAGACCCTTATAAATTTTGAGAGTTCACACTCATTGCTCAACCTAAAATCACCCCTAAACCTGATTCTTTATCAAACCAATTTGATGTTGGTTTTCAAAAGAACCGTGCAGAAATAGGAGTGACCCACTTTTGTGAATCCCCAAACAGGCCCTGCTACACAAGTTAAACTAAAACGATAGTATAATATAACTGAATCTATGTACATTGTCCTAGCAAAAAAAAAAAAGAATCTATGTACATTGTTCCTTTATTTAGGGAAACTCTAATTATTCATCCCATTTTTTTAGTTTCACATGGTATGGCTTTGAGATTAAAAAAAACAGAGAAGAAAATCATTCAAAAAAAAAAAAAAAATCCCAACATAGAAGGCAGTTATTATATTACCCTCCAAATATAGACTATAGAATATGTACAAGTTCACATACATAATTTGACTAAAAAGAATACGAAAAAATCTGTATTTGAGAGGGTATCATCCTCTTCAACTTGTGCATGTATGTACCTTTTGTTGTTCATCTTTATGTAGTCATTTTTCAGGTGCCAAGATAGGGTCCGGAGGTGGAGACAGGCGCGCCATATGAGTATCTCCATTCTTCGCACGCTAAGCACCTATCCACCTCAACAGTGTTATTCAGAGTACAGAATTTGCAAGACCAGACCTCGGTCTTCATTGCATCATCTCCATGCTTCTTTGTCCCGCAGGCTTCGCATAATAGAGCTAGTGGCTGTGATAACATCAAAACATATCAGCAACCACTGCCTTAAAACTCTCTCCCCTCTCTCACATTGTCTCAATCACACACACACACACACACACACACACACACACACGCACGAGTGTACTTTTCAATCCATCAAAAATGAATAGTTGCGTACACATATTAGGTAGTTTACAGGGTAAAAAATTCATCGCCGAGACCATTAAGGCTCTGCTTGGTTTATGGATGGAAAAGAAAGGAAATCATGAAGGAAAATGCCTTCCTTTTTTTGGTTACCAAAGAAAATAGTAAGAAAAAATAGAAGGAAAAGAAAATGGTGAGAAATAAATTAAAATTGTCGAATTTTGTGAGTCACTTTCCTCCCTTATTCTAAAGTAACAACAATATCTTGAAATTTTTTGAAACTTTTAATGTTATTTTAATTATGGAGGAAAACACAAAGGGAACATTTCAGTTTTCAAATTACGAAAGAGCAAGGTTTATATATCTGTTGATGTCATCCAGTTTTCAAATGAAATGAAGAAGCAATCCCTTAAAAGAATGTTTCAACTTCAATGGGTACATTCAAAATAATATTATTAACAATTCTCTACCAGTTCTATGAAACTAGACTGCAACGGAAGAAAAAATGGTGCTAAGCATATATCGGAATCAGGAAATCTACACATTTAGACTTAGTTCAATTGTCAAGTCAACAGACAATTTACCTAGACATTGAAACTTTTTGGCCATTATAGAATGTCACTATTTTATATCTTTGACTTTGAGAGAGAATGAATATCAAAATCTTATCATCATTGTTTTCTTCAAAAACTATTTAAAACGACTGGGAGAGTACATGGGAATTTCAAGCAAGTCAGACCAATTAAAAAGAATAGTTCAAATTCACTGTGGATATGAAATATTAATACTGACTCAACCAAAACGTAAATGTATTGAGACAATGACATTGACATAGACAAAACAAATACAATTCAGCTAGCTCACAAGACGACAAATCGAAGACCATGAATTAACAAAGCTCAAATGTCACAAGACGTGGACGTGTTGATCATGATATCCAGTGGTGGCCCTTGACTTTTTGACGGCCCTTAGCGAACTTCGAAGATGGGGCCCTTCATGCATTTTTGTTGTAAAAAAAATGACATTTACCAACACAATTGGTTGGGGGCTATAGATATTCCACACATGCTATTTATGATATACTGAGTACGTTTTTTTTTTTTTAGATTGGGGTCCCTGTGGAATTGAGGACTCAAAGCAACTGCCTAGGTTGCCTTGGTTCAGGGCCAGCCCTGATGATATATAAGCCTCACCAGCTTCAGCAGTGATATTACTAACATGGGCTTAAAAAAGACATCGATTTAAAGACCAAGCAAGTTGCAGTTGAACTGAAACAAAAAGCAGATGATAATGATGGCAACAAAACAAATACCTTATTAAGTAAGGTACAGGCACTGCACTGCCACATTGCATGAACATCATTTGTTCCCCGAGTAGAATTGGATCCAGGAGGTGAATTTTGAGTAGTTACATGCGATATTGCTGAATCTGAATCTTTAGACTTGTCAGAAAGTCCTGTAGAAGACCCGATATTCTCTGTAGATTTGGACCCACACCATAAATCGTCATGCAATCTCCTTTCTGCAGCCATGGCAGCAGCTTGTATAGGGCTGAGATCCGCCATAATGCTGCCATCACCACCAACACGCTTGGGTCCAGAAGGCAATAGAGCTCCACGTCGTGCTCTATTTTCTGCAGCAGCCAAGGCATTCTGGCCCAGTGATGACAAAGGGGGTTGACGGGAAAACCCACCCAAACGTCTCCCTGGAAGATCAAATCCTCGACCAGTGCCTGTAATCCCCTTAGCCATCAGTTCCTCACATTCCTGCAAAAGAGGTGTTGAATAAATCAGCTAATTAGTTAATCTAACACATCAGCTTCTACATCTCTCCTTTTTTTTTTTTCCCCCCCGCTAAGGATCAGCTTCTATATCTTATACGCATAGTTGTCAAATTGAGATTCGTATCGTGAATCGAAATGTCACAAGTGTATCGAATCGGGATTCGCGAAGCGTGAATCGTAAGATTCGGTAACAAATTTTAAAAAAAAAAACTATAACAAGGATGAAAACTATGTAGAATGAAAAGTTAAATAAAAGAACAATCACATAATGAAATAAAGCACATCTAATTACATGATTACGTCGTCTAAGCTTAGGTAAGACATTGCGTTAATGGCAAGAAATGTGGGTAACAATCCCACCGTGATCTAAATAGATAAATGCAATGAAACATACTTCACTATCATTAATTCCTCATTAGATTCTTCTAAATTTCAAGTTTGTATCAAGTGTGCACAAAAAAAACTAAATACCCCAAACCTGTATGTTAAAGTGGGACCCACTTTTCCCAATTTATTTCTAAAGAAAAAAATAGAAGGATTTTTCTCGGCAGTCGAAATTCCCAAACCTGGCCGAAGAGAGAGAGAGATGTTGCTTGTAGCTTTAGTTGGGAATAGGGATGGCAACGGTGCGGGTATGGGACGGGGGAACCCTTCCCCGCCCCCGCCCCCGCCCCCGCCCCCGCCCCGCTTGAATGCTACCTTCTCCTGACCCCGCCCTGTCCCAAGTAACACTTCTTCCCGACCCCGACCCCAACCCGCCTTATACAACCCCGATCCCACCCTGCCCCACCCCGCCCCGCCCCGGATAGCTATAAACACAAACATATTTGTCTTTATGTTCAGTGCATATACATCGAATCATGTATATATAATCAAACATACACTATTACAGTGTGTTTAATCAAGAGATAGAGACAAGAAAAAAACTAAAATCGACAAAAGAGATACATTTCATACCTGATATACAAACTGGGAAAAAAAATTTAATCGGCTGCTAGGGTTCAATCACACGAGGTTCTTTGATCTGTACCGAGCTCTCATTTCATGGATTGAACCCTAGCAGCCGATTAAATTTTTTTCCCAGTTTGTATCTCAGGTATGAAATGTATCTCTTTTGCCGATTTTAGTTTTTTTCTTGTCTCTATCTCTTGATTAAACACACTGTAATAGTGTATAATTATATATACATGATTCGGTGTATATATACGGAACATAAAGACAAATATGTTTGTGTTTATAGCTATCCAGGGCAGGGCAGGGCGGGGCGGGGTGGGGCGGGGTGGGATTGGGGTTGTATAAGGCGGGGTGGGGTCGGGGTCGGGAAGAAGTGTTACTTGGGACGGGCCGGGATCGGGGAAATGTAGCATTCAAGCGGGGCAGGGGCAGGGGCAGGCAAGGGCTCCCCCGTCCCATACTCCCATACCCGCTCCGTTGCCATCCCTAGGTGGTAGTATACATATATATTAGTATATTGTATTACTTTTGTGACTTTTGTCTCTTACCCGGGTTATTGTATTAGTATATATATATATATGTTATATTGGCATATTAAGTTAGTATATTCTATCAACTGAGTCAAAATCTGTAAGGGAAAAAAAAAATGGTTCGAAGGAATCGCACCGAATCGCAAAAAAAGTATGGAATCGCACAATGCATCTGCGATTATTAGAGGGCTTCGATTCGTTTACGCGAAGCGAAGCGAATCGAATCGAATCGAAAAGTTGTTGTATCATATCGAATTGTACGATACGTATCGCGTATGGTAGGATTTTAACAACAGAGCTTATACGCATATTATGCCAATTCAATCAAGGAATGCATAGCGACGCTTAAAACTATTTCCTATGATTCATTTGATCAAGGTGATATTCTCGACAATTGACTGCCACAATGTCTATGAACTATTCCACCAATATGCCCTCACAGCTCATTTTCATTATAAGTCACAGAAGCACCACTGTAGCCTTAACTTCTGGTGCTTGCAAAACTTGAGAACAAACCAACTGCATTAGATGTTTGATGTGGGTCCCAATTGAAAAGGTCAAACATTGCCAAGAAAGCATGTGGCGGAAAACCTTGATACACAGATGAAATCCCATCCTGTACATGCGTTATCTTTCCTCATGGATCATGTATTGCATTAGTGCAACAAATATGTTTCTACTTAACAGTTTGACTGGCTACAATAAACCCAGAAACGTAGAAGTTTCCAAGATTTACCCCTAAAACAACAAACTAGATGCATATTGATTGTTAAATTACTTTTTTTTTTTAATGAATACAGAAGCAACCACTCTGTCCCTATCAGGTCAAACCCTCAACCTTCTGGTTACGATGTGGAGGCAATGCCACTCCGTGGTTGAACAACAGACTTTTTGTCTACTATCTAGGTTTCTACATGTGTGAGGGAAGAAAAACAAAGGAAGATTGTCCCTGAAATTCAAGTATGTAAAGTCAGAAAAGAGGACAACCTTTCTAATTTCATCCAAAAGGTTGTAGAAATCAGCATTATGAGGACCAAATTCGTTGTGGCATAGCTCGTGCAGCATTGTATCAAGTATCTGATTGAAAGGGAAGAATTCCCATTCATTGCTTGGCCTCCGCAATCTGAGCTTAACCTCAGCACCACCTCCAATGTTAAGCCCTAAAAGAGACGGATTGGAGGGACTGCATATCAAAATTCAAGACAAACGCATAAGTATAATGTAGAGGAAGGAGGGGGAGGTGGTGAACATGATATGAAGGAAGGAAGAGAATAAGCAGTACCAAAATTCAGAAAGGATCTTCACTTTCCATTTACGTTTGCGCATTATAGGTTGCACCTGCTTTGCTACATCTTCAAGAATTTTCCTTGCCTCATCTTCTCGAACTGTCTTGAGAGGCTTGATCTCCCAGACTTTGTTAAGATCATTGAGATCCATGTGGATCTGGTAAAATATGACCTGTACTTTGAAGAGGCAACAAATATTCGCTTCAGAGAGACCCAAAACAAGTTCATGATCTGATTTCTGCAAAATTAGCATTTAAGCGCTATCCTAAATGTAAAAATCTGAAGAGGCAAACCTGTCCAACCAACAGAATACTAGGTGTTATTGATTTATTTCTTGTTAATTTGATAACTTTTTGATCGTTCATTTAATTGGAAGGAACATTTAAATGTCACGCCCCGAAAACCGTAGCGCGAGGAAGGAGAGTAAATAGAGAGAAGAGAAGTAAAATCCAATCACAATGCAGAAGCGACTTTGGAAACCCACGGGGATTCCTACAAGCATGACTTACTAATACATAAACCCAAAATGGACTTACATGTTAATGAGTCCATCAAAGATGAAAGCACTTGAAAATTTAATTAAGAGACTATCCGGACAAGCACTAGATCAAGGGGAGAAGGAAAAATTACAATGAATTTGAAAAAAGGTCATTTTTTGACAATTGCTGAATTTTAAAACACCTGTAAGTAACTATATCTTTAATATTTTCACATTCTGTCCGTGTTGGTCCGTGTAAAATTCGATTCTGCACAACTTTCGTCTAATGATATTTTTTCCAATTCTGCACCATTTGGGCAGAAAATTGAAATAACAGTAGCAGTTTTTATTTGACAGCAACTTTGACAGTTTTTTGACAGCATTTTGAAATGTCCCCAACAATGCTAAATCCTCAAGTTTAAACATCAAAATATGACTAAACAACTCCTAAATGACATATAACACGTGCCTAGACCAAACGGAACTTTGTGTACTCGAACTTTATTAAAAACGAGGAGTGAAAGTGATAAAGAGAGGAAGAATGGAAGAGGGAGAGATTTGAGGGAGAGAGATTTTAAAATATTTCCTTTGAAAACAAAATGGACAAATCCGACAAGGATTTAATTGAAATACAATAAGTCCGGCAAGGACAAAATCAAGCATAAACGAATCCGGCAAGGATTTAATATAAAAACAATGAGTCCGGCAAGGACAAACTAAACATAACCGAATCCGGCAAGGATTCAAATCAACACACATACATAGAAGCTTTAAAAGAGATTCTATGATCTCGGAAACATAATTACATAACATAAATAAGTTTAGCGAGTTTGAAAAGTAAGGACTAACATTTGTCCCATCAAAATTACAACAAGGCTTCCCAATAACAAACTATGAAAGTCTAAACTCAAGAAGTTTTGTAGTAAAACTAATACAATAATTCTCTTTTTAGAGCATAAAACTATTACAAACTTCTCAAAAGTTCAAAGTTCACATGGGAACTATACATGTACATATCTAAGCATGAATCTTCAAAGAGAAACAATATGCATCAACTTCTATGTGTCGAACCATAAGTGCTCTTTGCCCTTATCAAGTCCACCTGAAAAATGTTTTGTCGTTTTTATGAGAACGACGGCTCGTAGAAAACATTGTAACAAGTCTATATGCTATCCATGACTAAAATGAAATGAGGTGTAATGGATCGCCACCACGGCTACAATGAAATGACTAAAGCCGCAAGGCTATGCATGATATATGCACATCTCTCTCGTCACCAGACCATGAGCCACCCACCCATGGAGTGTAGCATACCAACTTCCGGGAGCTACCCGAATATAGTTTGGAGTTTGAATGTTTCTAAGGGTCATTCTGATATGTGAGCTGGTGAGCCATGGAAGCCAAGCTGTGAGAAGAAGCCATGCATGAAGGAGCTTGCTACGTGGCCCATGTTTATATATTCTATTGCATGTTTTAAGGAGTTAATGGCATTAGTTAGCTTTGTGTATATACCCACCTATAACCCATTCTGCGTCAGTAGTTACATTTCCAATTTGCATGCATAAGTAGTTCCTTTTAAGTAGGCATGATAGTTGCATGTTTACACGTCATAGTATAGCTGCATATTTACACGTCTCTGATTACATGTATAGTGGTGTAGTGCTTGTGGTCCTCTATATATGATCAGTACATGAATGAGAAGGATATGAAAAAGTATTACCCATTTTCTCTCTCTCTCTCTCTCCTGATTGTCTTCCTTCTCAATATTCTCTCTGTAAGTTTACACATATCAATTGGTATCAGAGCCGTCGAATTCATGGACACCCGTGGGAAATCGAATACCGAATTCCGCAACAAAGTCACTGAACTTCTAGCTCGCCACGAATCTAACTTTGATCAACTTCATCACAACCAAGATAACCTTCAAAACACCCTCCAGACCATCTTGGCCAAACTCGACAACCTACCACACCACCTTACAACCGCTCCACAACCCGACATAGCCCATATCAACCCCTTTGCTCATGGTTCAAGCTCCCAATCGAACAACCTTCCGTCCAAATTGTCTACTACCCTTAAGCTCCAATTTCCTAAATTCACCGGAGATGACCCAACTGGTTGGATATACCGCGCCGAGCAATATTTCCAATTTCACCAGGTTGCTCCCACCCAACAAGTCCAGCTCGCCTCATTTCATCTCGAGGGCATCGCCTTACAGTGGCACTGTTGGTTCACGAAAGCCAACGGCCCCGTTGCTTGGCCAGAATTCACCACCGCCTTACTCCGCCGCTTTGGTCCCACAGATTTCGAAGACCCCTCCGAATCACTCACCCGGCTCAAGCAAACTACCACGGTAGCAGCTTACCAGGAAGAGTTTGAAAGACTCTCCCAACTAATCGACGACCTCCCCGACACCTACTTGATTGGGTGTTTCACTGCTGGACTTAAGGACGAGGTTCAGTTTGATGTGAAGCTCAAGAAGCCACGCACCTTATCTGATGCCATTGGTGTGGCGCGCCTCATCGAGGAACACAACAACTTATACAAAAAATCAGCCTCCTACTCTCGTCCCTTCCTACCTCACGCTATCCCAAACCGCCAACCAACCAGTAGCCCGTCCGCCGGCCTCCTCGGCCCTCCACCACACACCAAACCAACCACCCCTTCCACATCACCTGCCCTTCCCTTCAAGCGCATTACTGGTCCAGAGGCTCGAATTCGTGGAGAAAAAGGCCTTTGCTATTATTGTGACGACCAATACGTGCCTGGTCGCCGTTGCACCAAACCCTAACTTTTCATGATTGTTGATTCCACACCTCCCGATCCTCCACTCGAGCCCCCACCGCCCGATCAGTTCCCCGAACCTGAGACCGACACCACCCCTGATTGCCCAACCCTGTCCGATGCCAACCACTTTCCCGAGTCCGTTCCTGAAATTTCATACCATGCCATGACCGTTAGGGGTGTACAAGAAAAACCGAGACCGAAACCGACCGACCAAACCGAGGGTATTCGGTCGGTTTTCAAACTTATATTTCAAGAAGAAAACCGAACCGACCGACCGAAACACCCCAAAACCCCGACCGAACCGAGGCTATTGGTCGGTTTTTTATGTGGCAAAACCGAGAAAAACCGACCGAAACCGACCGTGAACACCCCTAATGACCGGCATTGCTCACCCTCAAACCATTCGTGTCTTGGGCAAATTATCCACCAAAGATATCACAGTGCTTATCGACGGGGGTAGTACGCATAATTTTATAGATAAGTTTGGGTTACCTGTCGAACAAGGAGAGCCCTTCCAAGTCATGGTAGCTAATCGAGAAAAAATTGATTGTGGCGGTCGTTGCATGGCTCTCACGCTGACTATCCAAGGTCACCACATCACGACTGATTTCTACGTCCTTCCCGTGTTAGCCTGGCAAGCGGTGTTGGGTGTCCAATGGTTAGCCACACTTGGTCCCATTGAGACAAATTACCGCGACTTGACGATGAAATTCTGCCACGACGGCCAGTCGTTCCAGTTCCAAGGATTGCGGAGTTCCGAGCTTGAATTTATGAATAACAAGCAATTACACAACCTCCAAGGCCACGGCTTCTTTCTCCAAATTGTGCCTTCCGTTGTTCTGCTCAGCACCCCGGTTCATCCACCAGACCTGGTCCAAGTCCTTGAGCGATTTCATGCTGTTTTCACCGAGCCCAATGGCCTTCCTCCGAACCGCACCCATGATCACCAAATACCACTCCAACCAAACCATCCCCCTGTAAGTGTTCGGCCTTATCGGTACCCGTACTACCAAAAAACCGAAATCGAAAAAATGGTCCACGAATTACTTACCTCTGGCTTAATTCGGCCCAGTGTTAGCCCCTTTTCCTCTCCAGTGTTGCTAGTCCGTAAGGCGGATGGTGGGTGGCGGCTTTGTGTCGATTATCGAGCCCTTAACATGGTCACTATTAAGGACAAATACCCAATTCCAGTGATCGACGAGCTTCTTGATGAGTTACACGGCGCTCAATATTTCTCCAAATTGGACTTACGCTCGGGATATCACCAAATCCGTGTGTGCGATGCCGACATACATAAAACCGCCTTTCGAACTCACGAAGGTCACCACGAATTTTTGGTCATGCCGTTTGGGCTCTCGAACGCCCCTTCCACCTTCCAAAGCCTCATGAATGATTTGTTTCGACCGCACATGCGCAAGTTTATCTTGGTGTTTTTCGATCACACTCTCATTTATAGTCGAACGTTGGCCGATCACCTCCACCACCTTTCCACGACTTTATCGATTTTATTAACTAACACATTATTTGTCAAAAAATCGAAATGTCGTTTTGGAGTTTTGCAGGTGGACTACCTTGGTCATTTGATCTCTTCGGACGGCGTGGCGGTCGATCCCTCTAAAATTCAGGCCATCCAAGATTGGCCAATTCCAACCACAATCAAGGGTGTACGTGGCTTTCTTGGGTTGGCCGACTACTATCGTAAATTTATATGAGGCTTTGGCGGAATTGCTGCATCCTTGACTCACTTACTCACCAAAGATGGTTTCCACTGGACCTCCGAAGCCACTGAGGCCTTTCTCCACTTAAAACAAGCCCTCAAAACTCCTCCAGTGCTGCAATTACTGGATTTCACCCAACCATTTGTCATTGAAAGTGATGCTTGTGGCGTGGGAATTGGCGCCATACTCATTCAACAAGACCGATTTTTTCAGTCAAGCCTTGAAGGGATCCGATCTCGCCCTGTCCACATATGAAAAAGAGATGTTAGCCGTGGTCAAAGCAATTCGTAAATGGCGCCCACACCTTCTTGGCAAACCATTCATCGTCCGAACGAATCAGAAAAGTTTGAAATTCCTTCTTGAGCAACGTATTACCACTCCGACACAAACTCGTTGGTTACCTAAGATTTTGGGCTATGACTATGTCATTCAATACAAAAAGGGCACTGAAAATCAAGGGGACGATGCTCTATCTCGCGCCGTATCCTTTGCACTCTCGGCCATTTCATTGCCCGTGGCAAATTGGTGGGCCCTCCTCCAACAAGAAGTTCTGACCGACTCTTATTATTCCAAATTGGGTGCTTCACCACTCCATTATGTTCAGCGCGATGGGGTTTGGTTTCACAAGGGCCAAATTTTCTTGAGCCCCAACTCGCCCTTAATTGGCAATTTGGCACCATCCTTGCTGACAGCCATTCTTCGGCCATTGGGGGGCACTTCGGGTTCCACAAAACCCTTAGTCGCGTCCACGCTTGCTTCACTTGGATCCACATGCGAGCGACAGTCAAGACCTTCATCAAAGAATGTGATATTTGTCAACGGTGCAAGTACGACTGCATGAGTCCCGCCAGGCTCTTACAACCACTTCCAATCCCTACTCGGGTTTGGTCCGATGTCTCCATGGATTTTATTGAAGGGCTTCCCTCGTCCCGCGGGAAATCGGTCATTATGGTGGTGGTGGACTGGTTATCTAAATATACCCACTTCGTTCCTCTAAGCATCCATTCACTGCTTCGACGGTAGCCCAGGCCTTTCTCGACTCAATTGTCAAACTTCACGGCATTCCCACATCCATTGTCAGCGACCGTGACAAAATATTCCTTAGCAACTTTTGGCAAGCTTTATTCAAGATGCAGGGGACCCAACTCCGCATGAGTTCAAGTTACCACCCACAAACCGACGGCCAAACCGAAGTGGTGAATCGCACCTTAGAACAATACCTTCGTTGTTTCACAAGTGAACAACCCAAACGATGGCCCGAGTGGATAGCATGGGCGGAATTAAGCTATAACACTTCAGTCCATTCCGAGACCAAAGTGTCACCCTTTGAAGTAGTTTATGGTGTCCCTCCCCCCAATCTGCTCACATATGTTCCAGGGACTACATTGGTCCAAGCCGTGGATGACCACCTCCGTAATCGTGATATTATTTTGAAGGATTTACGCCACAATCTGTTGGTGGCCCAAAACCGGATGAAGGCTAAAGCCGATCACCACCGGAGGAAGGTAGTCTTTAACGTGGGAGATTTTGTCTTCTCGAAATTATAACCATACTGGCAGAAGACGGTGTCCTTTAGGAGTTCGCTGAAGCTTGCTCCTCGTTTTTTTGGCCCATATAAGGTAGTGAGTCGTGTGGGTCCAGTCGCGTATCGATTAGAGCTACCCAAGGGGTCCCAAATTCACGACGTATTTCATGTTAGCCTCCTCAAACCGAAAATCGGTCCAAGCCTACCTCTTTCTCATGCCCTGCCACCGATTTCCACCAACCATGAAATTATGCCTCAACCCGAGTACATCATTGACAGCCGCGTGATTCACAAAGGCAATTATCGTCCTAAAACTGAAATTTTGGTCAAATGGAAGGGAGCTGTAGAAGCCTAGAATTTATTCAAGGGTATTTTGGTAATTTCGGACCAATGTGGGTCTTGTTTTGGGGCAGTATATTTAAATTTGATACATGTTGGTATCACTTTTTGGTTAGTGGATACACATGTGTAATAATATATCTTGTGGTTGGGTGTGTTATACACCCAAACCTAACCCATACCTACCCACACCTAACCCATCAAATCCCCACTTTTGTGAGACTTCCCCAACACTCAACTCTTCTTTCTCTCCTTATCTTTTTCTTTTTCTTTCATTTTGGTATACACATTTCTCTCTCTATATATCTCTCACCTCTCTCTCTAGTTTTGGGAGATAAAACTCCATGGAAGCTTAGAGCTTTCAAGCTCCATTTGGAGGCCAAGGACTCAAGTTTGGGTCAAGACCATTAGAGATCTATTTGTTCCCCTTGCAAAGAGCTTCCTTTGGGTACTCTCCTTTTCCATTTTGGCTTCCTATTTATTGAGTTTCTTGCTCTAGAACTTAAGAGGTAGTTTGTGTTGTTTTGTTTCACCATGGTTATGATTCCTAAATGTGATTTTATTTAACTAGGTGTTGATAGCTTATGGGATTTGCTAATATGCATAATTTCTTCTTTGGATCTTTTTTTGGTGAGAGTATTTGCTCAAATACTCAAGAGGTAGATTTCATTGTTTAAGTGCACTATTATTTCTAACTTCATGGTTTGTCATGTGTAAGTTAGTGTTCATAGACATTAATCTTGTTTTGGAAATCTTCCTGTGTGATTAATTGAATGATTACTTGCCCTTATATGCTTACTTGAATCCATGTCTAAACCTAAATGCTATTTGAGTTTCTATGGTTTCAAATACTAATTGATGTTAAAAATCTCTTATTTGCCTAATGTGATGATTACATTGTATATGAACTACCATGTTTACTTCTTGTCATTGTATTCTTAGAAATGACATTGTTAAAGCATAACCGCATCTAGTAGCATATCATAGTCGCCAAGTCGGCATAGCATTCATGGCATTGGCTTGGGGCATATGAAATTGTTAAAATTCCCACGATTTAGGAATGTCTTTGGAATCCCCGTTTGGGGTTGTAATTTGATGAAATTCCGGAAGCGGGTGTGAAGTGAGGAAGGTTGTTTGTGATCCTTAAAACATTCAAAAACGCAAGATCATATTCGGCTAGCTACCGGAGATCTTGTATGCTACACTCACGTTTGAGTGGCTCGCTATCCGGTGTGAGAGTGTGTGATTGGGATATTGAGTTGGGAATGTCTCACGGTTTGGCCATCCGGCTAGTTGCATCGCCACGGCGGCAAAGCATTGCACCGCATGTCATAGCATGATTTTAGAAGTAGTAGTACATTTCTACAATGTTTTCTACTGAGCCGTCGTGCTTAATGAATCTATAAAACCCCATTTTTCAGGAAATGTTGATTAGGGCAAGGCCCAAGAGTTATCCGACGAATGGCATCTCGTTTTGTAAGATTCCTTACGAGGAAGTCTTGTGATATGTTAATGTTCCAATGATATAGTGCATGGTAGGAACATTGTAATTGTTGTTACCGTTATCTCATTTGGGATATTTGAATTACAAGATGTTATTTGTAAATTCCTTCTTGTTCTTGAACTTGTTAGATGGATCTTCTTGGATCCTTGTTAAATTATGTTTTTAACACTTATTAGCAATTCTTAGCCCATGGTTACCCTTTAAGGAAAAATTACTACTTTCAATTTCCGAAGGACCGTTTGGTCGTATTCCTTCAAAAACCGCTTTACTGATAAACCTTCAAAGCAAACTTCATTACTTGTAACTTTTAAACCTTAGTAGTTTCTTTATACTTCTTTACAAATTCCTTTCAAAACCAAACTATGTTGGTTGACCCTATTTGACCCGTTTGGTCCTCGTGGGTTAACCCTCGACTTATTAACTTTTCTTTGGAATCCACATAGGATTCCCCTATATGCTTCCGCCTTGTGGATTGGTCTATGTAGAACTATCCCTTGCTTTCCTTTATAGGGTTTGGCTCGTTGACCTCGCCCATGTGGTTTGGTTTTCGGGGCGTTACAGGAGCCCCGCAGGAAGATGCAACTTGGGAAAATAAGTGGAGGTTCTCGAAGTCCTATCCAGAATTTATCCTTGAGGACAAGGATATTGCAAGTGGGAGGGAATGATATGTGAGCTGGTGAGCCATGGAAGCCAAGCTGTGAGAAGAAGCCATGCATGAAGGAGCTTGCTACGTGGCCCATGTTTATATATTCTGTTGCATGTTTTAAGGAGTTAATGGCATTAGTTAGCTTTGTGTATATACCCACCTATAACCCATTCTGCATCAGTAGTTACATTTCCAATTTGCATGCATAAGTAGTTCCTTTTAAGTAGGCATGATAGTTGCATGTTTACACGTCATAGTATAGCTGCATATTTACACGTCTCTGATTACATGCATAGTGGTGTAGTGCTTGTGGTCCTCTATATATGATCAGTACATGAATGAGAAGGATATGAAAAAGTATTACCCATTTTCTCTCTCTCTCTCTCTCTAGCTCTCTCTCTCTCGTGATTGTCTTCCTTCTCAATATTCTCTCTCTAAGTTTACACATATCACATTCTCCCTGTCTCACATCACAACCCATGTCCGGATTTCTTAAATCAAATTCCCACACATGGGGTTTTTCTCTCTTTTTCAAATAAAACATTTATGTCGTGATACATGAATGCTTGCCGATTAGGTCTCAATGCACATGATGCTTAACAATGACATTAAGGATGATTCACCATAATATATTAGGCAACAATTCTAGTCTAATAAACATTATATCAAGAGCTTCAAAAAATGTAATTAAATTTCATAATTTAACATTCCTAACAAGAGATTCCAAACCAATGTCCTAGTATGTTCTTACATACCAAGGGGGGCATCCTAGGCACATTTAACAACACATAATATATTTCTACACCATCAAAGCTTATGAATCACATTTAGGCAATATACCCAAAAGTTTACAATTTTGGGGAAAATCTAGTATTTGTGTCTAAGTTATCCTCCTAACATTTTTTTTTTAAGCACAATTTATAGTTAGCACAATTTGAACATGCAAATCACAATTAGTCAAGAGATCCTAAATTTACAACTTACCCAATCAAGACATATAATTCATATTTAAGCAAAACACCCCAAACATTACAACTTTGGGGAAGACCTAATGCATATGTCTAAATTATTCTTCAAACATCACTCTATTTCATTTAACACCACATGACATGTAAGTAATTTAATTTGGACATATAACCAATAAAGAGTCATAAAGCCCTAATTTCTCAAATTTGGGGAAAAACCTAGCACATGTGTCTAAGTCCTCTCCTAGCACATATAAATAAACTCAAAGCAATTTAGACATGTATAACATATGGAATTGAAACAATGCATATCTACCTTAATGAAGATTTCTTCCAAAATAAATGCAAGAGCCCAAAATTTCCAAGAAAATCCAAGGAGCTCCAAAGGGCTTCAAGAAGGTGAAAAGGGAGGTCCTAGGGAGCTCAAGGACCCACTACATGCACTACTCCATCAAAAGACCTCCATGGTTGTAGATGAGAAGTTTGGAAGCTCTAGGTAAACCATGCTAATGGCCACCAAAATAAAATTCGTGGGTATCACTAGAAAGCTCTTGAAAATCTAAGAATGTTTTGTGAAATAGAAAAACTCACGAAAATAACTCTTTGGGGGTGTATTTGAAGCTTGAAGAAGAGGTTCCATGGAGGGTTTGTATATACCCATATAGATATAGAAGAAGGAAGAAGAAGAGAGAGAGAGAAGGAAAGAAAAAAAAATGAAAGTGAGGGGGAAGAGAGAGAGATGGCCGGCCATTTAGTGGGGGGGGGGGGGGGGTGGGCACCAATTTTTTTTTTTTTTGTCTTTTGTTTTGTCTTTGTTTGGTATTTAATGTGTAGAGGTGTAATGCATGTGTGTGTGTGTGGTCTACTACTACACACCCAATTTAAAATATGTAGCCACTTTAACACCAAGTTAATAAAAAAAATATAACCATAATAATAATTTTAATAATAATAAAATATAATAAAATAAGATAAGAAAAGAAAATAAATAAATAAATATAATGGCACAAGTTAATATAAATTTAAATACTACACCAAAAATTTAACAGGATCACACATAACCATTTAAACACAGTTTTACTCTCTCTCTCTTTCTTTTTTTGAAACATGACATTAAATCTCTTAAACAACAAAGTAATACATACTCTCTCCCTTCTTTTCTAACAGGTTAAAGTTTTCAGTAAAAATAACATCAATCAGATGCATGCATTGCTCAACTATTCACTGAGAAAACATTCTGGAAATGTGACAGGCAAAGAAGGCAAAATGAATAAAATAATTTCTGTAAACGAGATGTAAAAGGATTCAAGGAAAGATACTTTTGGCACCAAGAGATTTGGGTTATTTCATAGGAAAAACTCAAAACAATTTCTGAGTATTTGGCATTGAAACATCTCGGCTAATCTATGTTACATGGACTCTTCAAAGTGTCTGGAGGACACGGGTGTGGATGCCATATCCGACACGGGTACTTCGCCTTTCTTGAATGAAAATTATACTAAACTACACTAGAAGGATCCTACCCAAGTGTCATACCCATGTCCGCAAAGAGTCTTGTCAACACGGGTACTTCACCTATTTAGAAGAGTCCATGTAACAAAGCGGCTAATACTTTCTTGTAACCCAAGGTAGCAATCGGACTGATTCTGTTGCAAGGAATACCCAGGGTGAAAGGGGCTTTCCTTCTCATAGCCTCCCCTACTTGCTTTGGGTGAATGAATAGGTTGTATAGTGTTGTTTAATTTCAGTTATAGTATCCCATTTTTCATGTTTCAATTTTGTCATGTATTGGTAAGCAACTGCATATCGAAAGACACTGCTAAACTCTGACAATAACCACGAGAAAATAGTAGCAAATCTGAAAGGACCAAAATGTTGACAATATATAGGAAAATACACGTGGATAAGCTAAAAGTACATGAAAAGCTGGCAAGAAACAGATGATCTAGTAAATTCATAGTTTAGGCCAAGTGTACAGTTTTATAAGCATTCCATAAATATTATGACAACTGACTCATATACTAAGTGGGATTTTTCATTGTAACTAGGTAAGAGAAGGGTGATTAAGACACGAGACACCGTGACGTGCTCTTTTCGACTAAACTGGTAAAAGCTATTGCCTGCTCAAAGTATCCAAAATGCAACTTTAGAAACCAAGCTAATCAGACAAGTTAAGATGCATAACTGGCCTTGCTGAAGGCAGAATTTGAGCTGATGCATCGAACATCCAAAGATATTATGAAACCAAATAATTTGAAAATTCCCTTTTCCATTTTACATAGATCTGAAGTATATAACGACCCAAAAAAAGGACAGAAGAAAGAAGTGAAAGAGCATCCAAAACATCAAAAACCCCAGGACATAAGCTTTTAAATAGATCTAAAGGTCTTGTTTTTCCCTGATATGTCACCTTCTGAATATATTGAGTTAAGCTGTAGGCTTTGTTTGGTTCATGGATTTCTTGAAGGAAAAGAAAAGGGAAAGGAAAAGGAAAACTAGTTCCCTCGTGTTTTCCTTCATGTTTAAATAACATCAATAATTAAAATTTTCTAAAATATAATTTGTAATACATGACTAAAGGAAGGGAAATAACTCACAGCATTCAAAATTTTAAATTTTTTCCTCAGCGTATTCTTATTTCTTTCCTAGTTTCCTCATCCTTTTTCTTATTAACCAACTAAAGGAAAAGGGTTTCCTCTATGTTTTCTTTTCTTTTCCCTTGCGAAATTCAAGAACCAAACATTGAATAAGCTGTCAGTGACTTCCAAAATAACCAAACCCAACTAAATTCTATCATACCGATCAAATTTCGGCAGTTATGCACATTAATACAATTTGAACATGTGGAGATTATTGTATGCAACTTACTATTTTAAGCACTAAGTAAGGTTTGAACTTTGAACCTAAGCTTCCTTCATCAGAACAAAAGTACAGAGTGTTAGAAGAAGGGTAAATTGCACTTTTCACCCTTATAGTTTAGGTGTGATTTCACTTTGATCCCTGTAGTTTCAATTTTGTCACTTTGGTCCATATAGTTTCAGTTTAGGTTCAATGCAGTTCATTCATGAAAATTTCCTTCATTTTTTTTACAGAAATAGGTCATATGATGCACATGTGACGTATTATTAGGGACGTCATGGTAAATTTATTTAGAGAAATTACACTTTACACACCTACTCCCTCCGTCCCATATTAAGAGTCTCTTTTGGGAATTCTAACTTATTAAGGAGACAACCTTGATTTTGGTGAGATTTTCAACTTTCTAATATTGCCCTTTTTGAAATTCAAAATTATAGTGTCATATCAAAAAAAAAAGAGGGAAGAGTTGGATATAATAAAGGACAAATTTGGAAAGTGTGTATTGTGTATTAGAGTACTTTGACTTTTCAAAGAGGACTCTTAAAATGGGACATCAAAAAATGGCATCATGGACTCTAAATATGGGACAGAGGGAGTATATTGAACCTAAATTTGACAGAAATGGAAGAAAATTTTCATGAATCGACTGCATTGAACCAAAATGAAACTAATGAAACTGTACGGACTAAAATGAAAAAATCAAAACTACAAATACCAAAGTGAAATCACACCCAAACTATAAGGGTGCAAAATGTAATTTACCCTTCGCAGAAAGACATACTATCAAACCCTAATAATTGTTTTCAAATTTCAATCTTCATTTAGTCTGTTTTAGACTCAATTAGCAGCATCAATCTATGGTAAGAGCAGTTCGTTGTGAATAAAATCTTCGACAGCTTATAAAATTAAGCTGAATTGTCAATTATAGATACATACAAACACATATATATACACTACAGGTATAGGCACACACACACACACGCATACGCATATATATATATATATGCAAGTAAATTAGTTGAATTGTGACAGTGCCAGAGAGAGAGAGAGATTGCAGAGTAATCGGAAAGTACCTGGAGATTATATGATAAGGAGCTAATTGTGCTCGATAGCTTATTCAATCGTATGAAGTCATGAACTCGTCGCTTATAGGAGAGAGAGAGAGAGAGAATAATTTCTCCAAATGAAGGGAAACCACAAGAGTCGTTGTAGCACTCTCGGGGAGTATCAGTGACGATTATGATTGGTGTCCGAAGATACATTATGACCTTATCGTTTCAACCCCAATAATTTTCCCCTTTATCAGTTTTAACCTCTACTACATTTGACTCATTTCTATTTTTACCCCTTTATGATTTAAAAGTTATAACACTTAAAACCCCCATAATTGTGACTAAATTAAAAACCACCAAATTTTCAGTCAAAAAACTATCGGATTGAATACATTTAATCCGGATTTGGTAAGACTCGTTTTCACTTTACAACCATATATGGTTTAAAAATTGACACTATATTCCCAGTTGCTTTTGAAATTAATGAAACCGTTACGATTTTCATCGAAACTAACAGATTAAATACAAATTTTTCCAATTTTTGTTTGACCCATATTCACTTTATCCCTTTGGTTCAAAGTTGATACTTAAATGTCATGTGATTGTGACTGAAATGAAAGATATATTTGACATTTTAAATAAAAAAAATAGCACAATTAGTATTTGCACTTAATAAACATTGTACGTTAGGTGTAAAGTTTTGAATCGTAAGAAGGTAAAGTAAAAACAGAACTAATCAGAACGTGAAAATACATTTATAGCACCAAAATAGTGGCAAAATAAAAGTTAGAAGAATCTATAACGTTATTTTTAAACCAAAATATAGCTGTTGGAACAAATGTCCATTCAATTTTTTTTTTCTGCACTCAACTTATGCAGTAAATACGAGTATATTCAGCTAACCGTGCTGCACATGTTGGCAAGGTCAGCCCTGAGCAAAGGCAAAGAATACTACTGCCTAGAGCTTCTAATGTTTGTTTAGTTTCAAAGTCTAAATCTTTGACCATTGCTCAATATCTAAAACCCAAAACACAGCACCAAAAAGAGTTTTATAATGTATAAAGGGGCTCCATTTTAGAAGTTTGCATGGACCTGCCAACCTTTGAATCTTGTTGTAAAGACAAATTTGATGATTGTATTTTGTAACTCACCAACTCCCTTCCAAATTTTTTCTCCCACGTGTCTTGTGGTGGAGTCAGAATTTTGCACTTGGGGAGCCGAATTTCTGATTGAACTATCCACACGGAGTTCGGGCCGAGGCGAATATTTTGGGAGGTGTATTTATACGTTCTTGGGTATGATTTTTTTGTTAGAAAGAATATAGTTTTACTATGTGATATTTTTTGCCCTGTTTGTAGAGTTGAGAAGTTTGTGGTGTTTTTGACCGTACCTATTGGAGTCTTTTCGCATTGTATTTTTAAATTGCAGCCTAACACATCTACTCAATGATACCAATGTTATAATGAACTGGTACATGGTTATCACAAAATTAGAGGGGGTTGTGTTTTGATCAGATTTGTAAAATAATTAAAAAAAACTTCAAAATTATATAAGTACCAAAAAAAATTTCAAAAATGCCTCATTGGCCTCTCTTTTGCCTCCGCCCGTGCACCCTTTAGTCTTCACCTCCATCCTTTCTTTTGGTCAGAGAAATTACATGAATGCGACAAAAAAAAAAAGAAGCAAAAATAGCTTAATCTTAAAAGTAAAGATGCATCACTTTTCACAATGAATTTAGAAAAAGAGTAATACTTGACTCATAACTTTCACACAATCTTGTTTCTATCTCTCTTTTAGTGGGTATTGTAGGATCCACTGGCATTATAAGACCCATCAAGAGAGAGATAAAGACAAAAAAAAAAAAGATTATAAACAAAGATTATGAGTCAAATATTAGGTTAGAAAAAAATGTTACTCATTTGAAACTCCATTGCTTCATTCACAGCAAAAGTCACCTTGTAGACTAAAAGAGCAAGACTAGGTTAATGATGATTCCAACATCACGTCTACTATGCTAATTGAAGTGGAAATTCATTCAAAATTGAAATCCCACCCCACCCAAAAGAAGCAAGGGCAATTGCTCAATTATTATTTGGGAGAAAAAAAATCGAGTTTGGCCTGGGCATGAACCCACATGTAGGCGAGTCAGTGAATTGGTCCGATTAACTAAATTATATCTCGGCGAGTCGGCTCTGTAACACTTTGTATTTTTTTTTATTTTCATTAATAAATAAATATTTCATTTTAATTCTATTTATAAATATTTGTTTGGGGTCAAATTGTAATTTTAATAAATATAGAAAATTACTTTATTAGGATTTGAAAACTATATCTATACTTTTGTACAACCCGGGATTTAATTCCTACATTAATATGATTTTCTGTATTTTTTTATTTCAACCCTAAAACACCAGTTTATGTTTTAATCAGCGTTTATACCGCGTCTTGAGGGAGGGAGCACGTGAGCTCAACCTCACCGGGTAATTCCTATTTTGCTTGGAGGCTACCCAACATCAATTTATATATATGTATATCAGTGTCTCTCCCTCACACACACAGTTTCTCTTAAACTCTCTGTAACTCTCAATCCCTCTCAACTTTCTCTCCCTCTCTCAAGAACAACACACACAGACACACATATTCAGATTATATATATATAGATACACATACAAATACATATATATATATATATAATTCAAGAACGGAGGAGAATTCGAATGACGGAATCGACGGCGGAAATTATCGGTCTCAAATTCTCAGTCTAATCACCCTCTGTGAGTAATTTAAATTCACTCACCATGTTTATATAAGTGTATTTCAGTGTATATTTGTGTGTATATGTGTGTATATATAGATACACCATTAAAGCTTGAAAGTTGGAGTTTTATAAAACTTAACCAAAATGAAATCCATGAATTAGGAATGAAAGATCTTAGTCCCAATAAGCTACAGTTCAAATCCTACGGGTTAATTCACTCATATGGTGACGTATCGTTGAATTAAAGTTTTGTCACTCTAACTTTAATCGCAAGAATCGAGAGATACAATCCGTATTAATTTAAATTGATCATATATATGGCATGATATGGTTGAAACAGAATTTGAAAATGGGTATATAACAGTTTGGAAAATTGAAAACAGGAGAAAAACGAAGAAGATGAAGTTTTGCAACAACTCGCGCGCGCGAGACTCGCTCGCGCGACCTGCGTTGTTTTGGGCAGAAAGGAAATTTTAAAAGAATTTACGAAAATGGCCTAATCGCGCGCGCGACTCGCTCGCGCGACCCATCCCCCTTTGCTCGCGCAACCCGCTCGCGCGACCTGGGCATTTTTGAGCAGTTTTTGTATTTTGTATAAGGGACTGTTTGGAAAAGGTTTTGAAAGTTTTTAAAGAACTGTTTGACAAATATACTGTTTTAAAGGCTCACTGTTAGAAATTGGACTTATAAGAAGCAATTAAGGTCGAGATCTATGTTGAAAGAATATCCAGCTTTGAGATTAATAACTGTTACTACAAACTGTGAACATTGACATACATATTACGGTCGAGGTTGTGTCAACATACATGTGTGTGAGAAAGCGTGAAAAGAGTAAAGAGTGGCGGTCTGGTGTGCGATCTCAATATCGATCGGATATTATTCCTGGTATTGGAGGCGACAGTGTTGTGTACGACTTAGATATCGATCGGATATTATTCCTGATATCTACGGCGCGCGTGTCGGATATCGATCGGATATTATTCCTGGTATCCGAAGCGATGGTTGGTCGTGATCGACCAAAATATCGATCGGATATTATTCCTGGTATCTGAGGCGATAGCATGGTGTGCGACCTCAATATCGATCGGATATTATTCCTGATATTGGAGGCGACAGTGTTGTGTACGACTTAGATATCAATCGGATATTATTCCTGGTATCTAAGGCACGCGTTTCGGATATCTATCAAATATTATTCCTGGTATCCGAAGCGATGGTATGGTGTGCGGTTTGGATATCGATCGGATATTATTCCTGGTATCTGAGGTAATGGTTTGGTTGAGTCGAGTTTTGTTGAGAGAAAAGAGTCAGAAAGATGAGATGTTACATTGTTCATGCACGGTCGCATATTTATTGTTTACTTTATTCCTCCGTGACTTATGTTGGAATTGGAACCTTGAATCTATTGCTTTTAAAGTTAAATTGCACCGTTGTTTATTTGCTTATATATACATTGCGAGCACTTGTTTATTTTGCTCACCAACTTTCATAAGCTGACGGCGTTCATGCGTCCTGGACTCTATGTCCAGATTTTCAGAGTCAGGAGCAGCCAGGGTATTTCGACTATCCTAGTTAGAGGCAGGGGACTTTCCAGGAGGCTGCTTTTTATTTCCTATGTCTTTTTAATTTCGGGTTGTAATAAACTAGTTTTAGGCATTTGAATAAAGGCGTTTTGTGCCTAAAACCTGGACTTATGTAATAGTTTAGTAAGTTTTAATTTTGGAGCTTATGTTTATTAGTATCCTTTCATTTAGAAATGTTGTTAAGTTATTTGTTGCAGGGACAATTGGTCATACTCACTTGTCACGACCTACGAGTCCATAAAGGAAATTAAATGCTTTCCTGTATTATGCTACGTCGGGGCGTAACAGGCTCAGACCAGATTAGGTTGTGAGCCAACAGGCTCAACTCGGGTCTGTCTCGGCCAGCCTTCACAAAGAATTGGGCTGTACCGGGTTGTCCAGATCTAGACCACTCAGCCCATGTATTAATAGAATCCTAGAAACCAACATAATTTAATTCAGGGTTAATTATGTCACAGTCCGGTCCCACAATAGCGGAACCGGAGCCCGTGGCACGCCACCGAGGCTAAACCAATTCATTAACGTTCCCAAAAAATTAGTTTGAAGAACACACGCAGCGGAATAAACAAGTCATTTTTGAAAACTATTCGTCCAGTCGACTGATCCTCAGACCCAGTCGACTGATCCTGGTCCAGCAGAAAGTTGGGTTTTAAAACACCATCCAGTCGACTGCTTTCTACACCCAGTCAACTGGGGCTTCAAATTTTTAGTCGACTGATAAAGTCCGGTCGACTGAAGTTTGACCTGGCCAAAATATCACTTTTGAAAACCATGATCCAGTCGACTGTGTCGGAGACCCAGTCGACTGATCTCCTATGAAACAATGCAGAGAGTTGCTGAAAAGGAGGCTCCAGTCGACTGTTTTCTCAACCAGTCGACTGATTTATGGCAGCTTCTCATTCTGCAGAGTTTTCTAAGTTTAAAAGCTTTTGAATGCGAACGACGATCAAACACACATTTCCAAAAGTAGTCCAAAGCAATTCTAACTGTATTAACATATTACCGAAGCACAGTTACAACATGTTACTAACTATTACAACATTTTAGATTCATTCTAACATACCAAGTTAAACATAACTAAAAACCATAAAAATTCTTATTACAACATTCCTATTGTCCCAAAACTACAAGATTAACGTTCAAGTTGCCTTCCAAAAGAACTCCCAACCCACGTACTCACTTCTCCAATTCCTCGCCAGCATTTACACCTGAAAATGATTATTTAAATAACCACAGATATTTCGATTTGTTTAAGCTAACGCTTAGTGAATAAAACAACATATGCACATGAATGATAAACATGTCCGTATTCACATCTCTACATTTCATACTAGTCGCCGGAGACTCACGTGCCCGTCCATACTCCCAATCCGCGACTCCTCGCCAATAAGTCCACGCGAAAGGGTAAGACCCACGATTCTTCTCTTCAATCGTGCGACCTTAATGCCTATATCGGCTCCACAAAATGGCACGGTGACCACGTGCTCCTTCTGACCCAAATAAGCAACTTAACACGCTAAAATACATATCACCATACTCGCGGTAATCAAAACATATCACCGTGCTATTGAGCCTACTTATCAATATAAATGCCCAATATGAACTACACAATATATCTCTAAGAATTAATACATGCTATTCACACAAAACATGAATATATGTCAAGAAACTATTCCAAAAACATAGTTGAATCACTCATCTCCAAATAACGCTCCTATAATTTAATCTGAAGAAAATCCGTGCACAAAGAACGTGCAGAAGTCCATCTAGTAAAATTCCTCGAGGAGCTCGAATATGAAATCTAGGAGAAAACAGACTGACGGAAGGTCGTCGTTTGGCGTCGCAAAGCTCTAAGCTCCCAAAATCTCCCTATGGACTCCTTTCTTGAATTTAGGTTAGAAGTTATGAAAAATCTAAGTTCATCTCTATCTATATATAGGCAACACTCTTGGGAAATTACGTTTACCTCCCCACGAGTTTTCAAAACTCCTAATCAGTCTCTGAAACTTTCTATACAGCTTATTCATAGCTTTACGAGTGAAAACTCAAAATTATAAAAGTTTTCGACTAAGTTTCGTTTGGTCGCTAAAACGCGAATTTCTATATGACGTTTCCGAAGTTGCTAATTAGCCTACTAAATTAATAGCGTGTTCATTCGTTCTCACCAGGATACTAAATCTAACAACAGAAATATATTCTAAGCCAGAAAATAATACAGATATTGCAATACACAGGTAAACATTTATTTTCAGATAAACATTTAAAGTGTTCCACAGTGACCGTCTCATACTCGGAGAGACGTCACAACAACAAATCCTCAATCACCACAGTTTCAGAGGGTTCTCTA
The DNA here is from genome assembly GCA_033977485.1 of Hydrangea macrophylla. NCBI lineage: Eukaryota > Viridiplantae > Streptophyta > Magnoliopsida > Cornales > Hydrangeaceae > Hydrangea > Hydrangea macrophylla. The sequence continues at coordinate 32,347,936 of CM066987.1, forward strand.
ATACAGACACCCAAATCAACTCGTGAGTCAAAACTCACCCAACCATGTGTCATAAGACACGCTACATCACATTATCATGCATACCAATGTAATGCAAATGACATAACACAAATGTGGGTGTTATAAATTACACGGATCTTCCCTGAGATTTGAAGAAATTACACGGACCTCTCCTTTATATTGCAAAATTACACTGACCACTAATTTGGCATGAATTTACTATTTTACCCCTTATTTTGTTTACTATTTTACTAAAATACACCCCTCTCTCTCTCTTGTGTGTGTATATATACATATATATATATATATATGTGTATATTTGTTCCAAAAATTTAAGATCTAAACCCAAAATACCAAACCCACTTCAAAGATGTATATAGGTATCTATGTTTATATGTATTTAATGGTTATATGTATACAAGTATGTATGCGTATATGGTGTGTGTGTGTGTGTATGTATGTATGTATGTATGAATACATGCATGGTCCGTATATATGATGTGTATGTATGTATGTAGATGAGAGAGGTTTTTTTTTTATTAGCTAAGGGTATTTTCAGCATTAGCAAATTAAGAAAGTAAGTTTTTGTAAATTTTACAATCTAGAGGGGAGGTGTGTGTAATGTAAATCCAAATCTCAAAGGGAGGTCTGTGTAATTTGCAATATAGAGGGGAAGTCCGTGTGATTTCGTCAAATCTCAGAGGAGGTCCGTGTAATTAACCCTTTAATTAATTATAAGAAAATTAAATATAAGTCCCTACTTTGAAAGGAAATAGAAGATAAGTACAAGTGATTTGAATTTAAGGAGATAAGGACAATCCTTTTTGAATTATATGGCCATACGCCTATTTTTACTCATCATGTTCTTCAATGAAGTGTTTTGTTTTGTTTTGTTTTTGTTTTTGTTTTTGTTTTTTTTTTTTCAAACTTTAAAGCACCATAAATTTCAAACCACAACTCTATTTTGAATAAATCTTATATATTTGTAACCTAGAAGGAAAGATCTATCAAACAAGATCTATAGTTACTGTAGATAAAAAAAAATCCATGTTACTATCGGACCATTATAATGTAATGTCTGTCTCTTTTGCAATAATAATCTGATACTACTTTTTTTTTTTTGATATGTTGCTGTCTTTAACTGAACTGTAACATCTGAAGATTGACTATAATTTTGCGATTATTAACTCTATTTGAAGAAATGTTATTGTAGACGACATGTTACTGTTTTTTTGTTCAATACCATGTTACTAATATTTAATGGTATGCTACTGTTTTTTGCATGTGGATAATTTTTAAAGACAGTAACATTGCTAAATGGCCCTAATTTTGCAATTTTTTGCAACAATAATGTTACTATAGTTGTAAAAACGTTTAGTTTTTGATAATATGTTACTGTATTTACTTGAAAAGTATTGTAAATGTAGTTCATCCGATGAAATAGCCATAATTTTACAATTATTTAGTCAATTTGAAGAAATGTTACTGTCGATAGTATTATGTTACTGTTTTTACCTAGGCCGCACTTAATGATATCGATTATTTTTTAAAGAATTTTATAGGCACTACGGATCTTGTTTGATAGATTTTGTTTTGTAGATTTTGAATATATAATTTTTATGAAAAATTAATTTGTAGTTTAGAAGTTGACAATTTAAAGTTTGAAAAACAAACAATAACTAACTTCCTTAAATTATGGGCTAAGGTGGCATATGTGTAGCATAATTGTTAAACATAAGAAAAGTGGGCATTTTTGTCTACTGAAAATCACAGGACCTTTGACACACACACACACACACACACAAAAAAAAAACGCGCGTAAGAATCTATCCCCTATTATGATCTAATGGGACATATAACCGCCCCTTAATTATAGAGAACACATTTGCTCACCCTGGGTGACGCTCACCCAGGCATCCCATTGGCCAATGCAGTGGGACCAGGGTTACTTTTAACCCTGGTCCCACTGCATTGGCCAATGGGATGCCTGGGTGAGCGTCACCCAGGGTGAGCAAAAATGCTCTCCTTAATTATATATAGTAGACTAGAACACTAGAGTGAAAAACCATTTATTGACGGCGTCAGAAATAGTTAATAGACTCCGTTAATGTACCCCCACTAACGAATCAACGATTATCTAACTGAATTTCCCACGAAATCTACACTTCCCTTCTCTCTACTCTCTCTCTCTCTCTCTTTCTCTCTCCAAAACAAAATACCAGAGACCAATGCCACCGTCCCCTCTCTCTGTCTCTCTCTCTCTCATACCCCAATGCGTAGAAACATCAAAAGACGATTATCTCTTTCCATTACTCGCCATTAATTTTCAAACCCACAAATTTTCTTCACCAAATCAACAAAAAATGGCGAAACCCAACTTTCTTTCCTCTCCATTTCTCACTTTCTTGACGATTTTCACAAGCATTGCATTAGCCAGAGCACAGTCTCAACAAAGTAATCACTCATTCATTCTCAAAACCCACCCTTTTCTTCTTCTTCTTGTTCTTTTTTCCTCTGAATTTCTCATAAAAATTAAGTAAAATTCAAAACCCACTTCTTTTTTTCATCTTCTTGTTCTTTTTTCCTTAAAAATAAAAAATAAAAAATCAAACTCTTTTTTTCTTCATATTCTTGTTCTTAATTCCTATAAATCTCTTAAACCCACACAACTAATTTCACTCGAATCTCTCTGTTTTTACAGGTTCAACTTACCTTCAATTTATCTCCAACGCCACCGAATTCCCCTCCGAAGACTACTACGACTATATCATCGTCGGCGGCGGCACCTCCGGCTGCCCACTGGCGGCGACCCTGTCGGAGAACCACCGTGTCCTCGTCCTCGAACGCGGCGGCGTCCCTTTTGGAAACCCCAATCTCATGTCCCAAGAAGGCTTCATAACAACTCTCATGGACGTCGACACACACGACTCGCCGGCTCAAGCCTTTACCTCCGAAGACGGCGTCCCCAACTCCCGTGGCCGCGTTCTCGGCGGCAGCAGCGCCATCAACGCCGGCTTCTACAGCCGAGCCGATCATGATTTCTACTCCAACTCAGGTATCAATTGGGATCTTAGAGTAGTGAACCAATCTTACCAGTGGGTCGAAAAATCAATCGTTTTTCGACCCGAGCTCAAGAACTGGCAATCGGCGATTCGAGATGGGTTATTAGAAGCTGGTGTTTATCCCTATAATGGGTTTAGTTTAGATCATTTGATGGGTACCAAAATTGGGGGCTCCACTTTTGATAGCTCCGGCCGGCGACACAGTGCCGCTGATCTTCTTAGCTATGCGAAAATATCGAATATTCGTGTAGCTGTTTACGCTAGTGTTCAGAGAGTTCTTTTAGCCTACTCTTCTTCTGCTTCATCTGGGTCGGAACAATCCGCAATCGGGGTCGTTTATCGCGACCAAATTGGGAATTATCACCACGCGATGGTTCGCGAAAATGGCGATGTGATCCTCTCTGCTGGAGCTCTCGGGAGCCCACAGTTGCTTCTGTTGAGTGGCATTGGGCCCAGGCCGTATCTATCCTCGTTGGGAATTCCGGTTGCCCACCATTTACCTTATGTGGGACAGTTTTTGTATGATAACCCTAGAAATGGTATATCTATAGTACCCCCAATACCATTGGATCATTCTCTCATACAGGTGGTGGGCATTACTAATTCAGGGGTTTACCTTGAAGCAGCCTCTAATGTCATCCCTTTTGTCTCCCCTGCCCGCTCGGTTTTCATTAGAAATCCATCTTCACCACTGTACCTCACTGTGGCTACTATAATGGAGAAGATAACAGGACCACTCTCGGTGGGTTCACTCCGGTTGGCATCGACTGATGTTAGGGATAACCCGATTGTCCGGTTCAACTATTTCAGTAATCCGGGTGATGTAGAGCGATGTGTGAATGGTACACGTAAGATTGGGGAAATACTAAGGAGCCGGGCAATGGACGATTTCAAGTTCAGGGAACGGTTTGAGGGTCGAGATTTCAGATACGTGGGGCCAGCATTGCCTTTTGATCGGTCAAATGATAGGCTTATGGGGGATTTTTGCCGCAGAACGGTGAGTACCATATGGCACTACCATGGTGGGTGCCTTGTTGGGAGAGTTGTTGATAGGCATTTTCGGGTTATTGGTATTGATTCTCTCCGAGTTATTGATGGTTCGACACTTACTGTGTCTCCGGGGACTAATCCTCAAGCTACTCTGCTGATGCTTGGAAGGTAAGAGAGTTAGTTAGCTGCATTGTTAATTTTACTAGAATTTGTTGTTGACGGTTTGGTTAATCTTTGCAGGTACATGGGATTGAAAATACTAAGAGAGAGAATGAGATATGGTTGATCAATCACCCTATTGTGCACAAAAAAAGTAACAAGCTTAATTACAATGCTGTATATCTGCTACTATGTAGCTAGTGTTTTTTTTTTTTTTTTTTTTTGCGATTTGTTTAGGCGATTTTTTTTTTATATGTACTTTTGTGTCTTGTACAATGCAGAGAAAGTTCAGTTAGAGGATTATTTTTGCGGATGGTTCGTCCATTCAAACCAAAAGAATGCATAAGATCGAAGCGAATGTCTTGACTTGTTTTACAAAGTTAAGACTGATTTGTTAAGCTTTGAAAATTCGCGAGGCTTTCTCTGTATTAATAGACATATTGTTGGTATGAATGAATGGTTTATGAGTAGGTTTTGAGTACTCTTTATCTGGATGTGTGTGTCATAGGAACAACAAAGAAGATATGGACACTGTTTTTTTTTTTTTTTTTACTTTGCCATTAAACACACTGCATTTTCAATACCTAGTTTTTTAGTTAATTTACATCATCCCACTCCCACAAAGAGCTGCTAATCCCCTGTCAATTTGTTACTGAGAAGGTGAACTCTTGGATGTATTAGAATGGGTAATGATATTATAAGCAAGTTTTTAATCGTTAAGATGAAAAGTTTTGTATTATTTAATAATAATTTTTAGTTATTATCTTGGAATCAAATTTTCATCCAATAGTTAAAAATTGTTTTTTAATATAAGAAACTGCTTACAATATCATTACCCAGTTAGAATTGCCTGCTTATATAAAGTGATTTTAAGTAATGATTAGAAAGTGATTTTAAGTCATGAAAAAAGAATGCAAGAGTATTGTTGGTTACTAAAACAGGTGTTGTTTGGCTATTTATTCTTCGAAGGATATTTGTGTAATTTTGTGTGTGCGCGTGAGTGTGCCAGGCAAGTAAGTTGCCAATCTGATTGTGAAATTAGCCAAATGCGCCTCATCAAGCCAATTGTGATCGTTCGAACACCTTAATTAAAAGGACTTCTATCGTGTAGAATTGACAAATAGTGGCAAGATAAGATCTAAATTAAATGTAATATTAGATAAACCTAAATAAAGACTGTAAAGACACTAAAAGAACTTTAAACAAAGGAGATTACTTTATTCAGAACAAAGCAAAGTACAGATCCTAACATCGAATGGTACTTCGAAATGGTTTTCTACTCCTAAGGAAAAATAAAGGTATGAAAACAGAAGTGTATTCTAAAATGATGTTCGTGTGGTTACGTGTGTCCCCGTTATTCCACCTTCTCTTCTATTTATAAACCTTCGAAGTACCTGCTTCCGCAAATTATCACGTGCTTCAACTGTTCGTGTCTCAGTAGTTACCTTTTCTGCTTCCGCAAATTATCACGTGCTTCAACTGTTCGTGTCTCAGTAGTTACCTTTTGAATTCAATTCTTGTTGAATGATAAACTGGTCGCACCCAAGTTGTCTTCTAGAGTCTCTCCACATGTCAAACTTCTACCTTCTCACGTCATGCAGTGTAAATGCCTCTCCGCACACTGGATTGAGTTTTTATGGTACAAACAGGTGCAGGTTTGTTTTGAAGCTAGTGACCTTGAGTTTCAACAGCTTTATAAACTCATGCTAGAATTCCCGAACACTAGGATCGCACTTGGGGTAAGTTAAAATTAGAACATAAACGTTGACTAAAAGTTGGGCAAGTTATGGAAAGGGCGGACTAGATAAACTAATTTCCTTTCAGCAAAAAAATAAAATAAAAAAGATAAACTAATTTCCAAAATTATTTGGACGAAGATAAAGCCTTTACAAAGATTTTACCATTGACCACGACATAGCCTTTTGGTCAGTTGTAATGACCTTTTTAATATTATTCGGTTGAGAGAAATGTTAGGCACACATTTTAAGTCACATTTTAAATCACATCCTCGTTTTAAATATATGTACCATGTGTTGTATTAGTGGTATACAAAAAAGTGTAAAAATTTCAAATAGCATAGAGTACATGCATTTAAATCATAGAGTGTAGTATAGAGTGTAATTTGAAATGTGTGCCTAACATTTCTCTTCGATTGATGCAAGAAAAGTCCATTTTGGGATGCTAGCACATATATAGCCAGGCTTGCCTTCATCTCCCTAGGACTAAGGCTTAGTTTGGCCCCCATTTAGGGACTTCTCCTTTTTTAAAGTACGATTTCATGTTAATTCATTTGGTAACTAGTTTATGAGCTTTGCAAAAATTAAACTTATGGCTTTTTTTAGAAGAGTTTTTAAAAGCTTTAGAGTGGAGCTTTAAAAGTGTTTTGGCTATTATCCTTTGAAGGATATTTGTAAATGCGAGCGTGCCAGGCAAGTTACTGCCAATGTGATAGTGTGATTGTATAAGCCAAATGCGCCTCACCAGGCCAATTGTGACCGTTCGATGCCTTAACAATGACTTTTTATCGTGAGAGATGAACTAGAAAACTAAAAAGAAGAAGGAGAAGGAGAAGAAGAAGAAGAGAGAGTTCGAAGGATACCTTCGAAGTGATTGAACTATTCTATGACTACTCCTAAGAATTGCATTAAAGAAAAGTAAAGCATTGAAGGAATACTAAACTAAAACTAAACTAATGTAAAGTAAAGTAATAGTCATGGTGGCCAAATGAAAAGGATTACAATGTTGAAATGTTTGTTCTTAGTCAATGACCTTTACAAAGGAGTATATTACATCTATTTATAGAGAAAACTTATAACTACTTCTTTGAATTTGAATTACATTTCCCTCCAACTATAATAACTAATAATTCAAATTCTTATAACTACCAATTAGTAGGAGATGCTCCTATGATGACAAGTGTCTTCAAGCAACTTCCATCTTCATCATCACCATTGATCTTCAAGTGCTTTGATGTACTCCTACGATGCCAAGTGTCCTGCAAGTTAAGCTACTAAATGGCTTCCATGGCAAGCCAAATAGTTTACAATAAATATATTATATAATAATATAGTAATGTTACAATAATATATTAAAATTACATTTATGGTACAAACAAAAAGTTCAAGGTTGTTTTTTAGTTCCATGGTATTTTTTTGAAGAGTAATGTGTTATTTGTACAAAACTTACTAAACAACTTAATAATAAATTTCATAACGTTCTTTTAAAAAGCCACATGGAGGCCAAACTAATCCTAAGTGAAACGAGGTTTAGTGTTGCTGATACACTGTGCTAATGATAGATATAAATTTATAATAGCTAACAATTTTCTTTTTCTTTTTTATTGATCATTTAGAAATCTATCTGGTCGCAAGATCCATGGATTCAACTCGTGGCATGGTTTGGATTCTTGATAAGTTGCTCGTTTGTATCTTCCGTTGACTAATTAATTTCTACTTTGATTTTTGTAAGTAGTAAGGTTTTTTTGTGGCTTACTTGTTGGTTAATGAAGATATCAACCCAACCAAAGCTAGCCACCACATCCACCTCCCTAACTACTACTGTCAAAAAAATATTTTCTATCCCTCGTCCTTCTCTAAAAGAATGTATTCAGGCTTCAAAATTTGACCAATATTTTATCCCAATCACAGAAACATTTTAAGCTGGGACTCAGACTTTGTAATTTACAACGGTTATGACTTTGAGGTTTTAAAATGCTTGATTTCAACTACAGGAACTATAATCCACCTTGATTTTTTTTTTTTTTATTATTATTTTTTTTTAATGCTAGCTTTGGCAAGTCTCTTGGTCCCCTTGAGCGGTTTCTTAATTGGCTTGCACTACTTGAAGTGAAAAAATTCTCAATTCTTAATTGCATCTCTGTAGAGTTTTGAATTCTAGATATGTGTTGTATATATCTTATTCCTGTTACATATATCTTATTTCATTCGGGACTCTAATTTGCAATTCCTTGGGTTTACAATGATGGCTTGTTGAAAAATGTTTATTTCTTAAGAAGCAAAAAAAAAAACCACAATCTTGGGAGAAAAGCATTTTTATAAATTTGTTAGCACCAAACAAATGAAGTAGTATATGGTGGGCCTGAAAAATTGAAATTTCTTCGTGCATTTGAGCAAGAGCTTTGCCTTTGATCTTCAGTACATATATGGAGGGCCTGAAAAGTGCTTGATCGATCCTCCATAAAAAATATGGATGAGGAGACAGAATTTTAGCAGGTGTTGTTACTTGTGTACAATTTAGACTTTAATCTCAAAATTCATGCGATTGGTGCAAGAGGCTTCCAATATATATATATATATATATACGGGTCCTTTTAGGCTAAAAAATATGTTCACTAGTATGTTCACTCAACCATGTTCACTTAAGAGCCTTATCGTGTATATATATAATAATAATAAAAAGTTTGTATTTTCGTCACTAGTATACTCATATTCATAGTTTCAGAAATCGTGTTGATTAATGGAGAGAAGTAATTAAGTATGTACTTTTTGTTTTAGTATTATTGGCTTAGTGAAATGACGATGCCAAAAAATTGCAAGTGCTCAATGTTGGGATTGTATGCTCTTAGAGCCACTCGTTAAGATATTTTATCATTAATAAATTGATTTCATTATAGATTATTCTTACATAGTATGGGTATGCCTATAATGCATGAGCATTGTGTTGATATGTCCTCAAGTTGAATTATAGATAATCTAGGTGTATGGAGAGGATTCATATCGAGAGTTCGTGATCATCACTTCCTTTTAACTCGAAACTTAGTTCATAGTAGATATAAATTTGGGACAATTCATACGGATGACTGTAACATATAGTTGCTGTTGGAAATTTCAAGACAATTTTTTAAATGAAAGTTGTACTATATTTATACATATATATGTTATATATATATATATATATATATATTTTTTGTTACTGTAATGTAAAAGATGCCAAAGCAACTTTTCGTGCAATGCAATATCCCAAAAAGGTGCTTAGGCCTTTCAAGGATAAGATGGTGCCAATGGCACCTGTAGGTGTCAATTTCTAATTAAGGGTGTATTATAGCACCAGTAGATGCAAATGGTGTACGTGGCTTCAATGAGTGCAAATGGTGTACGTTGAATTCGTACCTATTCGTTGTATATAAATATAAGTCCAACTTCAGTGGATTAACTACCAGAAAAATTACCGAAACTGTTTAAAACATTTGGTATTACGGAAACAGTTTATAGCATTCTACTTTTAACATTTCTTCTAGCATTCTTCTTTAAAAGGTTCTGAAAGTTCCGAGTGTTCTTAGGTTGTGCAAATCCTTTGAACCCTAACAAGTGAATTTGGGTCCACTGTATCCTGGGGACTATTTGTCACAAGCACTTTTTGCACTCGCAATTTATTAGAAGTGCGGCAAATTTGTCTTAAAGATAGCGATTCATCGTGCTTTGGTTCCTAAATTCACTTACTCTCCATTTATGTTATTGATATACTTCCAACAATTTTAAGACAAATTTCATCAATGGAGAGTTTGGCTTCGACCGTTCAATCGATTCAATGGTCAATTTTTCACTCAATGGCAACAAAAGGTTTTGTTCTTCCTAACAACGTTAAAACTCGCCTATATATTGAAAGATGATCTTCCGCCAATTCCGGTTGAAACTACAAGTAAGTCCAATGACATCAAGCAACAAAGGGTGAAACGGGTTGAGGATGATTTTCTATGTAAGGGGCACATTCTTAATGCATTGTCGACTAATCTCTACAACACTTTTCGACACACTCCATCGGCTAAGGAACTTTGGACGCGTTTGGAGAACAAATACAAAACAGAGGAAATCAGTGCACGTAAGTTTTTAATTGATAATTATATTCACTTTAAAATGGTTTATGGAAAATCCGTTATTTCTCGATCAAATGGAAGAATTACAACTTCTTATGGATGATATTTCCATTGGAGGAGTTAAAGTGGATGAGGAATTTCAAGTTGGGGCTATTTTTGCAAAATTGCCTCCAACTTGGAATGACTACAAAAAGAGGCTTAAGCATCAGGAGAAGAAATGTACTTTAGAGGAATTAGCACGTCATCTTCGTATTGAAGAAGAGTCTCGAAATAGAGATCGAGACATAGACAAACTTGTTGATAATTTCTCTAAACCACATGATGTGGTTGAAGGGGAGTCTACCGATAAACCCAAGAAAAATAGTGTTCCTCCTAAGAAAAATGTAAGCTTCAAGAAAAAAGGAAACAACACCAATGCGTATAATAAGAAGGGCTGTTTCTTTTGCCAAAAACCTAGTCATATCATGAAGAATTGTCGCCTTCACAAGAAGTACCTCAATTCTCAAGTGAATATGACCAATGAGAATACCGACTTCAGTGCGGTTGTGATCGCTGAAATAAACCATGTTGATACCAACGAAGAATGGTGGCTAGACACTGAAGCCACAATCCATGTTGCAAAGTGCCGAGATGCTTTCATAAAATATGAAAGTGTATTCGATGGACAAGTTACTAGAATGGGCAACAACGGGACTGCAAAGGTTATGGGAATTGGGTCAGTCGAACTCAAATTCACTTATGGCAAGACAGTCCCTTTGACAAGTGTTCGTCGTGTTCCTGAGATGAGCAAGAATCTTGTGTCGGGTGATCTTTTGAACAAGGCAGAATTTAATTTGGTGTATGAATCTGATAAGTTTATTGTATCCAAAAATGGAATTTTTGTTGGGAAGGGTTATTCTTGTAATGGGATGATTAAGCTTAATATTAATAAAACTATGTCTTCTGTTTACATGATTGACTCTTTATTTTTATGGCATAATAGATTAGGACATGTTAATTATCAATCTATTAAGCGCATGAGTAATTTAGGTTTAATACCAAATTGTGATGATAGTAATATCTCTAAATGTGAAATATGTGCTCAAGCAAAAATAGTGCGTAAACCATTTCATCAAGTAGAACGTAGTTCAGAAATTCTTGATCTTGTACATTCTGATGTGTGTGATCTCAAGAATTTTGTAACTCGTGGAGGAAAGAAATATTTTCTAACCTTCATTGATAATTTCTCAAGGTATACGTATGTATATTTATTGCATAGCAAATATGTGGTGTTTGAGAAATTCAAAATTTATAAAGCTGAAGTTGAAAATCAACTTAGCAAAATGATTAAAGTGTTAAGGAGTGATCGTGGGGGAGAATATTTTCCAGATGAGTTTAAATTGTATTGTGAAACTCATGGAATTATTCATCAAACGTCAGCTCCCTATACTCTTCAACAAAATGGCCTTGCGGAAAGGAAAAATAGAACTTTGACTGAAATGGTATACTCACTTCTAATTAGTTCAGGTCTTCCTAATAATTTATGGGGAGAAGCAATTTTATCGGCTTGTTATATCCTTAATATAATACCACAAAAGAAATCCAACATGACTCCGTATAAGTTATGGTACAAAAGAAAGTCCAATTTGAGCTATATTAAAGTTTGGGGATGCCTTGCTTATGTAAGGATACCTGACATTAAAAGGTCTAAATTGGGACCTAAAACTTATAAATGTGCTTTTGTTAGATATTTTAAGGATAGTAAAGCATATAGATTTTTAAATCTTGTGACAAATGAGACTATAGAATCTAGAGATGTTGAGTTCTTTGAGCATATTTATGCTAAGGACAAGTTGAAAGATTATAATTGCATTGTTGTGAGCATAATAACACAAAGCAAGAAATCGTTGTTCAAGAACAAAATATTCAAAATGATCCTAACCCGAGAGCTTCTAAAAGAGCTAGAACCACAAACTATTCCTTTGGACCAGATTTCTATCTTTTCCTTGTTGAAGGAAATAGAGGAGAAATTTTGAAGGAAATCAGATACGTGATGAATACCGAGGGAGATCCTAATTCCTATGTGGAAGCTATGGCTTCACCAAATGCACTCTTTGGAGAGAAGCAATTGAAGAAGAATTAGATTCTATAGTTTCTAATGGAACTTGGAAGTTAGTTGATTGTCCTCCAGGATCACAACCAATTGGTTGTAAGTGGGTTTTCAAAAGAAAGTTGAACACTGATGGTTCAATTAATAGGTTTAAAGCTAGGCTTGTGGCCAAAGGTTTTAAACAAAGAGAAGGGATTGATTTCTTTGACACATATGCTCCTGTGGCGCGAATTAGTTCGATTCGCGTACTCATTTCTTTGGCATCGATTCACCATTTAGTGATCCATCAAATGGACGTGAAAACGGCTTTCTTGAATGGTGATCTAGATGAAGAAATCTATATGGAACAACCTGAAGGGTTTGTTCAACCTAGCCAAGAAAAGAAAGTGTATAAGCTCATTAAGTCTTTAAATGGACTTAAGCGAGCTCCTAAATAGTGGCATGAAAAATTTGATGAGGTTATACTCTATCAAATGGTTTCCGTATAAACAATGCAGACAAATGTATCTACAGTAAATTTAGCAAGAGTGGAGGCGTTATCATTTGTTTATATGTAGATGACATGCTCATTTTTGGAACCAACTTAAAACTTGTGATAGAAACTAAGGAATTTCTTTCTGCTAATTTTGATATGAAGGACATGGGGGAGGCCGATGTGATCTTAGGTATTAAGATCAAGAAAAATAACGATAGTTTAGCACTAGTGCAATCACACTACATAGAGAATATGCTAAAGAAGTTTGGTCACTTTGATCAAAAACTAGTCTCAACTCCATTTGATCCTAATACCAAATTAGTGAAGAACATTGGGAGAAGCAAATCGCAATTGGAGTATTCTAGGGTCATTGGGAGTTTAATGTATTTAATGCATTGTACTAGACCAGATATTGTGTTTACAGTAGGTATGTTGAGTAGATTCACGAGTAACCCAAGTCAAGAACATTGGGAAGGAATTTCCCGAGTACTTAGGTACTTGAAGGGCACGATCGATTATGGATTACACTATCAAGGTTACCCATTTATTTTAGAAGGGTATAGTGATGCTAGCTGGAACACTGATATGGAATCCAAATCGACAACTAGGTGGATTTTTACCCTAGGAGGAGGAGCAATTTCTTGGGGATCCAAGAAACAAACATGCATATCACACTCGATGATGGAATCTGAGTTGATTGCCCTTGGGGCTGCATGTAAAGAAGGTGAGTGGCTACGGAATTTAGTTATGGAAATTCCTCTGTGGAAAAAGCCTACTCCATCAATTACTATCTATTGTGATAGTCAAGCAACATTAGCTCGAGCAACTAGTAAGATGTACAATGGGAAGTCAAGACACATTGGTCTTAGACATAACTATATTAATCAACTCCTAAGAGAAGGAGTAATTAGTGTAACATATGTCAAATCAATTGAAAATCTGGCAAATCCTTTGATGAAAGGACTTGCCCGTGATATGATTAAGAAAACATCAAAAGGAATGGGACTAAGGTCTATAAAGTAACTATTACCTTCGATGGAAACCCAACCTAGGTTTTGAAACATAGGCTAGGCTCAATGGGAAAAACAAGTCGAATGAGTGATAACGATGAGATAACGCTAGAAATAATTTTTGTTCCATTCTTGGATGTTAAACTCTAGCGAATATTTGGGACACTTGTCATTTTGGAGGGTGAGTATTATACTCTTAATAAGTCTATAGTATTATACTAAGATGTAAAGGACAAGGACATCTTGATAGACTTACCTATATGAGTGAGGAGGTTTGGCTGCTTCCAAATGAGACTGAGACCTTTCTCAAGTGCACTCATGAAAAACTGGGTTACGCACATGGCCATAAATGTGCGGACTTAAGAGCTTCAGAACTTATTTGGAATCAAATTTGCTCGATGTGTCCGTGTAGTCATAGAAGGTCCTTGGTTCAAAACTGCGGTTACCATAGCACCTGACGAAACTTGACTCATTTGTGCTAACCGAAGGTTCAAGTCCAAAAGACACCTATCGGATTATGTATTTGTTTCAAAGAATGCTATTAGATATTTTAATTTTTTTTTTAATGTTACAAAATGTATTTTGAAATTGGGAAGGATTGTTGGAAATTTCAAGATAATTTTTAAATGAAAGTTGTACTATATTTATAAATATATATATATATGTTATATATATATATATTTTGTTACTGTAATGTAAAAGATGCCAAAGCAGCTTTTCGTGCAATGCAATATACCAAAAAGGTGCTTAGGTCTTTCAAGGTTTAGATGGTGCCAATGGCACTTGTAGGTGTCAATTTCTAAAGGGCGTATTATAGCACCAGTAGATACAAATGGTGTACGTGGCTTCAATGAGTGCAAATGGTGTACGTTGAATTCGTACCTATTCGTTGTATATAAATATAAGTCCAAGTTCAGTGGATTAACTACCAGAAAAATTACCGAAACTGTTTAAAACATTTGGCATTACAGAAACAGTTTATAGCATTCTACTTTTAACATTTCTTCTAGCATTCTTCTTTAAAAGGTTCTGAAAGTTCCGAGTGTTCTTAGGTTGTGCAAATCCTTTGAACACTAACAAGTGAATTTGGGTCCATTGTATCCTGGGGACTATTTGTCACAAGCACTTTTTGCACTCGCAATTTATTGGAAGTGCGGCAAATTTGTCTTAAAGATAGCGATCATCGTGCTTTGGTTCCCAAATTCACTTACTCTCCATTTATGTTATTGATATACTTCCAACAGTTGCCACATTGGTGGGTCGGATGACATAACTCTGTCATTTGAGAGGTTAAACTCACAACTTTTATGTTAGCGTGGTTGATACGTTGAACATGATTGGTAACTAGATTACTTCACTTAATGGTTGTCTCTAAAATGGTTTTTTTTTTTAAACTAGATTACTTCACTAAATGGCTGTCTTTAATTTTTTTTATTTATTTTTATCTAGTTCATTAAATTGTAAATTCCTCTTAATCTTGAGAAGATAAATGGATTCAGTACTCTTATACTAGTCACTTTGATATACTACATAGTAAGATCTTATGATCAATACCTTAGAATTTTGTATAAGGTCTGTGAATGTGTATCTTTAATATGGAATCTATATTGGATAACTTTTGGATAGTTTCATTCGATCACAGAAATCTGAGTATTCAGTTGGGTTTTTCCTAAACTAGTTTTTATATATACTCCGTATTATTTATAGTTAAATACGGAGTAATAATTATTTGCAAAAAGATATGTGTGGTCTTTCCATACGTGATCGATGGTGCATAGCTAGAGTTTCAAAAGCGGTAAATAATAGGTGACGAAAAAGGTTGACAGTAAATTATTATTTTACCTTGAGTTGCTTATTTATGGAGGGGTATGTTTGCAGATAAATTTAGTGAGATGGGCCTAAGTATAAATTTCATTTTCTTGGAGTGCAATTACAATATTGTAGTAGGGTGTGTCTGTAATTAATCAGTTTTAGTTAGATCAAGAATTGATCAGATTGGCTAAGATATGATTGGAAGCCAGGAAGAAGGATGACCATCAAATCTCATTATTGGCTCTTAACCATAGGGTGCATGCTAAAGCTGTGTATGATATTTGTACATTACAGATATATGGATAATTTATCTTTTAATAAAGATAAATTTTATATTAAATTTAAATTAGTTTTGAATTTGACTCTAAAGAGATAGAGATTAGTACTACTATATCTCAGTATCCATATCTTATATATCTAGACATTTCTGTTATGAAAAACGAACGTGACTAAAAAAATACATACACCATATTGAGAACTTTGAGTGGCTTGGGAGATTCTTACCATCTTTTTGCGCATCTGAAGGTTGGAGAATAATGATGAAGGTCTGGTGGTGACAAAGGCTTCGTACCGTATCATCTTCAACTTTAAAGTTTGAGGTAATGATTAAATATAGTGTTATTTTAGTTAATCATTTGGTTAATCAACCACTGTGAGGATTCAGAAATTTTTTAAAATCCTTTCGTTGTAGTTTCTATAATATTTCCAACACTCAATTGACTCATCGAGTCTGAATCTATTGATGGCGGAGTATCTAACGCAGGGCCGGTCCTGAGTTTCGAGGGGCCCAAAGCGTGATCTAAAGATGGGCCCTGATGCTATACAGGGGTCCGACGCAATTTTTTGGAGGTCTATTTATATTTATGGGTAGTAATTAGTTATGTATCACTTTTTTTTTAATCATATAAATTGAGAGCTTATTATAAGGGTCCTTTAGATTTCAGTCCTTTATTTTATCCGTATCTAAAAATTGATCCATTCTATAAGTCAACTTAAAAATTAATCCCTCACCTATTTTGAGGACCAAAATACCCCCACTCCTGTAAATCAGGGTTTTGAAATTCAAAACCCAGATTTGTTATATATCTACTACTATATTATAAGAATACAGGCCACAATTAAGCTAGCATGTCAAATTTTTTGAACTTCCATTTCTGCCCCTTGTTTTATTGCTCAGCTCCCCATATTACCTTACTTTTTAGATAAATTTACACTGCGCAGCCATTCCTGCAGACCTCAATTATCCTAAGAATTGCTGGACACAACGCCACATATATACTGTACCATATACACGTGTCGTTCACGGGCTCATTTACAAGTTGATTCATGTTTTCTCTTTCTCCCATATCGACACCGATCTTTCTCTTTTTCCTTACTACTGACTACCGATTTCTCTCTCCTCTCCCTCTAATCTCTCTTCAGCGATCTCTGGCTTTCTCATCATCTCTTTCTTCTTTGTCTTCTATTTCTACTTCATCTTCTCCGCTTTTGATTCCTGGAACCCTAATCTAATCTCTGCTCTATCTGCTCTGTCTCTCTCTCTCTCTCCCTCTCTCTCTCACATTCACGACCGACCACGTTACGACTCACATTCTACTTTCTCTCCTTCTTCCATGTAATTTTTTTTGCCAACACTTCTTCCATGTAGCGGTCGGTCATGGCGATTTGGTGACAGGTAAGGGTTTGTATAGTTTTTTCTTCTCTCCTTCTTTTCCTATTTTTTCTATCAATTTCTATGTGTGTGTATTTTATGGAGGCCAGAAAGTTGCAAAGTAGAAATCTAGGGTTTCATTTGGTCCCCTTCTGTTTGTTTTAAAGTGGTTTTTCTTGAAATATCAGTTCAATTTTGGGCCTGTACTTCAGTTTTTTTAAGATTTTGTGTGCTAATTGGGGTTTATTCTCAGGTAATGGTGATGGATTTGCGGCGCATTTAACACTTCCTTGCATCTACGTACGGAATTGTTCAGATAAAAGGCATGTAAGGCATGTTTTGTGAAAACTCTAATTTTCTGCTTAATTTATCTTTATCTACCCCCATACTTCCTTGTTAAGATCTTGAGCAAGATTGTTATCTTCTTCTTTTGTCGGCGAAGTCACCATAAGAAACAGGTTTTGTCTTCCTCAGTTCAATATCGGTTGTATAAAGCTTTTAATTTTTTTTAGTTAAGATTTCTTTGATTACTACAAACATTATCTTTTCATTCAGGGACTCCATATTTGGAGTAGTGCTTAATGATTTTGTCTTCTCACTTCAACTTGTATTCGGGAAAAAGTTGGGTTAGATGTTGTTGTAGCACAGCATTTGATGGATTCTCTTCACTTAGATTCCCCTTTTCCATTTATTTCTAAAAGTGTTTTCAAACTTGGTGATTGACACTAACCCAAGATGCACACTCTCTCCTTTTAAGTTATTCATTAACAATTTCCAAGGTTAGCATTTTGTAAGAGATAGAGAAGGAGAATCTGATTGAATCTATATTTTTAAATCCTTCTGACTCAATAGTTAGTTGTTCGTTCTACTTAATGCACATAAAGTTATAACTTATGCAGTGAGTAAATCTGTCAAACTTGTCACAGATGGGCTAAGGTGATTTAGAAAGAGGAAATATCATATATGGAGATTCTTAACGAAGCACTACAACCAGGTACTTATCTTTACACATATGTACTCCTATCCAGAATTGTTGTAGCAATTAGGGCCTTTTGTAGGACAACTTGGATTTTGTTTTCCGATTCCAAAATTTCTTGATATTGCTCTCCAATTCTAACATTTTGTACCATATGTTACATTATAAGTTTCTAAATCCGTATAAAATGTACTGAAAATAGTTGGATTCAATATTACACATTCTTTTGGTAAACGCACAAGGGAAAGCAAACCTTGTACATAGCTTTACAAGCAATTCAGATGCAATTGAAACTCCTGGTTCAACTACAAGTCCAATTACATCAAATGCAGCAAATTGAACAATTCCAAATGCCATGTGGAGAAACATGTCAACAACACACGAAATGAATGAGTTCTTCGCCTCTGTAGGGCAACGACAACAAAGGCTTTTCATTAAGAGTTGTTTTTCCCATTTATTTGTTTTCCCTTGCACAATAAATGCTGCAACGCATGCAATTATCCGTGATTTCAACTAAAGAAGCCTTATTTTCATACTTTTTTGTTTTTGCAGGAACAACTTGCACATTGTGAATGATTTATCCCTCCTGCAATGTCATGAAAAGGTAAGGCTGGAACTTCACAAAATTGAAACATTTTCTCGCCTGTCCGGAACATTATAGTTGTGCAATTACTAACTCATTTATAAATCTGTGTGTCTAATTTATTGAGGTTTTTACTTAGCTGGGTTTACAATTGTTCAAGCTTTAGTTTTCTGTCAATTTTTATGTTTTTCCTTCTCTCTCTCTCTCTCTCTCTCTCTCTCTCTCTCTCTCTCTAAATGTATTTATATATGTATGTTTCATACACGCAGAAAAGCCTTTGCTTACTGCACTGCACTGCACATCTTCTTCATGGTTTGGAGTTCAATTCTCAGTCCTCCTTTTAACCAAATGGCTTTGAAGTTCTTTTTTGTTCCCTGGTAGCTATCATGGTCCAACCAAATCAGCCTCACCAAGTAACGTTTAGTAAGTGAACTATGTATAATTGGTTTTAACATATTTTTTGGGGAAGATATAGGTAATTTTAACATTTTATTTGCACCTTGATTTTGGGGATATCTCTATTTGGTTAATGCTCTTCTTCAACTTTCAGTTGCAATCTCACTTTGGAATTTGGTTTTACTCATCTTGCTTCCTCTGTATAGATAACGATACTTGACTGTTGGAATTTTTTAATTCTTAAAAGACACTAATTATCCAGCTTTTACCAAATTTCTTTAAGTTTTATTCCCTTACTACGTTACCGTTAATTCTTCAGTATGGTGATAGGAGTTAATTTCCATTCTCATGTAAAAAATTATTGTCCTGCAGAGATTTTCCAATTGGAAATGGTAAGGCCTTATAGTTCGTCTACAGCAGCAAGTATATTACAACAAAAGGGGGGATTGGCAGCAGGAACTACAACTACAAATGTGTTTGTTAGCCTTAAGGTATATTAAGGCATATTTAATTATGTTTTGATGATGTCAAATATGCTATGATAATTACATGATTCATATTGTTTCATTCTTTGTTATTATCATAGTCATTTTCATGCTCATATATAATCTCATGTATTAATTTTGTATCAATGTTTTAACATCTTTGTGTGCATGAGATTCAATTGATGTAGATCAAGATTACAAGGAGCTCAACAAGGATCAAACTTGAAGACTTGAAGATATTTCATCCTTGGTTGAAGTCTAGGACCATCATTGTAAGGCATCTTGATCTCACACTCTTAGGGGCTCAAACAAATGCTAAAAGTTAAAGTTTTGGAAACAAATTTTAAATGGGTCATCTTTAAAGCAATGCCCCAACCAATTGGAAAATAATTAAATGCTGAGTTTTATATGGTTGGAAAGGTATTTGAATCTAGTTTCCAAAACATCAAACGGATTGAAAATCCGAGTTTTGTAGAGGAAGTTATGGCCATATTAGTGGAGATGTGTCAGTCTGCCAAACAGGGAGGGGCAGTCGACTGAAGGCCCGATTCAGTCGACTGAAGTGAGCAGAATGCAAACAGAACCCTCTGTAAACACATCTCAGTCGACTGCTTCAAGGACCAGTCGACTGCTTCATGTTCCAGTCGACTGAAGCGACCTGAAAAGGCATAACGGCTAGTTTTTAAAGGGGCTTTTAATTACCAAACTTGCCACCAACGGCTATAATCTTTCTTGGCCTATAAATACATGTTTTCCCACACCATTTTATGTTGATCAATCTATTGGAAAACATCTATTTTAATCACACAACTTGTTGATTCTTAATCATTCTCAATTGAGCCCTAGTTGTGTGAGTTTATCAATTTGCTCTAGCTTTCAATTGTAATCTTTGAGAGAGTGAATTGTAGTGAGCTTTTAATTGTATTATCCACTCTAGAGAGAGAGTTATCAATTTGTATTCAATCAATTTGTAAAGGTTGAGGGTTAGTAACCCTTGTGTGCAAAGAAGAGGCGTTCTTCTTTGGGAGAGATCATAGGCTCTTGTAACGGTTTGGTGCACACCCGTAAATGCTCCGGGAAACGGTTTGGTCTACACCCGTAAGTAGATCGGATTAAGGAATCCTCAAGAGGTGTTCTTGAGGGGTGGACGTAGGCCGCGGGGTGCGATTGCCGAACCACTTGAAAAATCGGTTTGCAAGTTTCTCTTCCCTTCTCTCTTTACTTAATTGCTTGTGATTGTGTTTAATTTGCAATTTTGTTTTAAAAGGTTAATTTCCGCTAAAACCTTATTCACCCCCCCTCTAAGGTTTCCACTTTTGGGCCAACAGTGTTCACAGTTCGGATTTGAAGAAAACAATGAAGGCAATGCCGACCCCGTGTTTGGAGGCTACATTCAAAGAGCCCAACATTTAAAATTATAATTTGTATGTTTGATGTTCACAATGTTGTTCCCTGTTCTCTCATTGGTGCTACATGTTGATTGTTGACAGCTGGATATTATTGGTATTAATAAAGCCCTTTTTTGGGTGACCTTTATGATATTTAATGCAGGGTTGCTACTCGCAAAACCATGATACTGCCTGGCCTGGACGGTGACCATTGAAGGTGGTGTTCAAGTTTACTTTTATTGATTACCATTGGTATTCAATATGTGTTCTATATCTTAGGCTTGTTTGGTATTATTATTGTAGTCTCACTTTTGAACTTGTTTTCCTAAGAATCAAGTTATAATGGTTTCACAAAGAACCAAAATTGCTTCTTTGAAGCTACTAGAAAAAGCGTTGGTGTTCTTTGGTGGTTGAAACTCTTGCTTTTTTACTTCCTTCCAATACTATCTTTTTATTCTCCCATTCTCAGGCACACTACTGCTACTCTTTTAATGGAAGATAGGTTGACTGAAATGACCTTTATTTACATGTAGAAAGACAGACGAGACAAAGACAACTGATTGGTGGTGTTGATATGTACATGCATATCTGCCGCTAGCACTATGTCAACAAACAAGCTGTCATGGAATCCATTAGCAAAGATTGTCTTGGACTCTCACAAAATTCTTCATTGGATTGAAAGTTTGCATGAAAGTATATGTAGTATATGTAGTTTTTGAAGATTGTTTATGGTGGTACTGATACCTATTAGTTTCAGAACTTAAAGTTGTGAGGCATAGGTGTACTACTTTTTATTATTCCATTTGATAAATTACCCAAATAGTTGTTTTCTACAGCTTCAATCTTCATATACTCTGATTCACTTATCCATGTGCCTTTTCTTATAGGAAAAACTGCCAATAAAAGCAGCCGCTGCGAACCAATCAAAGCAAAAAAGAAAGCCACTGACACGGGCACCACTGCGTGCAACGCACGCAGTCCTCCACTAGTATATATATATATATATATATAAAGAGAGATAATTAAAAGAGAAAATTATATAAATACCCCAACTCCCATAAATCAGGGTTTTTAAATTCAAAACCCTGATTTGTTATACATACTAGTAATAACCCGTGCCCGTGGGCACGAAGTAAAAAAAAAAAGAAGAAGAAGAAGAAAAAAGGGAAAAAAAATGCAATACTTTAAAATTTTCAAATCTTTTGCGTAAATTGCACAGGTCATTCAAACTCACATGCTATTTAGTAATAACCCGTACCTGTGGGCGCGAAGCGAGAAAAAAAAATTCCCTACTTTAAAAGATTTGAGATATGGTTGGAATTTTAAGTGAAGAAGACATTGGTTCCAATATTAAATATATTATTGACTCAATTTAGTTAAATATATTTAGTCCAATATTTGATGAATATTTTAAGTATGATTAATGTTTATTCGTAGAGACTTTCCCCTTCTAATTACTTCTTGCAACAATCGGATTGAGCATTTGAAGGAGTATTCAGTTAAATTTTTTCTCATTGGCAACTTTTTACGTATGTGGAAAGTCTAAGAATTTATTATTGACTATATTTATGCAATTTTTTGAAAAGTGTGATTTTATTTATGTATTTTTGCTGCATAGTATAAACCTTTAAATGTTTTAATATTTCAAACATTTAATTTAAACTATTTGAAAATTTATTTTGAATATTAAATATATTATTAACTAAATTTAGCTAAATATTTTAAGTTCAATATTTGATGAATAATTTAAGTATGATTAGTGTTTATTCGTAGAGACTTCCCCCTTCCAATTACTTCTTGCAACAACCAGATTGAGCATTTGAAGGAGTATTCAGTTTAAATTTATTTATTGGCAACTTTTAACGTATGTGGAAAGTCTAAGAATTTTTTATTGACTATATTTATGCAATTTTTTGAAATGTATGATTTTATTTACATTTTTTTGTTGCGTAGTATAAACTTTTAAACGTTTTAATAATTTAAACATTTAATTTAATCTATTTGAAAAGTCACTTTGAAAATTAAATATAGTATTAACTAAATTTAGTTAAATATTTTTAGTCCAATATTTGATGACTATTTTAAGTTTGATTAATGTTTAATCTTAGAGACTTCCCCCATTCCCGAGGGCACGAAGTGAAAAAAAAAAACACACACACACAAAGGCTTTTTCTAAGCTTTTGGAAAGAAACAGAAAAGGAAAGCAAAACTTTTGTGATTATTTATAATTAGCCCATATTTGGGAAGCAGCATTACTCATTTCATTAATTAACCCTATTGACTATATCAAATTGATAGAACTAATCAAAATGACATATAAAAAGGGTGGAACTAATCAAACTGATAGCAAAATTTACAACCATAGTGATGGAAAAACTCATTTTCTAGATAGACAATAGAATATAATAACAAATACACTTCCTATATTTTAAAAAAGTGCAAGTGAGAATACATTTCTTGAGACTTGAATTATGAAATCCATTGTTGAAACCCACTTCCTTAGCTTCAACTTTCTGTGATTTTTCACTCATATTATATCAGTTTGATTAGTTCTATGAAAGTCATTTGATCAGAGTCACGAAAAGGAAAAAAAAATAAAAACCTATAAAAAATAAATTCTATGAATATATGTATGATATGGGATGTTTATATTCCAATATTTTTTTATTTTGAAAAAATCAATCCAATGATTTAGTTTATCTCCCAAGATTTGTGTTTTGTATTTACTATAGATATGTATATATTCAAATTCAAATTAATTTAGGGAATTCCTTTTTTGCTAAAAAAAAAAACTGTCTAATGATTTAGTTTACCCCACCCAAGATTTGTGTTTTGTATTTACTAAAGTTGACAATTTGGATATAGACATGTATTTATTCAAATTCAAATTAATTTAGGGAGTTCCTTTTTAATTTAGAGTTTTAATATGATACAATGCATATTTAATGGGGTTAACTATTTTTGGTGGACAATCAATCCAACGATCTGAAATATCTAAACTTGTCTCAATAGTCAAGATTAAAAGTTACTAACTTGGGAGGGACCCACACCGCTCTATCTTATTATATAGATATATATATAGAGAGAGAGAATTAACAAAGAAATTTTATCTATTATAGTGAGAAATCTCTCACATTTTTAACGTATTTGATGAGAAATTTCTCATCAAATAAAAACAAATTTCTCACATTTTTTATCTATCACAGTGATAAATTTCTCACCTTTTTTCTAACCAAATTAAAACAAATTTCTTAACTTCAAAACTCAAAAGAAAAACTCCACACTTTGTGAGAAATTTCGCACACTATAAAAAATTCATACACAATCAGTCAAAACACTAAAGTGCAGCAACAATAGACATGGATTTGGTGAGAAATTCTTAGTTTTAGAATTTTGATGGAAATTTAATAATACAAAATTTTCACTAAAAAAAAACTAGATTATCAAGATGACCTACCGTTTTCCAAAATACCTACTAACAAAAATCGTGAACCTAGACTAGACTCTTTCTCTTTTGTCTATCCATAGTTATAACACCCACATTTGTGTTATAGCATTTGTATCATATTGTCATGCATGATAATGTGATATGACGTGTCCTATGACACATGGTTGAGTGAGTTTTGACTCACGAGTTGATTTGGGTGTCTGTATTAGAGAACCCTTTGAAACTGTGGTAATTGAGGATTTATTGGTTGTGAAGTCTCTTCGAGTATGAGACGGTCACTGTGGAACACTTTAAATGTTTATCTGAAAATAAATGTTTACCTGTGTATTTCAATATCTGTATTATTTTCTGTTTTAGAATTTATATCTACTGTTAGTTTCAGTATCCTGGTGAGAACGAATGAACACGCTATTAATTTGGTAGGCTAATTAGTAACTTCGGAAAAGCCATGTAGAAATTCGTGTTTTAGCAACCAAACGAAACTTAGTCGGAAACTTTTATAATTTTGAAGTTTCACTCGTAAAGCTATGAATAAGTTGTATAGAAAGTTTCAGAGACTAATTAGGAGTTCGGAAACTCGTGGGGAGGTAAACGTAATTCCCGAGAGTTTTGCCTATAAATAGGAAGTGATGACTTCCATATTTTTATAAGTTTAACCTAAAGTTCAAGAAAGGAGGCTAGAGGGAGATTTGTTTTGCTTAGAGCTTTGCGACGCCAAACGACGACTTTCCGTCAGTTTGTTTTCTCCTAGATTTCATATTCGAGCTCCTCGAGGTAAGAGCTTCGTTTTGATATATGTTAGGACTTGTTTGGCCAAGTTTTTCAAAAAGTTGTTTTCTAGAATTTTTCATAAAAGTTGGTAAATGGAATTTTGATCCATAGGAATTGTACTAGACGGACTTCTGCACGTTCTTTGTGCACGGGTTTTCTTCAGATTGAATAATAGGAGCGTAAATCGGAGGTGAGTGATTCAACTATGTTTTTGGAATGGTTTCTTGATATGTGTTCATGTTATGTTTGAATAACATGTATTAATCCTTAGAGATATATTGTGTAGTTCATATTGGGCAATTATATTGATAAGTAGGCTCAATAGCACGGTGATATGTTTTTATTACCGCGAGCATGGTGATATGTATTTGAGCATGTTAAGTTGCTTATGTGGGTCAGAAGGAGCACGTGGTCACCGTGCCATTTTTGTGGAGCCGATATAGGCATTAAGGTCGCACGATTGAAGAAAAGAATCGTGGGTCTTACCCTTTCGCGTGGACTTATTGGCGAGGAGTCGCGGATTGGGAATATGGACGGGCACGTGAGTCTCCGGCGACTAGTATGAAATGTAGAGATGTGAATGCGGACATGTTTATCATTCATGTACATATGTTGATTTATTCACTAAGCATTAGCTTAAACAAATCGAAATATGTGTGGTTATTCAAATAACCATTTCAGGTGTTAATGCTGGCGAGGAATCGAAGATATGAGCACGGGGGTTTTGGGAGTTCGCTTAGAAGGCAACTCAATGCTTTAATCTCGTGATTTTGTAATCGTATAGTCTATTTCATTTGAGTTGTTAAGGGACTTGTAATAGAATGGAGAGTCGTCTTGTAAACGTTTTATATTAGTTCCAAATCCTGTAAGGAATTACTACGTTTTGTTTTGACTTTGAAAGCATGGTTGGGGTTGTTTAAGCTATCATGTACTTGAACCTAGAGTTCACGGTTTGAATTGTTTTACTTGTCAACTTTATGTCTTGTATTAATGTTGAGATAGTTTGCGGTCGCAAGAGTCGTTTGACCTTAGGCAATTTCCTTGTGCAAGAAGGATTGCTGTCAGAGGGTCATTCGACCGGTCGAAAGGGACAGCTCGACCGGTCGAAGTACCCTCTGCTGTGAAGGATTATTGCCGAGGGTCATCCGACCGGTCGAAAGGGTCATCTCGACCGGTCGAAATGACCCCTGCATGAAAACTTTTTATACCCCTTTCGCAACTTAATTAAATGTTTTGATTGGTTGTTAGGGCACCTTTGGGATCCCTTTGAATACAAATTCATTCGTTTCAAAATATAATTACGTTTTCAAATTTATATGGATTTTACCAACTTCGGGTATATTGTTTCAAAGGAACGACTACTATTTGTTATATTTAAAGTTTATTTTTCCGCTGCTACAACTTTGAAATGAGTAGGAAGAGCCTCGGTGGCGTGCCACGGGCTCCGGTTCCGCTATTGTGGGACCGGGCTGTGACAATAGTAGACTTGACTTCTGAGACAAAAGCAAAAAAAAAAAAAAAGACTAGATAGAGAAAGAGAGAGATAGAGTTGTTGGAGGTTACTCACATGACTCACATAATACATAAACCAAAAATCTCATCCAATTTGCCATTGTAGAACACATGAATTCCACCACTTTATGGTCTCCACAAAGTCAGTGTATCATTTGAGTAATTGCAAGTAGAATACCAAATCACCCGGGCAATGCTCTAAAATCATCATGGTGCCATTTCTGACGACTCGGTAACTCAAATAGAGAGGCTCAAAAATTTAACACCAAAACCGCTGCCGTTGAATTGAATCACGGCTAGCGAGTACATCGCCGGAGTGGGAGAGCTAATCGCGGCTTTGGCCATCAGCGAAGCGCCACTTCCTCGATTTTGTAAGTAGAAGAAACGAATCCGTGTGAAAAATAAATTAATTCATTAATGCCAATCACAAATGGAATGCAGAGGATAAAAATGCAAATAATATACTTATTTCTCTCTCTCTCTCTCTATATATATATGTATGTATGTGTGTAAGTATATACTGACCATGCCAATCACAAATGGAATAAACGAATTGGCGCATTGACCATGCCAATCACAAATGGCAAATAATATACTTATTTCTCTCTCTCTCAGTCAAAAGGCTTAATTAGTTCTGAAACTACGCAAATCAGAATTAATTGACAAGAAAATAGATTAGATTGAGAGATAGAGAAAGATAATGATAGAGAGATATAAATGGATCATGATTAATTTGGGTTTCAAATTGAAATCCTTGATTTTTAGTTGATGGTATATACACAAATATGTATATATATATAACGAAGGGTAATTTTGTCTATAAAAAATACATATATTTGGGAGAAAGGACTAATTCCTAGTATATTTTATTGATTAAGGGTGAATTTAAAAATTTAAAAAGTCAAAGTGACTAATATGTTGACTAAATTTTGAGGCACCACAACGTATATTTCTATTTCCAAAATAACGGAAACGTAATAACCCTTTGAGTGATCCTATAATCAATACTTTAAATACCTAATCAAGGCAGTGAAGGCACTAATCATGTCCAAATCATAACAAATAAACAATATATAAGATAATCCATTAGAAATTAGTCAGTTAGAAAAACCTTTTGACCCAAGGAAATTAGTTGTCAGTAGCAAGTCAAACGGATTCTTCAAGTTTTTTCTTCTACTGAATTTTATAATCTTAAATTAGTCTCTTGTGACTGTGTCTTGGACCAGAGATAGAGGGTCTTCAATTAGGATGAGGGATGGGTTTTCGAGTAGAGATGGAGAGAAATAGAGTCTGGGTGAGTGAGAGAGAGAGGGTAGATAGAGAGAGACAGAATGAGACTGTGAGTCCGCCGCTCTTTTTTTATTTTTTATTATTAATTTAAAAAATGATTTTCTTGAAATTGGCTCTCTTTTTGAGATGAGTAATATTTGGGGCACTAACAACTTTCACTAACACTTACTAACACACTCTATCTCTCTCCTAGTGGCACTGTGGGGTTCACAGTGGACCCCGCAGAACCACTAGGAGAGAGATAGAGTGTGTGAGTAAGTGTTAGTGAAAGTTGTTAGTGCCCCTAGCAAGACCCTTTTGAGATTAGGTCTTTTGAGTTTCTACATACACTGACTTCTTATTTTTACATATTATTATTATTATTATTATTATATGTATGTCAATAGTGAGAATCAGGTGCGGGTGTTAAGGGGCAGATCACTTTTAACGACGAAAATGTCGTCTTTAGCGACGAAATTTCGTAGCCAAAAATCATTGTTTTAGTAACGAAAAATTTCGTCGCTAAAATCGACATTTTCGTTACTAAAAGTGATCCGTCCCAAAGTCCGTCTTTTGACACCCGCTTAAGATCCGAACTGTGCATGTCAATAAGTAGGCTATATTTTAGTTGATGAAGATGTATACGCTAAATATGCTGCAAGGAAGGATCGAGATAGCATTTAAGATGGGGCAGGGATCGACTGGAAGAGCGTTTATATATCTGATGGGGACATGGGGTGGGCTAGAACTTAAGAAGACCAAACATACATGGGTTTAAATAATGGGGGCTCATTGTAAATGGGGACCCCAAGTCTTTGCTTGTGTTGTTTGGCTTCAAGGTCGAACCTGTATCTAAAGATCGGTGAGTTGAACTGCTTCCTTGAAAAATTTCCAGGGCAGGGGATACTGAGGTATTCCTGCAAAAAGACTTTGGTTGGAGAACCAAAGTCTATCCGATGGTAAAGTCAGTATGAGTTGAAAAAAAGATTTGTGTGTGCATATGATTTAATGTGTCTTTCATTCCTTGGTTGAGCTATTTATAGACTTTTTGAACGTAAAACATGTGTTAAATAATCAAATTTGAGAATCTATTATATTATATAGAAAATTGTTGAAAAATCCTTATAAGTAATCCCGTAAGTTTAAAACTCTAATTGGTTTGACTATTTTTTAAAAAAAGACAAAAGGAATCTAAGTCAGTGCTCACACGGTATAAATACAAGCACCATAGAAGATCCCATGTGACCATCTCCCCCTCACGCGCGTTCTTGGTTTCAGCCACTCACACCGTGTGAGAGGCTATACCATATGATATCCATTTTGAAAATATTTTTTTTAAATTTTAAACTTGTATAACTTTTGATCTACAACTCTGTTTCTTATAAATTTTATACCGTTGGAACCGTGTTGACAAGAGCTACAAAACTAGTACCATTGTTGATAACTTTTGAGCAAAAGAAGAAAACTCTTATTTTTACATACCATGTTCTAGACGAACTTAATAGAATTTTTCACATAATATTCGTGTATGGGTTATTGATTTTTCACGTAATATTCACATATGCTAAGTTGATATGTTGTGAGGAAAAAAAAACTGAATGTTCACTTTGTTCTTAAGGAGAGTTTTAGTAAAATTTCACAAGAATTTTGCATTTGTTTGGGTTGAAAAACTATGTTTTATACTTCATAATTGATTTGTGAAATTTAATTTGTTTTAATATGAAAGAAAAAAAAAAAGTGAAATTTCACTTGGTATATATGAATATTAAGTGAAATTTCACTGAACTTGTACATGAATATTAAGTGAAATTTTACTTAAATTGACACTGGAGCAACTTTTTAACAAAATAAGTATCAAATTAGATATTAAACTCTAGAGAGTTACTTCTAGTGACTTTTGAGATCTTTTGGGGAGGTTGTATGAAAGTTGTATGAAGGTTGTGTTCCAAGTATTACCCATAGAAAAAATCAACGTTTTGAATACATTTGTGAAATTTCTCAACCATTTTCCCAAAAAAAATTAGCTTTTTGAACACTTTGTGAATTTTCTCAAACAGTTTTTTAAAAAAAAAACACAACATTTTTAAGCACCTTGTGAAATTTTGAAATTGATTTGTTTTTTTTTAGAAAAATCAACATTTTGAATACTTTGTGAAATTTCTCAACCATATTTCTGAAAAAATTAATATTTTGAATACTTTGAGAATTTTCCTAAATTGTTTTCAGGAAAACACATCAATTTTAAACACATTGTGATATTTTTTCAACTGCTTTTTATGGAAAAATCAAAATTTTGAGCACTTTGTGAATTTTCTCAAACAATTTATTGGTATATTTCCATTTTGAATTTGTTTCATCAACAATGGTTACTTAGATTCTCTATTATTTTTCTTTGCAATAAAATTGAAATAGGAATGAAGAGTTACCAATTTAAAAATGAGCAAGAAGATTATGTGGTCTTAAAGTTTTGAATTTAACGAGTAGCTATTTAATGGATTTGTTCTTTGATTTCCCTTATTAATTTGAGGGGTATTTTGGACCTAAGAAAATAAGAATGGACATTTTAATGGAATTTTTTTCAAAGACCTCTGATTAAACAAGTTCCATGTTTTGAACTTATTACCAAAGGACCCAAAAAAATATAATAAAATCATGTAGTTCACCCCAATTATCGAGTTGAGATTATCTTCAGAATATTTGGAATATCCACATTAAAGATCAATTCATGGAATTAAAAAATAAGAAAAAAAGAAAACATAAGCTTTGTAGTAGTCAGTAGTATTGTATTCTGGGGCAAGACTTTGATATATCTCCAGTGGTTTTGGCTTTACCATATAGCAATCTTGACCCCAAAACTAATGCCCAGATCAGGGACGGTCTTGCGTTTTTGGGGGTCCAAAGTAAAATATGAAGACGGGGCCTTGAAATTATATGGGAGTTCGGGGCAGCGCTTCTAAGACTTTTTTTTTTTGGAAAAATTGGTGAAAAGGTTATTAAAAGGAGGTTTATTGGGATTAAAGACAGTTTAAAATACACATTGGAAACAAGTCCTGCCAGAAAAAGACAAAAGAAACAAATTTAAAAAAGCCGCATTTACCCTCGCCACACGCGCCACATGCACATGATCACACCCTGCACAAGCGTGCCTCACGCGCGCTTCACGCCCATGGCTGCCTTCCCAAACTGCTTGTACCATGTAAGCATTGTACCATAGAAATTTTAATTTCGAAAAAATGTTTTTAAACTTTAAACCTCCATAACTTTGTTTCTACAACTCCATTTTTTGTAAATTTTATACCGTTGGAATCGTGTCGACGAGATCTACAAAACTAGTATCCATGTTGATATGTTTCGAGGAAAAAAAAATTCAAGTTTTTACATATATGAATAATAAGTGAAATTTCACTTAACAAGATGAAATTTTTGAATATATAAAATGTTAAGTGAAATTTCACTTGACTGCATATGTCCCGCTCTTTACTGCATATTATGTTAAACTCCCTAACTTCGAATTTATGCGCACAATAGAACTTAGAAGTACAGTTCCCTTACTTGAACAATGACTGGATGATCTCAATGTCCATAATAGCATTGTAAAATCTAAAAAGTTTATCATCTCATAGTTCGAAAATGAGTGGTGCTTGTGAGTTGTGGCCTAGTTGACATTTTTAATACAAGAAATTGAGACATACTTTGTATTAACGACCGATATTTTACTGAGTCATACTTAATATATATGTATATATATATATATATAAAAAAAATCTTACTCAAGTCGATCTTATGTTTCTTCTTTCTTGTGATCATAGCATCTGATGGTCCAGTTCAAGTTTACTACATAAATATTATGTGAAAGTTCACTTAATATTTCAACCTCCTTAAATATTAAGTGATCACAGCATTTGATGGTCCAGTTCAAGTTTACTACATAGATAACAAGTGCATGACCAGTTCAACCTCCATAAATATTAAGTGAACTTTCACTTTTTTTTATCATGTACTGAGTGCAATTTTACTTAATAAGTGAAATTTCACTTATTATTCATATATGTAAAAACTTGATTTTTTTTTTTACATATATGAAAATTCACTTAATAAGTGAAATTTAACTTATTATTCATATATTTAAAAATTGAATTTAGGGCTTTTTTGGAATAAGCTTTTAAAACTGTAAAATGGAGCTTTTAAAAGCTCAATGTTACTTTTTGGCTTCATGATATTTTTTTGAAGAGCTATGTGCCACTTGTACAAAATTATCAAACAACTTAATAGTAAATTTCATTAGCTACTTGGGGGGGGGGGGGGGAGGGGGGGGGAACTAAGCCCTAATCTATACTTAAAGCATTTGCAACCTGCTCAATTTACCCATTTTTAAACTAAGAAATCTCACAATAGAGAAGATTTCAACCTCCACAAATATTAAGTGAAATTTCACTTAATATTTTATGTACTCAGTGAAATTTTGAAATTTCACTTAATAAGTGAAATTTCACTTATTATTCATAGAGTAATACTTGGGGCACAACCAAACACACAACTTTTGGGACACAACCCAATTAATGTGTCTATCTCTCTCTTGTGTCATTGTGGGGTCCAGTGACATCACAGGAGAGAGATAGACACATTAATTGGGTTGTGTCCTAAAAGTTGTGTGTTTGGTTGTGCCCCAAGTATTACTCTATGAGTATATGTAAAAACTTAAATTTTTTTTTTGCTCAAAACATATCAACAATGGTACTAGTTTTGTAGGTCTCGTCGACACGATTCCAACGGTATAAAATTTATGAAAAATGGAGTTGTAGATCAAAAGTTATGGAGGTTTAAAATTTAAAAATATTTTTCAAAATTAGAAATTATAGGGTACAAAGCTCACACCATGTGAGCGGCTTGGGAAACGAATTCGCGCGTGTTAACGCAGTGGGGAGACAACTTTCACGTGGGCGTGTCAGGACGTTTGACTTGCTGCGCAAGGGGACGTTTGGGTTTGCCATTTACAATTCCTTTATGGGTAGTTTGGTCAGATGGAAAGAGTAAAATGGACTTGAAAAATGATGTTTTAATATTGTGGATGTAGGTTAAAAATGGGCTTGGGCTTTTGTCCTTAGGGAGTGTGTTGTTAATGGGCTATCTTTTAATCTAAATGTACCCAATTTTAAGGACCTTAAGTCAAGCCTCCCTTTTTTTTTTTTGGTCTACTTATATGTAACTATGTGTAAAATTAGTTTTATGTGTACAACACTTTCATACAATATTCATAAAACAACAAGAGTTTCATTGTATCAAAATAATGTACAAAATACCAATTTACACATTCAACCAAACACAAGCAAGATGTCAAATATGAAATAGAAAACAAGAATTTTGTGGATGATATTATACACGAAGAGAAATAAGATGGGATCTGGTGATAGAGGCTGAGGTTCAATGCGGATAGGGGCTGGAATTCAACTGGATGGGAGTTTTGTTGGCTCGATTGGGCTGTAAAATTTGTTTGGGCTGAACTATTACTAGAAAACTAATGGACTAATTGGGAAATTTGGGGCCGCTTTGAAATTGGGGCCCCAAGTCATTGCTTGGGTAGCTTGGCTTCAGGGTTGGGCATGGCCCAAATCAATCCAAGCTGTAAAAAGCTGACAAAATTACAACAAAGGACATGCGCATTAAATGCGCATGTTACCGGTTGGAGAAGGTCAATATGCGTTTGGATAACAATTGTTGTTCCTGTGTAACAAAAGTTGTTGCTGAAGCTAACTATTCCTACCCACTACACAAACTGCACCTACTATAACAAATGTTGTACTCTCTCCGTCCCTTAAAAATTGTCTATATTTCTTTTTTGGAATATCCCAAATATATTGTCTGTTTTCCTAAATTGATATACAATTTTTCTTACTTTCCAAAACTATCCTTCCTTGAAATCTACACCAAGACAAAATTTAAAAAGTTGTGTGATGATGCCAAAATTTGGCATAACGTAAGAGAAAAAGATGAGAGAAATTTGTATGTGGTTCGGCCTTGTTAACGAAGAGACCTACGTCCACGTGGTGTGTCTGAGCACTTTCACTATGTTATGAGAATAGTCGGTGACTTTTGGTGAACCAACAATGAACTGGAACTACCAGAGGTCGGCCAGGCAGATTGCACGAAGCTGTAGTGAGTTCTCTGTAATAGATTATTGATCGTTCCCTTGTAGGGGGTGAGGGACCTCTTTTATATTTGCACGAGACCTCCTCGAACATGGTAAGTATATTGATAAGGTAATGTAATCCAATTGGTCGGGATTGATTAGCGCAAATCGTGCTAATTTCCTAATTAGACTGGGAAATAATCTTTAACATTCCATTAGTCTTCTAATTGGTATAGGAAACTTCTGGATGGATTTGGATTACGCCTTCAGGTTGGCCTGAACTGTGCTGCGAAGAATCGGGCCCAGGTGGAGTTCCCGACCCGTAGGCCGGGTCGTTGGTCCGGTCGGGATGCCTGTGGCCCTTGACTAGGCGCTACTCGATGTGGCCACTGAGTCTTGCTCATTGATTGAATATTTCTGTACATATCATGTCGTAATGATTATGGTCAATGGTAGAAAGTAGGTATAGATTCTAGTAACACCCTGTAATTTCATTTCCTAAATAAATGATATTTCATTTTAATTTCTATTTGAAATATTTATTTGGGGGTCAAACCATAATTTCCAAAAATATAGAAATACTTTCTATGAATTTCAAAAAAAAAAAAACATATCTATACTTTTTATACAACCCGGAAATTTATTTCCTACGCTAAAATAATTTTCAGTACTTTTATATCAACCGTAAAATACCAGCTTCTGTTTTAATCTGCGTTTATATCGCGTTGTGTGTATGGAAGCTTGTGAGCTCACCACATGGGATCACCTCCCATTTGCTTGGAGGCTACCCAACTCAGTATCTGTTTATATATATATATATATGAGTATATCACTCAATTTCCCTCATAACTCACTCACAGTCTCTCAACTCTCTCAATTCTCTCAACTCTCTCAAGAACACACACTCATATTACATATCACACACATATACAGATTATATACTACATACATACACACAGTTATACAGACATAAACACACACATATATATATATATATATATCTCAAGACCAAGAAGAATGGAGGATTAATTCTTGTCGAAGGAATTCTCGGCGGAAATTCTCTATCTCAAATTATTGTTCATTTACCCTCGGTGAGTATTATAAACTCACTCGCCATGTTTATATACGTGTATTTCAGTATATGTGTGTGTATATGTGTATATATATGTATTTCACCATGGGAGCTTGAAATTGGAGTTTTGTAAATCTTAACCAAAATGAAATTTATGATTTGGGAATGAAAGATCTTAGTCCCAATAAGCTGTGGTTCGAATCCTACGCAATAATTCGTCCGTATCGCGACGTACCGTTGATTTTAAGTTTTGACACCCTCACTTTAATCGCAAATATTTAGAGAGATAATCCGTATTAGTTAAAATTGATCGCGTATTCTTAATCTACGCGGAAAACCGAAGAGATCCATATATTGCACGACATAATTGAAACAGAAAACAGAAATGGGTAAAATTTAGTTTGAAAACCAGAAACAGAGGAAAACGAAGAAGATGACATTCTGCAAGAACTCGCGCGCGCGACCCGCTCGCGCGAGGCTCGCTCGCGCGGCCCGCTCGCGCGGACCATTCCCCCCCTTCGCGCGCGCGATCCGCTCGCGCGACCTGTTTTGCCCCTTCGCGCGCGCGATCCGCTCGCGCAATTTGTTCTCCCCTTCGCGCGCGCGACCCGCTCGCGCGACCTGGCAGTTTGAGCAGTTTTTGTATTTTCTTATTAGGGACTGTTTGGAAAAGATTTTGAAAGTTTTTAAAGAACTGTTTGGCAAATATATTGTTTTAAAGGTCTATGTTTTAAGAATTGTACAAACAGGAACAACTAAAGGCCAAAATTTATGCTCGTACGATTATCTGGTTTTGTGAGTAAGTAATGGTGTTATTTATGGAATATTGATATACATATTAGGGTCAAGGTTGTGTCAACATGCATGTGTGGAATAAAGCGTGAAAAGAGTAAAGGGTGGCAGTTTGGTGTGTGACCTCAATATCGATCGGATAGTATTCCTGGTATTGGAGGCGATAGTGTTGTGTACGACTTAGATATCGATCGGATAGTATTCCTGGTATCTAAGGCGCGCGTTTCAGATATTGATCGGATAGTATTCCTGATATCCAAAGCGATGGTGATAGTGTTGTGTACGACTTAGATATCGATCGGATAGTATTCCTGGTATCTAAGGCGCGCGTTTCGGATATTGATCGGATAGTATTCCTAATATCCGAAGCGATGGTGATAGTGTTGTGTACGACTTAGATATCGATCGGATAGTATTCCTGGTATCTAAGGCGCGCGTTTTGGATATTGATCGGATAGTATTCCTGATATCCGCAGCGATGGTTGGTTGTGATCGGTCTAGATATCGATCGGATAGTATTCCTGGTATCTGAGGCAGTAGTGTGGTGTGTGACTTCAATACCGATCGGATAGTATTCCTGGTATTGGAGGCGATAGTGTAGCGTGTGAATTGGATGACTGAATACTTATTACTCCTGGTAGCTGAAATGATGTGTTGATTGAATTGGATTGTTCTAAAGGAAAGAATTGGCAAAATAAGATGTTTCACAATTCATGTACAATTTCGTATTTAATTCTTACTATATTCCCCCGTGATTCATGTTGGAATTGGAACCTTGAATATATTACTGTTAAAGTTAAATGGTACCGTTGTTTATTTGCTTATATATACATTGCGAGCACTTGTTTATTTTACTCACCAGCTTTCATAAGCTGACGACGTTGATGCGTCCTGGACTGTATGTCCAGATTTTCAGGGGCAGGAGCAGCCAGAGTACTTCGACTATGCTAGTTAGAGGCAGGGAACTTTCCAGGAGGCTGCTTATTATTTTCCTATGTCTTTTATTTTTGAAGTTGTATTAGACTGGAGAATAGTTTTTGAATAAGGGCGTTTTGTGCCTAAGACATTGACTTATGTAATAGTTTAGTAAGTTTTAAATTTCGGAACTTATGTTTATTAGTATCCTTTCTTTTAGAAATGTTGTTAAGTTATTTGTTGCAGGGACAATTGGTCATACTCACTTGTCACGACCTACGAGTCCATATAGGAAATTAAATGCTTTCCTGAATTATGCTACGTCGGGGCGTGACAGGCTTTTTGGTATCAGAGCCAGGTTATGGCTCGACCAATTGTCCAGACACATAAGATCTCCCGTTAAGATAGAATTAAGATAAGATAGTTCGACTTTGTTCCGTGTTTAGTCGCTTTCTATCGTTTAGAGTTTTCTTTCTTCTCGAGGGGTTGACCGAATTCTATTGATTGATGGATAGGTACCGTTCTCTCGATTTTATGGCTGGAAGAAATCTCCGGAATCGTCCCGCTATTGAAGATGCACCCTCGGTAATAGATCCAACCGGAATGTTCGAGGCTTTTGTAAGAAGATTGGAGAGGGTTAGTGATCAGAATGCGAGGAACAATAATCAGAATGGGAATCACAACGGGAATGGAAGGCAAGCCCACCAGACTGGAGACAAGCTTCTCAAGGAGTTTCTCGCTCTGCGACCTGAGTATTTTGCGGGGACTGATGAACCCTGGCAAGCGGAACAGTGGCTACGTCAGATGGAGCGTATCTTTGAGACCATAGAGTGCACTGATCTGGAGAAGAAGCGTCTGGCTACCTTTCAACTGTCTTATGCAGCGGCTGATTGGTGGGATGCAGAAAAGGCGACGATTGGGGAAGAAGCTGCAAGGAGAATGCCATGGGGTAGTGTTCAAGGAAAGATTTCTCGAGAAGTATTTTCCTGAAGAAGAGAAGGACAAGAGAGAGAAAGAGTTTATGGAGTTGACTCAAGGGAATCTGACTGTCCGAGAGTACACTACTCGTTTTGAGCGTCTGTCTCGCTTTGCTCCACATATGGTGGACACACCCCAGAAGAAAATCAAGAAGTATCACCGAGGTCTCAACCTGTCTCTCCGACATTTGACTATGGGGCATCTGGGCCAGTCATTTGAAGCTCTGGTGAGATTGGCTACGGGGTTGGAGAATGATGGTTGTCAGAATCCGAAGTCATTTGGAAATCGACCTCCGCAGAAGGGTTATTCTGGACAGAAACCAGGGTACCCTCTGGGACAGAAAAGGACCTGGGATGGAGGGAAGAAACCTCAGCAGACACAAGCAGTTCAGCAGTACCAGCCTCTAGCAATAGAAGGGGCCAAAAACAATAACTGCTTCAATTGTGGAGTTCCTGGTCACCGAGCTAAAGATTGCAGAGCACCTAGGCGTGCGGATCGTCCAGGAGTCGTGTGCTATAACTGTGGCATGCCCGGTCACATAAGTCCGGACTGCAAGGCTCCCAGGAAAGGTAACTATGGTCAGCAAGGACAGGCCCGTCTGAATGCTGTTATTCCCGAGACTGCTGGTTATGAAGAAACAGGGTATGGAGGAGGTGCTTATGAGGAGGGATTGCCTGAGCAACGAGCAGTGGAAGGTACTCTAACCTTGTTTAACTCTCATGTTAAAGTTTTATTTGACACGGGTGCTACACATTCTTTTATATCTGTTAAGACTGTTCAGAAGTTGGGTTTAGTACCGCAACGTTTAGAGGAAGCTTTGAGTGCTGTCTCACCCTTAGGGACCACAATCAAGTTATTACATGTGTGTAAGGATTGTCCTCTACGGATTGAAGACCATGAACTTTTGGCGAGATTGGTGGTTCTGTCGATGAAGGAGTTCGATATAATCCTGGGAATGGATTGGCTCGAGAAGAATCATGCGAAGTTGGATTGTGCAAGGAAGAAGATCACATTTGCGGACAAGGGGAATCAACTCTTCGATTTCCAATGTAACCCTTCGGGTGATATGTTCCTCACTAGATGCCTAGCAAACATTGAGGTTGTTAGTGCAGAGGTGACAGTATCATCAATACCGGTAATCAAAGAGTTCGAGGAAGTATTCCGAGATATTTCAGGATTACCGCCGGAAAGGGACATAGAATTCTGTGTGGAATTGGTGCCAGGTACTCGACCTATAACCAAGGTTCCCTACAGGATGGCCCCTACAGAGTTGTTGGAGCTGAAGGAACAAGTTCAAGAACTTGAGAAGTTGGGTTTTGTTCGTCCAAGTACTTCACCCTGGGGAGCACCAGTATTGTTTGTGAAGAAGAAGGATGGGACAATGCGGTTGTGTATTGACTACCGAGAACTGAATAAGGTTACTGTCAAGAATAATTATCCTTTACCTCGGATAGACGATCTGTTTGATCAGTTGCAAGGAGCCACGACCTTTTCTAAGATTGACCTACGGTCAGGGTATCACCAGTTGAGGGTGCGGAAGGAAGACATACCTAAGACTGCTTTCAGGACGAGATACGGGCACTATGAGTTCTTAGTGATGCCGTTTGGGATGACGAATGCTCTGGCTGTTTTTATGGACTTGATGAACAGAGTATTCAAGCCCTATTTGGATCAATTCGTTATTGTCTTTATTGATGATATTTTGATCTATTCCAAGTCAGAGGAAGAGCACGAACAACACCTGAGGATCGCGTTGCAGACTCTCAAGGATCACCGCCTGTATGCTAAATTCAGCAAGTGTGAATTCTGGCTTCAGGAAGTTAAGTTCCTCGGGCATGTGATCTCACATCAAGGAATCGCAGTTGACTCCTCTAAGACCGATGCAGTGGCGAATTGGACTCGGCCGACCAATGCTACAGAAGTCAGAAGTTTTCTGGGACTAGCTGGTTACTATCGGAGATTTGTAGAGGGTTTCTCAAAGATAGCAGCCCCGTTAACTGGGTTGACTAAGAAAGACTTGAAGTTTGAATGGGTTGATAAGCATGAACGCGCTTTTCTGGAATTGAAGGAGAGATTGACAACAGCGCCAGTGCTTGCAATACCAAAGGATGACGAGAAGTTCACTATTTTTAGTGACGCCTCGTATCAAGGATTGGGATGTGTCCTTATGCAAGATGGTAAGGTTATCGCATATGGTTCACGACAGTTGAAGCCAAATGAATTGAACTACCCAACTCATGATTTAGAGCTGACAGCAGTAGTGTTCGCGCTTAAGATCTGGAGACATTACCTCTATGGGGAGAAGTTTGATTTGTTCTCGGACCACAAAAGCCTTAAGTATTTGTTAGCTCAGAAGGAGTTGAACATGAGGCAACGTCGGTGGATGGAGCTGATTAAGGACTACGACTTTACATTAGAGTACCACCCTGGTAAGGCTAATGTAGTCGCTGACGCCCTAAGTCGGAAACCTCGAGGAACGATTGCTTTATTGATGATGAGGGAATGGAAAGCTTTAGAGGCAATCGCAGAATTTGATGTGCAGATTTCAGAGGGAAGTGCCGGGCAGCACTTTGGATGCCTCGTAGTACAACCAACACTTGTGAGTCGAATCATCGAAGCCCAGAAGGAAGATGAGAAGTTTCAAGCATGGTTCGCCAAGATGTTAGAGAAGGACCCGACAGAATGGAAGGTTGGGGCCGATGGAGGGTACAGATGTCGAGACAGACTGTGTGTGCCAGATTCAGGAGATCTGAGAAAAGATATTCTCGAAGAAGCACATAAATCGAGACTGACAGTACACCCAGGAGGAACGAAGATGTATAAGGACCTGAAGAGAAACTTCTGGTGGGAAGGGATGAAGCGAGAAGTAGCCGAGTTTGTGTCTAAATGTTTGACTTGTCAACAAGTGAAGGCCGAACATCAGAGACCCTCGGGATTGTTGCAACCCTTACCTGTTCCAGGATGGAAGTGGGAGCACATAACTATGGATTTCGTGGTTGGATTACCCCGGTCACAACAGAATCATGACGCGATTTGGGTAATTGTAGATCGTCTGACGAAGTCCGCACACTTCATCGCGTACAATATGACTTACCCAGTAGAAAGGATGAGTCGAATGTATCTTCAGCAAGTGGTGCGACTGCACGGTGCGCCTGTGTCGATTGTATCAGACCGCGATGCACGTTTTACCTCAGGATTTTGGGAAAGTTTGCAGAAGGCTATGGGAACTTCGCTCAAGATGAGTACTGCTTTCCATCCTCAGACCGATGGACAAACCGAGCGTGTTAATCAGATTATGGAAGATATGCTCAGAGCTTGTGCAATTGACTTTGAAGAGTCTTGGGAGACGCACTTACCTTTGGTTGAATTTGCGTATAACAATAGTTATCACTCAAGTATTGGAATGGCGCCGTTCGAAGCTTTGTACGGACGGTCATGTCGATCTCCATTGTGTTGGGCTGAAGTGGGAGACACAGAACTTTTGGGACCAGATTTGGTGAGAGAGACCAATGAGAAGATTTCACTGGTCAAGGAAAGGATGACAACTGCTCAGAGTAGGCATAAGAGTTATGCAGATCGGCGTCGAAAGGACTTGGAGTTCAGTATAGGTGATCACGTACTCCTAAAGGTTTCACCTGTTCGGGGAGTAGTGCGTTTTGGTCAGAAGAGAGGGAAGTTGGCACCCCGTTTCATCGGACCGTTTGAAATATTAGAGCGAGTTGGAAAAGTGGCTTATCGACTCGCGTTGCCACCAAAGATGTCTGGTGTTCATAATGTATTACATGTCAGTATGTTAAGGAAATACATACGAGATCCTTCACATGTGGTAAATTTTGATGATATTGAGACAAGTCAGAATGTTGTCTACAAGGATAGACCTGTGAGGATTCTTGACCAGAGTATCAAGAGGCTGAGAAGAAGAGACGTTCCTTTGGTTAAGGTTCAGTGGAGGCATCATGACGAGGGAGAAGCATCGTGGGAGTTAGAGTCAGACATGAGGACTAGATACCCCGAGTTGTTTCAGGATTAGTTAGCTCAGATTTCGGGGCGAAATCTCTGTTAAGGTGGGTAGAGTGTAACACCCTGTAGTTTCATTTCCTAAATAAATGATATTTCATTTTAATTTCTATTTGAAATATTTATTTGGGGGTCAAACCATAATTTCCAAAAATATAGAAATACTTTCTATGAATTTCAAAAAAAAAAACATATCTATACTTTTTATACAACCCGGAAATTTATTTCCTACGCTAAAATAATTTTCAGTACTTTTATATCAACCGTAAAATACCAGCTTCTGTTTTAATCTGCGTTTATATCGCGTTGTGTGTATGGAAGCTTGTGAGCTCACCACATGGGATCACCTCCCATTTGCTTGGAGGCTACCCAACTCAATATCTGTTTATATATATATATA
Source organism: Hydrangea macrophylla (assembly GCA_033977485.1). Lineage (NCBI taxonomy): Eukaryota > Viridiplantae > Streptophyta > Magnoliopsida > Cornales > Hydrangeaceae > Hydrangea > Hydrangea macrophylla. The sequence goes on from CM066987.1 coordinate 32,390,146, forward strand.
TGAGTATATCACTCAATTTCCCTCATAACTCACTCACAGTCTCTCAACTCTCTCAATTCTCTCAACTCTCTCAAGAACACACACTCATATTACATATCACACACATATACAGATTATATACTACATACATACACACAGTTATACAGACATAAACACATATATATATATATATATATATCTCAAGACCAAGAAGAATGGAGGATTAATTCTTGTCAACGGAATTCTCGGCGGAAATTCTCTATCTCAAATTATTGTTCATTTACCCTCGGTGAGTATTATAAACTCACTCGCCATGTTTATATACGTGTATTTCAGTATATGTGTGTGTATATGTGTATATATATGTATTTCACCATGGGAGCTTGAAATTGGAGTTTTACAAATCTTAACCAAAATGAAATTTATGAATTGGGAATGAAAGATCTTAGTCCCAATAAGCTGTGGTTCGAATCCTACGCAATAATTCGTCCGTATCGCGACGTACCGTTGATTTTAAGTTTTGACACCCTCACTTTAATCGCAAATATTTAGAGAGATAATCCGTATTAGTTAAAATTGATCGCGTATTCTTAATCTACGCGGAAAACCGAAGAGATCCATATATTGCACGACATAATTGAAACAGAAAACAGAAATGGGTAAAATTTAGTTTGAAAACCAGAAACAGAGGAAAACGAAGAAGATGACATTCTGCAAGAACTCGCGCGCGCGACCCGCTCGCGCGAGGCTCGCTCGCGCGGCCCGCTTGCGCGGACCATTCCCCCCCCTTCGCGCGCGCGATCCGCTCGCGCGACCTGTTTTGCCCCTTCGCGCGCGCGATCCGCTCGCGCGATTTGTTCTCCCCTTCGCGCGCGCGACCCGCTCGCGCGACCTGGCAGTTTGAGCAGTTTTTGTATTTTCTTATTAGGGACTGTTTGGAAAAGATTTTGAAAGTTTTTAAAGACCTGTTTGGCAAATATATTGTTTTAAAGGTCTATGTTTTAAGAATTGTACAAACAGGAACAACTAAAGACCAAAATTTATGCTCGTACGATTATCCGGTTTTGTGAGTAAGTAATGGTGTTATTTATGGAACATTGATATACATATTAGGGTCAAGGTTGTGTCAACATGCATGTGTGGAATAAAGCGTGAAAAGAGTAAAGGGTGGCAGTTTGGTGTGTGACCTCAATATCGATCGGATAGTATTCCTGGTATTGGAGGCGATAGTGTTGTGTACGACTTAGATATCGATCGGATAGTATTCCTGGTATCTAAGGCGCGCGTTTCGGATATTGATCGGATAGTATTCCTGATATCCAAAGCGATGGTGATAGTGTTGTGTACGACTTAGATATCGATCGGATAGTATTCCTGGTATCTAAGGCGCGCGTTTCGGATATTGATCGGATAGTATTCCTAATATCCGAAGCGATGGTGATAGTGTTGTGTACGACTTAGATATCGATCGGATAGTATTCCTGGTATCTAAGGCGCGCGTTTTGGATATTGATCTGATAGTATTCCTGATATCCGGAGCGATGGTTGGTTGTGATCGGTCTAGATATCGATCGGATAGTATTCCTGGTATCTGAGGCAGTAGTGTGGTGTGTGACTTCAATACCGATCGGATAGTATTCCTGGTATTGGAGGCGATAGTGTAGCGTGTGAATTGGATGACTGAATACTTATTACTCCTGGTAGCTGAAATGATGTGTTGATTGAATTGGATTGTTCTAAAGGAAAGAATTGGCAAAATAAGATGTTTCACAATTCATGTACAATTTCGTATTTAATTCTTACTATATTCCCCCGTGATTCATGTTGGAATTGGAACCTTGAATATATTACTGTTAAAGTTAAATGGTACCGTTGTTTATTTGCTTATATATACATTGCGAGCACTTGTTTATTTTACTCACCAGCTTTCATAAGCTGACGGCGTTGATGCGTCCTGGACTGTATGTCCAGATTTTCAGGGGCAGGAGCAGCCAGAGTACTTCGACTATGCTAGTTAGAGGCAGGGAACTTTCCAGGAGGCTGCTTATTATTTTCATATGTCTTTTATTTTTGAAGTTGTATTAGACTGGAGAATAGTTTTTGAATAAGGGCGTTTTGTGCCTAAGACATTGACTTATGTAATAGTTTAGTAAGTTTTAAATTTCGGAACTTATGTTTATTAGTATCCTTTCTTTTAGAAATGTTGTTAAGTTATTTGTTGCAGGGACAATTGGTCATACTCACTTGTCACGACCTACGAGTCCATATAGGAAATTAAATGCTTTCCTGAATTATGCTACGTCGGGGCGTGACAATTCTTTTCATCCTTTTATAAAATTGAGTTTTTAATAATGGACTATTTTTAAGAGATGAAGGGAGAACTATACAAAAAAAAAGTATGTAGAATTTAAAATTATTTAAGATTGTTTGCATTAACTCTCGTATTAATAACACACCAACCATTAAGTAGACAAATATACATATCCATAAAAGCACCAAATAATTGGGCCTCCGTACGAGTTCCAAATTTCCAATAGACTGTGGAGTTGTGGTAGTTGGCCTTTGTCGGTTCCCATTTTTGCGTCCACGTTTTCATTAGGGGTGTCAATTAGGGTTAGAGGTGCCAGAATCGGGTCATAAATGAGTTGTGTGATTTTATGTTGATTTTTAGTTTTAAGTACTTCATCTGTCCCATTTTATGTGTCCATCTCGGAGAATCCAACTATTTAAGGGGACAAAAAGAATCTACATCTACTTTCCACAATTGCCCATAATCATTGTACTTTCTTTTTTTATTTTGTTTTGGTGTTGATTGTTAGGAAGGGTAATTTGTGAAACTAAGTAAAATTTGCATACTAATTTAAGAAAATGGACAATAATTTTGGGACATCCTAAAAAAGAAAAAATAGACACATAAAATGCAGGGCCGGTCCCGAGTATTTGGAGGCCCGGGACGAACTACTAAAAGGGAGGCCCTTATTCGGGGGTTCAGGGGCAGCGCCCCCGAGGCAATTTTTTTGGGATCTATTTATACATAATTGTCTATTTTTTTAGGATTTACTTATACATAATTGGCAATTTTATTGGGGTCTACTTATAATATGAGAGTCTATTTGTGAATCTTAAATATTGTATGATGTCTTTCAAAATTCTTGGGAGGCCTATTTCTAAAACTCAAAAAATTCTTAAACTAAAAGTGTAATTTTCAAAATTCTAGGGGCCTTTGCTTTTGAGTTTTATATGCATGTATATCAATATATATGTAGTTGATGACACTAAATTGGGCATTGGGCCCCTTTGGGCCTAAACATAAGTTGAGAAGAGGCTTAAACATAATTAAGGGAGACCTAATGTAAAATGCTAAAAAAATCTCAAGGTAAAAATACAATTATAAAAATTTTATGGGGCCCTCAAAATTTGATGAACTTTGGTGGCCCGGGGCGGTTGCCCCACTGGCCCCCCCATTGGGCCGGCCATGATAAAATGGGACGGAGGGAGTACTATTCAATAAAAAATGATTGACTTTTTTAATTTAATCATATCGTATCGTATGTCTCAATAAAACGGTTGTTGCGTCAAAAATTGCCACCCCTAATTTTCACTATTATTTTATTTTGTTTTCAGATTTTTGTCATATACTGTATGTGCTTTTTTTTTTTTTTTTTTATAATTTAATTTAATTTTTATTTTTAATGCTAAAAATATATTGTATGTGTTTAATTTTGTCCATGTATTCCTATGTAAAGTTGTCTTGCTTCCCTCCGTCAAACCCAACTGACCAATTACTGAATGCGAAAGGGACTGCGGGACCCAAATCAATGGACAACGTTTTTTTTTTTTGGAAGAGCAAGTGGTTGGTGGAAATGGGACAAGCATGAAGGGTGTTTGGCAACCGTTTTGGAAGTACACAAGCAATTATGAAATGTAAAAGATGAAATAATCCTACTTGATAAACTATATTTCTCGATTCAATTGTAATAAAATATGAATCAGTTAGTCAAAATTTGTGATTGGCCAAAATCTATGCCGATCATCTTTTGATCAAAAACAATTTTTTTGCAATTGAATTGCTAACTACTCCATAGAAGTTTTGGACTCATAATATGAACAAGAAGCATTATGCTTTTGTAGTGGCTTTTTTTATTTCCTCCTTTCCTTTTTGGACAAATTATGGCAGTAAATCCTAATGTGTTAGACTTGGACATTATACTTAACAAGAACATGTTCCAGTGGGTCAATACATTACAAGGACACTTAAATGTTTGCATTTTGGATAATTCTTGAATATAGTACCGTTGCTAAATATGATTGGTTCATATAATCTATGGTATAATCAGGTGGAGAATAAATAGGGCCTCATTTGTTTTAATGTGAAATATTTTTTGAAAAGTATTTTTCAAAAATTATTTTACATCAAAACAAACGAAACACTAGTATTCAAATATGTATATCTTCTATTTGATAAAAAAAAAAAAAATAGAGAAAAAAGAAATTGAGGAAATTAAAGTAAAATTTTCTTTTATATTCTTTTTTTCCCTCTTGTAAACTTCCATATTCTAGTGAAGGAAAAAGAACATACCAATATACCTAACAATAAGGAGTACAGTTTTGTTTACACTAAAATTGTTCATTTTTTACTCACATTTCCTTCTCATTAGCTAATGTAGTGAGTTCCAATACTTTACACGATTAATTGTCATTTAATCTTGAATCCCTCTGCATTAACTAATAGGCGAAGAGGGTGAACAAATATGAGCAATTTAGTATGAGCAAAAATGCATTCAACAATAAGGATTGTGAATGTAAAATTCACCTCAAGAGATAGATCTATTGTTGCAATGGTCAATTGGTCATGTCACGTTTGACAACATATCTGTTTTTAGATTTCAATTATAAGAATAGTAATGATTGGATTACATAAAATGTGCACATAAAGATCTAGACTATTAATTTTAGTGGATCTTATATATGCAGACATGGGCTCCACCGAAATAAATGGTCCAGATCTCTATGTGCACATAGCATTACCCAATTAAATTAAAAAAATTTTTAATCGCAAAAGGTGATTTTATGAAAGAAAAATAATTTTATTTTAGCTTTTAGAATTCCATAATCACTTATGTACTCCAAAACCTATTGCCAAACAGGCCCTACGTCATCAGGACATGCGGAATCGCGGATTCAAAGTATTATATAGAGATCTATTTCCTCCAACAACTTTTGAGCTCCCAACAATCCCTCCTGAAGAAACACACACACACACACACACATACACACACAGAGAGATGGCCTACGCTTCTTCTGCAAATCCTGTTTTGACCCCTCACATAACCTCTTCTTCTTCATCTTCGTCCTCACCTTCAAACAGATCTTCAAATCTCTCATTCCTCAATTCCTCAAATTCAAACAATTCCTTGAAACTTTCTCGATTTCAATCTCAATCTCAATCTCAATCCTTCGTTGTTAGAAGCATTTTACAAGTCGTTGAATCACCAGAAATATCGATTTCCAAACGCCGCGATCGAAGCCCTGGTTCTACGAACTCCAAACCGACGATTCTCGTATCGGAGAAGCTCGGAGAAGCCGGTCTCGATCTGCTACGTAGCTTCGGAGACGTCGATTGCTCGTACAACCTCTCGGCGGAGGAGCTCTGCAAGAAGATCTCGCTATGCGATGCGTTGATCGTGAGGAGTGGGACGAAGGTGACTCGTCAGGTGTTCGAGGCAGCCAAGGGGCGGTTGAAGGTGGTCGGAAGGGCGGGGGTCGGAATCGATAATGTGGATCTACAGGCGGCGACCGAGTTTGGATGCCTCGTCGTCAATGCTCCAACGGCGAATACGATCGCCGCCGCTGAGCATGGAATTGCGTTGCTCGCCGCCATGGCACGTAATGTTGCACAGGCTGATGCGTCCATGAAATCTGGTTTGTATAGCTCTATATATTATATATATTATGGGTTTCTTTCTTTCGTGGCCGTTGGCCTTTGGATCATCGTTTCATTTAGGGTATTTTTGTCATTTCACCGTCTTTAATGATGATCACCACGAAAGACGTGTCCGCACCAGAAGGGGACTAATTATATATATATATATATATATCATTGATTGACTATTTTTTTGGGAGGCAATTACTGTTTTTGCATTCCAATTCTCTGGATCTGTTAATAAGTTGGGGAATTAGTAGAAATACGATTTACAAATGAATTAATTAACTGTTGTTTATGGCCATAATAACTCACAATCTTGGTTTTAAATAAGAGAGCATTTTTGTTTAAAGGTACACCCATGCTCACCCAAGTATTTCTTTAGCCAAATGTAGTGAGACCAGGATGCTTCGGTGTGTATTGTACCATTTTTTGGGTGAGTAAAAGAATTTTCTTTAAATAAGGGTTAAATACACTTACACCCCTGTAGTTTAGCTGATTTACACTTACCACCCCGTAATTTAAATTTTGGCACTTATATCACTCTGGATTATACAGAAGTGCAATGGTTAAAATTTGTTAACGGTGCAAGCTAAAATGACCAAATTACCCCCAAGTCCATAACAATGTTAAAAACAATTTTTTTTTTACTTCAATTTGTTTAGGGAGACTATAAAATTTTGAATTGGGTGAGAAAGAATCTGTGACATTGTTTTTTTAGAATTTTCTTAGTATAAGTCATGGGATTAACCCAAAGAAAATAATTGATGATTTATTTTCCTTTTAGTATGGTTTTCAAGGACAAAAGAGTCTTTTTACCTCTATAATGGCAAGTGCAAATCGCCCAACCCACATGGGGTGTGTGTATTTAACCATTTAAATAACGGACGTTAAATAACAGAATAGGTAGGTGGCGTATCTGTAACACCCCGTTGCACAGCCTAGTTCACGTATGAAACGTCTGTTACACAACGTAACGGCCGTTAAGGGCATATACAAATTCTATATTGCACTGACAATTTCCCAGCTCATCTTTTGTTTCTCAAAGTGTACCCAAACACTTTTCATCTCATCTCTTCGTGTAAAAAAGCCCTAATTCCCTCCCCCCACAGTAAATAAACACTTGAAATATGTAAAAAGTTTAAAATTAGATAAAACACCGCCAAATTCTTTTGTAAAAATTTACGGATATTAGAAACACTAAATTTAAAGAGTTGTATTGTTAAGCAATCTATACCACGGCGGAGCTATTAGTGGGCTCCGCCGGCCTTTAGCCCCCTTAATTTTTGAGAAAAAAAATTTATTACATGTAATCTTTTAGCCTAATTGTAGTTTTAGCCCACCATAATATTTGACAATATGTCTTATCCTTCCTATTCTTTTTAACCCAACCCAATATTGTTTAATCCAAGCAAAACACATTATATTAGTTCAATGGGAATGTAGTCCACCCCATATATTTGACCAAACTCCTTTTCTTAGTTGAACCCTCTCAAAAAAAATTTTTTTGGTCAAAAAAACATGTGTAGTCTATTGACCCAATTGTAAATCAATCTAGCTAAAATATTTATTCCATCAATATTCCTTAGCATTTCTGAATATAGGATAACCTAAAGTTGCTTTACCTTATTATGGAATTAAAAAAAGAAGAAGATAACATTAAGAAAATTCAACTTAAAATAGGGATAAATAGGCGCAAAAAATTCGCGAATACCCCCGAACCCCTGTTTATGTTCATATTGTATATAAGTCCATCCAGTCTATGTCCTTGAATCTGTTTCAATAAAAAATTGGTGAGTGAGAAAATCTAAAAAAAGAGAAATCAGGTCCGCGACGGCTGCATCTGTTATGTTACACCGTTACGCCCTGCGTACGTGACACCACGAATGTTACCTTACAGTGGCTACTATTGTCATTTGTAACCTTGGTGTATGATTGGTACTGGTGCAGCGGTGCTATATATCTTTGTTGTATAAAGTTTGTGTATGACTGCTTAGCCGTACAAGTTATTCTCCATTTGCGTGGTTAATGTACAGTTTGGCAAGTTATAATCTCTCCACATTGTACTCGTATTTATTTGAAATATGATAATATTTACTACTTTGACAGGTGGCTAGTTTTCTGTCATATACTTAAAAGGGTAATGCTATTCGCACTCCATGGATGACCTCTTGCACTCTAAATTTTGTCCTTATTATGTGAAAATACAAAGGGACACATTTTTCAAAGTATGCTAAAGGACAAAATTTGGAGTGCAATAGGTCATCCATGGAGACTGAATAGCATTACCATACTTAAAACACTTGTTAGTTGGTGATCTAGATTTAATTAATCCGTGAATTCGTCTAGGTCCATATGACATTGGATGCTTACTGCAGCCTTATATAAAATGTGGAAATGAAATTTGTTCAAGGTTCATGTTGGTACATTTCATAAACAATGGAGACCAATTTGAATTTTACAATTTTTGTGGAAGTGTGTTTGCCAAGTTATTGAATCATGCTTTTCTATCATGTGCATTTCAGAATTGAGTCATTTATAGGAAATAGGATTATAATTTATAATCATGTGACATGATGAGAAAGCATGATTGCTTGCCTTAATTTTTATCTATTTTGTCGCCCATTCACATTTCTATGTTGAAAACTCAAAATCCATTTGATCATGTTATTAATTTTAGCTAAGGTATTTTATACACTTCATGCATTCTTGCAGGAAAATGGCAACGCAACAAGTATGTTGGTGTGTCCCTGGTTGGTAAGACACTTGCGGTTATGGGTTTTGGAAAAGTTGGATCTGAAGTTGCGAGGCGTGCAAAAGGCCTTGGCATGCATGTTATTGCGCATGATCCCTATGCCCCAGCTGATAGAGCCCGTGCCCTTGGTGTGGATTTGGTCTCTTTTGATCAGGCCATCTCTACTGCAGATTTCATTTCACTCCATATGCCTCTCACTCCCACTACTTCCAAGATATTTAATGACGACAGTTTTGCAAAGGTGAAAAAGGGTGTTCGCCTCATAAATGTTGCCCGGGGAGGTGTTATTGATGAAGATGCATTGGTGAGAGCTCTGGATAGTGGAGTAGTTGCTCAGGTATGCATTTTGGTCCATGCCAATGATTCTGAACATTCTTGTCAAGGTATTTGGGTGCTAATTATTCGTCCAAATTGAATTGATATCAACTTAAGGAAAAACTATTTGATAGAATATAGGCACTCTTCAAGCAACTTATGGAATTTGAATGCATTTAAACCTTCTACGATGAAAATTTTTCATGAACAACTTTAGGTTTCCACTTTAGTTCCCTAAGATTTTGATGATAGCCTTTATGACCAGTACTTATTTATGTACTCAGTTGAGGCTGTCAATTTTTATGCTTAAAACACCAATAAATCACAAAGGGAATGACTTAATTTCAAGGAACATCCAAATGGTACCCTTCGTGATGTAAATGCTTGGCTACATGTTTTATCCTTCCATGAAAATTTCTCTTCCTGTTGTAGTCCTCAGTTCATAGTCTGGTGTTTTGGATTGATGCAGAACAATAACCATTTATCTCATATTGAGTGTGTGACAGGCGGCACTTGATGTTTTTACGGTGGAGCCCCCACCAAGTGATAGCAAGTTAGTTCAACATGAGAATGTCATTGCCACGCCTCATCTTGGAGCTAGTACAAAGGAAGCACAGGTCTGAATATGTTTATTACCATTTTATGTGTTTCTTATCTGTTCTTGATCTGCTGTCTCCAACAATGTTGCCTCTCTACTCCGTGCAAAAACTAAAATGTCAGGAAGGTGTTGCCGTTGAAATAGCTGAGGCTGTAGTTGGAGCATTGAGAGGGGAACTTTCTGCAACTGCTGTCAATGCTCCCATGGTCCCCGCTGAGGTATTGTTATGTGTGTGTTTGTGTGTGTGTGTATATTATATTGATCCATGACGTTCTGTTCCATAGGGGATATAGCTAATTTTGCGTAGCTCTTGCTCTCAGGTTCTCTCTGAGTTGGCTCCTTATGTCGTGCTAACCGAGAAGCTAGGTAGGCTAGCTGTACAATTGGTGGCTGGAGGGAGTGGAATACAAAACGTGAAGGTGGTTTACGAATCGGCTAGAGACACTGACAATTTGGACACAAGACTTCTCCGTGCCATGATCACGAAAGGCATCATTGAGCCGATATCTAACGCGTATATCAACTTGGTTAACGCGGATTTCACAGCTAAACAGAAAGGACTTCGCATTAGTGAAGAGCGAGTGGTCGCTGATTCGTCCCCCGAGTACCCCGTTGACTCTATACAGGTGCAAATAAGCAATGTTGGATCAAAATTCGCAAGTGCTTTGTCGGAAAACGGAAGTGTTAGCGTTGAAGGGAGAGTTAAAGATGGGATTCCTCATCTGACACGTGTGGGATCGTTTAGTGTGGACGTGAGTTTAGAAGGAAACCTTATACTATGCTGTCAAGTGGACCAACCGGGCATGATCGGAAGAGTCGGAAACATTCTTGGTGAGTGCAATGTTAATGTGAGCTTTATGAGTGTGGGAAGGACTGTTAAGAGGACAAAGGCCATAATGGCAATTGGGGTAGATGAAGAGCCTGAGAAGGACACACTCAAGAAAATTGGGGAAGTACCTGCCATTGAAGAGTTTGTTTTCCTCAAATTATAGAGGGGTATTTATGAATATATCATTTGGGTGGAGGTGATAGAGGCAATAAACTTGGAAGTCTCTGAGGACACACCCTCATATGTTTGATTAATAAAGGTGGCTCTACCTGGTTTGGATGCAGCATTGAGTCCAGATAGTGATAGTAGTACTTTGGTAGTTGCCTTGCTATATAAGATTTTATGAGGCAAGGGACTTCATTTTCTGTCTGTAGTAAAGTGGAGTCATTTCTTCAACTATTGAATTTATTAGCAATTATTCTTATTGGTGACGGTGGTGTGATAGCGCCACTGCTGCAACAGTGGATTGTATGTGTTGTATGTTGTATTGCATTTTGGTTAATGTATGAAGGTTCTTGGCTCTTTTTTTTTTTTTTTTTTTTGAGTTGACATGATTCTGTACATTCTTAATAAAGGACAGGGATATATTATCTTGTCTTTTTTTTTTTTTATATAAAAAAGGGGATAAATTATACAAACCAACCCCTAAACTATGACCTGTTTTTTTACTCACTTAAACTATTTTAGCCGACAAATTGACCCCTCAACTATAACTACTTGACTCTTACCACTGTACCACCCTTAAAAAAAACGAGTAATAACTTAGAAGCACGTGTCATCACATGATACACAAGAATGCAAATTTGGACAAAAATAGCCCTCACTTCACTCTGCTATCCCTCCCAAGTGAATCTAGTTGATCGAAGGCCTGCTTTAGGCTTGGCAATGGAGACCTGTGGGAGTTTTGGCTAGTGGACCAGTGGTGGTGCCTGGTGTTGAAGGCAGACGATGTGGTGGTGCTGCTTATTGCTTGTTGATGGGTGGTTCGGCTTAGGGTTCATGGCTGGGGTTTGTGGCGGTGATGGCGCAGCTGTAGCGGCGACGTAAGAGTCACGTACAACAGTCGAGTACCAGAACCCTGTGAGTCAGATTACCATCTCTAGTATTCATTTTCAAAGATTAATAAGGACTTCTTTGTTTAGATCCTCAATAATTTTGTGAAGGTTTCAGCAATTTTTATAATCTTTCTACCATGGCTTATTTAATGGGGATGAGGACGATGTGTGATGAGGTTGTGATTGAGATGAGGTTTTTGGTGGTGAGGATGGGGAAGCATTGCTTGGCCGACAGGGATGTTGATGATTGGGAAATTGGGAGGCGGCAGAGGGTTTCAATGGAGATGGAAGACACTAATGGCTAATTGGTGATGATGCAGCTATGAAGACGTTGGGGGAGTGTTTGGGTAGGGGAAGAATTTTGTCATGCGAGTATGGGTATTATTGTCATTTTACTTGTTCTGTTATTGGTGTTAGTTGATGTTTCACTTGAGATAGATGAGGGGGTTACTTTGGTCACTTTTTTTTTTGTTGTTTAGGGGGTGTAAGTAAAAAAAAAAGTCATAGTTTAGGGGATGTTGGTGTAATTTACCCAAAACACTCATCAGCTAATATATTTCCCAAAAGTCGATCGAAGTTCTACAACATTTGCTTGCGACACTTAAAACACAATAAGCCCTTTCGACGCCTAACTTCATTTTCCCTCGGATGAAGGAAAATGATATTAGATGAGAAAATACTCGATGCTGTACAACATGTACTCGCATACATATGAGAAAATGCGGCATAGTATTCCCTTACGTGTTCATCATTAGCGTAATGTTATCCCCTTTGAGTAGTATCCTCCCTAAACAAAAGCAAGACATATATTAAACATTGAAATACAAGAAGCAATCTCGTAGGAAATGGATGGTAAGGGATGTTGTTGTTACCCATCCAATGATTTTCTGCTCTTCTTCTTTACATTAATTTCCTCAGTGTCTTGCAGGACTAGATTCATATACGCATCAAACCCCTAATCCAACACAAACAAAAACCATGACATTTACATCTAAAGTCGAATTTGTTTGACAAGATTAAAGGAGGCATAATCTAAACATGACTCACATTACCTCACACAAAATCATCAAACCCCTCACCCAACACAAACAAAAAACCATGTCATTTACGTCTAAAGTCGAATTTGTTTGACATGATTAAAAGAGGCATAATCTAAACATGACTCACATTACCTCATGCAAAGACAAATGTGATTAAAATGAAGCAGGAAATAAACAACTATTATATAGGTAGCAGCTCAAAGTGAGAGAATAAGTGATCCAATCCAATATGCTTATTCATCAAAGAAACTCACAAACATATGACAGAGAGTGGAAAGGATCCATTACATGCCATTAAATAGAGAAGAAAAGGAGAAGGAATTAACCTCCTTGTTTTCCTCAGCCTACTCTTCTTACTCATAACACAATAATCGACCAATCACCTTAATCAACAAAGTAAACATCATTGTATCTCCTTTTAAGGTGTCAATCATGCTCCAAACTAAACCATTTTGTAGAGAGCTGGTAACCCACGAAACTGACGATAAAATTCAAGCTTCAACGGTTACCCAGTTACTCCCCTTACTCATTTCAACCTTCAAGCACCCCACCAAAAAAATATAGAGAGAAAAATCTATGAAGCATTTTGTTTCTTGGATTCACCTTAGAACATGCCAACAATGGTACGATTATAGTAGTTGTAAGTTGTAGTAATTATTGTAGTTGAGAGCTTCCTAGAATGTTCTCTTGGTTAGTATATATAGGTGAGTCCTCAAGTCATTTGTATCAAGCCAAAAATTTGGAGATCAATACATAATACAAAGAAGCTCTCTCCATATTAGTCCTTATTCTCTTCCAAATAAAAATTCCCCTTCAACCCCTTCCAACAGCAAGCACCAAGTGGCTTAAAAATGGTTACAAATCCAAAAATCATCAAAGCTCGCAAACCCCCACCCCCCCGCCACAAAAAAAAGGCAACTAACTTCTAAAATGTTGACAAAGTTTTACATAAGGATGTCAAGCTTATGCAGTATAAAAAAGAGTAACCCGATTATCAAAACAAATCCTAAAGTTCCTAAGCTAGGTTGAATATTCATCTAAAAGCTCTTAGACAAGTCTTGCTAAGTTACAGTCTAGTCAAATAACAAAATTAGTCATGCGAAAGAAGCAAAACACTTCATTGTTTGTCATATTAACAACCAACATATTAACAACCAACATGGTATGACTTGCTTTAATGAAATAAATAGTACGCAATAGAAGTCAGTGGGAATCGATCCAACAAGCAAAACACAGTCAAATTGCAAAAACCTATTAGAAAGCATTAGATGCAAAACAATGTCCTCCTGTCCTTAATTTCTGGCATCATTTCACATTCCATGCAAGTAATACCTCAATAGTTGATCACAGCCATCAACATAATTTATACCATCATTCCAAAACCACAATATCAGAGAATAAGAAGAAGACTTCAAACTGAACTTACACAATGTATCTTCATTAAATTTTGTTGGAAATATTTCATTGATATAATAGAATAAACAGAAACAGAACTATAATATGTAGACAAAGCAATATCAGGAAAACTACCACAAAAATAAGAACAACCAAACCGAGGCCTGTGATTTTATTCACAGTTTCCTTAAAACAGATTCGCCGCCTCACCGGATTGTGCTTGAGGGAATCGTCGGCGTCTGTCTCCCAGGATACAGCGGCTTCTAATAGCAGTACTAGCACAATGTACAACTGCTCCGGCGAACCAAACTATATTCTGTGACTCTCTCTCTGAAACTGGAAGGATGAAGATGAACTCTTTGAAGAACAGTATACAAAAACTGTATTGGATGTGTGTATATCTTTGAAGGAGATTCATTCATGCATATAAGATAGAATGGAATAAATCTGTGGATTAATTCACAGCAGTTCAAGAACTTCAAAGGTTGTAACTACAACCTCTTGGAGTTCTGTAACTCTTAAACTTTTCATTTTCTGTCACATGTTAAGTATGACAGAAACTCCAAAGGTCTTTTGCAACTTTGAAAAGTTCTGGGGTCCAAAAAGAAATATTATGTGCGGGCCGCACCCGCACCCACGACCCGGCCCGGCCGGTCGGTCGGAAGGACGGCGGCGGCGGCGCGCGCGTGTGGAGTAAACCCAAAGGGCCTTAGGTCCTCCCCCTTCCACAAAACTGGGTACCCCTTGGGGCCCAAACCCAAAACATGAAGTAGCCTTATAAATACACTAGAGGCTACTTCTAGTTTTCCTATGTGGGACAAGGCAAGTTGTGAACCTCTTTCATTTCAACAACTCCTTGTATGGGGCAACCTTTAACCTTTAATTTCTCATTCACCCATTAATATTTTTGGACATGTGAATATCCAAACTTCATCTCCTCATGAAGGAGAACACAAATCCACAAGGACCCCACTTAAACTCTAAGTGGGTCCCACTTTTCTTAGCCCTTAAACATGGCCAAAACACATATTTATCCAACAAATTTCACGAAAAAAAAAAATCAAATACAGCAAACATTAGTAATTTTTACATTATAGAGCTTAAGAACAATGAACATACAATAGTGCGTCCTTCAATCCTCAAGTCCTTTTGCTCGAAAAGTCAAATCTGGATACGAGCTTTCTGTTTTCTTCACAATCACAACCAAAAAAAAAAAAAAAAAAAAAAAAAAAAAAAATAAATTCACAAAATAAGCAAAACTGTAGATACCCATTAAGAAAATATAACCACAAAGAAACCAAAAAAGAAAAAATAAAAATTAGAATTAAAAAAAAAAACAGCACTAACGCTTTGGAGGAATCTGAAGATGAGATTCTGATTACCACCATCCATCAATGAGATCAAAAGATTTATATTAGTAAAAATCAACATCAAATACAAAGCAGTTTTACAATCTTTAATGTAAAAGCACGTCGAATATCAAACAGTATTGACCCAAAACACACAAAAAAGTGTTTGTTTGATTACACACTTTACAGTCTTACAGCTCTTGGCATTTCGAGGAGAAGTCAAGGGTCCAATACCCAGGTTAGAAGGCACCACTCAAATAGCTGGAGGAATTTTATCTAGAGTTTGGCGTGAATTTATATCTTACAATCATTTGTCTATGTGACTACCTAGTGCATCCGTTGTGGAGTAGACGTCTCCCAAATACTTTAAAATAGTTATACGACACTGATTTGTGGTACCATATATCACCAAATAAAGTACAATTGTTAAAGCATTTGAGAATTAGACTAAATTATAGATTTCTAAGTATTAGGAAGCATAACATTACTCGCAGGAAGCATAACATTACTCGCGATGTAAGTAAACTGACCAAACTGACTGAACTTATCGGTTTCGTTGATTTTTAGAAAATATTTTCAATGAAAAAATTAAACCGAATTGTAAAATTTCACTAAATCGAATCAAACAGAATTAAACTAAATTCGATCAATTTGTCTAAAACTTGAACCGAACCGTTTACTCCCCCTAGTTACTATATACCACTCCACTGCATATAGTACCACACTACCACCCTCCCATCATTTAGGATATCTCAAATTTATTATTTTTTTTTAAAATTTTTTTATCATAAGATTCCATGCTTCTTATAAATCTCCTAAAACTGTTTCTTTTTCCAAATATAAACTTTAATTTCCAAAAAAAAAAAAAAAACATCTGACATAGCCGGGACTGGAATACACCACCACCACCACCACCACCACTATCAATGGCCACCAGCTCCCGCCCCTTCTCCGCCATCTACCGTAGTAGCTTCACATCCGTATCCTCATATGCCCCTGGACAACAATCGTCACCTCACTGATCATGACGTACTACATCCCGCCGCGCGCGCTCTCTCTCTCTGATAAGAAGTTGCAAACAATTTTGCCCCGATAGTAATAGTAAATTTGGTTTTGGGATTATGAATTGGTTTTCGATACGGAATCAAAATCTATGTTACACACAGAGATGGCAAAGAAGAATCTTTTTGTCAAAAGGGGTGAGTTTTCTCACTTACTTTTATCTTAATTCACTTCAAATTGTAGATAGAGTTGCATAAACTTTGATCTGACAGCTGAGATACTAAACAAATTTTTTTTTTCAATTGGTTGGTGCTTAATATGTTGGCCTGCTGGGTTTGATGCGTGGAAATAAAATCTCTGCCTCCATCGCTACACTATCAATTCCGTAGAACTGTGTATTTTGTGATATTGAAAACAGAAGGGGGGGGGGGGGGGGGGGTGTGTGTGTGTGTGTGTGTGTGTGTGTGTGTGTGGGAAATAGCGATGTAGGGTAGCATATATTGGTAGGATAGTAATGTTATAATTTTTTGGGATGCTGTGATACTATCTTGGATTTTGAAGTGCAATGATACTACCACACTTGGAGGTCAATATCGATCACAAAAGTGACAAAACATTGGTTTGAAGATGCACACTAAATGGTGTACACAGCTCCGGGGACTTGCCCTTCTTTCTAGGGGCGGATTTAGGATTTTTGGTCGGGGGCCTAGCCTATACGGGGGTTCGTGGGTAGCGCCCCTGAGGTGATTTTTTTTTAGTCTACCTATACAAATTATGTGTAAAATGGTAGAATCACATATAGAATTGATTTAACACCCATAATTTTGGATAAATCATGTAATTTTAGGGGGATCTATATCTAAAGGCCAAATTACACTTTAGTCCATTAAACTATACACCTATTTTCAATTGGGTCCATAAACTTTTTTTTTTTGCAATTGGGTCCTTGAACTTCAAAAATTCATTCAATCAGACCCAAATTGTGACACTGTTAGCTTAAATTATTAGAAATTGTCACGTGCGTTGCACGTAATGCTTACCTGTCACATGTTAGGTTAAGACAAACATGGGAGACTGTGAATGGCTAAAAAGTGATGTGATTTTGGGTATGATTGAATGCAATTTTGGTTCTAGTCAACGTATTGTCGAATTTGATTGAACGCGATTTCAGATCTGATTGAATGCGATTTTTTGCACTATTCACAATCTCCCGTGTTTGTCTATCCTAATATGTGACAGGTAAGCATTACGTGCAACGTACGTGACAATTTCTAATAGTTTAAGCTAGCAGTGCCAGAATTTGGATCTGATTGAATGAATTTTTGAACTTTAAGGACCAAATTGCAAAAAAAAAGAAGTTTATGGACCTAATTGAAAATAGGTTATAGTTTAATGGATTAAAGTGTAATTTGCCCATATCTAAAACATGTCAAATATTACATGTAAGTATAGAATTTTCAAAAGTACAAGGGGGCCTGTGTCTAAAACTTGTAAAATATTACATACAAGTCTAGAATTTTCAAAAGTTTAGAGGGGGCCTGTGTGAAATTTAAGAGGACCTATTTCTAAAATCTATAAACTATTACATATAATTTTGTAATTTTCAAAAATCCAGGGGGGGCCTGTGCCACCCCTGAGTTGCACTTGGGTCCGCCGATGCTTCTTCCAAATATTTTTTTGTTACTTCAACTTAGGTAGCTTACATAACAATGAGCGTTTGTTCTTTATATAGAGGCTCATAGAATATTCTAGCTACATAATTAACTTATCTAGGAAAGCTAGACAACCATAAATTAAACTACTAACCACCACTTACATAACTATTACTTCACCAATATTGTTCTAGAATATTTTAGAAATTTCAAATTATATTTCCAACAAGAACTGTTGTTTTGCTGCTTTTTTTTTTATTTCTGGTCCTTGAAAAAGGTAATTAGTTATAGTGGAATATATCGACATTGTTTGTTTAAGGTATCAGCTTCAAAATGGTAGGTTAATTTGTCTCTCCTTGAAGATAAACCTAGCAAGACAATGCAATTATTATCCCCCCAAAAAAAAAAAAAAATGGTAAGCAGACTGATGGCATTGATGCTCTATTGTGATCTAGTCGGTATGAGGGTACTGTTAGAAGAAGCATTAGAGGCGGTATGTGGATTGATAATTTTGGAGTGCAATTCCATGTGGCATATTTTGTGTTTCAAAAGTCATAAGAAAACTTCTGTTGAAGGGAGCTTCCCAGTGTTAGGCTTGATGATAGTTTTGTTTATTTTGGTTTCTTTAGCGAGGTTGTATCTCTAGTGGGTTTAGTGTTATCAGAAAACTATCAGACCCTGAAGATCTCCGTTTTGGTACGATCGTTCCGAAACGTGGTACACTAGCGAATTGAAACGCCAATTTGGGTATTCTTGCTTTAAATCACCTAATATTATAATAACACCACCAAAATTCTAGTGAACTTATAAGTTATAACACTACAAAATTCTTGTGAACTTATAACACTACAAAATTCACATCGATCATATTTTCTCATTTAGAACTTTACTTGATAATAAAATGATTAAAAAATTGTTTTACGTTTTAATCTATCGTACTACTTTTCCTCTTAAGATCGGAAGAAGTATACCTAATACCCCCACCATACCACATTTTATAGCATGTGGCGATCCACGTTCCCGAACCCGTTCCTCGTACCGAATCGATCCGCGATCCACGCCTTGAGTGGGTTTCGAGGAAATTGCAGTATGACACTATGAGATATATTTCTTCCGATTTGTGGAAAAGGCTGGAACTGTGTATTGACACTTCCTAGTAATCTTTTCGCTTAGAAGTTTGATTTAATATATTTATCATTTGCATATTGTCGGGCTAAATCCTCTCTACATTCGTTTTCCAAGTCATTTTTCAGTGGATTTTATAAATTTTTTTTGCAGTATGTGAATGGTGAATTATTGAAACATAACATTTCAAGGTCAAAACAAAAAGTCATGTTTTTTATGCGCGCCACCCACATACCACACGTGTGTGTAGTCACCGCCGCCGGATATGCTTTGTGAGCAGCACATAGGTACATTCCTCAAATGAGGAGTTATATTGCCGGTGAGCACCACCATAACAACAACTGCTTGGTTCTCTCCGAGACTCTTTTTGCTACTTATTACCTATATATTTGTGTGCTACTCTGTTTGGCTTGTGGTAATTGTTGTTGCTGATATGAAGGAATAGTAGCTGATAGGAATGCCTACGATCAGAGTAAACGCATGGGAACTGGTTGTGACTATACCCGCACTGGTTATTCAAGTCCATCCCCTTTTCACCCTCCCCAGGCACCTGGTTGGGGACCACATGGATAAGAGATCTTCTTATTTACTTCTGGGTTTTAGATTTAAGACTTATCTCAGTGTTACCAGAAATCGTTCGCTATGCTTCTCAAATTTTTATTCCAAAATGCTTTCCAAATGATGTGGCAGTGGACTAGGTAAACAATTTCCAATCAAAATTGAAATCATCGCACAATATTAGATTTGGCCACTGCCACATCAATTGAGGCACACTTTTGGGAAGCATAGCATTACTCATCGTTCAAGCCCTAGCGATCCACGTTTTGGATCGATTATGGTATGGTAGCCAACTGGATCACCTCTTCTGGCGTTTCATAAATCATGTGATATTGAAGTAACACCACCAAAATTTCATGATATTGCAAAGATACCACCTACTTATTTAAGCTTTGATTTTTAATTCGTGTATATATGTATGTCTATTTATGAACATTTATGAAATTGATCCAAAATCTCGTTTCACATTTCAATCTATGTACTCCGTTCCGTCTTAGCGACTCGGAGAAGTGTACCGGCCCCCACCGTACCACGTTCCATAGCTGGTGGCGATCCACGTTCCCGTTCCCGTTCCCGTTCCTCGTACCGAATCAATCCACGATCCTGGTAACCTTGACTTATCTTGCTGCATTTGCACTAGTTATGTGGCTTAGGTATATGGCTCTCATTCCTCCACCATATGATCCGTATGGAGGTTAGCCAGTTGCTCCAGTGCCAATGGCTGCTCCTGCTCCTGTACCAGCACCAAGCAGTTATGTACCTGTTCAGGTGATGTAGATATCCAATTTTTTTACTAGCTAGTTGGATTTCCTATCTTTTTAGCACATTACCTTTATATTTATTGGTTTCCTTATGATTGAGTATCCTTCTGTCCAATTCTTTTAGCTTTTTTTTTTCTCACAAGTAAAGTAACTCAGTTACTGTAATGATATTGTGTCTTCATAAAGTAGGGATGGACAAAATCTTGTTTATCAGTCCTTTTGGGACCATTATTATGTTGATAAATTTTTTGTTTCATCAAGTTTCCTTGGAGCCTTAGAATAGTTTCAGTTTGGGTTTTCATCTCGCTATAGTCATTCTCGATGTTTTAATGATAATTCATGACAAAGCAGTATCTCAAGGCTTTTAAACGATGTCTGTTGGTGTTGAATGACTTGGTAGAAAGCCTAAAAATATGTATTTCTTATTTCCCACAGAATATTAAAGACAATCCTCCTTGCAATACCCTCTTTATTGGCAATCTTGGAGAAAACATAAATGAGGAAGAACCTAGGAAGCATGGGCTCTTCGGAAAGGCACCCGCACACCCGCACTGGGTGTGTACTAATTTAAAGGCAGCCGCACCTGCACTGGGTGTCTGACTGCCTCACCCGTGCTTCCTAGGGAAGAACTGGGGGCATTTTCATCATGTACGAATTTTGCACTCTTTGCTCGTTCATTGAACTGTTTTAAATTCTATTGGTTACTTCAGTGACGCAAACTAGCAACTTCATTATTATGCTTTAATTCATGCTTTTGCTTCCGCAGGCAACCTAGCTTTAAGCAGATGAAGATTTTGAATCAGGAGAGGCATACTGTTTGCTTCATTGAGTTTGAAGCAAGTTTTTTTTTTCTTCTTTCCTTTTGCACCTGTCTTCTTTGATGCATCATTATGCTCATTACTTTAGATGGTGGTATACTTTTCCATTTCTCATCTACTTTAGATCCCTTCACTTGTGCAGGATGTGAACAGAGCCACCAGCGTGTACCATAGTTATGCAGGGTGCTGTTATTCCTAGTTCTGGTTCCATTGGCGTGCAGATTCAATATCCTGTCACTGTCAGTGTTTGTCATGTCATTTGATTCTCCTATCCAACCCGAAACTGATTGGAAATGGGTGGAGTAGCCCCTTGAACTTATATATTGAGTAGCTAAGTTATAAGTTCCCAATGTGGGACAATCTTAACACGCCCCCCGCACATGTGGCATGACTGAGAGCCAAACATGCGGATTACTGAGATAGGTTGACATGGAGCACACGTGGACAAATTGGGCCTAACAATAACCTGTTCTGATACCACGTTGAATTGGAGCATCCAACCCAAAACCAATTGGCAATGGGTGGAGTAGCCCCTTCAACTTATATATTGAGTAGCTAGGTTATAGGTCCCCGATGTGGGACAGACAATCTCAACATCTCCATTTGCCTTTTTTATTGGTTCTCTCAATAATTTTTTATTTATTTTTTCTTTTCAAAACAACAATCATACTGTCGTTTCACTGACTGAAAATGAGCGAAATTTTCTCAAGCATTCTTGTCAAATCCCAACTCGGGAATGAACCCTGTCTAGGGTTTGGTTCTATGGGTCATTGGTTCAATCACGGGATCATTCTGGCTAACCAGAATGTTATTGGTATATTACTTTTAAAATAAATGATTCTCTAAATATCAAATATGGAGAGTAGTTGGTGAAATGAAAATAACGCTTAAGCTAATACTCAGTATAAACCTTAGTAGTCATAAGTGAGTATTTAGTGAAGTGTTGGATGTGGAGGTTGAGTTAAATGTGTGGATGTTTAAATCAAAAGTTGCCTTAGCTGTATACTTCTGATTTTCTGTTGAATCAGATGTGCATATAGCCATATATTCAACGTGTTCATGTGCGTATGTGTGTGTTCTTGTGTCTCAATTCATGCAAGGAATCATAATATGTATCTTTCAATTTTTGTTCGGATTTCTGTTTTCTCCTAACCTCCAGAAACATATTCGAAGAAACCCATTTGGGAAAAGGAAAGGATTTCGGCTACCCGGTTGCTGGCCCATGTTCAAATGGAGCTCCACCACCTATGAACTACCACTAGCTTGAAGGGGATGTACTCTGTTCTCTAATGCTCTACATGATAGGATGCATCATGCAGCCGTAGCATGCATCCATTTCATCATCAAGTCATCATCATCATTAGCATCTCTTCATATGTTATACAGTTATAGAATGCAGAATGGTGTCATGAACATAGTATTTGGCCAAGTTATGCATTAAGACATGCATTTTCAGCAGCAGATTAGAATTCTGTTGGACGTACGCTGTTCATTAACATTAGTAATGCTTCTCAAATAGATGTCTTGCTAATTAGACATTACATAGCATTGCATAACATGTTAGTCGCTAATCACCCCGAGTTTCATTTCATATCACAAGTTTATCACAATACGGAAAAATTGTAGAAACTCATTGCATAGATATGGTTGTCGCCAAAACCATAAGGCCTATCCCTTTTCAAGTTTTTATGCTTATCATAAACTGGAGCCATCATCTTTCCATTAGGTGAGCTGTTGGAAGCGTAATAATGAAGCATTTAGAAACAAAAGCACTATATATGCAGGATTTGTGTACAAACAATATGGGTTTCTTTCGTTTGTTTGTTTGAGGAGGTCAAGGACCGGTGCTGCTGCTTTTTATGCAGGTAAATTACTACTTTAGATAGGCCAGAGTAAGTGTCACACATTATCCCGCCATATATATATATATATATATATTCTTAGTTGTGAGTTTATTGAGATTTAAACTTGTGTTAAATTTTAACTGGAGTTGAGTGATACTTTTTCATTGTTGTGTTAAGTTATAATTCTCCTTATCTCTTCACCTCCTTTGCTCTGTTTGCTAGATTTGTTTGTGGCCAACAAGTTTTTGCTCTCTCAAGATGTTGGAAATCTTGGGATTTTGGTACAGGTACACAGTTTGAAATACTGCGTAAAAGTAGAACTATAATACCAAGAAATAATTAAAAATGTTTAATTGTTGGTAGTTTGAAGTCTTTGAGCACTCAATTATGGTTTTGCTACATGTGCTTACAACATTTTCTCTTTGGTCTTTGTTTAGTTTTTTTTTGCTTTTCAATTACACACCGCCACTGGTATTTTGGGAGTATGTTTGTTAGTCAAATGGAATCTTTTGTGTCACAGTGCTTCTGGTTCTTATTTTACCGGCTTATGTTAATTTAAGGTGTTCTTATCATATGGGCCAAGATCGTTGTCTTGATCAATAAGAGGTTGTCATTTGGCCAAGTGGTCCACTATTGGGAGACAAAAATATATGCATTTTGTGACTCTCAAATAGTGAAGCCATACTATCTTCATTTTCCATCCCTTTCTAAAACTCGTTTTCAATCGAAATGCCCAATTTTTCTAAAAATCACTAAAACCGATAACCGTGTGTTTCATGGATGTTCGAGAGTGCCTAACACATTCTCTCGACCTTACCTAGTCCTTGAACCCATTTTTTAAAAAAAAAATCTCAGGTTTTTTGCATGACTTATTCCGAGTCACTATTTTCAAAGGGTTCCACTTTTCAAAATCAAAAGTAAAAGTAATAAAGTCGTTCGTAGGGATCTTAACACCCAAATATTAGGTGGCGACTCTGAGCATTTCAAATGAGCCCTACTATGCTCTTCTCACATTTCCCAACGAAATTCGTCGCATTTCACCCATTTTCGAATAGTCAAGCAAGCATGGCTGGCTTGTTCCTAGAACCCGGGCTTGACAGTACGCATTTAATTTTAGAAAATATTTTAGCTCATCCCAAAATTGCTCACCCTTTGCTCACTCTCTTCTCTTATTAGCTAATGCAGTGGGGTTCAGTATTAAATGAAAATTAATTAATGGTGTAAAGTATTAGGCCCTAATGCATTAGTTAATGGGAGAGGAGGGTGAATAATTTTGGGATGAGCAAAACTGTATTCTTAATTTCAATATTTGAGAGATCATGAGATGTATTAGATTTAAAATCCATATATTTTCCGCTATCGATTATAGACTTACAGGTTTTTTTTTTGTTCCGAGAGAAAGAGAGGTTTGACTTAAAGGATTTAGTTGCAAAATTTACCTAAAAAAAAAGTTGCAAATGTCTTACTTATTTATTTATTTATTTATTTTTTGAGAGAACAAATGTCTACTTATAGTTGAGAATGCACTTTGGATTCAAATTTTAGTCATTAGAAATAAGCGCACACCTTAGATGACCAGGTCCCTAAGCTACAAACGAGTCTGAACAATAGAATCAAGGCCCCCTCAATAGACTATGCTCTAACTACTACTTAATTACAAGAATATAGATATTATATAATTTGTACATACACACACAGCAGCTCATGAATCAACATCACAGTCTAAGCATAAAGTTTTATTTAGAAAAGTGACTGAAAAAGTTGGTGTTTCTTTTTCTTTAGTCCCAAGACTAATTCAGAAGAATCTGTGGTAGAAGCATGGAAAGGTTTGTTAATCATGTTAGTTTAGAATTTTTTTTTCTATATTGTATTCATCCTCAAATGGGTATAAATTAGAGATATAGGTACAAGGTCAAGGCAAGTCCATGTCTTAAGCCCAAGGTCAATACCTAACAGTCAATCACAGAATACATTGACTAAATCAAGGAGTCCATAAGAGACGAGATTGGATCGTAAGCGTTGAAAACGGAACTTGTGAAGGCCCTTTGTGAAGATATCGGCAACTTGATCTTGAGAAGGAACAAACTGGACACGGTGAAAGCTCGAAACAATTCGATCCCGAATAAAATGATAGTCCAACTTAATATATTTTGTGTGAGCATGAAACACAGGGTTAGACGCCATATGAGTAGTACTAAGATTATCACAAAGCAATTAATCGGAGCGGAGGAAGGAATTGTAGTTCCTAAAGCAGATGGGACAACTAGGTAGTTTCAGCACAAACATGGGCAAGGGATCGGTATTTAGCTTCAACGCTAGATCGAGAGACTGTTGGTTACTTTTTGCCAGTCTAAGAGATAAACATAGAATCTCGTAGTAGAGCGACGAGAGTCAGGGCAACCAGCTCAGTAAGCATCAGAATAAACCTTAATGGTAAGAGGGCTTGAATAGGGTGAAAGAGAAGTCCAAACTTTACGGAGCCCTTGAGATAGCAAAGAATCTGTTTGGCAGCGACAAAGTGAAGAGAGCGAGGTGCACTCATAAATTGAGCAACATGTTGAACAACGTAGGAAATATCTGGCCTAGTAAAGGTAAGATATTGAAGGGATCCTACTAGCTGATGATACTTAGTGACATCAGTTAAGGAGTCACCACTAAGAGAAGAGAGTTGTGTCTTGGCACAAACTGGGGTACTACACGATTTACAATGAGTCATAGAAAATCGACGAAGAAGAGCAATAGTGTACTTAGTTTGAGAGAGACACAAGCCATCTTGAGAGGATGTTGCCTCAAGCACCAAAAAGTAGGAGATGGAGCCACTGTCAGAGAGCTTAAACTCATCACCGAGGGTAGGCACGAATGATGAAAGCAGAGACGGAAGATTACTAGTTAGGATAATGTCATCAACGTAGAGTAAAAGTATCATGATAGTCGAAGAACACCGAAAGATGAATAGAGACTAATTAGCACAACTTTGAAAAAGCCCATAATGAGCCAAAAAGATACTCAAACGATGAAACCATGCCCGAGGAGCCTGCTTAAGTCCATAGATCACCTTTTGAAGATGACAAACATGATCAGGATGAGTGGGGTCTATAAAGTCAGAAGGCTGACTCATGAACACAGTCTCATTTAGAAAGCCGTGAAGAAAGGCATTATTTACATCCAATTGCTAATAGACCAACCGTATGAAACTGCAAGACTTAGAACTATACGAACAGTGACAGGCATAATCATATGGCTAAATGTCTTATCAAAGTCAATGCCCGGCTGTTGATGAAAGCTTTAGCAATAAGGCAATCCTTGTATCGTTCAATAGTGCCATCAGACATGCGTTTGAGTTTAAAAACCCATTTGCAACCAACGACATGTTGTTGAGGATTAGGTGTTACTGATGTCCAAGTGTTATTTTTGAGTAATGCGTTGAACTCAATATCCATGGCCTAGTGCCATTCAGGGACCCGGATAGCTTGAGTGTAACAAGTCGGTTCTTTAGGAGAACAAGATATCTGAGCAATTAGAGCACGAGGAAGTGGATACCGCACAGTACCATCAGTCCAGACTAAAGGGTGACGAGTTCGGTCTTGATGATGAGTAACCATTTATGAGTGAGATGTGGAGGCGAGGCTAGGGATGTAGATGAACTAACTGGATTGACACCCACTGTAGGAGGTGTAGATGCAGTGCTAGGAATGACAATGGGGTGGGTATGGATCCCCCTATTCCAACTCCGACTCCACTTAGCATACACCTACTCCGACTCTACCCTGCCCCGTCTAAAGTGAAAACCAACTCTTACTCCGCTTATTAACGGGAAGTCCTAACCCACCCCGCCAAAGTGACAAAAAAAAGCTTTGCAATCTGCAATAATAAGAACTCGAAAGATAATACATTACACATGATGATACCAAAATTTGGTTAATGGTGAGAGGAGTAATTTCAGGAGAGGCAAGAAGTTTGTATGTGGTTTGGCCCCGTTAACGAGGTGACCTACGTCCACGGGTGCGTTGGAGCGCTTTCACTAACAGATCACCGGCGGCGTTTGGTGAGCCAACAAAGAGGACGACACTACCAAAAAATTGGCCGGGTATATGTATGTATGATGTATTACTGCTATTCTTTTAGATAAGCGTGGGGTCCCCTTCAATGAGGGCGAGGGGCCTCTTTTATAGATATAAGAGGCTACTCGTACAAGGCAACTAGCTAGACTGGGAAACCTAGCTTAATTATAGCTGATTTACAAGAATTATGGGAGTTTCCTAAATGGTTTAGGAAACATCTTCCTCCTTCCTTTAGTTTCTTATCTGAGATAGAAAACTGGTCGGCGTAGCCCTATAATAGCAAGCAACCGCCTCTGACTAGAATGCCTCTGGTGTGGGGCCAATTCGGAACGAATGCCCGAGCTATGGCTGGACCGGGCGATCTCAACAGACAGCCCGGGTAGGCCGAGTAGTAAGCATCCCTTTCAGATGTTGTGGCAATTTGACTTTGACCTGATATTTTTGTACCTATCAGCTGCCCCCTATTTTCAAAGCTGAGGTGATGCTATATCATTTGTGGTTTGAAAATCCGTGCTATCCAATTTACCGGCTGGGAAATTGCCCGGCTACTGCTCGGGAATGGGCCCACCCTTGGCCACCCGAGGTCTAACCGACCGGTATCGTTGGGAACCCGGGGACGGTGGCCGCCAAGTGTCAGGGTGTGTAGACACCCCAATTTTGACTAAACGTCGAATTAAGGGGAGTACTACCTCCAGATCCGATGATGACAACGTCCGAACTAATCTGGGGTTTCTAGAAATAATTCAAGCTCTTCAAAAGGCTCTGCGATTTAAACAAAAAAAGGGAAGGAAGAGAAAGAGAAAAGAGGGGATAAGAGAAAATGGCACAGGACAGGACCTGCGGCAGTTATGGGTTGCCGGTGCGGTAGTCACAGATTGCCGGACCGACAGTCAGTGAATACCGTAACGGCAATCATTGAATGCCGTTAAAATGCACCAAATGCCGCGAAAATGGGAAATCCTGAAAAAATGACAGTTCGTGGAGTTGTCCGTGGCATTCATTGAATGCTGGTGCGACAATTAGTGAATGCCGCTGCGACATTCATTGAGTGCCGCTGCGGCATTCATTGAGTGCCGCAGCGGCTGTCACTGACTGCCCCTTCCATCTCCAGTAAGTGCCGCATTTTCTGGCAGATAACTGTAATACAACACGTTTTTGTACCATCAAAAGGACATACGAGATCAGTGTTTTTGCCCCTGAAATGACTGAAATAACCTTTTAAATTTGCCTATATAAAGAGGGTGAATATCCCATTGCAAGGGAGATGAATTCTTGAATCTTCCAACCTTATCATGAATCTTTTCATCTTCAACCTCTCAAAGTTTCCAAACATACCTAAGAACCACGTTCATAAGAGTAAGAGAGGAAGTTGTGTGTGTGAATTAAGAGTTGAAGAGCTTGTTTTACTTATGAAAACCCCTCAAAATCACCAAGTTGAGGATATTTGGAGGTAGAATTTAAACTAATTAGCTTTTAAATATGTATTAACTTGGATAATACTTGAGTTTTAAGTCATTTCTTTTAATTTTATTCACCTCCTGAGATTCATGAGACCTCTCCAATGTCTCATTTGAATCTCTTGATATGAAGTCCTTTGGTTCTCTTGTAAGTTCATGGTTTACAAGGGGATTAAAGTTGATGTTTAACATGTTTAGTTAATAAGTCTAAGTCTATCATCATGATTTGGGTTTATTGCCTTTAGATTTCATGAAGTTTCTCCATACTTCATTGAAATCTACAAGCATAAGAGTCATTAGCCTCCCATGACCATCAAATGGTAAGAGAATTAGTTTAACTAAATCCAAGTTTAATGGCTTAGTAGTTAAGATTAGTAAGTGAAAGATGAACTAGACAAAGGTGCAGTGAGTTCATCAACCACTTTTCATCAAAGATTTTTAGTTAAACATCGAACTGCTGGAATTGAATGAAACCAATGGGAAAGTGTCCATAACTCAAAGTTCTACCGCTGTAATTTTTGTTTTAATAAGATTCCATGGTTAGGGTGGCTTGGTCATGAGTTTTGTGAAACTACAACAATCTGTCCAGAGTTTCAGAATAGCAATACTTTTTTTAAAATGAGTAAATCAGAGTCCTAATCAAGTATTGATGACCCCAAATAATTTTTTTGTGAAGTTTGATGTATTAACAAGAAAATTATTTAGTGATGTATTAACAAGGTTGGAACAATAGACATCACTCAGAGATCATATTGTACTATTAAAAGACTCTGTTTATTCATCACTCTAATCTTGATTAATACATCACTCAATTATTGAGTGATGTATTAACAAGGTTGGAATAAAGGTTGGAAATTTTTGAGTGATGTCTATTGTACAATTTTCTGAAAATTGCTGAGAGCATTTATCATATTTGATAGAATTAAGCTAGACATTTAGAGATGGTCATTTGATATTATATATCCTTTCTAAAGCATGTGGACTAACCCTTGTTTTGTAGCGCCGATGAGGTATGATCTCTTGACTCTCCTCTAGCTTAATTATTTCTTAATTTTATTCATTTTTTTGACCTCATGTGCGACACCTTAGAATTAAGATTTGCCTTATGTGTATATATATGTGATTAGAGACCTTTATTAGGGTTTCTACTTTTTGTATGCATTACACGTTTCAAAATCGCAGCTGGATCCCGGGTAAGTTTTCTAGTTCTCTATTTGCACATCATATTGCTTGCTACTTGAAATTACATGGTCTTTGAATGATATTTTGACATTTGCAATCTTACACCCTTTAGACATGCTTTTGTAATGTATACTTATATATATATGTATTAGTTGAGGGTATGCTTAGATTAGTAATTCGATTAAAAGAATGTTGAGTAGAGGCCTATCGCGAGATAGGATGAGAGAGGGTGTTTTAGTCTGTTGGGCTCCTTCCTCTCTCACTCCATAATCCCCGGACCTAGTTAATCTCTGGTTTCCAAAAAGATCAGTTTGCTTTAAAATGGTTTCTTAATTTTCCTTTTAAAAATTAAGTGGCAACTCGCTTTTGAATTTGAATTTGAATTTGGAAAATATTTTAAATAAAAAAAGCTATGAGTAGGATAAAATGCGATATCCACAATCTAGCGACTCTGCTGGGGATCGAACCTAGAATCTTTGGTTTCGCAGACTAGAATTTTTAATTTTGGGTTCACTCGAGGATTAGACTTGAAAGCATCTTTTTAATCAAATTAATTAATTTTTGTATGCTTGTTGCATTACACTTGCATGTCCCGCCAGTCGATTGTACAGAACTATGACCTTGGAGGCTCGGGGCAACCCAGTCGGTCAGGCCATCATGGGATTGTGTGATCACCCTTGATCTCGTACCATGTTTTGGTATATGAAGCATCCTATCGGGTGTGTGTCAAAGACCCCTTATTTTGACCAAAACCCGGCCTTTTCATCATAGCTTCTATTGAACCCTTCAATCTAGGAAAATCAATTCTTGATTAAGATTATATGCTAGGGAGTTTTGTATGATTACTTGAGATGATGACGATGCTTGTTTGATGTAGGATGTGTAATCTTCTAATTATCTTTTAGCAATTCCTTTTTATTTCCCACAACATTTGGGAACATGCTAAATCTTGATTGTAAGATTACATCTCTTATCTTATTAGCTAAGCATCACTGACCTTGTATGCATCCGAATTCATGAAAAATACGGTGATAATCCGATCATGTGACCCTTCTATCCAGAGAATTTTAAATCCATCTTCGTAAGCGAACAAGATTTTTTGACATCTTTATCCTAAGGTGTTTTTTTTTTCTTTCGAAAAATCACACTTTCAATATCTTTGGAGCTCACCTTTTTATTAAAGCCCCAAGCTAATCTTTGTTAAAGTATATTTTCACATGATCATCTTCTAAGGAAAACTCCAAAAAATTTAGGAATTGTTTTAGGAAGAAATGCTCTTCAAATAAATTTCAAAGCAAAATTTCAATCCAATCATCTTTATTGAGAAATATTTTCACATCCTCATTTTTAAATAAAAGATTCAAAATCCTTGAGAATTGTTTTTGAAAGATCTCATCATTTAAAGAAATGCTTTTCAAATGAATTTCGAAAATTTTTGAATACTTGACCTTTGAAAGGGTAGTGAGGACCACAAAGAGAGGTAAAATTAGCGCATTTGACATGAATGAGGATTTTATATGCTTATATGTCTATTTGCTAGGATTAGAATTTTTCCTTTCTTTTGCATGTATAGTAGGCACACATGCACACATGCATATGCATCCGTGTGACATATGAACCATTCGTGAAACTTTTTACCAAGATGAAAATAAAAAGGAGGGAAAAAGTTTGAAAATTATTAAAATTTGTTGTAGGGAAAAAATAGCATCAAGTTCGGGCACGGTCTGGTTTAGAGGTCCCACATCAAGGCTAGTAAGAAGGGAAGGTGATGAAGAAATGGCATACGAAAGAAATAATAGGGAAATAGCAGAGTTAAGGACACTGGTAGAACAACAAGCGGAACAGATAAGACGACAAGTTGAGAATTTGAACCGAATGATGGTCATGATAGAAGCGATAGCACGCCCGCCACCAGTTGTGAATCCATCAATCAACGACCCGCCCGTCAGGGAACAAGGCTGGTACGATGACCCAGAGATGCCAAGGGTCGAGGTTCATAGAGCAGAGAGAGAAAGGGTGGAGAGAGAAAAGACTGACAAAGAGAGGATAATGACCGAGAAGATCGAGAAGCTAGAAAGGGTGATGCGTAAGGCTAAGAGAGTCGATACTTACCTGATGGAGTTAGAAGGGCTGTACGATGGGGTCCGCAAAACATTGTCTGTTTTAAAATGCCGGTCTTTGACAAATTCGATGGGACAGGGAAACCTTACAGTCATGTGAGAATGTGTATCGGGGCTTTCCAACCGAGTGGGCTGAGCACTACCATGATGGCTGTCTTATTTCAGCAGACTTTAACCGGGGCTAATTTGTCTTGGTATCTCATACTTGAACCAAGCAAAACCCGAGTCTGGGAAAAAAGTGATCAAAGCATTCGTGGCACAGTATGATTATAATCAGAACTTGAATGTCACAGTCCGAGATCTGGAGACCACTAGGCAAGGGAACAAGGAGTCATTCGCTGAGTATTTGAGCAGATGGAGGGAAAAACGGCTAAGATGGTACAGAGGCCGTCCGAGAGAGATCAGATCCGAATGTTGATGAAGAACCTTTAGCCCGTCTATCAAGAGAAGATGAGATTCCAATCGATCAACACCTTCGCTGAGGTTTTTGACGTGGGAACAAGGATAGAGGATGCGATCCAAGAAGGGGTAAACAAGAAAGAAGAACAGCCAAATCGATATAGAAGGCCGAACTATGGATCAAATGGAGGGCATTCGGTGGGTCACTCTGGCCCCACCGATGTCAACGCGCTAAGTGGGCCGGAGAGAAAGTTCGACATAACACCAAGAAGAAGAGGGGACAAACAACTAATGAAGTTTTCAGATTTGGGGGTTTCACTGTCAATCGCCCTCGATAAGCTAACAGCAAAGGGCCATCTTCGCCTGTTGGAGCCTCGACCTCTCCCAAGTCCACTTCCGCGAATGTTCCGGGAGGATCCTTATTGCAAATTTCATCAGCAAAAGGGTCATTCTATGAATTGATGCACGAGGTTAAGACATGAAATTCAGGACCTCATTGATAACAAGGTGATATCTGAGCCGCCTATCAAAACTTCCAATGTTACTAGGAATTCGCTACCGAATCATCATGCTGTGCCACCGCCGCAAGGCCTTTACTTCTTGGGGATAGGAGAGACGACCTTCGATCCGTCTAGGCTAATCACTAAAGCTGGGACACCAAGAAAGCCTTATCAGATGCCTGGGGATGCGATAATCTGTACTTTGGGGAATCAACTGGACTGGTGGCTTCAAGAGACTAGCAACACTGATGTAGATCAGGTAGGAGAGGACCTGTGGTATGAGAGCGTGTAGACACCCCAATTTTGACCAAACGTCAAATCCAGGGATTGGTTACCTCTCAAAGACCGATGATGATGATATCCGTGACATTCGAGGATTTTCCCAAGAAATTCAAAATCTTCAAGAAAATTTTTTTTTTTAATAAAAATGATAAAGGGAGAGGATTTAGGCATTCGGGAAGGAAACCCGAACGATGAAGAACGTGTGAGAAACCCAGTCTGGAAATCCATTTTATTTTAAAAGAAAAAAAAGAGAATTTATAAACAAAAACAAAAAAAAGAAAGAGAGAAAGAGGGAGTTTTTCTTGAAAAAAGAAGAACAAAATAAATGAAAAGATTTTTGAAAAAGAGAAAATACAAAAAAAAAGAAATAGTATATTCAAAAAATATACCATGTGCATGGTTGATACCATGCACATGGGGGATCTTAATGCAAATATATACATACATAAAATAAAAATTGTGTTTACACCAACATACTTTTGGAAAATCAAAAAAGAGGGACAAAATTCAGTTAGCCCCGGCACGCGGAAAACGCGGCGGCACTCACTGAGTGCCGCGCCGGCACTCAGTGTTTGCCGCTCGGCACTTAGCGAGTGCCGCCCGGCATTCAGTGAGTGCCGCCGGCACCCAGCGAGTGCCGCTGGCTGTAACAGACTGCATCTTCTCACATGTTCTAGAAGGAAACCTTGCACATGGGTTTCCACCCGAATTTACCCATCTATCCCTGGAATAAAGGCCTATATAAACAAAACCTCCTCTTCCATTTTGAGGACTTGAACTTGAAAATCAAGAGATAGATATATACAAGAATCATATAGATTTTGAGAGAGAGAGAAGAAGAATTTCTTGAAGAACTTGAAGGATTTGAAGAATTTTGAAGAGAATTTGGGAAATCTTGGAAGGTCTTCACAAGAAGTTGAAGAAATACTTGAGGTCCTAGAGGTAACCTCTTAATCCTTGATAGAATTAGGATCATTCAATCACAAGTTCATAGTTCTAGGAACTTTTTCACATTTTCAAAACCTCTCTTCTTATCCCATTTCATCACACACCACCAAGAACTTGTGATTGAATCTCATGATATTTCATCAATTTGGATGTAATTAGCTTTGGGTTTAAGACAAATTTGACTTTAAAGAGTTTGTATCCTTAGTCTTCTAAGTAATCCTTGATTTTCCTTATTTCTATTTCATTAAAAAGGTGCATGAGATCTTCCATATCCCATTGAACCTCTTTGAGTTTGATTATTTAATTTCCTATGATCTTATGATCTACATGGAGATTAGAATGAATCATAGTCTTAATCTACATATAATTGGTGAGATTCAAGTCTTAATCCATGACTTGAACCTCTCCATTAAGAAATCTTGTGGAATACTTACTATATTCCAATGAGGTTTGAGTAGATTTTAACTTCATTTAGACTCCAATGACCATCAAATGGTAGGAGTGATAAGTTGAATTCAAACTTGGGTCCATAGGTTTGAGTTCTTTATTTGAGGATTTTGTGAAGTTCATTTCAATACTTCATCAAGATCCATAAGTGTAGTATGTCTCATAGTCTCCAATGACCATCAAATGGTAGGAGAAAATGTGTTAGTTCAAGTCTATTCCCATGGCTTGGACTAATCTTTCTCTTAGGTTTTAAGAAGTTTTTCATACTTCATCTAGAACCTATGAGCATGTATGTCTCTAACTCCAATGACCATCAAATGGTAGGAGTGATAAGTTGAATTCAAACTTGGGTCCATAGGTTTGAGTTCTTTATTTGAGGATTTTGTGAAGTTCATTTCAATACTTCATCAAGATCCATAAGTGTAGTATGTCTCATAGTCTCCAATGACCATCAAATGGTAGGAGAAAATGTGTTAGTTCAAGTCTATTCCCATGGCTTGGACTAATCTTTCTCTTAGGTTTTAAGAAGTCTTTCATACTTCATCTAGAACCTATGAGCATGTATGTCTCTAACTCCAATGACCATCAAATGGTAGGAGTGATAAGTTGAATTCAAACTTGGGTCCATAGGTTTGAGTTCTTTATTTGAGGATTTTGTGAAGTTCATTTCAATACTTCATCAAGATCCATAAGTGTAGTATGCCTCATAGTCTTCAATGACCATCAAATGGTAGAAGAAGTAGTTTGGTTTGAGCCCCAACTTCATGTTTTAATAGTTGAGGCCAATCAACAAACTTGAACTAGCAAGACAAAAACAGTGGGTTCATAAACTGTTTTTGATCAAAGATTTTTAGTTCAAGATCTAACCGTTGAAATCAAGTGAAACCAACGGGAAAATATCAATAACACATTGTTTTACCACTGTGATTTTTGTTTTAGTAAGATTTTGTGATTAGAGAGGTTTGATCATGATTTTTGTGAGCTAATCATAATCTGTCCAGAGTTCTAGAATGCTTTCAGAATAATAAATCTGTTTTGAAATTAATAAATCAGAACCCTAATAAAGTTTTCGGGGTCTCAAATAATTTTTTATAAATACCTTAATGTGTTAGGAAGGGACCCTAAAAAGATCTAAGTGTTTCTCATTTTTTTACTATTTGTAGAAAATCATACAAGATCTTTGGACAGAGAGTTACAGAGTCCTGAGTGAGGTCTAGTATAATTCATATTCCCGGAGATCTAACCGTTGAAACCTTGATTTTATTTTTGGGTTAGAAACTAGACTCATAGAGGCATAACATATCCAACAATCAGTAAGATCCAACCATTGAAAGTATTTTATTTCCATTTTTGAACGTCGGGTCTGCTCTCTGTAAATCACAAAAAACTGCTACTGTTTTTGTCTAATCTTATTAATTTCGACTCAAATAGACTCCTAATGGCTTTAGGACTCAAACCATGTTTTGAATAAGGATAATTTAGATTAAATCCAGAGGCT
This sequence comes from Hydrangea macrophylla, assembly GCA_033977485.1. Lineage (NCBI taxonomy): Eukaryota > Viridiplantae > Streptophyta > Magnoliopsida > Cornales > Hydrangeaceae > Hydrangea > Hydrangea macrophylla. The sequence goes on from CM066987.1 coordinate 32,426,038, forward strand.
AAGTCATCCAAATTAGTGAATATATCCATATCTTATTGTTGTTCATAATCATTCATTCATTCATATGCATTGATGCTTATAGTTAGAACTAGTTATCGGACGAAGAAGAATTCCATGCTTGATAGATCTAAGCTAGAGGATTATGATTGATTGTTTTGATATCATATTATCATGTGAAGCATGTGGACTAACCTTTGTTTTGTAGCGCTTTGAGGTACAATTTCTCAACCCTTCTCTAGTTTAATCTATTTCATCGATTTTAATTGATTTTTCGACTCCATGTGCGACACCTTAGCTTAGGTTTTGCCTTATGTGTATATATGTGTTAGAGACCTTTCTTAGGTTTATTTTTGCATGCATGGCACGTTTGATATTCGCGGCCGGATCCCGGGTATGTTTTCTAGTTCTCTATTGCATATCATGATGTTTGCTAGTTGAATTATGTGACTTATGAATGATATTTTACCGTTAGCAATTTTGCACCCTTTCAACATGCTTGTGTTATGTATACCTATATATGTATTAATTGAGGGCATGCTTAGATTAATAACTTGATTAAAAGGGATGTTGAGTAGAGGCCTATCGTGAGATAGGATGAAAGGGGGTGTTTTAGTCCGCCAGGGCTCCTTCCCCTTTCATTCCATAATCCTCGGACCCAGTTTATCTTTGGTTTCGCAAAAGATCAGTTTCCTTTTAAATGGTTTCTTAATTTTCCTTTTAAAAAAATTAAGTGGCGACTCTTGGTATTTGAATTTGAAAAATGTTTTAAAAGTGGGTAAAATTTGAAAACCTGCGATATCCACAATCTGGCGACTCTGCTGGGGATCGAACCCAGAATCTCTGGTTTCGCAGACCAGAATTTCTGATTTTGGGTTCACTCGAGGATTAGACTTGAAAGCATCCTTTTAATCAAATTAATTAATTTTTGTGTGCCCGTTGCATTGCACTTGCATGTTTCGCCAGTCGATTGCACGGAACTATGACCTTGGAGGCTCGGGGCAACCCGGTCGGTCAAGTCATCATGGGACCGTGTGATCACCCTTGATCTCGTACCATATTTTGGTATATGAAGGATCCTATCGGGTGTGTGTCAAGGGTCCCTTATTTGACCAAAACCCGGCCTTTGCATGGTAGCTTCCATAGAACTTTTCGATCTTAGAAAATTAATTCTTGATTAGGATTATGTGCTAGGGAGTTTTGTACGCCCGAAAGGGATTATTTGAGATGATGACGATGCTTGCTTGATAAAAGATGTGTAACCCTTTAATCACCTTTTAGCAATTCCTTCTCATGTCCCACGACATTTGGGAACATGCTGGATCTTGATTATGTGATTACATCTCTTACATCTTGCTAAGCTAAGCATCATTGACCTTGTATGCATCCGAATTCATGAAGAGTATGACAATAATCCGATCATGTGATCCTCCTACCCAAAGAATTTTAAATACGTTTTTGGAAGCAAATAGATTTTTGGTATCTTTATTCCAAGGCATTCAATCGCTCTTTCAAAAATTTTTGGAGTTCACTTTTGGATTAAAATTTCAAATCAACCATATTTGAAGGAAGAACCTAAAATTCTTGGAACCCAAAATTCTTGAAAGAATTTGAAAAGTTTTACCAACTAAATGCTTTTTTTCAAAGCAAAATTTGGACCTAATCACCTTTTTGTTAAGGAATATAATCCAAGAAATCTCTGCAATTAAAGAAATCATTTTCAAAAAAATTTCAAAAGCAAAGTTTCAACCCAACCATCTTTTGTTTAAGAAATGTTGTTGTTTTCAAAGGAAAGCTTCTTAAGGAATTTTGAAAAGATCCCATCATCTAGGGGAAATACTTGTTAAATGGATTTCAAATTTGAAAACCTTGAAAGGGTAAAAAGGATCACAATGAAAGGAGAAATTAGCGCACTCAACATGGAGGAGGATTTTATGTGCTTATGTGTTTATGTGTTAGGATTAGAATTTTCTTTTATTTAGCATATAGAATAGGCACACACACACACATGCATTTGCATCCGTATGGCATATGAATCATTCATGAAAGCATATGAATCAATAATAAAAGTGAAAGGTAAACAAATAATAATGGAAAGGGAGGAAAAGTTGTTAAAATGACTAAAATAAATATGATTGTAGGTAAAACATAGAATCAACTACGAGCATAGCCTGGTACAGAGATTCTACTGCAAGACTAGTGAGAAAAGAGATGGCACAAGAGGCTAATGCAAGGGAGATGGCAGAGTTAAGGACAATGGTGGAACAGCAAGCGGGACAAATGACTAGAATGATGACCATGATAGAAGCATTAGAGCGACAACAGCCAGGCAATGATCCTCCTCACAGGGATGAAGATTGGTTTGATGAAACAGAAGGGATTGAAGCAAGGGAAAAACTAGAGAAAGAAAGGGCTGAGAAAGACAAGTTGATGACTGAGAAAATGGAGAAGTTGGAAAGGGTGGTCCGAAAGGCTCATGGAGTTGACACCTATTTGTTGGAGTTGGAAGGATTGTATGAGGGGGTTTGTGAGGTGTTGCCCGCAGGATTTAAAATGCCTGTATTCGACAAGTTTGATGGAACAGGGAACCCTCGTAGCCACATTAGAATGTGTATAGGGGCATTTCAGCCTAGCGGTCTAAGCACGATCATGATGGCAGTATTGTTTCAACAGACGCTGACTGGGGCTGCTTTGTCATGGTATCTCACTCTGGAACCAGGGAAGACTAGAAATTGGGAAGAAGTGGTAAAAGCATTTGTGGCCCAATATGAATACAATCAAGATCTGGATGTTACTATCAGGGATTTGGAGACTACCCGACAGGGGAACAAAGAATCTTTTGCTGAATTTCTACGCCGATGGAGAGGAAAGGCTGCCAAGATGATACAAAGGCCGACTGAAAAAGAGCAAATCCGAATGCTGATGAAGAACCTCCAACCCGTCTATCAGGAGAAGATGAGATTCCAATCCCTCAATACCTTCACCGAGGTGTTCGATGTAGGAACCAGAATCGAAGATGCGATACAGGAAGGGGTCATTAAAAAGGAGGAGCCAGTGAACAGGTACAGACGACCGAACTATGGAACAGGAGGAGGACATTCGGGAGGTCATTCAGGGTCTACAGATGTGAACGCGTTGAGCGAACCTGAGAAAAAGTTTGATGAAACCAGAAATTACCCAAAGAGGAGAGAGGATAAGCCTTTAAGGAGGTTTTCAGAGTTAGGATTATCTTTGTCCACGGCTCTCGATAGGCTGGTAGCAAAAGGACATCTTTGCCTACTGGAGCCACGACCCAGACCAAATCCACCACCTCCAAATTTCAAGTCTGATTTATATTGCAAGTTCCATCAGGAGCAGGGGCACTCAACTGACCGGTGTTTAAGACTAAGGCATGAGATTCAAGATTTGATTGACAAGAAAATAATATCTGAACCACCCACCAACCCGCCAAATGTTACCAGAAATCCGCTACCAGAACATCATGCCGTGCCACCACCCAGAATTTACTACTTGGGAAATGAGGAGAGCTCTTTTGATCCATCAACATTGATCACTAAGATGGGAAGTCCGAGAAAAGCTTATCAGATGTTGGAGGGTTCGCAAATCTGCACTCTAAAAGGGTTGGTAGATGAAGGCAAAGGGAAAGAAATAGAAGGAACTGTTGACGCAGATTGGTGGGCACCAGAAGCTGACAATTCACTTTGGTATAAAGGGGATGGTATTCAGGATCCTAATAAAGTTAAGGAGGACCTTTGGTATGAAAGTGAAGAGGAAGGTTTGAAAATTGTTGAAGCACAAGATAGACTTTGGGTTAAAGAAGGTATTAGTCACCTCACACGATCCGGGAGGCATTTTAAACCACATGAACTTGATGAGGATCACCCGGAACAAGAAATGAATAAAGGAAAAGGGAAACTGAATGAGGAAGAAGAGGAAGACAGAGTCTTAAGACAGATGAAGAAGACACAGGCAAATATCACCATTTGGGGGTTGCTAATCGCTTCCAAGCGTCATAGGCAAGCAGTCCTCGACGCTCTCAATCAGTCGGATGTTTCCATCGATGTTACTCCGGAAGACCTCATCGGCATGATCGGCAGAAACCCAACCCTGGCTATATCATTCTCTGAAGCTGACTTACCCCCTGGGGGACCTGTGTTTAATAAGCCGTTGCACATCACCGTTGAGTGCTTAGGAAATTCTCTACCTGCTTGCCTCGTCGACAACGGGTCTGCATTAAATGTATGCCCTTTTCGAACAGCTAAAAGGATGGGGCTCGATGAATCTACATTTATACCATCGGAACAAAAGGTGAGGGCTTATGATAACACTCTGCGGGCAGTAATGGGGATCATCTTTCTGAATCTCTCTATCGGGACTGGTGAAAGGGAAACAGAATTCCAAATCATTGACATTCCTGCATCATTTAACCTGCTCTTGGGAAGGCCGTGGCTTGATAGTTTGGGTGCCATTCCATCAACCATCCATCAGAAAGTTAAGTACATTTGGAAAAACAAGGTATGTGATCTTCTGGGGGATAGATGGATAAATGTGTCTGGGGCCTCATCAAGTGCTCCGATTTTAGAAGTACAGATACAAGAAGGTGAAGCAAGTTTGGGTGGGTTTGAGTTCATTAACGTCATAGAAGAGGGGAAGCCAAAGGAATTTTTACCACTATATTTTGATCAATACGCCAGTCCATTGGTGGCCGGGATCATGAGAAAAACGGGGTTCTTCCCAGGGATGGGTTTAGGTAAGAAACACTAAGGACTGTCAGAATTCCCAAGTATCATCACACAAACCCACACCCATGGGCTAGGATACTCGCCAACCAAGGAAGAGTTGAAGAAGAAGAAGAAAGCAACGGATGCACCGATGGAACCATACATGAAAACTCTTAATGGGTACTTCATCAAGCAGGGAGAAGATTTTCCGTTTTGTGGTTTTCCAGAGCCGTGGATGGATGAAGCAGAGAAGCGTATGAAGCCAAGATTCGAGATTTTCTTTGCGCATGACTTTTCTGAGTATGAGGACCCTTATCTTCAGCAGCCTGAAAAATCTGCCGTTACTCAGGACTGGGTCTGTACTATGGATGGCTCGGCAATGAAGAACCTGCTAGAAGGAGGATACAAGAAGATCAAAAAAGGGAGCTCTGCAGAGATCAAAGATGAGGGTGAGAAGGGTCGAGATAAAGAAGACAGTAATGAAAATAAAGAAAGGGAGAAACCAGAGTACAAAGGGAAGCCGGAAGAAGTGGAAATAGAAGAGATTACTCAGGAAGAAGAAAGGGAAGATCATTTCATAGCTGATATGGGAGGGGAAAGCAAGAAAGAGTGGGTCTTTGAGTCTAGTGATAGATACCCCCCTCACCCAGAGTCTGTATTGGCCCAAATGAGGCGTCTTTCCATTTCTATGTCTGTTGTAATTGCTCCCAAGAAAGTTAATGAGAATGTGACTAATTCTGCTTACTTGACTGCGCATAATAATAACTGTGATGCATGTAATGAAAATAATGAAATACCTCATGAATTGCAAAAACTAATTGAAAAGGAAAATGAACCTGCATGCAAAATCATGGAAAGCACTTTAACCATTAATTTGGGGAATGAAGATAATCCACAAAATGTTTCTATTGGCTCCACACTTAATAATGAGGAAAGCGAAGAATTAATCAATCTATTAAAAGAATTCAAGGATGTCTTTGCATGGTCCTATGATGATATGCCAGGAATTGATCCAGAAATTGTCCAACACCATATTCCCCTTTTTCCAAATTCGAAACCCGTGAAACAAAAATTGAGGCGAATGAGGCCTGAATGGGCGCTTAAAGTGAAAGAGGAGGTTGAAAAGCAACTGAAGGCTGGATTCTTGATTGTAACCGAGTATCCTGATTGGGTTGCCAATATTGTACCGGTTCCTAAAAAGGATGGTCGTGTTAGGGTTTGTGTAGATTTCCGAAATTTGAACAAAGCTAGCCCTAAGGATGATTTCCCTTTACCCCACATCGACGTATTAGTAGATAATACTGCAGGGCATGAACTTTTATCTTTCATGGATGGGTTTTCAGGGTATAACCAGATCTTGATGGCACCAGAGGATAGAGAGAAAACAACTTTTATCACACCTTGGGGGACTTGCTGTTATAGAGTTATGCCGTTTGGGCTTAAGAATGCAGGTGCAACTTATCAGAGAGCTGCCACCACTTTATTACATGACATGATTCATAAAGAAGTAGAAGTATATGTGGATGACATGATAGTAAAATCCAAAGAAAGGGGAGGGCATCTGGAGGCATTAAGAAAGTTTTTTGGAAGGCTGAGAAAGTTCGAGATGAGGCTAAATCCGCAAAAATGCACCTTTGGGGTCACCACTGGAAAACTACTAGGATTTCTGATTACCCAGAGAGGAATTGAGGTAGATCCCACCAAAATCCAAGCTATAGCCGAAATGCTGCCACCTAGGAATGAAAAGGAGTTGAGAGGATTCTTAGGAAGAATACAGTTCATCAGCCGCTTCATATCCAAACTCACCATGACCTGCGACCCGCTGTTCAAATTATTGAGAAAGGGGGAAAAGTTCGAATGGGATAACCATTGCCAAAAAGCCTTTGAAAAGATCAAAACCTACCTTCAAAACCCACCCGTCCTATCACCTCCTAAGCCCGGGAAACCTCTATTGCTATACCTATCCATAACCGAGAACTCAATGGGGTGTATGTTGGCCCAAGAAGAAGAAGAGGGGCGTGTGGAAAAAGCCATATACTACTTGAGTAAGAGGATGACTGGGTATGAGTTGAACTATTCACCGTTGGAGAAAGCTTGTTGGGCCCTAGTTTGGTGTACCCGTCGCCTTAGGCATTACATGCTAGCCTTTCCTATCACCCTGATATCCCGAATGGACCCACTCAAATACCTCTTTGAAAAACCCGCCCTGACCAGTAGGATATCCCGTTGGACCATGATGCTAGCTGAATTTGATATTAGATATGTCACTTCCAAATCTGTCAAGGGGAGAGCTGTCGCCGAGTATTTAGCCGACCTCGCCATAGAATCCGAAGAAAGGAGAGAATTTAAGTTTCCAGATGAAGAAGTAATGGAAGTAAAAGAGAACCTTTGGAAAATGTACTTCGATGGAGCGGCTAATCAAATAGGATACGGGGTAGGGATTATCCTTGTGTCACCGAGCGGGGTCCCCACTCCTTTGGCCATTAAGCTCAAGTATAATTCAACTAATAACACGGCAGAGTATGAAGCCTGTATAATTGGGATGGAAGCAGCCTTGACTTTGGGAGTAGAGAAGATCGATGTTTTCGGAGACTCTAATCTAATAATATCACAAGTGAGGGGTGACTGGAGAATAAAGCATGAGAAGTTGAGACCTTACCATGAATACCTAGAGAGCCTGAAGGTGCAATTCAAAAGAATTTCGTTCTTTTACCTTCCCCGTGAGGATAAACAATTGGCAGATTCCCTAGCAACCTTAGCCTCAATGATCCAAATTCCTGTAGGAGTCTCCATGATTCCTTTGTCTATAGAAGAGAGAACCCGACCTTCGTATGAAATAATCGCCGCCATTGGAGAAGAGGGAGAAGTTGAGATACCATGGTATATAGATGTTTGGAACTTTGTTGAGAAAGGAGAGTATCCCGGAGGAGCTTCGGAGAAGGATAAGAGAGCGATTCGTAGATTGTCAGCTCAATTTGTAATCTATGCGGGAAAGTTGTGGAAGAAGTCCTACACCGGTTATAATTTAGAATGTCTATATGGAATGGAAGCAAGGAAAATGATGGAAGAAGTACATGAAGGAGTCTGTGGACCCCACATGAGCGGACATTTGTTGGCCAAAAGGATAATTCGGCAAGGATACTATTGGACGACTTTAGATAAAGATTGCTGTGAGTATGTTAAGAGATGCCATAAATGTCAGGTTCACGCAAATTTAATGCATACCCCACCTTCCCAGCTCTATAGCATGACCACCCCTTGGCCATTTTCTGTGTGGGGTATTGATATCATCGGAGAAGTAATTCCGAAAGCTTCAAATGGGCACCGGTACATAGTTGTGGCAATAGACTATTTTACCAAATGGGTGGAAGCGGCATCATACGCAACTTTGAAGGCAAAAGATGTGGTGAATTTTATCCAGAAGAATGTAATCTGCAGATACGGGGTGCCAAATGAGCTTATTTCTGACCACGGGAGTCATTTTCAGGGAGAGGTTATCCCATTTCTAGAGAAGTATAGGATCACCCACCACCAATCCTCACCATACAGACCACAAACAAATGGAGCAGTAGAGGCCGCAAACAAAAATGTGAAAGCCATCCTGGGTAAAATGACGGATACATATAGAGATTGGCATTGAGAAATTACCTTTCGCTTTGTGGGGATATCGAACTTCTGTGAGAACCTCAACCGGGGCTACACCATACTCATTGGTCTACGGGATGGAGGCTGTTTTACCAGTGGAAGTTGAAATACCATCTCTAAGAGTTCTGGCAGAATGTGAGGTAACTGAACTGGAATGGTTGCGGGGGAGATATGAGGAATTGATGTTATTCGATGAAAGGAGGTTGGCTGCTGTAAACCATACTCGGGGATATCAGAAAAGGATAGCTCGTGCTTTCAACAAAAGGTTCGCCCAAGGAAGCTTGCTGAGGGCGACCTGGTCCTCAAAGAACTTAAAGCGCCCGTTTATGACCCACGAGGAAAATTCAAACCCAACTGGGTCGGACCATATATCATCAAGACACTCCTCTCCAAGGGAGCTGCCTATCTCATGGACTTAGACGGAGTTGAGTTTAAACAACCAATCAACCTCAATCGCCTCAAAAAAAACTTTGCTTGAAACCTTGCCTTTCAAAACCTCCAGAATTGATGAACTACGCTTGACCTGATTCCCGGTAGGGGATACGTAGGCAACCTGCTCGGTTCGGTCACAAAATAAAAGATGTATGTGTGTTCTTTCTAGCCTTGGCTGAACTACTGCGGACCTGATACCCGTTCGGGGATAAGTAGGCGGGCTCACAAGGCCCTCGGTCCAAAACCCAAACAAATTTAAGAGCCCCAAGTTTTCACCGTGTCAAACTAGGGGCAAACTTGCGTTTGCCCTAGAACCGCATCTAAATCCTGAAACCAGGGGCAAACTTCGTTTGCTGGAGCCGATGAACCCAGACAAAGCTTAAACCCATTTCTGGATATACTGGCTATCAAAATGTGCATCATGTAGAAACAAACAAGGATTCATTACATAGAGAGATTAAAACTAAGCAAGACTCATGAAGGAGTAATAAAAGCCGAAGGAAGCATTGAAGGAAAACTGTTCATAACCCAAAGAAATTAAAGAAGTGTTAACTTTGATTCTTCATGATCAGGGCATTTTCGGAATATAAAAAAAAAATGCATCACAGAAAATAAACCTAGTCAAAGCTAAGCAGAATTTGTCAAAACTTTTAAAAATCTTGCTTCGTTCTTTTTGTCTATCTGGAAGTTACCCCCTGACCAGTAACTGAATCTCAAGCAAATACTCTGCGGTCGGGACGACTGAAGCTGGAATCCTCCAAAAGGGAGCTGATACCCTATCATGCCAAGCCTCTGCGAATATCCTTACTGTCGAAGAACGTAGGGCAGAACTTCTCGAGAAATCAGCAGTAATAACATCGGGGACATCTTGGAGCAAGCCGAATTGGCGGGTTACCCGGCTGGGAATGTAAAAGGTGGTAACTCGCAGACCAGTCAACCAAATCCCGGGACGCCCAGGAAGATGTACCGCGACAGAGCAATAAGACCAGCGAGGGCATATCCAACAGATGTCCTCATAACTCAAGCCTCGAAACCAAGCAAGCCAGCTGGTAACTGTGCGGGAGGGGTAATGGACGTCCATGCGATCATAAGGGAGCAGTCTCCCGAGGGGTAGGTGAGCAAAAAAGCCCAAGCGCTCGAAGAGCCAAATCTGTAAAACGTGGGGTGATCCCGAAAGCAGCATCGATCCCGCGGTATGTGCATGATCCAGACCTAGAAAAGTCTCCCCCAGAATGAGCATAACAGCGCTCCGCATCTCTCGGAGGCCCCATACGATCGGAATCAGGATATCAGTAGAAGACTGGAATAAGAAGTGTGAAAGCATCGCCAGAGAAAGGGCGTTCCGCCTAATGACCTGATATCTCCTATCGTCAGGATCGCCAATGGGTGCGTAAGTGGAGGAGAGGCGGTCGAAATCAATATGACAATCATGAACAAGGGAGCCGGCAGCACCCCGAGAAATGCCAAGAAGGACCGATAAATCCTGAATATATCCTGCCTGGATCGGTGGAATAATCAAATCGGCATACGGATCGGTGTGGAGGATGGCGCTAAACTCCTCAAAGAGGGGATAGACCTTCTCGTGACCAAACCGAAAGACGTGAAGAGAAGGGTCCCAGCACATAATAGCTGCTCGAAGCAAGTCCCCATCCAGAGCTGTATGGCAAAAAGCGAAGAGGTCCGTCAGTCTGTGGGATTCAAGGTTGAGTCGATCTATGCCAGAAAGGGAATCCATCCATGGGTACAGGATGTCGGAACTGATAGGGGCCATGAAGAAAGGAGGGGGATATAAGAAAAAATTTTTGCAAAGAAGGCAAAATGGCTCTAGAAATCATGAATGAACCTAGGAATGGGTAAATGGCAGCTTATATAGAAAAAGGGGCCGGACCGGCACTCGATGTAAAGTAGCGGCACTCACTGAGTGCCGGCCGGCAGTCACTGAATGCCGCACGGCATTCACGGAGTGCCGCCCAGCCTCACCAAGTGCCGGCCCAGGTTTAAAAGGCACATGGGTCATTTTGTAACTTCAATCAGCCCAAACCTGCACAGAATTTGAATAAAAATGCTGCCAATCATCATTTTAAGCACCATTGCTTGTATCACTCGTTAAAATAAAGCCAGAAAGGGGTATTCATGATCTAAACAAGCAAAAGGAATAAGATTCAAGGACTAATACGGGGAAGCAATCAAGCATGAATATAAACAAATTCAAAATGGGCACGCAGGCCACCATGCATGAGTATTGCTAAGTTTGCCTAAACAAGAGAATTCGAAATTCTTTTGTCCTCACAGGGACATAACATAACATAAGGGAGATAAGCTATCCTCGTCTACGACGAGGATTCCTTCTGGGCGTTTGCTGAGCTGCCTGACCCCTCCCAGCTCCGCCATCGCCTCCATCTCCGCCATCGCCTCCATCTCCTCCGTCTCCCCCATCTCCATCACCTCCTTGGTAGCCGCCGCCTTGGCCACTACCGCCAGCACCTCCCTGATAACCGCCGCCCTAACTCAATTGGAACTCCTGGATTTGTTTCCTCAGAGCCGCCATCTCAGCTTCCTGTAAGAAAGAACAGGCGAAATAAGTAATACAATTAAGAAAAGAGAGAGGAGCAAGGAAAAGAAGAAAGGGAGTGTAATACCATAGCTCTAGCCTGAAGATCAGCATTGGTCCTCGCTCCATCAGCCTAAAAAGAAAAAAAAAGAAAAGGAAAGAAAAGAGAGAATTAGAATGCAGTTATTAAAGGTGATCATTCGGATTCTTTTTGAAGATAAATAAAAAAAATCTTTTGAGTTTTATGGCTGTTTGAATTTTCGCAAATAAAAAAAGAGAGAATTTTGTTCCAAACAAAAAGGGATTTACTCTCCATTCACGTCCATGAATCCAATGCTGGACGGTGTGAGCATATGACAGACCCTCTTCAGCATAATCCCGGGGGACTGTATCATATTGTAGAGGGATAGTCGGGACATTCTGAGTGTAAGGGGTCAGCTGATACATGGTCTCTTGACCCATGTCGACCATGGGAACGCTCCAATTCCACTGCGGAAGGGCTGGGGGTTCAGCAACCCCAGGAACAGGCTGCAAATAAGAGTTTTTTGACTTAAAAGATTGAAAAGGAATGGAAAGCAGAAATAAAAAGTATACATATGTGAATGTGAATAATATTTGTTACCCGGACGACATCCATAAGGGGAAAATTATGCATAAGAGAATTCAATCTAAAGGCTGCATAACCATCAGGGCCGTCCAGAAGATTTGCAATATTCTCTCCGTCTAGAGCAGCTACCAGGTCCTCGTGATCCAGGGTTTCTGTACTCCTCATAGTAGCTGGAGGGACCCACGGCACATAAAAGTTTGGGGCAGCAAGAGACTGCCTAGTCACCCTCTCACCAAGGTACCATTCCCGGCACGCCTCACCCACCATCAGAACCCTCAATCTAGAATAGGCCACCGCTGCCCACGGGTTCCATATCACATGAATCTCACGCAAATTAATGAGGAGGTTCCGATAGCCAACAAAATCATGAGCCCCGACTTTTCGGCCCGTTGCCTCCTTCCTCCACTTCAAGCCCTGAGGCATGATAGCCGCCTCGTTGTCCCGAGTACTGGGAGCTCTCATCCGGAGGTATTCATGCGACCATATCTGCAAGGCAAAATAAAGTGGCAAATTCAGTTTTCAAAATTGGAGGAAAGGAATGCAATAAAATAAAAGAAATAAAGATGAAATGAATAAATAAATGAATGAATAATACAGTTGAAGCTTTACCTCCCAAGCTCTCCAGTACCCGCCCGTGGAGGGGGAATTTCCCCTGGAAACCTCACTCATGTGATTGTAGAGAGTAGCCAAACCTGCCCCTCCCCAATTGTATTGGGAGATGCGATCGACGTCTGTGAGAGAAGCCAAATACCCAAGACTGATTGTGTCACCCTTTGTACTCATCAGCGAGCAACCCAGCACATACATGATGAAGGCCCTGGCCATTTGTTCGTCAGTGAAGGCCTGATCCTTGAAGGTATCCAGGAACCATTTAGCGGGAACTATGAAATCCCCTGGATGAGCCCCAAGCAAGTCAATAATTTCTTCATGACGGTTCTGAAGATCGTCATAATGAGCAATAGGGAGGCCACCAAATGGGACGCCAGTGATCATGGCGAAGTCTAAGGGAGTCATCGTCATCTCCCCGAAAGGCATGTGGAAAGTGTTCGTTGTGTCCCACCACCTTTTCGCCAAGGCTTGAATATGGGTCCGGTCATTTGTACTTTTCTCCAGAAGCAAAGCAAAGAGCCCAAATCCAGCATTGTTGACCAAGGTTCTCACATCATCAGAGAGCTCCACGTACCACCTTCGGCCATGGGCCATGCTCCCATGACCCTTGAGGACAAATTCTGGAGTCTGCAAAAAAAAAAAAAAAAAAAAAGAAAGAGGGAGAAAAGAAAATAAGAAAAGGAGGGAATATAATAATTACTTTCTTTCGGGATTCAAGCAATGCAATTTAGTCTAAGCGACTCGTTGATTTGAAAAATAATGATGAAATTCTTTGGAGTCTAGGCGACTCGTTGATTTGAAAAATAATGAAATTCTTTGGAGTCTAGGCGGCTCGTTGATTTGAAAAATAATGAAATTCTTTGGAGTCTAGGCGGCTCGTTGATTTGAAAAATAATGAAATTCTTTGGAGTCTAGGCGACTCGTTGATTTGAAAAATAATGATGAAATTCTTTGGAGTCTAGGCGACTCGTTGATTTGAAAAATAAGAATAAAATTCTTGGAGAGTCTAAGCGACTCGGCGATTTGAAATAAAAAGGGATCTCTTGTGAAGTCTAAGAACAAAAATGTTTGTGGGTTGTAAGCAATGATTGGATTTTAGGTTCATTCAAAATATTAAGCATATTCAAAATTCATCCAGATTAGCACAACCGCCCATTAGCAATGAATAAATGGAATAATGAAATCAATGTGTCCAACTAAGGGCAATAATAAAAAGAGGGGGGGGGGGGGGGGGGGGGGCACAATACCAAGCATCGAATCCTAATCATGAAAGAGGGGATTGGTGAATAGGGTGAATGATCAAATATGCATTCATACAAGCATTGATTGTCATATACTACATTGGCATAAAAGGGGGGAAGGGCATTCATGCATGCATTGCTCATCATTCATAACACTACATTGCATTATCTCATCATAAGCATAAAGAGGAAAGTCTGGGAATGTACCATTCGATTGAAGGCCCGTGCCGAGAGATGTACCCCGGGATCGGCAAGTAAAACTGATGAACTGTGGACTGGATTGGGTTTGTACTTCTTCTTAGGGGAACCATAAGACCCTGAACCACTAGCCATTGGGGAATCTACAAACATGAAAAGGGGGAAGTCAATGTTCATATCAAATTTTGAAGGAGAAAGATCAAATAACATGAGAAACATGATTGCAAGCACAATGATTAAAACAAAGATGTAATCTTTATGAAACATACCTTGATTGAGAGTGGTTCTTGAAGAAAGAATCAAGAGAGGGTGGGATTGTAGAGAAGAAATCCGAGAGAGAAGGGAGGAGAGAATGGAAAAAGAGAAGAAGAAACCAAGTTTTAAAAAACAAACTGCTGCTCAAACCGGCACTCGGCGAAAAGGCGCCGGCACCCACTGAATGCCGCCCGGCATTTGGTAGAGTGCCGGCCGGCACTCAGTGAGTGCCGGTTTCCCTCACCGAGTGCCGCCGCGTGTGACAGGTGGCCCTTTTACCCCTGATTTTCACTATTTATAAAAGAACCCCCGAATTTTGCTCCCATGTCCTTATAAATTTTCCCTTGTTTCAAAAAGACCCCCGAGTTTTGAAAAATGAGTTTTAAAGCCCTCTTGTAATTGGGAATTAGCCCCTGCTTGTTGAAAATTTTGTCAAGGAACGCCCGTTTGCAATAAATAGGTTAATCAACTTCGGATTTCTATGAAATTGAATTTGATTAGGAGTCTAATTGACTCCTGATTTTGGAAAATTAAATAAATTGGAGTAAGTTTGAAGTTTAATCTGATTAAGAGTCTGATTGATTCCGGGATTTGCGGAAGCATGTATTCAACCGAAGTCTAATTGACTCCGAACTTTGAAACCTGATTTGACTTAAGCCTGATTGGCTCCAATTCTTTGAAAATTGATTCGATTTGAGCCTGATTGGCTCTGATTCTTTAAAAGTTGATTTGACTTGAGCCTAATTGGCTCCGATTCTTTAAAAAAATTGATTTGATTTGAGCCTGATTGGCTCTGATTCCTTGAAAATAGATTTGAATTGAGCCTGATTGACTCTGACTCTTTGAAAGTTGGTTTAATTTGAGCCTGATTGGCTCCAATTCTTTGAAAATTGATTCAAATTGAGCCTGATTGGCTCTGATTCTTTGAAAATTGATTCGAATTGAGCCTGATTGGCTCTGATTCTTTGAAAATTGATTTGGTTTGAGCCCGATTGGCTCCGGAACTTTGAAGTTGATATGACTTGAGCCTGATTGGCTCCGATTCTTTGAAAATAGATTTGAATTGAGCCTAATTGGTTTCAACTCTTTGGAATTTGATTTGAACTTTGAAAATTGATTTGGTTCGACTCCAGGTTAGAAGAAAATTCAGCCGACTTTAATATGATTGATCTTCGATTTCGGAAATTAAAAGCTAATATGAATCCAAGTGTTTCCAGGTTTAGGAAAGTTAATTCAAAATTTAATCAGCTCCTGAAAGTTAGGAATTATGATTTGAACCAAGTCAACTTTGATTTTACTTGGTGAGGCAGTAAATTTGCATCTCATCTTTCGGCGTGCTACCTGATTCGGCTTAGCCGATCAGACGATCTTGGGAGATTATGGAGCGTAAGGCATGAAGCGGCTCAATCTTTCAGCGTGCTACCTGATTCGGCTTAGCCGATCAGATGATCTTGGGAGATTATGGAGCGTAAGGCATGAAGCGGCTCAATCTTTCAGCGTGCTACCTGATTCGGCTTAGCCGATCAGATGATCTTGGGAGATTATGGAGCGTAAGGCATGAAGCGGCTCAATCTTTCAGCGTGCTACCTGATTCGGCTTAGCCGATCAGATGATTTTGGAAGATTATTGAGCGTAAGGCATGAAGCGGCTCAATCTTTCAGCGTGCTACCTGATTCGGCTTAGCCGATCAGATGATTTTGGAAGATTATGGAGCGTAAGGCATGAAGCGGCTCAGTCCTCCAGTGTGCTACCTGATTCGGCTATGGAGTATAAGGCGCAGGGCGCATCTCAGTCAATCAGACGATTCTCATACGCATGTGAAATGTATATACATCAGTCATGATGTTCCTAGAGTAAGACGGTATCATAATAGGATGATTCGATGTATATGATGCATTTCTGATAATAGGAAGAGTAACGTGACTCGGGATCATCACGTTTGGGAGCATAAGATATAAGATCGCATGAGCATGTGCATCACGATAAGATAGGTGCATTCATCTGTGTGACTACCTGCGTTGGTGTATTGTTGTCCTTTGCCCGAACTACGTCCTGGTCTGATTCCCATTGGGATACGTAGGCAGCTCACCTTTGAGCACGACCAGCATTTGGCTATCTGCACACCCGATTTTGCAACGCACTTTTGTTTTTACCTGGATTCGACTATTTGGTCAAAGGCTTGTCTTTCACACAGGCTTTGACATTCGCTTGTGATATGCGTTGCTTCACGAGCTCTGTCAAAGAGGGGCAAACTGTAGACACCCCAATTTTGACCAAACGTCAAATCCAGGGATTGGTTACCTCTCAAAGACCGATGATTATGATATCCGTGACATTCAAGGATTTTCCCAAGAAATTCAAAATCTTCAAGAAATTTTTTTTTTTTTAATAAAAATGATAAAGGGAGAGGATTCAGGCATTCGGGAAGGAAACCCGAACGATGAAGAACGTGTGAGAAACCCAGTTTGGAAATCCATTTTATTTTAAAAGAAAAAAAAGAGAATTTATAAACAAAAACAAAAAAAGAAAGAGAGAAAGATGGAGTTTTTCTTGAAAAAAGAAGAACAAAATAAATGAAAAGATTTTTGAAAAAGAGAAAATACAAAAAAAATAAATAGTATATTCAAAAAATATACCATGTGCATGGTTGATACCATGCACATGGGGGATCTTAATGCAAATATATACATACATAAAATAAAAATTGTGTTTACACCAACATACTTTTGGAAAATAAATAAAGAGGGACAAAATTCAGTTAGCCCCGGCACGCGGAAAACGCGGCGGCACTCACTGAGTGCCGCGCCGGCACTCACTGAGTGCCGCGCCGGCACTCAGTGTTTGCCGCCCGGCACTTAGCGAGTGCCGCCCGACATTCAGTGAGTGCCGCCGGCACCCAGCGAGTGCCGCTGGCTGTAACAGACTGCATCTTCTCACATGTTCTAGAAGGAAACCTTGCACATGGGTTTCCACCCGAATTTACCCATCTATCCCTGGAATAAAGGCCTATATAAACAAAACCTCCTATTCCATTTTGAGGACTTGAACTTGAAAATCAAGAGATAGATATATACAAGAATCATATAGATTTTGAGAGAGAGAGAAGAAGAATTTCTTGAAGAACTTGAAGGATTTGAAGAATTTTGAAGAGAATTTGGGAAATCTTGGAAGGTCTTCACAAGAAGTTGAAGAAATACTTGAGGTCCTAGAGGTAACCTCTTAATCCTTGATAGAATTAGGATCATTCAATCACAAGTTCATAGTTCTAGGAACTTTTTCACATTTTCAAAACCTCTCTTCTTATCCCATTTCATCACACACCACCAAGAACTTGTGATTGAATCTCATGACATTTCATCAATTTGGATGTAATTAGCTTTGGGTTTAAGACAAATTTGACTTTAAAGAGTTTGTATCCTTAGTCTTCTAAGTAATCCTTGATTTTCCTTATTTCTATTTCATTAAAAAGGTGCATGAGATCTTCCATATCCCATTGAACCTCTTTGAGTTTGATTATTTAATTTCCTATGATCTTATGATCTACATGGAGATTAGAATGAATCATAGTCTTAATCTACATATAATTGGTGAGATTCAAGTCTTAATCCATGACTTGAACCTCTCCATTAAGAAATCTTGTGGAATACTTACTATATTCCAATGAGGTTTGAGTAGATTTTAACTTCATTTAGACTCCAATGACCATCAAATGGTAGGAGTGATAAGTTGAATTCAAACTTGGGTCCATAGGTTTGAGTTCTTTATTTGAGGATTTTGTGAAGTTCATTTCAATACTTCATCAAGATCCATAAGTGTAGTATGTCTCATAGTCTCCAATGACCATCAAATGGTAGGAGAAAATGTGTTAGTTCAAGTCTATTCCCATGGCTTGGACTAATCTTTCTCTTAGGTTTTAAGAAGTCTTTCATACTTCATCTAGAACCTATGAGCATGTATGTCTCTAACTCCAATGACCATCAAATGGTAGGAGTGATAAGTTGAATTCAAACTTGGGTCCATAGGTTTGAGTTCTTTATTTGAGGATTTTGTGAAGTTCATTTCAATACTTCATCAAGATCCATAAGTGTAGTATGTCTCATAGTCTTCAATGACCATCAAATGGTAGAAGAAGTAGTTTGGTTTGAGCCCCAACTTCATGTTTTAATAGTTGAGGCCAATCAACAAACTTGAACTAGCAAGACAAAAACAGTGGGTTCATAAACTGTTTTTGATCAAAGATTTTTAGTTCAAGATCTAACCGTTGAAATCAAGTGAAACCAACGGGAAAATATCAATAACACATTGTTTTACCACTGTGATTTTTGTTTTAGTAAGATTTTGTGATTAGAGAGGTTTGATCATGATTTTTGTGAGCTAATCATAATCTGTCCAGAGTTCTAGAATGCTTTCAGAATAATAAATCTGTTTTGAAATTAATAAATCAGAACCCTAATAAAGTTTTCGGGGTCTCAAATAATTTTTTATAAATACCTTAATGTGTTAGGAAGGGACCCTAAAAAGATCTAAGTGTTTCTCATTTTTTTACTATTTTTAGAAAATCATACAAGATCTCTGGACAGAGAGTTGCAGAGTCCTGAGTGAGGTCTAGTATAATTCATATTCCCGAAGATCTAACCGTTGAAACCTTGATTTTCTTTTTGGGTTAGAAACTAGACTCATAGAGGCATAACATATCCAACAATCAGTAAGATCCAACCATTGAAAGTATTTTATTTCCATTTTTGAACGTCGGGTCTGCTCTCTGTAAATCACAAAAAACTGCTACTGTTTTTGTCTAATCTTATTTATTTCGACTCAAATAGACTCCTAATGGCTTTAGGACTCAAACCATGTTTTGAATAAGGATAATTTAGATTAAATCCAGAGGCTAAGTCATCCAAATTAGTGAATATATCCATATCTTATTGTTGTTCATAATCATTCATTCATTCATATGCATTGATGCTTATAGTTAGAACTAGTTATCGGACGAAGAAGAATTCCATGCTTGATAGATCTAAGCTAGAGGATTATGATTGATTGTTTTGATATCATATTATCATGTGAAGCATGTGGACTAACCTTTGTTTTGTAGCGCTTTGAGGTACAATTTCTCAACCCTTCTCTAGTTTAATCTATTTCATCGATTTTAATTGATTTTTCGACCCCATGTGCGACACCTTAGCTTAGGTTTTGCCTTATGTGTATATATGTGTTAGAGACCTTTCATAGGTTTATTTTTGCATGCATGGCACGTTTGATATTCGCGGCCGGATCCCGGGTATGTTTTCTAGTTCTCTATTGCATATCATGATGTTTGCTAGTTGAATTATGTGACTTATGAATGATATTTTACCGTTAGCAATTTTGCACCCTTTCAACATGCTTGTGTTATGTATACCTATATATGTATTAATTGAGGGCATGCTTAGATTAATAACTTGATTAAAAGGGATGTTGAGTAGAGGCCTATCGTGAGATAGGATGAAAGGGGGTGTTTTAGTCCGCCAGGGCTCCTTCCCCTTTCATTCCATAATCCCCGGACCCAGTTTATCTTTGGTTTCGCAAAAGATCAGTTTCCTTTTAAATGGTTTCTTAATTTTCCTTTTAAAAAAATTAAGTGGCGACTCTTGGTATTTGAATTTGAAAAATGTTTTAAAAGTGGGTAAAATTTGAAAACCTGCGATATTCACAGAGCGACGGAGAAGAAACAGGGAAAGGGAGCTTGAAAGTTGTTTTCAAAACCGACAATCTGTGGGCAAAAGAGGAAGTCAATCATCTAACCCGGTTAGGGAGACATTTTAAACCTCATGAGCTAGAGGAGGATCACCCTGGGAGGGAATTGGACAAAGGGAAAGGAAAAGTGAATGAAGAAGAGGAAGAAGATAGGGTTTTGAAGCAAATGAGGAAAACTCAGGCTAACATCACCATTTGGGGTTTGTTGATTGCTTCCAAATGTCAGAGGCAGGCAGTTTTGGATGCCTTGAACCAATTTGATGTTTCTATCGACACAACACCAGAAGACCTCGTGGGAATGATCGACAAATTTTTGACTCAAGCTATTACCTTCTCATCTGATGACCTACCTCCGGGGGGGCCTGTTCACAATAAACCGCTGTACGTCACTATTTAATGCTTGGGAAACACTGTGCCTGCTTGTCTTGTTGACAATGGGTCTGCTCTTAACGTGTGTCCATTCCGAACAGCTAAGCGTATGGGTTTGGATGAATCAACGTTCATACCGTCTGAGCAGAAGGTGAGAGCGTACGACAACACTCAGAGGACAGTCATGGGGATAATTCTCCTTCATCTTGCTGTCGGGCCGGTGGAAAAGGAAGCCGAATTTTAGGTCATTGACATCCCTAGCTCTTTTAATTTGTTGCTAGGAAGGCCGTGGTTAGACAGTCTAGGTGCCATACCATCCACAGTTCATCTGAAAGTCAAATGTGTTTGGAAAGACAAGGTCTGTGATATTTTCGGGGATGGTTGGGTCCGTTTGTCTGAAGCTTTGTCAAGCGCACCGGTTCTAGAGGTGTAATTTCAGAAAGAGGAAATAGGTCTAGGAGGGTTCGAGTTTATCAACATGTTAGAAGAAGAGACGTCGAGGGAGTTCCTGCCACTATATTTCTATCAGTATGTGAGCCCGCTGGTTGCCGGTATCATGAAGAAGATAGGTTTGTTTCCAAGCATGGGATTGGGTAAGAATCATCAAGGCCTGGCAGAATTTTTGAGCATCCCAACTCAAACTCACACTCATGGTCTGGGTTATCAACCATCGAAGAAGGAACTGAGAGAGAAGAAGAAAACAGTGGATACACTGTTGAATCCTTACCTAAAGACGCTTAATGGATACTTTGTTAAGGAGGGAGAGGATTTTCCCTTTTGTGGCTTCCCAGAACCATGGGTGGATCAGAAAAATAATTGTTTGAAGCTAGGGTTTGAGATCTTCTTCCTCCACGAATTCTCTGAGTATAAAGATCCATATCTACAGGTGCCCGTGAAGTCAACTACTGCTAAAGATTGGATTGGCGCGCTGGATGGCTCGGTCATGCATAATCTGTTGGGCGAGGAAAGCACAAAAACCAAGGGTACGGGCCAAGAAGGGCTCGTAGAAGACAAGGCTGGAAAAGAGCATGCTGAGGGTTTGGTACAGGAAGAAGAGCCCAAAAAAGAAGAGATGGAAGAAATTACCAAGATGGAGGATCAGGAAGAATGCTTCATTTCTGATCTGGGAGGAGAAAGCAAGAAGGAGTGGGTTTTTGAGTCTAGTGATAGGTATCCCCCACACCCAGAGTCTGTAATGGCCTAAATGAGGCGTCTTTCAATTTCTATGTCTGTTGTAATCGCTCCAAAAAAAATCAATGAAAGTATGACTAATTCTGCCTACTCGAACACACTTAATGAATGTGATGAAAGTAATGAATGTGATGATCATGAAATACCGAATGAATTGCAAAAAATAATCGAAAAAGAAAAAGAATCTGCATGTAAAATCATTGAGGACACTAACGATTAATTTAGGAAATGAAGATAATCCTCAAAATATTTTTATTGGCTCTACACTTAGCAAAGAAGAAAGCAAAGAATTAATCAATCTATTAAATGAATTCAAAGATGTTTTTGCATGTTCTTACAACGATATGCCAGGTATCGATTCAGAAATAGTCCAACACCATATCCTCCTCTTCCCCAATTCAAAACCTGTGAAACAAAAATTGAGGCGAATGAGGCCTGAATGGGCACTCAAAGTTAAAGAGGAAGTTGAAAAGCAATTAAGAGCCGGATTCTTGATGGTCACCGAGTACCTGGAGTGGATGGCCAATATTGTGCCTGTCTCGAAAAAGGACGGTCGTGTTAAGGTTTGTGTCGACTTCCAGGATCTGAACAAAACCACCGATTTCCCTCTACCTCACATTGATGTATTAGTGGACAATACAGCAGAACATGACCTCCTATCATTCATGGATGGATTCTCAGGTTATAACCAAATTCTCATGGCACCTGAAGATAGAGAGAAAACCACTTTCATTAGATCGTGGGGCACATACTGCTATAGGGTAATGTCGTTCGAGCTCAAAAATGCGGGCGCAACTTACCAGCGGGCCGCCACCACACTGTTACACGATATGATCCATAAGGAGGTAGAAGTGTATGTAGATGATATGATTGTGAAATCCAAGGAGAGGGAAGGACACTTGGAGGCGTTGAGGAAATTCTTTGGTAGGTTGAGGGAATTCGGAATGAGGCTAAACCCGTAGAAATGCACCTTCGGAGTCACCACCGGGAAGTTTTTAGGGTTCCTTATCACCCAAAGAGGAATAGAGGTGGACTTGACCAAAATAAAGGCCATAGTCGAAATGCAGCTTCCCAAGAATGAGAATGGGTTAAGGGGATTTCTGGGTAGAATACAGTTCATAAGCTGTTTCATCTCAAAACTCACCCTAACCTGTGACCCTTTATTTAATCTGTTTAGAAAAGGAGAGAATTTTGAGTGGGAAACCCAATGCCAACTACTCTTCGATAAGATCAAAAACCTATCTCCAAAACCCACCTGTCTTATCACCACCCTCACCCGGAAAACCTTTACTACTATACCTTTCTGTGCTGAAGATTCGATGGGGTGTATGCTAGCCCGAGAAGGAGAAGAAGGGCACGTGAAAAGGCCATTTATTACTTGAGTAAAAGAATGAATGGGTATGAAATAAAGTATTCGCCTTTAGAGAAAGCATGTTGGGCTTTAGTTTGGTGCAACCGTCGCCTTAGGCACTACATGTTAGCCTTCCTTGTAACCCTAATATCCTGAATGGACCTACTTAAATTCCTTTTTGAAAAACCTGTGTTGACCAGTAGGATTTCTCGATCGACCATAATGCTAGCTGAATTTGATATCAAGTATGTCACTGCCAAATTTGTGAAAGGAAGAGCTATCGCCGAATACCTGACTGATCTTGTAATAGAATCCGAAGAAAAGGGCGAGTTTCGATTCCCAGATGAAGGAGTAATGGGCATAGAGGAGAACTTATGGAAAATGTACTTCGATGGAGCAGCCAATCAACTGGGCTATGGGGTTAGAATCATCCTTGTAGCACCAGATGGGACACCAACCCCTTTAACCGTCAAGCTTAAGTACATCTCAACCAACAACACGGCAGAGTATGAAGCGTGCATAATTGGAATGGAAGCGGCGCTGGCCTTAAAAGTTTAGAAGATCGATGTTTTCAGAGACTCTAATCTGATCATATCTCAAGTCTGAGGTGATTGGAGGGTGAAGCATGAGAAATTAAGACCCTACCATAATTATCTGGAGAGAATGAAAGTAGATTTCAAGAAGATATCATTCTATTACCTTCCTCGAGAAGAAAACCAACTGGCTGATTCCTTAACAACCTTAGCCTCAATGATACAAATCCCTTCAGGAGTCACCATGATCCTGCTATCCATAGAAATAAGGAATCAACCTTCATTTGAGATGATCGTAGCCCTAGAAGATGAAGGAGAAGTGCCTTAGTACAAGGATGTTTGGAAATTCATTAAAGAGGAATAGTACCCCGAAGGAGCTTTAGAGAAAGATAGGAAGGCGATTCGAAGGTTCTCTGCCCAATTTGTGATTTATATGGATAAGCTGTGGAAGAAGTCGTATACCGGGTATAATTTGGAATGTTTATACGGAAAGTAGGCTAAGAGAATGACAGAAAAAATTCACGAGGGAGTTTATGGACCCCACGTGAACGGCCATATGTTGGCTAAGAAAATAATTCGCCAAGGGTATTACTGGACAAACCTAGACAGATCTGTGAATATGTCAGGAGGTGCCATAAGTGCCAGATCTATGCAAACCTGATGCATACCCCGCCCTCCCAACTCTATAGCATGACTAAGCCTTGGCCATTTTCCTTCTGGGGTATTGATATCATTGATGAGATAATCCCGAAGGCCTCCAATGGATACCGGTACATAATCGTGGCCATCGATTATTTCACTAAATGGGTGGAAGCAGCGTCATATACAATTTTGAAGGCTAAGGATGTGGTGAGCTTCATAGAAAAGAACATAATCTGCAGATATGGGGTCCCAAATGAGTTCATTTCTGATCATGGCAGTCATTTCCAAGGGGAAGTCATCCCACTCTTAGAAAAGTACAAAATCACCAGTCATCAGTCGTCCCCGTATAGGCCACAGACGAATGGGGCAGTAGAAGTGGCAAATAAGAATATCAAAGCAATCTTGGGGAAGACTACGAACACATATAAGGATTGGCACAAGAAATTACCGTTTGCATTGTGGGGATACCGGACCTCCATAAGAACATCCATAGGAGCTACACCGTATTCTTTGGTTTATGGGATGGAGGCTGTCCTTCCAATTGAAGTAGAAATACCATCTTTACGGGTTTTTGTAGAGTGTGAAATAACCGAACTAGAGTGGATCTTGGGAAGGTATGAAGAGTTAATGTTGCTCGATGAGAAGAGGTTGGCTGCAATAAACCATACTTGGGGGTATCAGAAGAGGATAGCTCGTGCTTTCAACAAAAATGTTCGCCCAAGGAAGCTTGCTGAGGGTGACCTGGTACTCAAAGAACTAAAAGTGCCTGTTTATGACATCAGAGGAAAATTCAAACCCAACTAGGTCGGGCCATACATCATTAAGACTCTCTTCTCTGGGAGAGCTGCCTATCTTATGGATCTAGACGAGGTTGAATTTAAGCATCCAATAAACCTCGACCGCCTCAAGAAATACTTTGCTTGAAACCCCTTCTTTCAAAACCTCCTACATCAATGAACTACGCTTGACCTGATTCCCACTCGGGGAAACATAAGCAACCTGCTCGGTTCGGTCATTAATAAAAGTGCCCGAGCGGCACCTTCCGTCAAGTCTTAAATCGAACTACTGCAGACCTGATACCCACTCAGGGATAAGTAGGCAAGCTCTTAAAAGCCTTCGGTCCTTGAAGAACAAAAAATCCTTATGCTAAACTAGGGACAAACTTGCGTTTTCCCAGAATCACATCGAAGCCCCAAAACCAGGGGCAAACTTCGTTTGCTGAGCCGAGGAACCCAGATGATACCTTAAGCCCACCTCTGGATCCCCTGACTGTCAAAATAAGTACTAATAAAGAAACAAAAAAGAATTCATGATATAGAATGATTAAAGCTCTGTGCAAGATTCAAGGCAAAGTAACGAAAAGTCAAGAAAAAGATTTTTAAAAGGAGGGTTGTCATACCCTAAGGATAGATCAAAAGAGTGAATACGTTGATTGAACATGATAGAACATTTTCTAAACATAAACATTCTTTGGAAAATCAGAAAATCACATTTGAAAGAATGAAAAAGTAGACAGGACTTGTCTGATTGTGTTTGTAAAATAAAATTTTGTCCTGTTGTTTTACTTTCGTCCATGTATGTTTACGAAGTCTGTCTCTGGATCAGATTCTGGATATGAAGAAGGTACTCAGCATTAGGCACGACCGAAGCCAGGATTCTCCGGGAGGGAGCTGACACCCTGTCATACCAAGCCTCGGTAAAAGCCTTCACGATGGAAGAGTGCATGGTTGAACTCCTCGTGAGATCAGCAGTAATAACCTCAGTAGTATCCTGGGGAAGCCCGTACTGACCTGTAGATCCTTTAGGTCAATGCGAGAAAAGGGAGAAAAATCTCCAGAGGGTTTCGGATTAGAGAGATTATGAGAATGGATTGAAAAATGAATTGAAACCTGCATATAAGCAATCTGTCGCTTAAATGTGGCAATCGATATTTGTGCATGACAGTTGATGAAGTGCCGTACGACACTCTCTGAATGCTGCACCGACATTCTACGAGTGCCGCATGCCAGTCACGGATTGCTGTTCTTTTGAGCGTCTTCCGTGTTTGAAGCGGTTAAGAGATATTTTGTTTTTCCCCCAAAATTCAAAATTGGGTCCCGAAAATTGAATTTAAACCCCCGAAATTTTCCCTCATTACGCTTTTGGCCCCCAAAGATGATTTCCAGGACCATATTGGTTCCCAAATTTGGAAAATTAAAATAAATTTGAGTCTGTTCCACTCTAAGTTTTGAAAATTGAGAGCTCCTGGTTTTGAAAATTAAAATAAATTTGAGTCTGTTCGACTCTTGATTTTGAAATTGAAAAGAATTTGAGTCTGATTGGATCCCGATTAATCTGAATATGGTTACCTCCAAATTTTTGGGAGCATAATGGATTTATATTCTCGATTCTCATAACGAATTTGCGATAATCACCTTTTTGAGAATGAAACGGATTTGCATTCTCGGTCCTCGTAATAGATTTGCATTGACCTCGCTTTGAGAATATAACGGACATATATTCTTGATTCTCGTAACGGATTTACGATAATCACCTTTTTGAGAATGTAACGGATTTGCATTCTCGGTCCTTGCAACAGATTTGCGTTGGTCTCGCTTTGAGAATATAACGGATTTATATTCTCGATTCTCATAACGAATTTGTGATAATCACCTTTTTGAGAATGTAAAGGATTTGCATTCTCGGTCCTCACAACAGATTTGCATTGGCCTCGCTTTGAGAATATAACATATTTGTATTCTCGATTCTCATAACAGATTTGCGATAATCACCTTTTTGAGAATGTAACAGATTTGCATTCTCGGTCATCGCAACAGATTTGCGTCGACCTCGCTTTGAGAATATAACGAATTTATATTCTCGATTCTCGTAATGGATTTGTGATAATCACCTTTTTGAGAATGTAACAGATTTACACTCTCGGTCCTCGCAATAGATTTGTGTCGACCAAAATCTTCAACATGTTCTTGGTCCTTGCAACAGATTTGCATCGATCTGGTGTTCAGTAATTTTCTTCGTTTATTGTATCATATAATGTGCATCGCATAGAGAGAACATGAGATAGAGAAAACATATCCAACGGAGCCGAAGGGCTGTAGATTTTCAGGGCAAACTCGCATTGACACTAGGGATAAGTCGCGAAGTGCAGCCCAGTCAATTGCATTCGTCCTTTCGCCAAAACGACCGCGTACCTTGAAGAAAATTAACATGATCATTCAGTAGCATAAGGCATGGATTATGTCTAAAAACGTCGGGATTGCATGTTTTAGAATCACATCGTTCATAGAGTACGAAACTGCATGGACTGCCGTCATTTGCATGAGCACGTGCATCACGATAAGATAAGTGCGTTCATCCGTATGATTACTTGTGCTTATGTGTATGTTCGCCCTTACCCAAACTACGTATTTGTTTGATTCCTAAGGGGATACGTAGGCAGCTCATCATAGAGCACGACCAACTAGAACCTTACCGCGCGCCTTTTTTTCTTTTGCAATACATTTTGTTTTTACCTAAATTCGTCAGTTTGGTCAAAGGCTTGTCTTCACACATGCTTCGACGTTCACTTATGAATACGCTTTGGTTCATAAGCTCTGTCGAAGAGGGGTAAACTATAGACACCCCGATTTTGACCAAATGTCGAATTAAGGGGAGTACTACTTTCAGATCCGATGATGACAATGTCCAAACTAATCTAGGGTTTCCAAAAATAATTCAAGCTCTTCAAAAAGCTCTGCGATTTAAACAAAAGAAGGGAAGGAAAAGAAAGAGAAAAGAAGGGATAAGAGAAAATGGCACAGGGCAGGACCTGCGGCAGTTACGGGTGGCCGGTGCAGTAGTCACATATTGCCGGACCGGCAATCAGTGAATACCGCAACGACAGTCACTGAATGCCGTTAAAAAACACCAAATGCCGCGAAAATGGGAAATCCTGAAAAGACGGCAATTCCTGGAGTTGTCCGCGGCATTCAGTGAATGCCGGTGCGGCAATCAGTGAGTGCCACTTCGGCATTCATTAAGTGCGGAAGCGGCTGTCACTGACTGTCGCTTCTATCTCCAGTAAGTGCCGCATTTTCTGGCAGATAGCTGTAATACAGCACATTTTTGTACCATCAAAAGGACATACGAGATCAATGTTTTTGCTCCTGAAATGACTGAAATACCCTTTTAAATTTGCCTATATAAAGAGGGTGAATATCCCATTGCAAGGGAGTTGAATTCTTGAATCTTTCAATCTTATCTTGAATCTTTTCATCTTCAACCTCTCAAATTTTCCAAACATACCTAAGAACCACCTTCATAAGAGTGAGAGAGGAAGTTGCGTGTGTGAATTAAGAGTTGAAGAGCTTGTTTTACTTGTGGAAATCCCTCAAAATCACCAAGTTAAGGATATTTAGAGGTAGACTTTAAACTAATTAGCTTTTAAATATGTATTAACTTGGATAATACTTGACTTTTAAGTCATTTCTATTAATTATATCCAACTCTTGATATTCATGAGACCTCTCCAATGTCTCATTTGAATCTCTTGATATGAAGTCCTTTGGCTCTCTTGTAAGTTCATGGTTTACAAGGGGATTAAAGTTGATGTTTAACATGTTTAGTTAATGAGTCCAAGTATATCATCATGATTTAGGTTTATTGCCTTTAGATTTCATGAAGTTTCTCCATACTTCATTGAAATCTACAAGCATAAGATTCATTAGCCTCCCATGACCATCAAATGGTAGGAGAATTAGTTTAACTAAAGCCAAGTTTAATGGCTTAGTAGTTAAGATTACTAAGTGAAAGATGAACTAGACAAAGGTGCAGTGAGTTCATCAACTACTTTTCATCAAAGATTTTTAGTTAAACATCGAACCGTTGAAATTGAATGAAACCAATGGAAAAGTGTCCGTAACTCAAAGTTCTACCGCTGTAATTTTTGTTTTAATAAGATTCCATGGTTAGGGTGGTTTGGTCATGAGTTTTGTGAAACCACAACAATCTGTCCAAAGTTTTAGAACAACAACACTTTTAAAATGAGTAAATCGGAGTCCTAATCAAGAATTGATGACCCCAAATAATGTTTTTGGTGAAGTTTGATGTATTAACAAGACCCCCTAAAAAGATTAGAGTATTTTAGATTTTTTTACTATTTTTAGAAAATCGTACAATATCTCTGGACAAAAGGTTGGAAATTTCTGAGTGATGTCTAGTGTTTATTCAATTCCCAGAGATCTAACCGTTGGAACTTCGATTTTCTTTTTGGGTTAGAAACTAGACTCACAGAAGCACCGTTTCTCCAAAACTCATCAAGATCAAACTACAGGGAGAGTTCAACCAAGGTTGTCGGTTTGTCATGGTGGAATGACGTAGCAATTTTGGTGTGCTGAACTCCTGAGCAAAAGGCCGTGATAGCGACCGTTTCGTTTAGGTGGCGGATCTGGAGCCTTTGCTGGTTGAAACGGTCGACGTAATCTTTCAAGGATTCTCCCTTGCGCTGTTTGACGGTCAGCAGTTGGGTGTCGGGCTGTGACCGGTCTAGTATCCCCACAAACTGACTGATAAATAGCTTGCTGAGTGCCTTGAAGTTGTCGTTTGTTCGGGGCTTGAGAGCATGGAACTACTGTGCTGCGGGTCCTTTGAGAGTGCTGGAAAAGGCCAAGCATAGTAGTTCCTCGGTGGTGGTGACCAGTGCCATCTGGGCCTTGTAAGCCCAGACATGATCCACCGGGCTTCCCGAAACGTCATAAGAGTCGAGATGTGGTGATTTGAACTTCTGAGGGATGGGGAATCCTGCGACCCAGACGGTGAAGGGCGACTCGATTTCTATTCGTGTGATTATGGCGTTGCCTACGGCTCAGTTTCTCAATTTGCTTTTGCAGGTCCTCGATCTAGGCCTTGACATCTTTCTGACCGGTCTTTCGTTACGTGTCCATATAGTACGTCAGGTCGGACGATGAGGTCTTTTCCTTAAACTGCGTTGTCATTGGGGATAGTGCCTAATTTCGGCTCTGGGTAATCGTGTGCCTAAGATCCTTACGGTTCTTGGCCGGGGGGTCCTTGGCCGAATCTCGGGCAGTCTGGCCTTGCCCCTCCCCTCTAGTTGCACGCCTATTGTTGATGATTTGTCTGGCGTCCCCCACCTGGCGTGGGTTGGCCCCGAGGGCGTCGCCGGGTTCGCTCGGGAGCCTGGCTACGCTCGTCGTTCCTGAGTCAACCCAAATTTGGCAGAGATATAGGCTCAGTGTGGGCGCACCTTCGGACTCATACGGGCTCCCAATCGTGCACGCCCTTCCTGGGTTGTTCCTCTATTTGAGGGAGCTTTTCCTGGCGGGCTAGCAACGCTTCGATTTGTTGCTGAGTTTGCCTCTGGCCCTCCAGGAACTGCACAAGGGCCGCGGTAACCTGCTCGGAGGTCATGGAAGCAGGCGGTTGCCCATCTTGTGAATCTGCTTGACCTTCTAGAGCAACGGTCTTCTTACCCTTCTTTGGCGGCATGTCTGTCAGTCAAAAAATTGTTTTTTTCTGAGGAATCTGTCGTTCCCACAGACAGCGCCAAACTGATGATTCCAAAATTTGGTTAAGGGTGAGAGGAGTAATTTCAGGAGAGGCAAGAAGTTTGTATATGGTTTAGCCCCGTTAACGAGGTGACCTACGTCCACGGGTGCGTCGGAGAGCTTCCACTAACAGATCACCGGCGGCGTTTGGTAAGCCAATAAAGAGGACGACACTACCAGAAAACCAGCCGAGAATATGTATGTATGATGTATTGCTGCTATTCTTTTAGATAAGCGTCGGGTCCCCTTTAATGAGGGCGAGGGGCCTCTTTTATAGATACAAGAGGCCACTCATACAAGGCAACTAGCTAGACTGGGAAACCTAGCTTAATTACAGCTAATTTACAAGAATTATGGGAGTTTCCTAAATGGTTTAGGAAGCATCTTCCTCCTTCCTTTAGTTTCCTATCTGAAATAGGAAACTGGTCGGCATAGCCCTGCAAGAGCAAGCAATCGCCTCTGCCTAGAATGCCTCCGGTATGGGGCTAAGTCGAAACGAACACCTGAGCTATCGCCGGACTGGGCGGTCTCAGCAGACAGCCCGTGTAGGCCGAGTAGTAAGCATCCCTTTCAGATGACGTGGAAATTTGACTTTGACCTGATATTTTTGTACCTATCACATGATATTCTCATATGCAAGTATAACTTTAATCAAAACCACAAACAAATTAAAAAAATCCATGATCAAAAGGAAAAACAATTTTATGAACTAAAGAATTTAATTCCACAATATAATGGATCTTAGTAAATAAGGTATAAGTGTAAGAGTATTTGTGTAAAATTGATACTTTAATTGGGGCGGGGCGGGTTTTAATTGGTAGTTTTAAGCGGATACCAAACTCGCCCCGACTCCTATAGGATTTGTTTTTCATACCAAATCCGCTCCTACTCCTATTACTGCTCCTCCAAATCCGTTCCATTAGGGGCGGAGCGGGACGGTGAATTTTGCCATCCTTAGCAAGAGCTAGAAGGGGAACAAAGGCCCATTGAGATTGCACCAGTTGAATGTGCAGCTAGGTTATAAGTCCCCGATATGGGATAATCTCAATACGCTCCCGCACGTGTGGCATGACTAAGAGCCAAACACGTGGGTTACTGAGATATGGTGACGTAGAGCACACATGGACAAAGCGGGCCAAATAGTAACCTGCTCCGATACCATGTTAGTTTAAAATATTTTTCTACATTGTATTCATTCTCAAAGGATAATAACCTACTTTGATACCATGTTAATTTAGAATATTTTTCTATATCTGTCATGACCCATCTCACTATGCGTGGAAATAGGACATGTGGCACGCCACCAAGGCTCAACCAATTCTTTAAAAGATTATAGCAGTGGAAAAAAACACTTAAAACAATGTCGAGTATTTAAAACTTTTGGAAATGATGCCTTCCGAGTTTTAAAATTCGTATAAAATTGAAAACGTAATTATATTTCGAATCGGATGAATTTATGTTGAAAGGGGTCCCAAAGGTACCCTAAAAACCAAACAAAACATTTAAATAATTTCTGAAAGTTGTAGAACAAGAAACCATGCAGGGGTCATTTTGGCCAGTTGAACGGACCCCTTTTGACCGGTCGAATATCCCTTCAATAGAACTCCTCCTTAGCAGCAGAATTTTGCCTAAGGACAAACAACCTTCAACAATTCTAATATTCCAACACACTTACGTTAATCCAACATTTCAAGTGATATTAAGGCTTTAAGAATATCATTAATACATGCTATTCTGCAAAAAGAAACATTAATGATGGAACAAGCTAAGGCTTGTTTGGATTGATTCACAAATACTTACATTCATTCAAAACTTGGAATTAACAAGTTAAGCGTACAAAACATGAACTTAGGAGTTCAGATAGGTTTGAACATCACTACAAGTAGTCCCTTTACATAATACCACTTTACAAAACCATTCCAAGGTTCAAAAGCGAAGTTCCAAGTCTTAACTTCTCAAAATTACATTTTTCATCAAAGGAAGGAAAAAATTAAATCATGTACAAGAAAAAAATCTCCGTCGTCTTTACGGCCTCACTCCTCATGCTTCTTCTTTCATTTATTTCGTTCACCTACAATGGAGTAAATCTCCACTGCTCAACAATATGCTTAGTGCACAATTCTAAACATATGCTTATATGACAATTCATGGTTTAACATATCAAGCATATCAAAATGGTCTCTAGGGAGAGTGGTACGTGTTCATTCGGTAATGAAACAATAGAATTGATACCGTGGAGGGCCTTCTCCCTACCAATCATCCAGTGCCCTGGTTGGGCCTTCTCCCAAACCATGCATAGTGCCTTGGCTGGGCCTTCTCCCAAACCATGCATAGTAGCCGTCACTACTATAATCTTCCAACATCAAGGAGCTTGTCCCTGGATGAATTTGCACCAAACCCCCCTTCAATCTACATAGACACATAGCATGCTCATATAATCACATATACGTGCTTTCGTGGCATTTTCATATGCATAATTAATGAGCCTAATTAACACACGAATTTCGCCCGGATCTAAAATATCAAGTCCGATAATTAAACATGTAATTTCCTATAATTCATAGGCTTATAATTCATACCTCGTGCGATTTTCCTATAACTTTGAAGGATTAACTAGGGGACCGATTAAACGTCAGATTTCGAATTTCAAGCGATTCCTACGAGTTTACACATGTTTTTCCCAAAATTCCAACATTAGAATTTTTATAAAAATAAACCAAACATGGCCTAACAACTATCAAAACGTAGCCCTTACCTCGGGAATTCAAATGTGAAATTTGAGAGAAAATAAACGGGCAGAAGTCCGTCGATTTGCGCCTTGAAACTCTAAGCAACTAAATCACCTCTTGAATCTCAATTTTAGGAAAGTTGTTTATGAAAATATCTAGGACTCCACTATATATAGGCACGGATTCCGAAAATTATATTTAACTCCCCACGAGTTTTCAAAACTACAAATTATTCTTTGAAACATTGCACATTACCATATTATCTCTTCACGAGTGAAAACCAAAAATGATAAAACTTTCTGACTAAGTTCCGTTTGTCACCGTAATTACGTCCGAAAATTAATTTCCTTGAAATCTCTGGACAACGTACCTTTTATACAACGTATTCTATTGGTTATCGTCAAAACCATTAAACTGATCCTAAACAGGATTAAAACTATCAGAAATTACGCTACACAGGTAATATCACTATTCATATATACCAGATAAAATCAAATAACATTTAAATTATATAAATATCATTTAGTCAAAACAAAGCCTCGTGATTCTCGGGTTATCGTGTCCTCAATTGACACCTCACTGTTGACCTCCAGTCAACCTCATCCAAATTATTAATTGACATTGATACATCACTGTAATTCAATTATGTAATTAAAATAAAAGAAATTCTCAAAACGGGTATGACAATATCATATTCATCCTCAAAGGGGTATAAATAAGAGATATAGGTACAAGGTTAAGGCAAGCCCATGACTTAAGCCCAAGGTCAACAAGTAACAGTCAATCGCACAATACATTGACTATCAAGGACTTGGTGATTAAATCAAAAGAGGTGGTTTAAACTTTGATACTGTAGAAGTGCGATAGGAAATATAAATCAATTTAGTTTGGTCTGAAAAAAGCATTTGTTTTGCCTAGAGTCTAGACAAGTCATTGTTTTAGCTTAAGTGATGTCCCTATTTGGACCAATTCTCACCGAATATGATGATGGAGGATTTTAAATAACAACTGTTTGTTAAATTTCATGGAATAATTATATTTTGGTTATTTTTATGTTTTAAATTAAAAGTCAATCTACTACTTTTTTAAAATTAAAAAAATATTAACTTTTTTTTGTAAAATAAATAAAAACTTACGTTTTGGTCCATAGATATGGATTTAATATAGACTTGGTCTTCGATTTTGTAGGAATAGAAATTAATCCTTTATACTACCAAATATTAGGATTTAGTCCTTTTTCCCAAATTTGTAGTTAATTTCTAGACGTATATACCCTTGATGCATATTTTAAGTTAATTTTTAATAGACATGCTTTGTTATATTTAGATAAGGTAACTGTAACCTAAGTTTAAGAGTTATAGATTTGTGGAGTTATATTTGCTAAAATCATGGAGTTGCCAAAATTTGTGGTATCCTAATTTAATTAAAATTCTGTAAAAAGAATGAATCGTGTACATGTCAACTTTATATTAGGAAATTTATCAGTCAATTAGTGAGAAATTTCTTACTCTGTTAGTTTTATATTAGGAATTTCTCAGTCAAATAGTAATAAATTTCCCACTTTGACAGATTTTAGCAATCATAAAGTAAAGTGTGAAAAATTTCTCACTTTCACTATAGCAGAAGTTTCTCAATTTTATGATTTTCATGTTCATAGCCTGAGTACAAGGAATCATGTGTATCAAATCATTGGATTTTTTACGCATCATATATATGATTTGTTATATTTAGATAAGGTAATTGCAACCTAAATTTAGGAGTTATGGATTTGTGGAGTTATGGTTGCTGAAATCATGGAGTTGCCTAAATTTGTGGTCTCCTATTTAATTAAAATTCTTTAAAAGGAAGGAATCGTGTACATTTCAATTTTATATTAAGAAATTTCTCAGTCAAACAGTGAGAATTTCTCACTTCGTCAGTTTTATATTAGGAAATTTCTCAGTTAAACAGTGAGAAATTTCTCACTTTGACAAATTTTAACAATCATAAAGCAAAGCGTGAGAAATTTCTCACTTCGACTGTAGAAGAAGTACGTTTCTCAATTTTATGATTTTCATGTTCATTGCCTGAGTGCAAGGAATCACATCATCAAATCATTGGATTTTTTTACGTATAATCTCAAATCATAACTGTCAAAAAGAAATTTTGCACCTTATTTTTTGTAAGAAGTTTTACAAATACATATTTTTGGAATAACAACAATTACATTACAATTGATGGGAAGAAGGAAGAAAAAAGAAAAAAGAAAAAGCAAGCACTGTTTGGGAAGCATTCGCCGGAGCATGTCACGATGGTGTGTGCTTCATCGGAGCATGTTTCGTCTGCGATGGAGGTCATCGATCGTTCGGAGATTGCCATCGATGAAGGGGGATAACGATCAGTAGTGCGATAGCGGTGCTTGTCAGAGACGCATGTGCATGGTTGGTCGTGATCCGATGGATCATGGGTTGAGGGAAAGAGAAAAACTTGAGGGAGATGATCTGTAACTTGATTGTTGTGCGTTGAGGGAGACGATCTATAACTTGATCGTTGTGCATTGAAGGATACGATCTGTAACTTGAGAGAGAGAGAGAGAGAGAGAGAGAGAGAGAGAGAGAGAGAGAGAGGGAGGAAGAAGTAATTTGTGAGATTTAGATGACAGCTACCACATATATATATATATACATATTTATTTCTATAATATGGGGGTATTTTGGTTCTCAAAATAGGTGAAGGACTAATTTTTAAGTTGTGTTATATTATGGATCAATTTCTAAAAAGGGTGTCTATAATGCATAATATATTAAGTATCCCTAAAATAGAAAAAGTCATCAAAATTTACAAAACGTTTTGGAGCAACTCTTTATACGGGTAGGATAAACTCTTGAAAATGTTGGGAGCTACTCTTCAAAATGTCTGCAACCCGTTTAAAAGTCGGGTACAACTCTTTACAAAGTTGAGAGCAAGTCTTCAAACGTTTTGGTGCAAGTTCAGAACGTTAAAAACAAAAAAGTCGACTAAAATACAAAATAACTATTAAAAGCTTATGTTTTTAATTTTTTTTTGATGACTTTTAAAAAAAAAGAAAGTATTATTGATATGTTTATTTTTTATTTTCAAAATGTAGTAGAGTGATTTTAAATTTCGTGCAAAAAGTTAACTAAAATCTATTTATCCCAATTTTCATTACCAACTTCTCTGATAGAGCATATCACAGACATGATGTGTAATTATATAATTTTTCTAGGCTTAATTATAAAATATACTCTTGAAATTTGGTCCTTGTTTTGTTTTAGTTCCTGTAGTTTTAATTGTGTCAATTTAGTCCCTACAGTTTAAAAAAAAAGGCAATATGATCCAAATGTCCCATTCTGGAAGAAAAATTGATAGAATTTACTCATATGCTATGCACTTTCACACTTTTTAGGGGCAAAAATAGAAAATCACCAATCTCCCCAACCGCTTATCAGCGTAATTGTGCACATTTTGTCAATTTTCTCATTGAATTGGACATTTGGACTACGTTGCTTCTATTTCAAAACTCCAGGGATCAAATTAACACAATTAAAACTACATGAACTAAAATGAGATAGAGACCAAACTTCAAAGGTACATTTTATAATTAAGGTTTTTTTTCCCTATTACGAATAAAACATGGTTAAATTCCATACTTCCATTGTTTCTACGAACAAAAAAATGTAAATGTAAATGCAAAGTTTTTCAATGGAATATAATGTATACTAAAGAGAGTTTAAATATGAGGAATGCTAACCTACTTTATGGGTAAAGTATCCATTTTCTTTTGGTGCTCTTATGATTCAATTGCAAAAGATTTGCTTTTAATTATAGGCTGTTTGTGGTAGCTTTTGGCCAATCACAAGTTTCTGTGATTGACTTACATTTTTTCCCCGACTATATTGTAAGATTTGGTTAGCCAAACAGTCTAATTTTAGCTTTTAAGAGCTTCTTAATTGATAATAAACATCATTCAAAAGTTGCTGCCAAACACCCTCAACAAAACCTTTGTCATAGACTCAGTTGGATACAATGCACCAGGTAATACTTGTAAAATAATTGTCAAATTAAGGGCTCTCCCACCATGAGAGGGCCCATGGCCTTTTCGTTTTCCCAAGTTCGTCTCTCCTTGTGAGGGTTTGTCCCTCTTTATGAGGGTGTTTTTTTTTTCATTGATGGGTTTGGTTTCCTACTCTAGATCTCTTCCTCCTCTCCTTGCTCTATGGTTAGATTTGGCTTCTATTATCTCAGATCTGATGATCTTCGTCAGATCTGGCATTTTGGCGGTGTTCATTTGCAGTCATAGCATTTTCTGGGGTGATCTATGATGCCGGTCTTGTTAGCACCTTTCTCTCTCAGCCGGCTCAGTCTCGAGCTATGCCACAGTCAATTAGATCGAGAATTTGAGAGATTTGCAGTGTGACTCAGAAGTTTTTTGTGCTTATTTTTCATATTTTATTCTTTTTTCTGATGCTTGTACTGATTCCTTTTGAAATCTTGTCATGCCCCGGAGCAGCAGAAATTAATAGAAAATAATATTTTCCTTTCTGGATCTGTAAGCCATAACTAGTTACATTAACTGATTGTCCACAAACACACTAGATAAAAGTAAGAGAGTGACTTAAGCGGAAGCGTAAACTGAATATACACCAAAAGATTACTAGCTATTACATCAGAGTTGTAGTTTCAAAAGATAAAAGAACTAAAAAGATTAAGGCATTAGACGCCGTTTACATCGTTATATGTAAAGACAAAAAGAAGTGTAAGATCGTTGAAGTAGTGCGTGTGACGCCGATTTACAACTTAGTATGAATGGACAAAACTCTATAAAGAATAACTAAGTCTTCTTTCATGAAGCTGCGCCTTTAACTGGCATAACTGTGACCTTCAGCATTGTAGGCTTCCCCTCCGAAGGCTTCCTCTTCATAGGCTCCTTCCTAATAGTCCTCCTCTGGACAATCATATCATGTATAGTCTAGACATGGGAATGTCCAGGGCGTAGTATGCCGTTAGCTTTAATAAAGGCTAAGTGAGTGTCCTAACCGAACACTCCTAATATAAAATATGTATTCGAAAGTACATAGTGACAAGTTACGATGGTTGAATGAATTATAACTAGACCATGCATGAAACTATGCATCATCGATATATTCGACTTCACTCGACTTACTTAACTATGCTACATTACTAGTGTAACACCGTTGGCTTAGAGTGGCTCGCCCATTGGGTCGAGCTATGGTTACTTTACTATCATTGTTTGCCTTTCCATGGCCACAGTATTAATCTCGCTTTCCAAGCTAACCATGTACTCTACGTCCTCGGGACCTTGCCTTATGAATATCATCACCAATTTGCGAAACTGTTACTTTACTATCGTTAGTCGTCTCGACTGCCGTAGTAATCTCGCTTTACAGACTAACAATGTTTATTCATTTCTCGATGTATTCTTATCATCATGGTTACTTTGCTATCGTGTTTGCCTCTCCATGACCATAGTAGCAATCATCGCTCTGTAATTCCATTTGACAGTCCTGACTCACTACATATCAACTTTCGGACCTCTACGGTTGACTACACGTATTTCCAAATGCATACGGACTTGGTCTCTACGACCGTTCGACTCTATTCTTGTACACTTCGACTTGACGTTACGACACCGACTTCTACATGAGGTGTATCATATGTTATGCATGAGGTACAAGTTAATTAAACACTTTCTATTTTATTCTTGAAATATTGTACGGGCCCTAAGCTCGTAGTACCACACAGCATGAGGTTAACCGGACCAATAATAATAACGAACAGAAATAATAAAAAAAATAATAATAATCATAATAATAATAATAACGGAGATAATATGTTCGGGGTACAACATATTAACATGAGGTTAACCGGAAAGTGATAACAATAATAATAATAACAATAGTATTCATAATATTAATAATAGTAGCAGAGTAATATGTTCAGGGTACAACATATTAAAGCTTGAAGTTTATCGATAAAATAATAATAATAATACTAATAACAACAACAACAACGAACAAAATATAAAACATATATTAAGTACATGGTACAACCTGTTTAAGCCTAAGGTTAACCAGAATATTAATAATAATATAGTAATATTACTGAAATAGTAATACCGAGCTAGGTTCGGGGTACAACATGGTAAATCACGAGTTTTTACGTATAACTAATAAGATAATATTAATAATAAATAATAATAGAAACTAATAATGAAGATAGAAATCATAATACGGATCTAAGTAAGGGACACCACATGTTAAGCACAAGATTTTCCATAAATAATAATACATATAGGATAATACGGACGTTAATCTAAGTATACTAAGTGAGTTAGGAACTCACCGTAGGTTCGGGATCGCAGTGTGGTTTGAGATTTCTTCCTTTCCTTTCTTTTCTTTCTCCTTCACTCTCTCTTTTTTTCTTCTTGCTCAACAACTAATGGGAGGGGGTTTTAATAGGGAAAGGGGGAGGGCCACCAATATGTATATATATTACACACATACACACACACACACACACACACACACAACACTCAAGCACACAACACATCTCACATAACACCTCACAAACACTCAAGTACACAACACACCTCACATAACACGTCACAAACACTCAAGTACACAACCCAACTCATACAACACCTCACATAACATCTCACAAACACTCAAGCACACAACACCTCACATGGACACCTACACACAACTTACTCAAGTATACAACACCTCACATGGACATCTTACCACCATTTGATAGGGGTTATTTGGGGGTTGGCTTAGGGTACAAGCATGGTTGGGTAACACATGTATAATTACAGGCTCCGAAATAATATTAATTATAGTGAAAATCTTATAATTATTGTCTAGAACTAGAAATTATATTAATAAAATAAAATAAAAATTACAAGAATATCCACCTCCTATCAAAGATTTCGTCCCCGAAATCTGAGCTAGCTAGTCATTTTTTATTCCAACTCCCAAGAAGCTTTGCGTTCATCATGGTGTCTCCATTAAACTTCACCAGAGAAATTTCCTTAGTCCTTAGCTTCTTGACTCGATCCAAAATTCGGACTGGTCCTTCAGTATAAGTCACGTTGTTATTCACCTCAATGTTCTTGAAGTCAATTTCATGTGATAGATCATACAACTTCCTAAGCATGCTGATATGAAATACATGATGTACTTCTGACATCTTAGGTGGCAGTGCAAGTTAGTAGGCTATTTTTCCCACGTGCTCTGAAATTTCAAACGGTCCATTGTAGTACGGTGACAACTTTTCTCGTTTCTGTCCGAATCTGACAACGCCTCGCACCAGAGATATTTTGAGAAGTACGTGATCTCCAACATTGAACTCCAATTCTTTGCGGTGCTTGTCTGCGAAGTTTTTCTGTCTGCTCTGTGCTACTTTCATCTTTTATTTTACAATGTTGATCTTTTTATTCTTCTCTCGAACCATTTCTGGTCCTAGAAGTTTATTGTCTCCAACTTTCGCCAACACAACGGTGATCGACACGGTCTTCCATATAGTGCCTCGAATGGTGCCATCCTGATGCTCGAATGATAACTATTGTTGTTCGCGAACTCTACCAATGACAGATGTGTCTCCCAAGAACTCTCAAAGTCTATGGCATAAACTCAGAGCATGTCTTCCATTACTTGATTCACTCGGTTTAGGGATGAAATGCTGCACTTAACTTCAATGAAGTTCCCATTGCTACTTGTAAGCTTTTCCAAAATCCTGATGTAAAGTACGAGTCGCGATCTGATACGATCAATACACGCACTCCGCGTAGTCGTACGACTTGTTGTAATTACATTCTGCTCATCTTCTCAACCGGGTACATCATGTTGTAGGCGATGAAATGAGATAATTTGGTGAGTCGGTCCACGATCACCCAAATAGCGTCATGATTCTGTTGCGATCTTGGCATTCCTACAACGAAATCCATAATAATGTGCTCCCATTTCCATCCAGGAATTGGCAGTGGTTGTAATAACCTTGCTGACCTCTGGTGTTCTACTTTGACTTGTTTACAGGTTAAACATTTGGATACGTGATCTGCTACATCTCTTTTCAAGTCCTTATACATTTTTATTCCTCTAGGGTGGATAGTCATTCTTGACTTGTGGGCTTCATTCAGTATGTCCTTCCTTAAGTTCTCCTCGTTAGGCACACGAATTCTATTATAGCATTTAAATCCTCCGTCTGCCCCAATTTTCCATTCAGTTGGGTCCTTTGCCGATGCTTTATCAAACCATTGACAAAGTCTTTGGTCCTTTCTTTGAGCTTCAAGGATGCAATTTATGAGCGTCGACTGTACTACTAAACATTCAAAAATTTGTCCTTCACTAGATTTGGCGATCTGAAAGTTGAATTCGGCTAGTGTTTCCAACGCTCTCCACTCTTTGACCATAAGAGAGGATATGAACAGTTTGCGAGGTTCTTGGCTTAGTGGGTTGGAAACTACGTTTGGTTTACCAGGGTGGTATTGCAAAGTGATATCGTAATCCTTCAAAAATTCCATCCAATGTCGCTGCCTCATGTTTAGCTCCTTCTGAGAGAACAAGTATCTCAAGCTCTTGTAATATGAAAATAGATCGAAGTTTCTTTATGAAAAGTTGTAACTCTTCACAAATTGGGTCCGGTCGACCGATAGAATGCCCCTTTGCCAGAAAATGTTTAAAACTTCATATAGCCATTGACCCGGTTGACCAGTCGAAGGGACTCGATCGATCGGTCGAAAACCCCTCTGTTGGAATCTTGAAACTTAATGTTCCAAGCCGGTCCATACCTATCTTAACGATCCCCTTGAGCTTACATATGCTCCCATTCACACCCCGAATCTAACCATCCCCTACACGTGAATGATTATGGCTATCTAAACAAAAACAAAATACAACAAAACTACGAGAGCAATCCATAGACTTGCGATGCATTAGGAGAGTGTCTTTTGGACTTGAACTTTTCCTTAGTGAATATCTACTGAACTATTCAACCTTTTAGTGTAAACCAACACTAGATAACACACTTGACATAACCTTATACATATTAATTCATTCGGTTGTGTTCATTTTGGTCCTGATCATGATCCTTATTCATGAGAACTCTTAGAAAACAAAGCTATTGAAACTTTTATTCTCATATAGGTGATACCAATTAAGAGTACTAACATTTGCTCATCAATATCATTAAATGTAAACATAGTCTCAACAATTTTATTACACACTTTAACAATATACATAAATTAAGTCATGTTAAATGTGTGTTTATAACATGAACTTTCCCAACTAGTTTCCTATTGAACCTAGATCTTGGGATCTCCAGTCAGCTAGGTTAGGTTTCTGCCATGTTGTTCAAAATATTGGCTTTAGACCCATTCCTTTTATTGTATATTGAACTTGATCTCTACGCAATCCTTTCGTAAGATGATCTGCAATATTTTTTTTTGATTTGACATCGTCAATCATGATTATACCACTAGAAAGTAGCTGCTTGATTGTATTGTATTTCCTTCTTATGTGTCTTGACTTGCCATTATACACGACATTCTTAACTATGAAAGATACCGCATTACAGTCACAATGTACAACTATGGCCGTTACCAGTTTTGGCCATAACGGAATATCTTCTAGGAAGTTTCGAAGCCATTCAGCTTCCTCACTCGCCTTATCTAAGGCTATGAACTCCAATT
The DNA here is from genome assembly GCA_033977485.1 of Hydrangea macrophylla. Classification (NCBI taxonomy): domain Eukaryota; kingdom Viridiplantae; phylum Streptophyta; class Magnoliopsida; order Cornales; family Hydrangeaceae; genus Hydrangea; species Hydrangea macrophylla. The sequence continues at coordinate 32,469,096 of CM066987.1, forward strand.
CCATCGTCGAACGTGCTATATGTGTTTACTTAGTTGACTTCCAAGAAATTGCAGCTCTACCTAAAGTGAATACCTAATTGTGGACTTAGTCTCTTGACTATCCAAAATCTTATTCGCATCAGAATATCCCTCTACCATGGGTGGGTATCGTGTATAGTGCAAACCATAGCTCATGATATACTTTAGATATCTTAACACTTTCACAAGGGCGTCCCAATGATCTCTTCCCGGATTGCTAGTATATCTAGCAAGTCTTCTCACCAAATATGCAATATCCGGACATGTACAATTCATGATGTACATCAAACTCCCAATTACTTGTGAATATTTGAGTTGAGATATGCTTTTACCCATATTCTTCGTCAACTTATAATTGGAGTCAAACGGAGTTACGGCCGATTTGCTATCCAACAGTCTTAACTTCTTTAATATTTTTTCAACATAATGTGATTGTGTGAGAAGATATCCTTCAAAAGTTTGCCTCACTTGTATACCAAGAATGACATTGGTTTTACCCATGTCCTTCATGTCAAAGCTTGAGCTTAACATTTTCATGCTTTTGTTTATTACTTTCTTATTCGTTCCCATGATAAGTAAGTCGTCAACATATAAACAAACAATAAAACACGAGTCATCAAATTCTTTGACATACACACACTTATCGTATTTATTGATTATAAAACCATTTGCGATCATGGTGTGGTCAAATTTTTTGTGCCATTATTTTGGAGCTTGTTTCAAACCATTAACAAGTCGACACACTTTATGTTCTTGTCCCTTTACATTAAACCCTTCAGGTTGTTCCATATAGATCTCCTCATCTAGATCTCCATTCAGGAACGCGATTTTCACATCAATTTGATGTACTTCTAGGTTATAGACAGCGACTATAGCGATTACCATCCTAATGGAAGTAATCCTAGTAACCGGAGAATAAGTATCAAGGAAATCTATTCCCTCTTTTGCCTATAGCCTTTTGCGACTAGCCTAGCTTTATACTTATCTATGGTACCATCGGCTTTGAGTTTCTTCTTAAAAATCCATTTACAACCAATTGGTTTACTACCTGGAGGTAAGTCAACTAACTCCCATGTATGGTTTTGCATAATGGAATCCACCTCATTATTTATCGATTCTTGCCAATATGGCGCTTCGAGTGTACTCATAGTTTCGTTAAAGGTTCGAGGTTCACCCATGGTAACTAGTGTCACAAAATTCAATAAAAAAGTAGCTTTCCTAGCTCTTTTGCTTTTTCTAGGAGCAACTTTGATTTCTTCATCATTCTTAGAACTTGAAGAGTAGATCTCTACAATACTTCTTTTAGGTGCCGAATTTTGTCTTCCTTCCCTAAAAGGAAAGATATTTTCAAAGAACTCGACATCTACCGATTCCATGAATGTATTGACATGAATGTCTACATTCTCGAACTTAACCACAAGGAATTGGTATGCAACACTATTATAAACATAGCTAATAAATACACAATCTACGGTCTTAGGTCCTAGTTTCATTCATTTAGGAAGCGAAACTTGTACCTTAGATAGACATCCCAACACTTTGAGCTTTTTAAACGAGGGTACTCTACCTTTTCAAACTTCACAAGAAGACTTGTTAGTCTTCTTATGTGGAATTCTATTAAGAATGACATTCGCCGTAAGAATTGCATCCCCCCACAAGTTGTGTAGCACACCCGAGCTATTTAGCATATCATTTGCCATTTCCTTGAGGGTTCTATATTTCTTCTTGGCTATACCATTTTGTTGTGGTGTATACGGTGCAGAGGTTTCATGAATAATCCCATTATTAGCACAATACTTGGCTAGTGGAGTTGAATCATATTCACTTCCTCTATCCTATTTAATTCTTTTTATTGTTCTAGATAATTGATTTTCAATTTCAGCTCTATATGTCTTAAACATGTCCATTGTTTCCTCTTTAGTCTACTACTATCATCTATAACTGTAACAAAATATTTCCTTCTACCTCTTGTTGGAGTTAGTTTTAAATCACATAAGTCGGTATGAATTAAATCTAGTACGTAATTCACTTGTTCTATCTATGCATTTAAATGTCTTTCTAGCAAATTTAGATTCTACACATGCTTCACATTTATATAACTTGTCAATTTTAAATTTAAGCAATAATCCTAGATTAACCATTTATGCATGTATTTGAAATTTACATGTCCTAATCTAGAATGTCTCAATGAACACAACTCAACAATATAAGTAGAAGCTATAGCATTCTCATTATTAATAATTTTAGGAGTACAATTTATCTTGAAGAGCCCTTCATTGAGGTAACCCTTTCCTACATACATTCGACCCTTAGTCAAAACAAATTTATCGGATTTGAAGACTAGCTTGAATCCTTTCTTGCTTAGCATAGGTTCGGACACCAAATTCTTGCAAATTTGCAGAACTTATAGCACATCTAGGAGGGTCATCTCTTTACTGAAAGTGAACTTAATAATCACATTCCCCTTGCCTTCAATGGTTGAAGCCACGGCATTGTCCAGAAAAAGCTTGTCACCACTATCCGCATTTGTGTAGGTAGAAAACATGTTTCTATCTCTACAAATGTGTTTAGAGTCGGTCACCACACAAGTTTCGATGACCACTGCCATAAGGTTGTCGGTCTCCATTATGTTAGCTTGATTAGACTTTTTGTTTCCTCCATTAGATCCTTTCTTGTTTCGACAATTGTTTGCACGATGTCTGGGTATTTTACACACCCAAAATCTCCTTTAATCTTCTTGGAATTGTGGTCTTTATACCCGTTGTATGTAGATTTCCTCTTGCCTCCCTTAGAACTTGACTTAGACTTAGATTTTGAAGACTCACCTTTAACTAGATTGGCATTCAATTCCATAGATCCTTGCTGCCCATTTTTATCTCCTTTCCGGTTGTCTTCCTCAATTCTCAAATGCACCACAAGATCTTCCATTGATAACTCCTTGCGCTTGTGCTTGAGATAACTCTTGAATTCCTTCCACAACGGCGATAACTTTTCAATTATGGATGCCACTTGGAATGGTTCACTAATAGCCATCCCCTCCAAGATAATTTGGTTAATGATCACTTGAATCTCTTCCAATTGCTTGACCATCGGAATTGAATCCACCATTTTAAAATCTAAAAATATGCCCACAATGAACTTCTTTGTACCAGCATCTTCTGTCTTCTATTGTTTATCCAAGGATTCCCATAACTCTTTATGCACTAGTAAAAATTGAATAGATGTTGAAGAGAACATCTTCCAGCTAGCCCATTTAGAATGTAATTCCGGCATGGAAAATTGGAATGGCTCTATGCTTCTAATGCGGCTTCTTGTTCTTTTGACAGATTTTCGGTAGGAATCACCGGCTTATCTTGACGTAGGATGTGTGCAAGGTTGAGGGTTGTAAGATAGAACATCATTTCATTTGCTATCTATCTTTTCCCTTGGACTTTTCGGGCTTCTCGGCATGTGTATTCTTGATAACGGTTGTTTCAATGACCATACTTCCAACAAATATTAAATTCATTTTCGATTATTAGAAATTATGGATAATAAACTTCAATAAATGGTCCAAAAAGTGAATTCATGTCCCACACTTGGTTGTTAGTGGACTAAGACGTATCATTCTTGAGGATACTACGATCTAGTATAATAGAGGCAACAATCTCTATTATACTCTGCTGAATATATGTATATGAAAAGTTCTCAAAATGACTCTAGAATGGATGGAGAAGAAGAAGATGAAACCTGGAAAAATTGCATATAAATAACTAACTACTTAGAGTATATATAGAGGTGTCTATTGGATAAGATATGCCTCTCTACACAAATGGTTGTGTCCCAATACATATATATTACATTTATATTAGTATGTACACGTTTTTCAACCATTAGACCAGATGATGTTCAAACAAATTTGAAGTTTCTTCATGAAGTTGCAACTCTTCACAAACTAGGTCCGGGCTGGTCAAACGGGGCCGTCGACCAATCGAATGCCCCTTTGCCAATAAATGTTTAAAACTTCATATAGCCGTTGACCCGGTCGACCGGTCGAAAACCCCTATACTAGAATCTTGGAACTTAATGTTCTAAACTGGTCCATAGCGATCTAACGATCCCCTTGAGCTTACATAAGCTCTCATTCACACCCCGAATTTAACACCTCCCACCTCCGCTGGTGCCCTAATTCTCTTCTAACCACCCTCACGAATTTGTCACCGATGACTGCTGAGTGCTGCCTCATTGATCCACTACTCTTTTCCTTTTTGAATATATCTTTATATGCATATATTTATATATACAACTATAGATGGATATGTATATATATGTATATGTATATATCCCAATATATACACGTATATATTCTATCCCCAAATTGGGTACATACACAATATATAATCGAATCAATTTACCCAAACTTTATAAGTTATAATTATTTCCTCATTATATCTAGAGTTTATCTACATTGACTCTTTATGTGTGATATAGAATCCATCGGCCAGGCTCTTAAGTGAACAGGGTCGAGTGAACTTACCCAGTGAACATTGTTTTTAGCCTAAAAAGAACCTGTGGGTTAGCAGGGTGAGTGGGTCAGAGGAGTAGCCTGTGGGTTCTTTTAGGCTATAAATACAATGTTCATTGGGTAAGTTCACACTGTTCACTCGACCCTGTTCACTTAAGAGCCTGACAGGCTGACCAATAGAATCCATCACATATAACACACTCGGTGGATGACTGTGAGCGTGTGCATTTAGAGCTAAAAACAAAGAAATTCATTTTGAGTGCCAAAATGGGTAGATTCAAAATTGGTTGCCACAACAAAATTGATGCTGTCGGAATGGGATAAAGGGCTTTGCAATGTCAGTCAGAACTATCTCAGTGAGAGAGATATGCATAATCGATTGCACCACGCAATTGCTATGGACAAAGCTGGGTTATGCAAATCGGGTGATTTTACAATTGGATTTGTAATTAAGATGCAGTAAGCACTTTGTTTGGGTTATCCAAATTGGGTGATTTGTAATCATATTCAGTAGTTAAATGGGTTTGTTGAAAAAGGGAAAGAGCTAAAGAGTTGGTGATAGTAGTGAGAGAAGGAATTGGTGGCGACATTAGTGAAAAGAAATGCTCAAGCTTTGTTTGTAGAGAGAGGGAGAAGAACGATGGGAGAAATATACTATTCTTGTGGATTTCTTGTTTTGTCTATTTGTCTTATTTGGGCGCATTGTCATTTAGAAAAAAATTAATCCAAAAACTAACAGTTCCGTTAAGTCAACTAACGGTTTACTGACAAAGGGGATTGAGGTGAGTGTTGTCCAACTCCAAACCTTAAGGGATGTCTGTGTAATTTTTGATTATACAGGAGTTCGTGTAATTAGGGTATACCTCAAGGGAGGTGAGTGTAATTTATCCATTTATTTTTATAACAACATTTTGTTAATATGTTGATTTATTTTGTTATTTTTATTTACCGGGAAACCCCTCCAAGGCTGGCCCGGAGTCTCACTCTGATCAAGCTAAACATTCGGATACTGTGGCAACCACTAATAAATCACCAATATAAGTGAGTGAAAATGCAAACCAGGTGGAATCGAACTCAAGACAAGGACTACCAAATCTTCAAAGATGTTGGAAGTCATAATTTATGCAGTTCTGATGCAAACTACGAAGAAGAAAATTCCTATAAACATCTTCGGTGGGAGAATTTAGCATACACCCCCTCAAAAGGGGTGAATGTCAACCTCACAACATGTGGCTTAGGTTTAGCCACGTCACTAAAATTATTAAAAAAAACATTAAAATCTGACCTATTCTTCCAGTTTTCCTTCCGATAACCCATATTAAAATAGTATCAGAACCACATTCTTCATAACTGAATCATAACTACAACATTACTAATATCTTGATCATAACAGAGCCACATTTCTCGTAACCAACTAGAAACTATTACATGATAATGGTCCACCATGTGGCCATAGACCATGCAAATCATGATTCGCCACATGGCACCACTTGCACATGGCCACTCTTGATTGATGTGATCCATGGTCATTTGGTGAACTATGGACCATGCAATAATTTTTTCACCTACACATTATATCAATCACCTAAATGCATATTTAGTTCACTATATTTACGATTATGCATCAACCATGAAATTGTGTCTACAACCTTTCTTTTTTATTATCATGATTATGCCACCTGATTATTACGATTATGCCATACGATCATGCCACATTATTATTAAGATTACCAAATTTAGTTAGGGTCTTATGGATAAATTTATATATCTATATTTCAAATGAAATTTCATGTAGTCCCACTACAACTAAATGTGGCCCCCATGTTACATCATTTGTGATCCAAATTTAGTTACCAATTAGGGTCTTAGGGATAACAAAAAAAAATGAAAATAATTTCAAATAAAATTTCATGTAGTTCGAGTACAAATAAATGTGGTCCTCATGTCACATCATTTTAAAATTTGACGAAACTATTACATTTATTAAAAATAGTTTTTTAGTGATTTCTTTGAAAAATATAAAATTTGTCATTAAAAAAACAAATAACTAAAATGTGGACTTCAAATTGTGCGCATGCTACTCAAGTTTAGGACAAGAATCGACCAAAAAAACATTTAACATTCATTTGGATTGAGAGAACTGGAGAAAAGAGAAGAGAAAGGGAACCACTTTCTCTCTTGTTCTCTCGTTTGAATATTTAAGTTGGGAGAGAAGAAAACGTTAATGGAGAGAATTGGAGAGAACGTGAGGAGAAAAAGTACCTAATTTTGGATCTCTCCAAATCGGAGAGACTGAGGAGAGAAGAGAAGAGAACCATATTAAAATTTTAATAAAATGACAAATATATCCTCAATGTTTAATCTTATTCTAATTTATTACCATGATTTAATAGAGGGTAAAAGAGTAAATTGATTTTAAATTCTTTCTCTTATGAAAGCTAAACAAACACGATAACCTTATGTTTCTCTTCTCTTCTCTCCATCCAAACTATTCTTTCTCTTCTCTTCTATTCTCTTCTTCTACTCTTCTCTTAATGAGGTTCTCTTCTCTTCTCTTACAGTGTTAGGAAAAGAAGAAAGTATGCGCTTATAAGTTCAAAATATAATAATGTAGTAATTCAGTAGGAATTTTTTTTTACGAAAAAAAAGTGATTAACCAAATTAAAATTAGAACAAAAAAATCTCTTGCCTTGCTGTCTTATAGTAGGTTTTCTAACATCAATTGAAAATAGAAATTTTCTTTAATTGTCCCTAATTATTTTGGGAATATATAAAAATAGCCACTCATTTGGGAATCATTGTGGTACTGGTTATGAATAATGAGGTACTGGTTATGAGAAATATGGTGCTGGTTATGAGAAACATGGTATTGGTTATGAGAAACATGGTACTGGTTCCCAAATGGTTATAATCAGTGCAGTAGTGGTTATGAAGAATGAGGTGCTGTTGGTTATGTGAAATATGGTACTGGTTCCCAAATGGTTATAATCAATGCGATACTGGTTATGAATAATGAGGTGCTGGTTATGAGAAACATGGTGCTGTGATGGCATAACCGTAAATATAGTCAGCCAAATGGTCATTTATGTGACCATTGTAATCTGTTCTACCATTAACTGGTAATAATCTAGTTAAAAATTGAAGGGTTGAGATTAAATTGGCTTGATCCAACCGTGAATAAGAAGGGGGTTGACATCATGGGGGTGTATTATAGTCTAACCCATATCTTTATACTTTCTCACATTATACTATTTTGGTTTCTTAACCATGGACATGGATGGTACTAACCAAAGTTTTGAAATCGGGCCAGTCATCGAACCATAAAAATGACTGGGTCACGGGTCATTGGTTCAACTAGTGGGTCAACCGGAATTGTGTTGGGAATTTAAAAACGTGGAACCAAATTCCCCCAATAAACACATAGAAACACACAAACAGTAATAAACACGTACACCAAAGAAAACACAGATTTTTACATGGTTCGGCAAAACCGCCTACATCTATACCCAAGAGAACATTCTTTTACTATTGAGAATAAAAAAATTGTACAAGACACTTTGGATTAAATCCCATAACCCAACCCAACCTTCACACCCTTTGTATACCTATTCTCAATACCCTAAAGAACTCACACTCTCTCACCCTAGACCATGAACCCCAATAAGGGAAGACCCCCAACTTAGTACACCAAGGGCTTTCTAAATTTCTATAGAACATCCCAGAGAAAAGTAGGGGTAGGCAATCGGGTAGATTATACACATTAACTCCAGAGAAAAGCTTCGATCCCTCTTTTTCCTCAATAGGATTTTCCCTCACCATTGTCTGAACCGTGAAGTAAACCATTCACCAACTTGCAAGAATTTTCCATCGAGAACTTGGGAGTACAACTCTACCAACCAAACGATAAAACCAATCCACACCTCCCTCTCTTTATTTGAGAACCTGCCATGTGTGATGTTCATGACTCCACATGCAACTCGAACCTTGCATCCCATGAAAACCATCCGGCAAACAAATTTTAGATTCCATCGTGAACTTGGAACCTAAGTCATACCACCCAAATAGTGAACTAGTCTAACAAAATATTTTGAAATTCTTGTTCAATCCCACAATAATCACCATCATACAGCACAAGGCAATCAACAGCCCTCCTGGAACCCATCAAAATAATTTTTCAAGGACCACATACGTACCGTATCCAAAACCTAACATCCAAGAGAAGTGCTCGTATAAATGGAGTGTGAGGACCCATCTACCATATGCAACCTGCTACAATCGTAATAGCACTTAAATCACCTTTTGCCATAGATCATGACCTGCTGTCTCATCCAATCTATCATAAAAAGAAAGATCTTAAACCACGCAGAATGCACCCATCGATGAATCCGCAGTGCCTGAAATAGTAGGGGTAGTCAATCGGGTAGATTAGGTTTGAACTGGAAACTTCGGTTTAGGTTGACAACTTTGTTATCGAAAATTGAACTGAAATAAAGTTTGAAACTTCAGTTTGGTTTACGACATAACGTTCGGGTTCGGTTTGGATTTTTGGGTTAAAATTGAGCTGAAGTTTAAAAAAAAAAAATTTTTAGAGGGAGGGGAAGAGGGGGGGCAGCCAACCAGTAGGCCCAACAATAAATTAAAATACAAAATTTTAAATAAAAATATTTTTTTTTACAATAGTTACACTTCACTTTCTTCTCACCATTCTTATCAGTGTACTTAGTAAAATGACTCAAAACCATTGATCTTGGCTTTATCGATTTTTTTTGTCAGTAACGAATTGCACTGTCATTATCAATGTTAATATTTTCGATGTTCACACCTTCATTCGACATAGCTGTTTTAAACAATCCAAGTCAATAACTATTTTAAGTTTTTAATATGTAAACCTATCACACCCGTTCCAGAACTTACATACTTTTAATACAATGTTGTGGTAACATGTGAAATTATTAATGTTTATTAATAATTGGTTGACTGTGGTCAACGGAGGGTGTCGAGTAAGGACATGGTGATTCGGTAATCATTGAGACATTCGTGTGATTAAATGACATTTATGTGGATTAAATATTATTTGGCTATCTGGTAATTATGAATAGTGAATATACCTGTGTAGTATATTTTCTGTATGTATTGATATTGTTTAAGATTATTTGGATTGTTTTAATAATAACTGATAGGATGTGTTGCATGAAAACGTAGATTATCTAGAGATTCCGCAGAAATTAGTTTTCGAACGTAATTACAGTAACAAATAGAACTTAGTCGGAATGTTTTGTAACATATAGTTTTCACTCGTGAAGTAATAAAATGGACGTGTACGACGTTTTAGGAGGTAATTAGGAGTTTTGAGAACTCGTGGGGAGGTAAACACAATTTTCAAAAGTACTACCTATATATAGAAAGTGTGAAGACATTTCATTTCACAAAATTGTTTGAACCTAAATCAAGAGAGAAGATTTGGGGATTTCATTGCTTAGAGCTCCAAGACACAAATCGACGACTTTTCGATCGTTAGTTTTTCTCCAAATTTCATTTTCGAGCTCCTCGAGGTAAGATCTTCGTTTTGATATCTCTTAGGACTTGTTTGGTTAAGTTTTTACAAAAATCTTAATGTTGGAATTTTGGAAAAAATGCGGGTAAACTTATAGGAATCGCTTGAAATTCAAGATCCGACGTTAAATTAGTCCCTTAGTTCATCTTTCAAAATTTTAGGACGTTTGCACGAGGTATGAATTCTAAGCCTATGAATTATAGGAAATTTCATGTTTTAATTATCAGATTTGATATCTCAGATCCATGCAAAATTCATGTATTAAGTAGGCCCGTTAATTATGCACATGAAAATGCCATGAAAGCACGTATATGTGATTATATGAGCATACGATGTGTCTATGTGGGTTATACAAATTCATGCCGGGGGATCGATGTTTGAGAGTTACAGTAGCGACGGTTACTTGCTTGGTTTGGCAATTGGCCCTGCCATAGCAGATGGGTGTAATGTTTGATAGACTCTGGGCTTGCCATTAGCATCGCGGTTGATAATCTTTGGGCTTGTCGATATACCGGATGAATGCGTGTCCCTCTCCTTAGAGACTATTTGATGTGATTTATAGATGTTTAAAGCATGAATTGTCATATTAACATATGGATAGAATTTTGCACTCAGCATATAGTTGAGCAATGGAGATTTACTCCATTGCAAGTGAGCGAAAGAAAGGAAAGAAGAAGCGTGAGGACCGAGACCGCGGGAACGACAGGGATCCTTCTCTTGTATATGTTTTTGTTTCCAATTCTAATGTTGTAAGGTGAATTTTGAGAAGTTAGAACTATGAACTTCAATCTGGAAATCATGGAATGGTTTAGTAATGTTGTAATAAGTTGTAAAACTTCCTCTGGTTATGTTGGAATTTATCCGAATTCCTAAGTTTGTGTTTTGTACGCTTAACTTGTAAATTCCTAGTTTTAAATGAATAAAATAGTACTTTTGGTGAATCAATCCAAACAAGCCTTAGCTTGTCCCGTCATTATTTTTTTCGTAGATTAGTATGTCTTAATGTTGTTCTTAAAGTCTCATTATCACTTATGATGTTGGATAGTGTCACGCCCCGGAGTAGCCAAAAGTAGGAAAAATTTAAAATTTCCTTTCTGGACCCGTAAGGAATGACGAGTTACATAAAACTGACCTGTCCGTGCAACATGCTAATACCATATATATCAGAGTGAGGAAATTGCAAAAGCGTCTAATGGTATTCATGGGGGAACTTAAAGTGTTTTGCTACTTAAGCTATTATAGAAGTTCCAAATGAAAATCACAAAAGATAAGTTTGGGCGATTTACGCCACTTACATTATTACATCAACCAAAAGATAGTTAAAACATAAAAGAAATCTTAATGCGGAAGTAGGCCTGGGTCCTCCTTCTAACTGGCAAACTCGTAACCTCGTTATCGAACTCTTCCAGATAGTCTGCCTCAGGATTACCTTCCTGATAGTTCCCATCCTGAGGATAGTGATATGCATCTTCATTGTTACTTTGATAGTTCTCCTCATTATGACCTAGACGTAAAATGTCCAGGGTAGGGAAGGAGCCGTTAGCTTTTGAAGCTAAGTGAAATCGTCTTAACCGATCACTCCTAATACATTTAAGGATATACAAGTATAACAATGTCTTGAACCAACATAAGCATATGACATGGTAGTATGACGACACAATGCATTATTGATATATTCGACTTTAACTCAACCATGGACGCCACAACCGACTCATGTGACTTGTTACATTACCAGTGTAACGCCGTTAGCTCAGAGTAGAATGATTACATTGCTATCGTCGCCTAGCAGGGCCCTATAGCAGTTCTGGTTTTAAAAAGAGTGTAATCATTGGACTCTTAGGTCCTCGTGACCTTGCCGGGAGAATAGAATAGTTACAGCGCTATCGTCGCCTAGCAGAGCCCTATAGCATTAGAAAGGTAACTATTGTATTCTGATGGATACATTGCTATCGTCGCCTAGCAGGGCCCTATAGCGTATCAACCATCAATTCATGCATAACTTCAATGATTTCAATGGAAACTCTGGCTATCGTCGCCTAGCAGGGCCCTATAGCAGTTTCATTGTTGTTCCCATTTACTTGACTGTACCACTCGAACCACCGCGATCCATTCAATGTATATATTGATATGATTGGGTTAGTCCCCGTGACTAACCATGCAGACGTCAATGTTGACATCAAGACTCGACCATGTTCATATGAATGTTCATGTGACTATAGAAACAGAAATCATAATAAACAAGAATGTCAACGAATATTAACTAAGCATGGAGTATAATTAGCTAACATGCATTCATTATATAAGAATTAATGTCACGTTCACATAACTAATACTTATCAGTATCGTCCACACAGGACGTACTGGGCATACATATATGATCAAGGAATAATTCTATAATATACCAAGTGAGTTAGGACAACTCACCTCGATGTGGGTGCGTAACAGTAAGCGTAGCGGTTCCTATAAAGTATAAAATTACATAGAACATTGATTAATAAGCTTACTAAAATCAGGGGCATAACGGTAATTGTGCCGGGTGAGTTCCTAAACCTCAACATGATGACCTAGACATCATTCTGAGTCCAACGCCATTGACTAGACTCAAATCGGAGTCCGTCCCATAAAAGGCTGGATTTTCTATACCAGTTTGGGCCCTAAAGATAAGCTGTATTTTCGACCGTGTCGAAAGGTCACCAAACTTTAAGGGAATATTCTAGATATTATTCTAAGACTCTGGGAACTGACCGCGTATTTTTCTGAGCTACGGTTTATTTATTATGAATTTCTGAAGTTTAAATCGTCTAATAATAGATTGCTGGATCCCATAATTATAAAATATAGTTTAGGGAGATAATTGACCCTCATAAATATTTTTATTAAATACTAGGCCTTAAAATAGGCTAGTAGTATTTTTCTCATAATTTTCGGAGCTCGTTTGATATTTTAAATAATTAAAATACAACCAAACGGATACTTTATAAGTAATTAATAATTATTAAAAAAAATACTAAAGTTAATTTTTATAATTAATAATTTATAATGTAAAAGTGCCAGGCCTTAGGAAAATTTTTATAAAATTTTCCTATATTTAAAAGTGGTCATTAGGTATTTATCACATAATTATTTTAATTTAAAATATTTACTTATTATTTATTTAAACAAATGAATAATAAGTATATCATATAATAATAATTCATAATTTCATGATATAAGAATATTATCAAAAATAATATTACAATTTATTAAAATATAATTTATAGTATTATTGAAACCATTTTTAGATTTTTAAAAACAATTTAAAACCATTTATAATTATTTATATTTATTTATTAATACAAAATATATTATAAATAATATATTTATACACTAATCTTGATTAATATATACTAATTATTACTAAAACAGTTTATTAAAATACTAATTAGGATTAACAGAATACTTAGTAATATAAAACAGATTAATAAAACCTTAATTGAGGTTATCAGAATAATAAAATGTGAATTATTGCAAATCCGGATCATTAATGTACTAAGCCTGATTAACAGAATAATTATCTAATTAGTTATTAATCTAAACCCGCAGGTAAACCCATATCCGACCCGTACCCACGGGTTACCCATAAATACACACCTAGAGATCCAACTTAAAAAGTCCGACCCGACCCACTAACATTTAATATACCCCGATCCATTAACCGTTTAAACTAACAACTAAACCCACCCATTTACTAACCCGACCCGACCCTATGGGTAAACGATATAACCCGAACCCTAAACGGGTCGCGTCTTCTCCGGCGAGCCATCGCCGCCGCCGGCGAGCTCGTTTTCGCCGGAAAACTTCTCCAGCTCATATCTCTCTCATCTCTCAATGGAAATCGATGAAACCAACGGGAAAAGTGCCGGTTTTCCTCCCTCTACAACATACTAGGAGCCTAGAACCCAGTTCATTCGTTTTAGGTTCCCACCAATGCATTATCCTTTTCGGGTTTATGGAGAATAATGGCCTACATGGCCTACTTAGGGCGTACCAAACTTGAAACTGGATTAAAGGGGGTCTATAGGGAATCTAAGGGTTCGTTTGGTATCAATTTTTGGAGAGTCTAGTGGTATTTTAAAATCCGAGTTCCGGCGAGGGAGCTCTAATGGCAGATTTACCATTTTCAGAGCCTAAGGCTCTGTTTGGTTTGCTTGTGAGGGTCCAGGGAGGGTGTGTGAGTGTGTATAAGCCGTAGAAATAACTCAGGGGGTGGGGATTTACCTGTGGAGGGCCTCGAGTCTTCTTTTTCTTCCCCTATCTCCGGCGACTCTCTCTATCTCTCTCTCTCAAGTGAGCTCTCTCTCCCTCTCTGCCTCTCAACTCTCATGCACACACATAGATATATACACAGATTATAAAATCTGTGTGATGTAAAATGAAAGTGATGGAGGAGACATTTGATTTAGATGGTGCATTGGGGAAGGAAAATGTGGCCGGCGGTAGGGGTGTGTAGGGTTTAGTCCGGCGGTTCATGGGGGGAGGTTGGGTAGAGGAAGGTGGTGTTTGGTTCATGTCATTACATCATAGGTTTAAGCTAGTTTAGGGAAGATTCTATTTGTACCAAAGTTTCCTTAAATGTGTGAGTTGCCGTCGCTAAGAATTACGTGCAATACGGTCTAATTTGAATACAGATTCTACGGGTTTACGTGCAACACAGTCCGGGTTTGTAATTGCAGTCTATGAAATTAATAGTTAAATACGCACATACGTATGTTCGGGTTTTCTGGGATTAAAACTTAAAATACTGGAATTTAATACAAACCAAATACGGGGACCTGTTTTATTATTATAGAAATTTTACGGGTATTACATCATCCACCTGCTATTAAAGATTCCGTCCCCGGAATCAGAGCTAGCTATACATTAAAAAGGTAAGGGAATTTCTCACGCATCTCCGATTCTAACTCCCAAGAAGCCTCACGCTCATCATGGTGTTTCCACTGGACTTTCTCTAGCGGGATCTCTTTAGTCCTCAATTTCTTAGTTGCTTGTTCCATGATCTTCACCGGTCCTTCATTAAAAGTCACATTGTCGTTCACCTCGATATCCGTGAAGTTGATTTCATGAGACGGGTCGTGCACGACTTTCCTCAGCATGCTAATGTGAAACACGTTATGCACTCCTGACATCTTGGGCAGCAGTGCGAGTCGGTAAGCAACTTTTCCCACGCGTTCTAAAATTTCGAACGGTCCAATGTAACGTGGCGAAAGTTTTCCTCTCTTTTGTCCGAATCTGACAATTCCTCGTACAGGTGATACTTTTAGAAATACATGATCTCCAACATTGAATTCTAAGTCCTTCCGGTGCTTATCCGCATAGCTTTTCTGTCGGCTCTGAGCTGCTTTCATCTTTTCTCTGACGATGTTGATCTTTTCGTTCATTTCTCGAACCATCTTAGGTCCTAGAAGTTTGTCATCTCCAACTTCTGCCCAACACAAGGGTGATCGGCACGGTCTTCCATATAAAGCTTCAAATGGTGCCATTCCTATACTCGTATGGTAGCTATTGTTATAAGCAAACTCTATCAATGGTAGGTTCTCTTCCCATGAACTTTCAAAATCTATTGAACATGCTCGGAGCATGTCTTCCATGACTTGATTGACTCTCTCGGTCTGTCCATCGGTTTGGGGGTGAAATGCTGAACTGAACTTTAACGAAGTTCCAAGTGCTGTCTGTAAGCTTTCCCAAAATCCTGATGTGAAACGTGAATCACGATCTGATACAATTGACACGGGTACTCCATGTAGTCGAACAACGTGTTGTATATACATTCTGCTCAACTTCTCGACCGGATAGGTCAAACTATAAGCGATAAAGTGAGCCGATTTGGTGAGTCGATCTACAATCACCCAAATGGCGTCATGATTCTGCCGCGACCTTGGCATTCCGACAACAAAATCCATTGTTATGTGCTCCCATTTCCATCCAGGAACGGGTAGTGGTTGTAACAATCCTCCTGGTTTCTGATGTTCTGCCTTGACTTGCTTGCATGTCATGCATTTGGATACATAATCTACTACTTCTCTGTTCATTCCGTCCCACCAGAAGTTTCTCTTTAGTCCTTGTACATTTTTGTTCCTCCGGGATGAACAGTCATCCTTGACTTATGTGCTTTGTCCAATATATCTTTCCTCAAGTTATCCTCATTGGGCATACAGAGTCGGTTGCGACATCTGAATCCTCCATCTGCTCCTATATTCCACTCGGCGGGGTCTTTTCCCGATGCTTTCTCAAACCATTGACGGAGTCCTTCGTCCTTTTCTTGTGCTTCAAGAATACGACTTATGAGCGTTGGTTGTATTACCAGACATCCAAAGAGTCGTCCTTCACTTGATTCGGAAATATGAAAATCAAACTCCATTAGTGTCTCTAACACTTTCCATTCTCTGATCATGAGAGAAGATACGATGAGTTTTCGAGATTTCCGGCTTAGTGCATCAGCAACCACGTTTGCTTTGCCAGGGTGGTACTGCAGCGTGAAATCATAGTCCTTTAATAATTCCATCCAACGTCGCTACCTCATGTTCAATTCCTTTTGAGAGAACAAGTATCTCAAGCTCTTGTGATCTGAAAATAGATCGAACTTCTCTCTGTAGAGGTAGTGTCTCCAAATCTTGAGTGCAAAAACGATTGCAGCTAGTTCCAGATCGTGCGTAGGATAGTTAAGCTCATGAGGTTTCAATTGTCGTGATCCATACACTATCACTCTTCTGTCCTGCATAAGCACACATCCAAGTCCTTGATGCAACGCATCGCTGTAAATGGTAAAATGTTCACCGCTCTTCGGTATTGCAAGCATTGGCGCCGTGGTTAGTATTTCCTTTAATTCTTGGAATGCGCATTCATGCTTGTCGTTCCATTCATACTTCAAATCCTTTTTGGTTAGTCCTGTAAGAGGGGCTGCGATTTTGGAGAATCCTTCCATGAATCTCCGGTAGTATCCAGCTAGACCAAGAAAACTTCTGACTTCCGTTGCTGTGGTCGGTCGATTCCAATCTAAAACAGCTTCGATCTTTGACGAATCTACAACTATCCCTTCCTTTGAGACAACATTTCCTAAAAATTTGACTTCCTTTAGCCAGAACTCGCACTTACTGTACTTTGCATACAAGTGGTTATCTCGTAGAGTCTGAAGTGCTATTTTTACATGTCCTTCGTGTTTTGCCTCTGTCTTAGAGTAGATGAGGATATCATCTATGAACACAATGATGAACTGATCCAGGTAAGGTCTGAAAACTCGATTCATTAGATCCATGAACACTGCTGGGGCATTGGTCAATCCGAACGGCATGACCAGAAATTCATAATGTCCATACCTGGTTCTAAAAGCCATCTTGGGTACATCCTAAGATCGAACGAGCAATTGGTGGTATCCAGATTGCAGATCTATCTTTGAAAATGTGGTAGCTCCTTATAGCTGATCGAATAGATCGTCAATCCTCGGTAATGGGTACCGATTCTTGATTGTGACCTTGTTCAACTCTCTGTAGTCGTTACAGAGTCGAAGTGTTCCATCATTCTTCTTGACGAATAATACCGGTGCTCCCAATGATAAAGTGCTTGGACGAACAAATCCGAGGTCCTGGAGTTCTTGCACTTGCGTCTTTAGTTCTTGCATCTCCATCGTGGCCATTTAGTAAGGTGTCTTCGATATCGGGGAGGTTCCAGGCATTAACTCGATACAGAAATCGATGTCTCTCTTGGGTGGCAACCCTTTAACTTCTTGGAAAACATCTTCAAAATCTCGAACTACTGGAATTTGATTAATAGGAATCTCATCACTTGTGGTTCCGAGGGTAGCTAGGCAGTTGGTGAGGAAAACGTCACACGAGGGACTGCACTTGAAATCAAATGGTTCACCATCCGGTACTGAAAAGAATATGGATTTGCTAGCACAATCTAACTTGGCATGGCATTTCGCAAGCCAATCGATTCCTAGGATCACGTTGAATTCCTTCATCGACAGAACTATCAGATCAGCGGGGAGGTTCTGGTCTTTCAAGTTTAGAGGGCAGTCCTTGCATACTTTTTCCAACTTAACACTCTTTCCTAGAGGTGACGTAGCATTCAAAGCTATATCCATCGTTTGGGGTACTAAGCCTAGACGTTGCACGATTCTAATTGCAATAAAAGAATTAGATGCGCCAGTATCGAACAAAGCTTTCACTTGACTGTTAAAGAGGGTTAGAGTACCTTCCAGATTCTCCTGCTCTTCCTCGTCAAATCATGCTTCCTCTGGAATAATAGCATTGAGGCGAGCCTGTCCTTGAGTTGACGCTCCATAGTAACCACCTTGGGGTGCTTTACAATCTTTGGACAGATATCCCTTCTTGTTGCAGTTGAAGCAGACCACATCAGAGCGACTGTTCCTCCTCGGGGCACGATAATCCTTAGACATATGTCCGGGAAATCCACAGTTGAAACAGACTCTGGGGTTATTACTAGTGGTTCCTGATTATCCTTGGGGCGGAGTCGGCTTAAATGGCACAGCCGGTTTGTTACGGAACAGGGCTGCCTGCGGCTTCTTCTCACCATTCCAGCTCCTCTTGAATCCTTGATTGCGAGCCGGGGCTTGTCTCCGTCTCTGATTAAATCTCGGAGGGGGTGGTCAGTTTATGAAACGCCTTTGCTCACGACCGGTGATCTCCTCGAAACCATGGGCCATTCCTACTAAAGCTTTGAAAGTCTGATTTAGGTGGCCATAGGTCATCTTCTGTAGAGGTAGGGAGAGTCCCTGATGATACTTTTGGTTCTTTTTTTCTGGGGTGTCGATCATGTGGTGCATAAATCAAGAAAGACGCCCGAATTGTACTATGTACTCCCGTACAGTTCGATTACCTTGCACCAAGTCAATAAATTCTTTTTCCTTTTTGTTCCTTTCTGTCTGGGGGAAATAATTTTCTAGGAATAGTTCTTTGAATGTCGTCCATGACATCCTTTGTGCAGCTCCTTCCAGTGTTGCTTTCTCGGATTCCCACCAGTCTGCTGCAGCATACGCCAATTGATATGTAGCCAGTCGGCGTTTCTCGATTTCAGAACAACCTAGTGTGTCGAAGATGATATCCAATCCACGAAGCCACTGTTTTGCTTCCCATGGCTCAGTCATCCCATTAAACTTGTCTGGCCGCATTGCCCGAAATTGTTCCACCGTACGATCTTCTTGTGGTCTGGGTGGAACTATGGGATTGGCGTTAGCATTGTTGTTTGAGCCGTGATTATTTCCGATGTGCTCCAAGCGTTGTAAGAATGCTCCAAAGATTCCAGTGGGATCCATTCCAGTAGGAATGGGCTCCGGTGCTCCTTCGGCTGGGTTTGGAAGTCCTAGGCATCGATTTCTCCTTGGTCGGTCTGCCATTGCGTATCTGGTTCACCTACAGAAGTATTCTACTTAAGACTCGAATGCAGGATACATCTAGATATCTACTAACATATATATAAGTCAATCAAACAATCAAGGCAAGCATAGGTATAAGCGTAGTGCTAAAACATCCATTTTCATTTAACATTAGAAACGGTGATTACAATATTGAACTAGCCGAGAATACATAGTTACAAAAATGGGGGTATTACCCTATCGCATACATTCATACAATAAGTTGGGTCATCAGCCCAAGATAACTTAGATATAACTACTACTAGCATATAGTAACAGACTATTCCAAGCTAATCATCCATATCTAACTCGGATGTGATCTCTCCCATATTAGAGTCGTTAGGCCCATCTTCGTCCACAATGGGTTCACCCAAGTCCCAGTCTTCAATTTCAACATTGCCTTCATCCTCTTCATTACCATCATTGTCCATAGGCTCTTCTATCATAGGGTGAACCTCCATAGGTTGATGGGGTGCTTCCTGTTCGGGTTCTTCCTCAGGGTTCTCTTCTTCTGGATCATCCTCCTCATCATCCTCTTCTTTATCCTCTTCTTCTGGATATGCACCTGGTTCCTTGTCAGACATCTCTGCATCAGCAGGGTTAACAGCAGGTGCTATTACTGGGGGTGCCACACCTACAGGGGCATTCTCGTTAGGTGGCCAATCCAGGTGGTCTTCTGGGTGAATGGAAGGTTCTTGCAGTATCTGGTTTACTAGTGGCTGGAAGACTGAATCATTCATTGCTAGTCTCCTTATCTCTCCATGCATTAACTCTTGGGTGTATGCAGTATGGATGGCTTCAGCTTGAAGCCGGTGAGGGTCGGAGATATTGTATACATGCCGCTGGACTCTCAGTCCTCCTCGGAGACGTTGGCGGGCTTTCAGTTGTACATTCTCAAGGAATCCTTCTGGGTCGGCTGGTTCGATGCCATCTGGGTAAATCATATGTCTTCCAAAGTCATCATTAACATAGTGACCGGGTTCTCGGGACTGTGTTTTGTGCATAGACAATCCTTGGAATGGCGGGGGTTGTTGGAGGAGTACATGAGGCGGTGGGGGCATCTGGTAGGCACTATTGTGCATCCTTTAATAGTCTTCAGGGTTCTTAAGTAGTGCGACTATTTCGTCTTGGACCTTCTTGACGATTTCAGCTTCATAGATTGCTTCTAAGCGCAGGGTATCATAGTTATACACATTGTTCTTATTCATTTCGACCCATAAGTTTCTTTTTCCTCCGTCTCTAGCTAGTTCCTAGATTTGGCGATGGTATATATCTGGGTTTGCTGGCACTACGCGATCGGGGAAAATCAGACGTCCTCCAAAAGGATCCGAAATATAGTGGGGTTCCATATTACCTGTTTCATCAGAAGGACTATCTATTTAGGGTACTGGTGCGAATTGTCTTAAGGTTTATCACTTATTAAATCGTAAAAGAAAATAATATAACACGGGAAATCAGAAACTAATAAGTAGGTTTTTCATTAATAGAAGAATATTTACATAAGAGGAAATCTTGAAGTACAACTTTTACATATATATCCGTCAAAATGTGGGATTATAATCCCGATACAGCATTAATATGACATAGGCTAACTAGGGCGTGCTAATTCTCTAGTTGTGCGAATTCCTCCGAGATGTCCATCTCTTCAGGTGGGGTGAATGACATCCATCTCTCATTGTCCCACCCTATTTGGCCAGTCCGGGTCGTATGTGTACAATGTTCCCTTCTCAATGAGATCTTCATCAGCCAGGTAAATTTCTACTTCTCCATCTTCAGAGCTACCTATTGGACTGACAGGAGTCTCTAGGAGAGTGATTTCTGCCTGTGCTTCTTCTAAGCTGATTGTCACGGGGTTGTTAGGAGTGTCAGAGGTTTCATCCACCTCTATTGGCACTAAGTGGGGTGCTACAACAATATGACGTACGGTCGGGGGAACCCTTTTCATAAGGAAGAGGCATCTCATCAACTTTCCTATCCTTTTGGAAGTCTGATGGCGGAAAGCAGCGCCAAAGCAAACTAACCCTTGGGGAAAGGTTCCTTTGTAATTCTCCATACTACCTGTTTGACAGAAAGACTATTTTAGTATTGGTTGTCGTTCCTAAGTACCTTAAGGTTCTTAACTTAAGGGTGTCGGACAGTCAGCGAGCACAACTAAACCTAGTGCTCTGATACCAAAAAATCCTGTCATGCCCCGGAGTAGCCAAAAATAGGGAAAATTTAAAATTTCCTTTCTGGACCCGTAGGGAATGACGAGTTACATAAAACTGACCTATCCGTGCAACATGCTAATACCATGTATATCAGAGTGAGAAAATTGCAAAAGCGTCTAATGGTATTCATGGGGGAACTTAAAGTGTTTTGCTACTTAAGCTATTACAGAAGTTCCAAATGAAAACCACAAAAGATAAGTTTGGGCGATTTACACCACTTAAATGATTACATCAACCAAAAGATAGTTAAAACATAAAAGAAATCTTAATGCGGAAGTAGGCCTGGGTCCTCCTTCTAACTGGCAAACCCGTAACCCTCGTTATCGAACTCTTCCTGATAGTCTGCCTCAGGATCACCTTCCTAATAGTTCCCATCCGAGAGAATAGAATAGTTACAGTGCTATCGTCGCCTAGCAGGGCCCTATAGCATTAGAAAGGTAACTATTGTATTCTGATGGATACATTGCTATCGTCGCATAGCAGGGCCCTATAGCGTATCAACCATCAATTCATACATAACTTCAATGATTTCAATGGAAACTCTGGCTATCGTCGCCTAGCAGGGCCCTATAGCAGTTTCATTGTTGTTCCCATTTACTTGACTGTACCACTCGAACCACCGCGGTCCATTCAATGTATATATTGATATGATTGGATTAGTCCCCGTGACTAACCATGCAGACGTCAATGTTGACATCAAGACTCGACCATATTCATATGAATGTTCATGTGATTATAGAAACAGAAATCATGATAAACAAGAATGTCAGCGAATATTAACTAAGCATTGAGTATAGTTAGCTAACATGCATTCGTTATATAAGAATTAATATCACGTTCACATAACTAATACTTATCAGTATCGTCCACACAGGACGTACTGGGCATACATATATGATCAATGAATAATTCTATAATATACCAAGTGAGTTAGCACAACTCAACTCGATGCGGGTGCGTAACAGTAAGCGTAGCGGTTCCTATAAAGTATAAAATTACATAGAACATTGATTAATAAGCTTACTAAAATTAGCGGCATAATGGTAATTGTGCCGGGTGAGTTCCTAAACCTCAACATGATGACCTAGACATCATTCTAAGTCCAACGCCATTGACTAGACTCAAATCGGAGTCCGTCCCATAAAAGGCTGGATTTTCTATACCAGTTTGGGCCCTAAAGATAAGCTGTATTTTCAACCGTGTCAAAAGGTCACCAAACTTTAAGGGAATATTCTAGACATTATTCTAAGACTCTGGGAATTGACCGCATATTTTTCTGAGTTACGGTTTATTTATTATGAATTTCTGAAGTTTAAATCGTCTAAGAATAGACTGCGGGGTCCCATAATTATAAAATATAGTTTAGGGAGATAATTGACCCACATAAATATTTTTATTAAATACTAGGCCTTAAAATAGGCTAGTAGTATTTTTCTCATAATTTTCGGAGCTTGTTTGGTATTTTAAAAAATTAAAATACAACCAAACGGATACTTTATAAGTAATTAATAATTATTAAAAAAAATACTAAAGTTAAGTTTTATAAATAATAATTTATAATGTAAAAGTACTAGGCCTTAAGAAAATTTATCACCTAATTATTTTAATTTAAAACATTTACTTATTATTTATTTAAACCAACGAATAATAAGTATATCATATAATAATAATTCATAATTTCATGATACAAGAATATTATCAAAAAAAATATTACAATTTATTAAAATATCATTTATAGTATTATTGAAACCATTTTTAGATTTTTAAAAACAATTTAAAACCATTTATAATTATTTATGTTTATTTATTAATACAAAATATCTTATAAATAATATATTTATACACGAATCTTGGTTAATATATACTAATTATTACTAAAACAGTTTATTAAAACACTAATTAGGATTAACAGAATACTTAGTAATATAAAACAGATTAATAAAACCTTAATTGAAGTTATCAGAATAATAAAATGTGAATTATTGCAAATCTGGATCATTAATGTACTAAGCCTGATTAACAGAATAATTAAGAATATAAAATAAACTAATTAGTTATTAATCTAAACCCGCAGGTAAACCCATATCCGACCCGTACCCACGGGTTACCCATAAATACGCACGCAGAGATCCAACTTAAAAAGTCCGACCGACCCACTAACATTTAATATAACCCGATCCATTAACCGTTTAAACAGACAACTAAACCCACCCATTTACCAACCCGACCCGACCTTATGGGTAAACGATATAACCCGAACCCTAAACGGGTCGCGTCTTCTCCGGCGAGCTTGTTTTCGCCAGAAAACTTCTCCAGCTCATATCTGTCTCATCTCTCAATGGAAATCGATGAAACCAACGGGAAAAGGACCGGTTTTCCTCCCTCTACAACATACTAGGAGCATAAAACCCAGTTCATTCGTTTTGGGTTCCCACCAATGCATTATCCTTTTTGGGTTTATGGAGAATAATGGCCTGCATGGCCTACTTAGGGCGTACCAAACTTGAAACTGGATTAAAGGGGGTCTATAGGGAATCTAAGGGTTCGTTTGGTATCAATTTTTGGAGAGTCTAGTGATATTTTAAAATCCGAGTTCCGGCGAGGGAGCTCTAATGGCAGATTTGCCATTTTCAGAGCCTAAGGCTCTGTTTCGTTTGCTTGTGAGGGTCCAGGGAGGGTGTGTGAGTGTGTATAAGCCGTAGAAATTATTCAGGGGGTGGGGATTTACCTGTGGAGGGCCTCGGGTCTTCTTTTTCTTCCTCTATCTCCGGCGACTCTCTCTCTCTCTCTCTCTCTCTCTCTCTCGGGTGAGCTCTCTCTCCTTCTCTGCCTCTCAACTCTCATGCACACACATAGATATATACACAGATTATAAAATCTGTGTGATGTAAAATGAAAGAGATGGAGGAGACATTTGATTTAGATGGTGCATTGGGGAGGGAAAATGTGGCCGGCGGCGGGGGTGTGTAGGGTTTAGTCCGGCAGTTCATGGGGGGAGGTTTGGGTAGAGGAAGGTGGTGTTTGGTTCATGTCATTACACCATAGGTTTAAGCTAGTTTAGGGAAGATTCTATGTGTACCAAAGTTTCCTTAAATGTGTGAGTTGCCGTCGCTAAGGATTACGTGCAATACGGTCTAATTTGAATACAGATTCTACGGGTTTACGTACAACACAGTCCGGGTTTGTAATTGCAGTCTATGAAATTAATAGTTAAATATGCACATACGTATGTTCGAGTTTTCTGGGATTAAAACTTAAAATACTAGAATTTAATACAAACCAAATACGGGGACCTGTTTTATTATTACAGAAATTTTACGGGTATTACAGATAGATGTAAACATGTTTGGTGACATGAAAGGAGTGAAGGTTGTTTGACGCCTTAGGCAAAATTCTGCAACATTGTGCAGGATTCTGCTAAAGGGTCATTCGACCGGTCGAATGGGGTTGTTTGACCGGTCGAAATTACCCCTTCCAGAAATCTTTTTCTATACCTTTCGGAAATAATTTAAATGTCTTGGTTGGTTCTTAGGGTACCTTTGGGACCCCTTGTAACCTACATTCATACGATTCGAAATATAATTACGTTTTCAATTTTATACGGATTTTACAACTCAGATGGCAATGTTTCCTAAAGTTTAAATACTCAAGGTTGTTTTAAAGCATTTTCCTGCTGCGTATAGTTGTTTAATGGTTGGATGAGCCTTGGTGGAGTGCCACGTGTCCTATTTCCGCATGTTAGCGGGATGGGTCATGACATTTATTGGTATCAAAGCTAGAGGTAACAAAACTTTAGGGAACGTTCGACGACGAGTGTAGTGTTGAGTGAATTGTCACATATTCTAGAGTGCATCCATACATAGTAGATATGTTTGATGCATATGTATGTTGTTGTATATACATGCTTATGTTGATTGTCATACATGTTATAGATATTGTTGTACATGCATAGTATTTATGCATTGGGACTTACAGGAGTTACAATCATGGGTGACCGGGAATTATCACCACATATTCGACGTATGAATAAAATGGCAAAAATGATGGGGAACATGGGATATATGATACGGAATATAGCGGAGCGATTGCCTCCAACACCTCCATTTGAACCAGCACCAGTAACCGTGGTACATGTGCCTGAGAATAGGGGTATGAGATCTGTGTCTGAACAATTTGCAAGGAAGAAGCTTACCGAGTTTCATGAGACTTCTAACACGACATTGGCAGAGCATTGGGTTATGGACATGGAAAGGATTTTTCGATCTATCCCGATGATCGATAGGGAGAAGATTGAGAACACTAGTGATATACTCAGAGGTGAAGCTTAGAATTGGTAGGTGAACGTTCTAGGACAGGAAGTACCGATAACTTGGGAGGGATTCAAAGCGGAGTTCAATCACCGATTCTTTCCAAGGGCTGCTCTCAATGCAAAGAAGAGAGAATTTGATAATCTTTGACAGGGAAATATGACTGTCACTGAGTACACTTCGAGGTACAACGCCTTATTGAGATTTGGAAAGGGGTCTGTGTTGATAGAGGAAGATAGAGTAAGGAAGTACGAGGATGGGTTAAGAGAGAATATCCGTTTGAGGGTCAAAACCTATAAACATTCAACAGTTATCACAGTAAAACAAACAGCACTTGTAGCTGAAAGTGGGATGGTGAGATCGAGGCGATATCAGCAAAGCCAACAAGGGAAGAGAAATTATGAGGGTAGTGATCGGAACCAAGGTGAATCTTTCAAGAGGCCTTTCTCGAGGGGTCCTGGTTCTAGTTCCAATTTCGACGGACAAGGAAGGACAACGAGCAACATACCGAATTGTCCGCTTTGTAATCGACCATGCATCGGCTATTGTTTCATGACTAACTTCCATAATAAGAACCAGTGGATGGGTAGTACTAATTCTACACCTGACATGAGGGGTAAGTGCTTTGATTGTGGGATGCTTAAACATTGCTCTAGGGATTGCCTGAGGAAACGTCCTCCATAAGGAACTAGCTCCATGGCTTCTAGTGGTTTGAAGCCTAGACAGACTAATGACGGGAAACCAAGGACTGAGCAACATGAGGGAAGGTCATTTCAGATGAACCCAGGAGATATGGCTGCTTCGGAGATAGTGGTCTCAGGTATGGTGCCTATATGCTCATATCTAGTACACATACTTGTTGACTTAGGATCTACGCATTCATTTGTATCATATGATTTTGTTGAACATTTGAATGTTAGATCGGCGCTGTTAGGATACGAATTATCTATTGCGGTACCCCTTAATAAGCCAAAAGTGACGTCTATGGTATACAAGGATTGTGAGATCAAACTAGGTGAGAAGCTGATGATTGTAGATCTTATACCGATTATACTGAACCACTTTGATGGGATACTAGGAATGGATTGGTTATCCCTTAACAAAGTCACGATAGATTGTAAACGGAAAGAAGTTAATTTTCGATCACCGGTATACGAAAGTTTTTGTTTTCAAGGGAGTGGGGTTACACTGCCACCGTATTTGATTTCAGCTATTCGAGTGGGTAAGCTATTGAGAAAAGGATGTCAGGGATATCTATGTTCAGTGAGTGATACATCGGCGACTGAATTGAAAGTAGAAGATATTTCAATAGTGCGAGAATATTCGGATGTATTCTCTGATGAATTGCCAGATGTTCTGATTGAAAGGGAGATCGAGTTTACTATTGAGATAATACCAGACTCAAGACCTGTGTCCAAAGCACCATATAGAATGGCACCTATATGTTCTGATTGAAAGGGAGATCGAGTTTACTATTGAGATAATACCAGACTCAAGACCTATGTCCAAAGCACCATATAGAATGGCACCTATAGAATTGAAGGAGCTGAAAACCCAACTATAAGAATTACTTAACAAAGGTTGCATTCAACCTAGCATATCGCCGTGGGGAGCTCCAGTGTTGTTTATGAAGAAGAAAGATGGTTCAATGAGAAGTGTGTTAACTACCAAGAGTTAAACAAGTTGACAATCAAGAACAAATATCCATTGCCAAGAATTGACGATCTATTTGATCAACTTCGTAAGCACAAGTGTTTTCAAAGATCGGCTTTAGATCGGGCTATCATCAGTTGAAAGTAAAGGTCGGAGATGTTGAGAAAATAGCTTTCAAAACGCGCTATAGAGATTATGAGTTCTTAGTCATGCCATTTGGAATTATAAATGCATCATCCACGTTCATGGACCTTATGAATCAAGTCTTCAAGGACTATCTAGATGACTTTGTGATTGTATTCATAGACAATATTCTTATCTACTCGCCGAGTGAGATGGAACACGAGAACCACTTGAGGCTTATACTCCACAGATTGCAAGAAAAGCAATTGTTCAAGAAATTTAAGAAGTGTGAATTCTGGCTACCTAGCATTACTTTTCTTGGTAATGTGATTGACAAGAATAGAGTTTCAGTTGATCCTCACAAGGTAGAAGCTTTATCAAATTGGCAGAGACCGACATCAATATTAGAAATTTGAAGTTTCTTGGGATTAGCAGGATGCTACCGCCGTTTTATTGAGAAATTCTTGAGAATTTCACTACCTATGACAATGTTGATGAGGAAGGGTATTACATTTGAATGGAGTCAAGAGTGTGAAGACATTTTTCAAGAGTTGAAGTCACGGTTGACAAGAGCACCTATCCTAACAATACCATCCGGAACCAAGGGATTCGTGATCTATAGTGATGCATCGCATCAAGGTTTGGGATGTGTGCTCATGCAAGGTGGTAAGGTGATTGCATATGCTTCAAGACAGTTGAAGACACACAAGGTTAACTATCTAACTCATGATCTCGAATTGGGCGCAGTAATCTATGCTTTGAAGATTTGGAGACATTACTTATACGGAGAAAAGTGTGAGATCTTCACAGACCACAAGAGCTTGAAGTACCTATTCACGCAGAGGGATTTGAACATGAGGCAGAGAAGATGGCTAGAGTTGATGAAGGATTATGACCTTTCAATTGAGTATCATCCGGGAAAGGCTAATGTAGTAGCCGATGCATTAAGCCGAAAGACGATAAGGAATTTAGCCAATGAGCTAACTCAGTAAAGAGAATTGGTAAAGGTAATGGAACATTTGGAGTTAGACGTGATTCCAGAGACCAATGGTGGCTTAATGATGGTGATCATAGCTCACCCAGACATTATTGATGAAAAAAGGGCGGAACAGTTTAACGATCTCTACTTGTGCAAAGTGAGAGACGAGATACCTTTGGAGAAATGACAGGGTTTTACCATGGAACAAGGGGTATTAATGCTTGGGAATCGATTATGCGTACCGAATGTGAAAGACCTGAAAGAATGAGTTTTAGAGGAAGCTCACAGTACTAGATACTCAGTTCACCCAGGAAGCAATCAAATGTATTAAAACTTGCGAGAAAACTTTTGGTGGAAGGGTATGAAGCGTGAAATTGCTAAGTATGTTTCTGAGTGTTCAACATGTCAGCAAGTGAAAGCAGAAAGACAGGTACCTGTGGGATTACTACAACCAATACTCGTGTCAGAAAGGAAGTGGGATAAGATCACTATAGATTTTATTTCGGGATTTCCGCGATCGCCTAACAAGAATGATAAGTTTTGGGTGATAGTTGACAGATCAAGACGACTAAACCTTCAAAGTTAGCTGAGTTATATGTGAAAGAGATTGTGAGACTACATGGAGTCCCAGTAGTAATAGTATCGAATTGTGATAGTAGTTTTACGTCAAGATTTTGGGGGAAGTTTGCAAAAAGCTATGGGTATGAATTTGAGCTTCAGTACCGCATTTCATCCTCAGACCGACGGATAGTCGAAGCGCATGATTCAGACACTCAAGGATATGCTTCAATTGTGTGTCTAGATTTTGGGAGTAATTGGGAGAAACATCTATCTTTAGTTGAATTTGCATATAACAACGGGTTTTAGTCGAGTATTGGAATGACACCGTATGAAGCTTTATATGGGCTTAAGTGTCGATCACCAGTTTGTTGAACCAAAGTTGGAGAAAGAAAGTTGTTAGGACTTGAGCTAATATAGGTGACTACTGAGAAGGTGAAGTTAATTTTAGAATGACTTAAGGCAGCTCAGAGCCGATATAAGAGCTATGCGTAATCTAAGCGACGACTGCTAGTGTTTGAAGTTGGTGACTTTGTATACTTGAGAGTATCTCCTTCGAAAGGCATTGTTTGATTCAAAAAGAGAGGGAAGCTTAATTCAAGATTTGTAGGACCTTTTGAAATCCTAGAGAGAGTAGGACCAATGGCTTATCGATTAGCCTTATCATCAAAGTTAGCATTCGTGTACAACGTATTCCATGTGTCGATGTTGAGACGGTGTATGACGGATACGAGTAAAATCATAGTACCTAAACCATTGCAAATCTAAGAGGACTTATCTTATGTAGAGCATCCAGTGGAAATCTTGGATCAAAAATAGCAAGTGCTGAGAACTAAGATGATTCCAATGGTGAAAGTCCTATGGCGTAGTCATTCAATCGAGAAAGCTACGTGGGAACATGAGGATGAAATGAGGAATGAGTATCCGCACCTGTTTAATATATGAGGTATAAGTTTGGGGACAAATTCCATTTTGGAGGGAGAGTTGTCACACCCGTTCCAGAACTAACATACTTTTAATACAACGTTGTGGTGACATGTGAAATTATTAATATTTATTAATAATTGAGATAAGTGGTTGATCGTGGTCAACGGAGGGTGTCGAGTAAGGAAACGAATATTTGGTAATCATTGAGACATTCATGTGATTAAAAGACATTTATGTGGATTAAATGTTATTTGGCTTTTTGGAAAATTATGAATAGTGAATTTACCTGTGTAGTATATTTTCTGTATGTATTGATATTGTTTAAGATCATTTGGATTGTTTTAATGATAACTGATAGGATGTGTTGCATGAAAAGGTAAGTTATCTAGAGATTCCACGGAAATTAGTTTTCAGACGTAATTACGGTGACAAACAGAATTTAGTTGGAAAGTTTTGTAACTTATAGTTTTCACTCGTGAAGTAATAAAATGGACGTGTGCGACGTTTCATGAGTTAATTAGGAGTTTTGAGAACTCGTGGGGAGGTAAACATAATTTTCAAAAGTATTACCTATATATAGAAAGTGTGAAGATACTTCATTTCACAAAATTGTTTAAACCTAAATCAAGGGAGGAGATTTGGGGATTTCATTGCTTAGAGCTTCAAGACAAAATCGACGACTTTTCGATCGTCAGTTTTTCTCGAAATTTCATTTTCGAGCTCTTTTAGGTAAGAGTTTCATTTTGATATCTCATAGGACTCGTTTGGTTAAGTTTTTATAAAAATCCTAATGTTGGAATTTTGGAAAAAACATGTGTAAACTTGTAAGAATCGCTTGAAATTCAAGATCTAACGTTTAATTGGTCCCTTAGTTCATCTTTCAAAATTTTATGACGTCTGCATGAGGTATGAATTCTAAGCCTATGAATTATAGAAAATTTCATGTTTTAATTATCGGACTTGATATCTTAGATCCGGGCGAAATTCATGTAATAAGTAGGCCTGTTAATTATGCACATGAAAATGCCATGAAAGCACGTATATGTGATTATATGAGCATGCTATGTGTCTATGTGGGTCAAAGGGGAGTTTTATACAAATTCATGCCGGGGTACGCCTCTCGATTTTTGAGAGTTACAGTAGCGATGGCTACTTGCTTGGTTTGGGAACCGGCCCTGCCAGAGCAGTTCTTAGGATACCTTTGGGACCCCTTTTAACATATGTTCATCCGATTCAAAATATAATTACGTTTTTATTTTTATACGGATTTTACAACTCGGAGGGCAATGTTTCCAAAAGTTCTAAATACTCAAGGTTGTTTTAAAGCTCTTTTCTGCTGCGTATAGTTGTTTAATGGTTGGATGAGCCTTGGTGGCATGCCACGTGTCCTATTTCCGCACGTTGGCGGGATGGGTCATGACAAAACCATATTAGCTATTAAACAATCCAAGTCACTTACTTCAATATTTTTCCTAATTCCTTTCCTAAGTTTTGAAATCACAAAGCACATTACTACATTCGTATAGTACCTTCAATGTTTACAAGTTACAACTATGATTTTGAAAAGTTTGAACAAAGTAGTGATATTTCAAGGAAAAAAAAACCCAAAATCCTTAAAAAAAAATACCAACTTGGAATCCACGATTCTTAGAGTCTGTCTGGGTATCACAAAATAGAATTAGGTTCAATCTTATTCCTATTTCTATACAACTCTTATGAAAATCATCATCATGTTAACCTGATAAATAACTAATTTAAGAGAGATTTTGTATTTAGCATGAATTTCATACAAACAAAAGAGCATTTGTCAAATACTTAAATTTGTAGAACCAATCCACTTACCAAATTAGTAAGACCCCTTAAATCATTGCAAATCTATGAATCTGCTTCTGCTTGCAAGGCTATTACCCTAATTTTCCCATATCTAAATAAGGTCCTTCACTGGTGCAAGAAAATGTAATCTTTTACTTTTGAACATTTACTTTCTTGTGGCAAACTGAGTCCCAATGGTATTGAAAGTAAAAATATGCTAGGAGTTACTTCTTTTTCTTTTCTTAACCACAATTGAAAATATACATATTCTAGAGATACATCTACTCAACACAATATTTTAATCTAGAAAGAGACTAAGAATCAAAACTGTACTAATCATTTCCATCATTATAGGTTTATAACTTTGATTTTGAGAAAGAAACCCTAATGTGATGAGATCTAAAGATTCAAAGAATCAAAGACTTCAAAGTTAGTATTACCTCAGTGAGAGAGATAGTCTTGCCTTGCAATGTTCGATGAGAGAGAGAGAGAGAAAGAGAGAGAGAGAGAGAGAGAATCGTGGCGAGAGAGAGAGAGAATCGCCGAACGGCAATCTGGACTTGTGGTCCTGTGGAGTGGGGAGGACCGGAGGAGTGGGCTGTGTGGTTGTGTGTATCTGGATGTGGGAGGTGAGGTCTGCGATAGGAGTTGAGGAGCTCTGCATAGCGAGTGGAGGTCTGAGGAGGTAAAAGACTAAAAGTCTATCTAAAACTCTAGACCTAAAGTAGGTCTAAACCTAAAAATAAAAATAAAAAAATTTTATATTTGATAAAAGTTCATTTTTTCAAGTCTGGTTCGGTTTGGGATTTCTTCACCGAAAACTGAACTAATGTAAGAACGATAGTTCAGCTTCAACCCGAATTGAAATTTCAACCCGAAAAAATTGAATTGAATTGCCTTGAAACTTTAGTTCAGGTTGAAACTTCAGGTCAAGCTGAAGTGTGCCCACATTGAAAACCATAGGATCGGTACCTTTGACATGAATTCCCAGTAACATAGCTTGTCCCACAAGTTCCTTGAAATTCTGACCATTCAGAGCCTTTTGATCCCTTACACCTTGACACACTGAATAAAACACATCCAAAGTTTTATCCAAAGCATCAACGTATCCTTGCAATTTATCATACTACAAGTTATCATCCACATATTTGCCGGCCAAGTCACACACGCTTGTTCATCAAATTTTTTTCCATTTTGTTGCTTTTTCTTTTATCACCGTGCTATAACACCAGTGCACTGTGTGCCTCTGCCACCATGATCTCACCGCCATGGCTCTGATACCACGTGTTGGGAATTTAAAAACGCGAAACCTAATTCCCCCAATAAACACACAGAAACACACAAACAGTAATAAACATGCACACCAAAGAAAATGCATATTTCTACGTGGTTCGGCAAAAGCGCCTACATCCACACCAGAGAGAACATTCTTTTACTATTAAGAATAAACAATTGGTACAAGACACTTTGGATTAAATTCCATAACCCAACCCTCACACCCTTTGTATACCCATTCTCAATACCCCAAAAAACTCACACTCTCTCACCGTAGACCATGCACCCCCACGAGGGCAGACCCCCAACTTAGTACACCAAGGGCTTCCTAAATATCTATAGAACATCCCTTTATATAGAGCTTTCAACTATTCCTTGTCCACCAAGAAACCAGAGATACACTCCAAATAAAACTCTATCACAAAGGAAACTAATCAACATAGGATATTTAGCCATATTTATAATCCCTAATTAATGGATTATCCCACATGTGATATAATCCCAACAAATTGAATTGTGATGTCATAACTATGCAATAATATTAATAATAACTGAAAATAAAAAATATAAAAAAGTCAAATTATTGGGTTTCTAGTTCAACTACTAGTTCAAATTGAACCGTTTCTTGAACTGGTTAAACCATACAATCTGATCCAATTTTTAAAACAATGATGGGAATGATTTTCTATCAGCCCTATGAAGTCATAACTTATAAAATGTTGTCAAAAGGGCCTGCTTGGCAAACTTTCGCGATTCAATCGATAAAAAAAGAAGGGACATTTGGTAAAAAGTTTCACATTTTTTAAACCACAGTAGCTTAAGTCCTGCCCCTTTTTCTAGTCCATTTAAACGTTTTTAAAGTGTGGTCCTTGATTCATTGATTTCATAATATTTTACAGACAAATCTGCCCCTTATTCTACAAAAAACCTCATCAATCACATATCCTCCAACATCATTGAGGCGAGGTTGAAGGATGGCAATGATGACTATCGCCTTCCCCTCAAAGGCGTTGAGGAGGTTGGGAAGGTCCCCAATTGGCTCTCTTTATTGTGTGGATAGACTTTGCTTAGTTGTTATTCATATGCTCACTCCGTCCTTAAATAAGTATTCATTACAAGTTTGCACATTCTTTAAGAAATATATATTATATTCATTTTTTTTGGTCCATTGCATAACTACTTTTCTAATTTTATCTTTAGATATGATAGGTGTTTGACTGTCTTCTAATTTTACTTGTCTTTATTGTAAGGATATTATAGGAAGTTTAGGTAAATTTATAGTTGACTTTCAAACATGGACACTTAAATTGGACATCCTAAAAGGAATGGTAGACATTTTTTTAGGGACGGAGGGAGTATACTATTGAAGTTGGCCCAATTTCTATTTGAGTAATGATGCAATTATTGTGCTACCAGACTATCAAACTTCTTTTCTAAAATTTTTAGGACATGAACTCCTGATTCTTATTGTACCCACAGGAAACTGACACACACACACACACACACACACACACACACACACACACATATACATATAGATTTATCTGTCAAAATTGCAAATAGATAATATTAACTGTATCTGATACAGACATATTTTTATCAGTTTGAATAAACGACATACCTTTTTTTTTCCTAGCTTTTTTGGTGATATTTATTTTTAATTCACTTATTTTTTCAAGAGCTATGGATTGGACTTGATAATTGTACATAATTATATCATTTTAAGCTTCATTGGGGAGTGGAACAAATTTTTTTTTTAATTTGATGGTCCAACTGTATAAGAAAACATAACTTTTCACTCACCTTACACAAAAGTGAGGTTTGGAGATCAAGATGTTTTGATATACATTTTTTTATTTGGTTGTGCCTATTCTCTAATATTTTAAGTTTTTTAAGCAACTCATAACCCAATATAGTATTAGAACCATGTAAGTGAGAGGTCTTAGCAAGGTGGTGGGAGCATGCAGCTTCTCAATTTTTGAAGTTTAAAATTTTACCTCATTTATGCATTTGTTGCCCTAAGTTTTTTTTAATTTACTCTTCCTAAACTCAGCAAAAGCTTAGCCCTCTCTCTCTATCCATCCAAGGGATGGAAGAGCAGAGTCACTTTAGTTTTTAAAATTTTCTAACCTTCAACCAAATAAACCTCTTAATTACTTGCTCTATTCTCAAGTGTTTAAGCGCTTAATTATAGAGTTGTTCATTGGTTGGACCGGTTAGTTTTTTTTTTCCTGATTTTTTCGTGTTTTAAAAACCGAAAACCGACTGAACTAGTCGGTTTAGTTAGTTTTGGTCGGGTTCGGTTTGGTTTGGTGTTTAGCTTATGGTATTTTTTTTTAAATCAACCGATCTGTTTGGGTTGGTTGGCCGGTTGATTCGGTTTCGGTGTTTGATTGAACACCCTACTTAATTACTCACAAATGGTGGCCGCGTGTATTGAATATGAGGTATAAAGAGAAGTAATGAAAGCAAACAAGTTTAGAACTCATTTTTCTATAGAAAATCAGTAGAAAGAAGCTCAATTTCTCTCTTCTAACCTTATCTCTATCTCTATCTATATCTAGATCTCTACAATTTTCTCTAAACATTGTATTTGCAACCCCTCAAATGTGGAGTCAAGGGGGGTTTATATAGGACAATTTGGGGAGAGTTTGGGATTTAAAAAGTGCTCCCATTGGTTCCAAACATCTATGAACAAGCAACTACGTCATTTTGGCTTTCAAATTATTTAATTTAGACCCCCAAACAAATACCAAAAATGGACTATTATGGGGGAGAGTGCCGCGGTGACATTGGGCCTATGTAGCTGCGGTACTTCTCCTCAGATGATCCAGAATTCACGTTTAGGCCCCCCAGAGGTTTCGGTATTCGCGAAAAGGCCCTATTTCGTCCAAAATTTACAAAAAATGCGTACGAACTCCAAATTGAGCTTGTGATATACTGTTGGAAAGGTAATGGAGTCTACTTTACATAAAAAAAACAAAATAGTTCAGAGTCGGGTCACTTTGAAAAGTTTTACGGTATTCGCAATAAAAGCCGATTCGATCGCCTTTTTCACCTTCAAAAATTCATAATAAATCCGTCTTAAATTCAAAAATTATGTACGATATACCGTTGCAAAGCTATTGACTTTTAGTATCTGTGAAAAATGTTTGAAAAATGATACAGTACTCTAGTTTCAAAGTCAACTTTTGGGTCAAATCGGGGACCTCCGGGAGGTTTTGGGAACCTCTGGGAGTTCCCAAGAGCTGGGGTTTTAGTCCAATTTTTTTTAAAACTCATTTTCAGTACTTTTCACATGATCCAAGGTGATCTCAAAACTTTCGGGTCAATTCAGATGATTTCGGCCAACCCTGGTCAAACCGATCAACGGGGACTTTTTGGGAACTTTTGGGAGCCTCTGGGAGCTGACTATTTAATCCGATTTTTCTTTAAAACTCATTTCATTACTTTTCCTATGATGCAACGTGTTTTTAGAACTTTCGATCCAAATTTGGGAGTGCTTGAGGTTTCACGGGCATTTTGGTCATTCGTGCTAATTTTCGAGCATTTTGAGAGATGGAACTAACTTTTAGGAGTCCTTTTTGAGTCTTTTTCAATTATCATGAAACACCAAGATATGGGTCTCCTAAATCTGATAGTCGACAAAATGGGGTGTCTACACTTGTATATTCTACTTCGTTGTTTGTCTCCATTACAATGGAGTTTAGTTTGAGCCTCGTTTGCGTGACATCTCAGGTTCGAGTCTCTGTCCCCACTTTGGCATGGATATTTACACTTTGCTATTTGTACTCCATTTGGTCGCACGTGAGGGAGGCAGGGGTAGCTCAGCCATTAGGCAAGTTATGCGACCGCCTAAGGCCCTATATTTATATGTTTATCATGTAATATTACTTTCTTATCTAAAATAAAATTTGGTAATATTTCCTTAGAGATAGACCTCTATTAATAATTTTCAAATAATATTTTATTATATAGAAATCTGCCCAAAAATCCCTCTCTACAAAACTCTTTTGGATTTGGTCCATTCAAAATTTAATTATAGTGATATGTCCAAAAAATCAAGAAGTTTGTTGTGATTATTCCATTCGCCCAAATTAGTGTTAGTAGGGTTTAGGATTCTACCCCTGTATATGTATATAGTAGTTAATACATACACACACACACACACACACACACACACACACACACATACACAGTTAGGCTACAAAGAGGGCACCCTCTCTTTATTGAAGAGAGGGCCTCTGTTTTGGCTTTCGGATTGTGTTCTTATTAAGGACAGTTTTGTCATTTCACAATTTTTAAACACGATCTAACGGCCAAAATAGAGGCCCTCTCTTTAATAAAAAGAAGGTGCCCTCTTTAGAGACTCTTCGTATATATACATATACATATATATAGTCATATAGATTGGTCAACTTACTGATTCCTAGAATTTAAGCATAACTGATTCTACTAATTAAATCCCTTAATATTTAACATAATAGTATGAAACATATATCATGTAGTGTATCTTGATTATACCACACAAATATTTTGACAATATCTAAACATATACTTACAAAAAATCTGTCTTTTTTCGTTTGAGTGTTAAATTTTCCACTGGTAAATTTCTCACTACACATTTTAAATTTGCTCAACCCATTTAAGATGTTGATAATTTTCTAATTGGTGTGCTATGTCGGGGTTTTTCTTTTTATTGATGAACACGTTAAATTTCTCATTACATTTTTTTTGTGTATCTCATGTTCTGACCTATCATACCCAATTAAGTTACTGTTAAATTTTACACTGCTGAAATGCTGTTGGGTTCTCTATGTGTGATGAGCATGTTGGATTTCTAACTATATATTTAATTGTGTGTCTCATTGGAAAACTGAGTTTTTGTCACAAAAAGTGTTAATGCTTTGAGTTTTTTTTCCCATGTCTTTTCATCCTCTGTACACATATGAATTTGTTACTATGCAAACATTGAATTGCTCAATGCAATAAGCTGATGTTAAATTTCACACTGCTGCAATTCTGTTGGGTTGTATGTATAGATGAACATGTTTATATTTCTCTTTGCAAATTTTATGCGTATCGTGTGGCATCCCCTTGTTTTTTCTCTGTTCCTTTTTTTTTTGGAAGAAGTCTACCATCTTGTATTTGTTGGAATTATTGGGTTTCCTCTTATTGAGCATTGGGATTTTTATTTCAAAAATGCAAACAAAGTCCTTTACATTGATGCGACTAGTATCCTGTATTAAAAATTTGGCCGTTGGAGGCTATTAAATCTGTTTTTAATAAAATGGCCGTTGGGCTGCACATGTTTGATGACACATTTAATTCCTTGTTTAATACATGTTGGGGGGTTGCACTTCTTATTAGTGTATCAGTTTTTTGTTCTATATATTAAGGACTCCTCTTTTCTTCCAAAAACACAAACATACTTATGTTCTCATTTTCTTCTCTATTTTTCTTTGTTCTTCAAAGTTTTACAAAATTCTTTATGGAGTTTGGAGCTATTCTGAGCGCTCACATAATCTTCCAATTCGTGTGCACGTTTGGAAGATCTGATTGCTGAATCCTGGAGAACATAGCGCTGAGACCTTCTGCGTCGAGTCACTGACTCCGAGGGGCGGAATTGTTCTTAAGGACAGTGCAAACTGTTGCACACCTTAATCAATATCATAGCCGTATCCTTCATATTTTCCAATAATCTTAAGAACAATATGGATGCTGCTATGATCTGCAAGCCTGCGACTCAACCCAAGATTTGTCGAAGAGATGCTATATCCGGTAATACTAATCTATTTATTGTTCCAACAATTTTTAGACGCATGAGTATGTCATGAATTTTATCCTATTAGTTCCCATGTCTCAACAAGCCTTTTTAAATTTGAAGATTTTTGCTTTAAGAGTTGGAAACAGAAAATGCATGAATGAAATGCAGAAATAACCAACCAGTCCACCAGAGTTGCATCTCTACACAAATATACACCAATTGTTGACTTGCTAAAAAATATATCACAATACTTTCTTTCTAACTCGTTCAACCTAGCTCTATTATTCAACAAACTTATATGAAATCATATATATGTATATAAACCCACTACTGCAATATCCATAGTGTACAAAAGCAAATGGAAACGGTTTGTATTCCTTTAATATTTTCAAAGCATTGCAACAGTTGACTATTAGAACTTAAAACCACGAACATGTTAGTCAGTTACTTGTGGATCTTTTTATTAAGAGGGTTAATGTCTCTTTGAAGACCTCGTGTTGGTGTTGAACCAATTAGCTATATATTATACATATGTAATGTATGACTTGGCTTTCTCATTTTTTGGAGGAAAAACTGAAAATAAAAATATAGCTGATGGACTTTCATAACTTACAAAAGTTATTAAGGAATTAAATTTCAAATTTAAAAGTCAACAAATAACACAGCCTTATAAGTTATATATGTGTGTGTCATAGATGATTTCACTACATACTATTATTGTATTATAATTTCACGGGGGCCACATCATGCTGAGTTTGGGATCCAAATGTAGATACATATTTCTTTATATATTTTGTTGGCTTGCTTGAAAGGAACTGGACACACATTAGCAGTTAAGTAACTTTTGTGGCTACAATTCATCCTCACACATTCTAATTATTGCTATCTTTATTAAATCTATTTAGCTGCATATCTTTGTAACAGTAGAATAATATATGACTATTTGCTTGTAAGTAATGCTATTTTGACTGTTAACTTTGGATGTGATTTTATAAAACTGCAACAGTTTTAGATTAATTATTGTGTGCCTTTTAGTCATGGTGTAAATGGTTGATATTTAGTGATCAACAAAGAGAATTACTATTTATCTTTTCAACAAAAAAAAACGTATCTAAATATTACCTTTGTGTAACTGTGTGGATGCCTTTATTATTTACGGACTGTTTACATGGCAGTTCAATTTGTCTCGTACATGTCATTTATTTTGCTTTGAACACAGTCCATAATAGCCTTTTATGGGTTTAAGTTATTGTCTTTATGTTGGAGGCTTAGTCATTCTACGGTTACTAGTCTTTTGGTATCTTCAAGAGCTTAATGCTCATTGGTTAATAAGTGATAATGTAAAAATAAAATAAAATAAATTTTTTTTGCTGGTGGTGTGTGAAAATGAATATATATATACAGGAATTCTCAGGAAAGGACATCCTCTCTTTATTAAAGAGAGGGCAGGGCCTCTGTTTTGGCCGTCAGATCGTGTTT
This sequence comes from Hydrangea macrophylla, assembly GCA_033977485.1. Lineage (NCBI taxonomy): Eukaryota > Viridiplantae > Streptophyta > Magnoliopsida > Cornales > Hydrangeaceae > Hydrangea > Hydrangea macrophylla. The sequence continues at coordinate 32,509,671 of CM066987.1, forward strand.
AAAAATTATAAAATGACTGAACTGCCCTTAATGAAAACACGATCCGACAGCCAAAACAGGCGCCCTCTCTTTATTAAAGAGAGTGAGCCCTCTCCATAGCCTGACTGCATATATATATATATGTATTTATATATTGTATACATATATCATATAATATAATAAGGGGCACACCATGTGCTAGGAATGAGAAAGCTTTTGTATGAATATTTTTGAGAAATTACTGAATGTGGGAAGTTTCTCTTGAACTTGAATACTTTTTGACCCAATAACTTTGACTCATGATATCTTATAGTCTATTTGAGATGATTAAAAATATTGGGAAAGCTTTACTTAGTGTGCATTTTATTTTTTGATAAGAGTACTCCACTCTACAACGAACATTACTCTTTTTGAGTATTGGAAATATTGAAAACTCAAATTTTTTTTATTATTTAATGTTGAGTTATTTAGCTTATGTTAGGATTTTTAATCCTAAGGAAATTGCTAGTAATATAGTAGAATTTGCATTCTTTGGGGGATATGCATTTAACAGTAATGTTTTTACATTTTTGGACATAAAAATCTATGTGACTTTGGAATCTGTTGGTGAATTTTTTTTTTTTTTTTTTTATAAATTGAGGAATAGTAGAGGTTCTTAATCTCTTATTTTTGTCACATCTAGATCTATTGAGCATAGAATGCATGACTAAAATCATGACATAGATTTTGAACCACGGAAGAGTAAGCAAGCTAAGGCTTAGTTTGGCCCCCACGTGGCTTTTTAAAAGGAGCTTATGAAATTTATTACTAAGTTCTTTGATAATTTTATACAAGTGATACACTACTCTTCAAAAAGATATCATGAAACTAAAAAGCAACCTTGAGCTTTTAAAAGCTCCATTCTAGAGCTTTTTAAAAGCTCCCTCTAAAAAAGCCTTAAGTTCAATTTTTACAAAGCTTATAAACTAGTTACCAAATGAATTAACATGAAATTGGACTTTCAAAAAAGAGAAGCACCACGTGGGGGCCAAACTAAGCCTAAGTGCTAAATAGACTTTGGAAGTATTTTTATACATTTACTCTAGAAAAAGATTTTTAAACCCGATAGTTTTATTGAAAAACGTGAAGCTATTTTAGTAGCGAAGGGTTTTTAGCTAAAAGAAATATGTTGATTTTTTGATACTTATTCTCATGTTTTACATCCATTAAAATTTATTAGTTGTTGTTGATATGTATGAGTATATATTTATGAGATGGATGTTAAAACCATTTTATATTAAATGGAGAATTAGATGTGAAATTTTATTCGGATAAACCGGTAGGGTTTTATAGATCCGAATAAGAGTAAAGTGTGAATACATGTTTACTCCTTAGATAGATTTTAAATTTAGTAGCCAATTAGGGGAATGAAAATCTTCATTAAACTATTGTTTCAAATAGTTTCAAAATTAGTGAAAGTGACATATGTTTATATCATAAAGACAGTGATCGAGTATTTGTTATGACATATTTACATGGAGATTTAACTTTGATATGAAAGGATTTGGATGTAGCGAGGGTAATTTTTAAAATTACTAGAGCTCCTGCTGGTATTTCTCTTGATCAATCTTATGAGGTTGAAAAAGGTTTTGAGTTGATAATTTTCTTTGCAAACCTTTTTAATCTCCTTTTGAGCAAAGTGATATGAAACCTCCTTCAATTCAAATAAAATGATTTCAAATTATTTTGTTTTGAAAAACAAATCAAGCTCTTAGGTCAAAAATTGGAAAATCATCAATTTGTTACCAGGCTAATGTGTCCGAAGAACCATTTGTGGCTATGAATATTTATGGAAGTAAAGTTCATGACAAATTTTGGAAGATGATTAATTAATTTGAGCGCTTGTAAGCATATGTGTAACAACACAATTGTTACAAGAAATACTCTTCAAGGGAAAATGAAGTGTTTTACTTGATGACTCGCATAGTACCAATGTTTTGGTACTAGAGATTTAAAGTTGATTTTATCCTCCGAGAAGAAATTAAATTTTGAAAAATGTTGTATACTCGGAGATAAGGAATAAATTATTTTTGAAAGTGTATTGCATACTTCAAAATTCGAGAGAATTTAAATTTTGGTTATTTCAAGGCCATATTTTAGCCATTTTTTTTTTTTTTTGGGTAGGAAACTATGTATTTTAAAAAATCAGTGATGCAAATTGGATTTCGGATTCAGATAAGACGAATTCAATGAGTGAATTTATTTTTACATTTAGTGGAGGTGCTTGCAGTATCTTGGAAGTCGTCCAAGCAAACTTGCACATCTAAGTTAATGATGGAATATGAGTTTGTAGCTTTTGGAAAAAATTTGGTATTGAGGCTGAGTGGCTTATAAGCTTCTTATCAGATATTTCTATATGGAATAAACTAGTTCCATTGGTTTCTTTACATTGAGATAGCCAGGCTGTAAAAGGCCAATCTATGAATAAGTCCTGTAAAGGCAAAAGTAGGCATATACGCTTAAGTCATGATATTGTGAGACAGCTGTTTGAGATAAAGTTATATCTCTTAATTTTGTAAGGTCAGAAGTGAATTTGACTGATTCTTTAACAAAATCACTAGGGAGAAAACTAGTGTATAAAACATCGAGGGGAATGAGGCTTATGCCTATAACAAAAATCAACAATGATGGTAACCCAACATATGTAATTGGAAAACCCAAGAAATAGATTCATATGGGTAATAACAAGTCACTGGTTGATTTGAGATGCACTATAATATTATCTTGTTGTCCCTTCCTATGGTGTATAGTGCAATTGTAATGAGAAAGGTTGAGTTAAGCTCTTAATGAATTCCATAGTCCATACTGAGTGGATGGTATGTTTAATTGCAATGCATACCTGATGGATTCACATATATATAAGTGTGAAAGTGGGGCCGCTTTCTATGAAAATCTGGGCAAGTTTTCTAGAGCACTTATGAAAATCCAGGAATGGCGTAGGGCCTAGAGGTGCCACATCGATTTGAGTTGCTCAGATTCTGAGGAATCAATGTGGGTATAAGACGACTAGTTTACGTTAAGGGATTTTGGTTCATAGAAATTTTATTTCACCAAATTCCTGTAAGTCACTTCTTATATTCCTAAAGACTGGTTCATAGCCCTAAATGCACCAGTTCTGATGCATTGAATTCTCTTGCTCCATTCTTTCATTTGTTGTTTAAAATTTTGAAATAGGGGGGATTGTTGGAATTATTGGGCTTCCTCTTATTGAGCATTGGGCTTTTTATTTCAAAAATGCAATCAAAGTCATTTATATTGATGTGATAGGTATCCTGTATTAAAAATATGGCAGTTGGAGGCTATTAAATCTGTTTTTAATAAAATGGCCGTTGTGATGCACATGTTTGATGGCACATTAAATTCCTTGTTTAGTACATGTTGGGAGGTTGCACTTCTTATTAGTGTATCGTTTTTTTGTTCTATATATTAAGGACTCCTCTTCTCTTCCAAAAACACAAAAATTCTTATGTTCTCATTTTCTTCTCTATTTTTTTTGTGCTTCAAAGTTTTGCAAAATTCTTTATGGAGTTTGGAGCTATTCTGAGCGCTCACATAATCTTCCAATTCATGTGCATATTTGGAAGATCTGATTGCTGAATCCTGAAGAACATAACGTTGAGACCTTCTGCATCGAGTCACTGACTCCGAGGAGCGAAATTGTTCTTAAGAACAGTACAAACTGTTGCATGCATCAATCAATATTATAGCCGTATCCTTCATATTTTCCAACCGTACTATTTGCTGTAGTTGACACAGAGGACATACCAAAGACAAGCTGTGGAGCACAAATGATAAGGTTCGTCAATGGTTGATGCGATACCTCTAGCGGACTGCTTTAAGAGAATTGACTATGCGTAGCAGTCGAGCACCTGAAACCAAATAGCATGTTCTTAAGTCATTTCACGGTGCATAATTTAACACATGACAACACTAATGTAGTGTAAAATTTGCAACCAATGAAACTAGTTCAAAATAAGAAAAATGAGTTGTTATTTGATCTTGCATTGTTAGATAGCTCTTTGCCCAAAATGAGTTATTTTTTTTATCTTGCTATGCCAGATTAAAAAAAAAACCAGTGATAAATTTTCACCACATATGCGTGAATGATAAAAATGAGATAACAATTTATCCTTGAAAATTTTATCTCCAATACAATTCCCGTGGTCAAACGAGTCAAAATAAAAAGTGGGTGAAAAGTTTAACACCAATGTTAGATTGATGTGCCACAACCAAACTATGTTAGATTTTTTTCTCACCCTCTTTTTGGTCATGTCAAATTTAAATAGTGAGAAACTTATCCTATAAAAATCATCAGTGACAAACCCTCTTTTTTGGTTTTTGGTTTTTGCAACTAATAGCCATGTAATCAGTATAACCAAAAAATCAATGACAAATTTCTTGCTTAATTTTTTTCAACTTCCCTCAAGATTTTGCACACATTAGTACCATGCAATAGTGAGAAATTTCATCCATAAAACCCAAAATGAAAGCGGTCATGGTTATCGAAGAAGAATTTCTGAAATAAAAACCCTACTTTTTCACCTTAATTTCTCACTTCTACAACAACGAAATCAAGTTGTACTGTGAATGTAGTTTGTGTTTAGGGAGAAACTTAGTTTGATGGTTAGCTTTTTAACCCATTCTTGGATTGTCTGGTTGTCATCGACGAAGATGAAAAACGGCGGCTGATTTTCTTCATGCAAAGCTTCTGAGTTACAATGTGGGTGTTTGAAACCTAGTATATCACGATGAAAGGCCGAAATCAACGCCAATATGTATTTTAAATTAAAAAACACAAGCTGATTTTGTTAAATATGCGTGTTGATAGAGGTTTTTGTCCTATTTTGTTGCGTCAGTGATGAGTTGGAAGATGGCATGTGTGGGGGTTGTGTTTGGGAGTAAGAATTTAGTAGGGGCATTTTTGTCTATATATTTTAGTGGACCTAACACAAAAAACTTTTTTGAGTTGAACCCATTGAAAATAAAATAAAGTACACTAAAATAGATTTAATACTAGTAAACTCTTTATTATATTCCCAACACATCTAATCTTTTAGCTAGTGCTAAGAAAAAAGGGTCCCTATTAATTGTAACCAACTACACTACATCTATTTCTACCAAAATATATATATATATATATATATTCTTAGAGTAATGGCCGAACAACATTTCACTACCTCAACTTGAACAAGAGAAAAAAAAATCTTATGATTTTCCATCTAAAAGTCTTAAGAGAAATTTTACAAGGAAATAATAAAATACACCAATTGAATTTTAAATTTGATCAAAGGCTAGGTTTTATTTTTGATTACTTATAGAATTATATCAACAATACCTATGGTAATCTCGTCCACAAGAAGAAGTTTTTCAAAACCAAAATTGATAAAATTGTACCTAAGACCAATCATATCTTTATCGTTTAGCTAAGGTATCAATTGAAAATGAACTTTTAGAAAAACTTGAACATAAAACTTGTAGTAATTTTACATCTTAAATCGCGAAAAAATAAATTTTAAATAATAAAATTTAACTTAGACTAATATATAATTATTAATGCATCAAAATATTATAAAGGCTCCATTTTAATTCTTCGCCTAAGATCCCAAAATATATTAAATCACCTCCGGAGGAGGAGTATTGAAGAATAATATACAATATTATTGGGCGCGTTCTGTAATAACTTTCAATTTTTGGAGTATCCGGTTACTTCACATATTCTGGATTTTAGTACTCCACATGACTCCAGAATTGAGAGAGAGAGAGAGAGAGAGAGAGAGAGAGAGAGAGAGGGTGTGTTGAATTTAAATACCCAGAGAGAAGGGAGTAGGAAGTCATGCATGTTGAAAGAAGCTAAGTAATGAGGATGATGACTTGGTCCATCCAACCAAGATGCCGTGTAGATTACACCCAGTAACAATATTTACATATGAGTCTATGACACATAACTTTCAATGGGTTGCATTTCCGTTGTACACACTTTGTGATTAAATTACTTTAATTATAGCTCTTGATTATGTATTCATTATTCCTTTAAAACGACAGCACTTTGTGATTAAATTACTTAAATTTTACTCCCCCAAACGGTTTCCAATCAGCGTTAGAAAAAGGGTTCTGTCACAAGCTTATGGGCCCCCCAAACAGGTTTCATTGTACTGTTATATGTTTTTTTAGTACGTCTTATTGTCCATATATGCGATCGTAGACATATACTTGTCAAACTATCACAAGCACTACAGGATTTCAAGAAATTAATCTACAAACACACAGGTGATCATCATGACAATTACTTGTCTACAATGAATAATAGTCAAACATGTTTGATTAGAATAAACTATATAAAAAGCTTAGACTTACGGTCAGTATATAAAATATATCACCCCATGCTTATTATTATTAATAGAGTACTTATTTTTGGTCCATCATTACTCACTCAAGCTTCAGATATGTGTCCAATTTCATTCTTATTTTATCCTTGTACTATCAACATAATTAATAGAATGGCCCAATAAAGGCTTGAGTGAACAGTAGTGGACCAAAAATAGGTAAGCAAAAATACTCTCTATTACTACTATTCAACAGATGAATCTCTATATATAGCATTCATGAATGCAGTTTCTAAACATATAGCAGAAAAGTTGGAAACTTTGGTCCAACTTAATTGAAAATGAACTCATCTGAGCTTCATTTGAGTCATATCCCAAGATTAATCTCTCGTCTTTCTCTGATTCTTCTTCTGTTCTTGAGCTTTTATGCTTCACCACTTGATGCTCAAAATTCGACAACTATCGATGTTGGCCTAATTCTTGATTTGGACACCGGAATTGGGAAAATGAGCCAAACATGCATATCTATGGCACTTGAAGATTTCTATGCCAACCACAGTTATACTACAAAGATTGTCCTTCACACAAGACATTCCAAGAGTGATATTATTGAGGCTACATCAGCTGGTATGTCTTTATCTCTGTTCATATATGGCTTCCATATTTTGTACTTTATACTTACATGTATTTATTATGTGTGTTTGCTTGATTATTTGTATAAGAGATTGTCATCTGGGATCGATAGAGGAAATATTGTGTGTTTAGTATTAGAGAAGAGACTTGCAGATTCTGATACTCTCTCTCTCTCTCTCTCTCTCTCTCTCTCTCTCTTCTTCTTCTTCTTCTTTTTTTTTTTTTTTTTTTTTTTTTTTTTTTGTGTGTTGCTAAGGAGCAGATTATGATATTCGCTAGTAAGTTAGAGACACTAATTCTAGCAGAAAGAATGCAAACTAATCAATGAAAGAGCCATAGATGTTTGATTTCCACAACTTGCTCATTCGAATTGCATAGACCTTAAGATATTGAAGTTTCCCAAGTCAACTAGAATAATTAAATGACTAACAAGTGGTATTAAAAAATACTATTTAACCAAAAAAACAAAAATAAGTAAATAAAAACTAGGTCTGGTGTTTGGTCTGCTAAGCTAATTCAGAGCATCCGAAGTGGACTACTCACTAAATGGCAAATTTATTTATTCGCGTGTGCATTTTAAGTTTACTTTTTAGAAATGTTTGGACATAAGTTGAAAGAGCAAAACTTCTCATAGTAGATGTATTAAACATAACCGTTTGAGAACAGGTTTTTGCATTTGAAAAATATACTTTTGAGTGTTTATCCATTTAAAGATTGCTTCTTATTATTTAAATAATTTTTTCACCACATTAGCATATGTTAGAAGGCTGACCAAAGTTACAATTCTGCAAACATCTAACTGATGGGACCCATTAGTAACACGCAGCTTAACAGCTCCATTGCATCCCTTATTTTGCAATTAACTACCTATCTGACACAAACAACACAACTATTTCCACTACAGATGCTCTTAGTATGGAAAAGTTTTGGGTATAGTTACCAATGTATAGAAGGTGTTTTCTTAAATGTGATTGGTCTACAGGTGTAAGTATTGTCCAAATGGACACTATGTGAACTAATCACATTTTTGAACATCACTGTATGTACCGAAAGTACTGTACTCAAGTGCTATTCATTCAGTATTTCTTGCACAAATCTCAGCACTGTTGTCTTTCCTATATACAGGTCCGACTCTGGGGGTAGGCGAGGTATGAGGGAGCCTAGGGCCCCAAATTTTGTCCATTTTTTTTTTCTTTTACGGAGGGCCTCGAAAATAAGAATGTCATATGTAATATGTTTGTGCAATTGTATTCGAGCCCACCCAATTATTGAAAAAATAGATGAATGTGATGGATTGTACCCGGCCCAGCACTTATATTCCCCACTTTCCAATTTAGCCCAACCAAAATTGTAGATTTAGAATTTATAGTAAGCGATCTACCCTTATAATTGACAAAAAAGTGACAATATGAACGCATGCAGAGTCACAACGTGGTTGGGGGATAAGACGATAACAATTCACTACACGCAATGAAGATTAGATGCACTAAACATATCAACTCTCAAAATGACCAAAAAACATTCACAGAATACAGAAAATCCTACCCGCAAATATGTATTACGAGCCAACCATGGTCAGGGCCATCTTTAAATGGACGCCTAAGGCCTCTAAATTGTTAGGACCAGCCCTGCCTATTTTGACGCTGAAAATCATGAAATGTGTTGGGAATTTAAAACGCGAAACCAAATTCCCCCCAATAAACACACAGAAACACATCAATAGTAATAAACAAGCACACCAAAAAAAAAAAAATCACAGATTTCCACGTGGTTCGGCAAACAATGCCTATGACTATACCCGAGAGACCAGTTCTTTCACTATTGATAATAAACAATTGGTACAAGACACTTTGGATTAAATTCCATAACCCAACCCTTACACCCTTTGTATACCCACTCTTAATATCCCAAAGAATTAACTTGACACAATCACTATAACATGGAGAAATCATAGAGATAAAGAAATACCTATCTCTACCTCACATCCCTATCATTGTGAACACCTCACAGAAAACTCCAGTGATTAATATCTCTCTCACCCTAGACCATGCACCCCCATGAGTGGAGGAGACCCCCAACTTAGGGGTGTAAATCGGTCGGTTGGTCATTTTTTTTTTTTTTGATTTTTTTTGGTGTATAAAAACTCACCAATAGGGGTGTAAATCGATCGGTCGGTCGGTTTTTAAGGGGTTCGATTTTGCGGTCAGTTTTAGCTTGTGTATACATTTAGAAAACTGACCAATCGGTTTTTGATTTGGTCGGTTTGCTATTTGCGATTTTTTCTTACACCCCTACCTAACTTGGTATACCCAGAGCTTCCTAAATTCTTATAAACGACCTCCATTTATAGAGCTTTCAACCATTTCTTGTCCAACAAGAATCAAAGATGCAATCGAAATAAAACTCTATCACAAAATGCAACTTATCACAATAGGAATCTAGCTAAAAGCAACAAACCTAAATTAATGGGATTGTCCCACATGTGATATAATCCCAACAAGTGGTATCATATTGGTTGTGTCATTTAGATATTCTTTATAGGGAAGACTTTAAATTCAAGTTCCTTGAATGGAAAATAAAATTTTTATCAACATCATGTGACATAATTAATTTTTGAGTCGTGAGATCTAAAATTCATTAACTTTCATTCGCAGCTATAGACTTGTTAAAAAATGTGCAAGTACAGGCAATTGTAGGGCCAGGAAGATCCACACAAGCAAATTTTGTGATCGATTTGGGGACCAAAACTCAAGTTCCCATTATTTCTCCAGCAACAAGTCCTTCTCTCTCACCCAAAGAATCTCCATACTTTGTAAGAGTGACACAAAACTCTTCCTCTCAAGTTGAAGCCATTGCAGCAATAGTTAAAGCCTTCAGTTGGAGAGAAATAGTAATCATATACGAAGACAGCGAGTATGGAAGTGGGATAGTTCCTTATTTAACTGATGCAATGCTAGAGATCAGTGCTAGAGTTCCATATCGAAGTGTTATATCTCCTTCGTCCTCAGAAGATCAAATCCTTCTAGAACTCTACAAATTAATGACTATGCAAACTCGGGTTTTTATCGTTCATGTGTTACCGCCTCTTGCTTCGCGCCTTTTCATGAAGGCAAAAGAGGTGGGAATGATTGAAGAGGGATATGCGTGGATAATCACGGATCTAACCACAAGTCTCTTGGATTCTTTTGATCCTATGGTTATTGATTCTATGCAAGGAGTACTAGGCCTGAAGCCTCATATTCCAAGATCATATGAGTTGGACAACTTCACAATAAGATGGAGAAAGAGATTTTATCAGAAGAATCCAGAAATGAACAGAATCGATCTAAATGTATATGGAATATGGGCATATGATAGCGCAAGGGCACTAGCTATGGCAGTAGAGAAAGCTGGTATTGCTCAACCAAGATTCACAAGGCCTAGGAATACAGAGAATTTGACAGATTTAGCCTCAATCGGAGTTTTAGAAATGGGACCAAAATTGCTACAATCAATTCAAAGTACGAGATTCATAGGACTAAGTGGTGATTTCCATCTTATAGATGGACAATTGCAATCATCACCCTTTGAAATTGTGAATATAATTGGGAAAGGGGAGAGGAAAATTGGATATTGGACTCAGAAAAATGGTCTTTCAAAGAAGCTAAGGATGTCTGGCAGTGAGAGTTACGATTCCAACAAGGAAAACCTTGGAGTGATCATATGGCCTGGCGAGTCTAAGGTGGTGCCAAAAGGTTGGGAATTGCCAACTGGTGAAAAGAAACTAAGGGTCGGAGTTCCCGTTAAAGGTGGATTTGTCGAATTTGTAAGTGTGGAGAAGGATTCTCAAACAAACGCTATCAATCCTACTGGTTTCTGCATAGATGTGTTCAAAGAAGTGATTGCCTCGTTACCATATGCTGTCCCTTATGAGTTTTTTCCTTATGGATCTCCGCATGGTGCAAGCACTGCAGATTATAATGATCTTGTTTATCAGGTGTTCCTTGAGGTAATGTTTAAAATCCAAATGGGTATTTTACGAATTAGTAAGTGTTCAATGTGTGTGTATGTATGACAATGTTCATACTTTTTTTTTCTTTTAAAGTTTTGTTCTAGTTCTGTTTTTGGGATTGTCAAATCTTATGCTACTGAATGTTCTGTCAAATGACTAGAAATATGATGCTGTTGTGGGTGATGTAACAATAGTGGCAAACCGATCAAGATTTGTTGATTTTACATTACCATTTACGGAGTCTGGTGTATCGATGATCGTTCCAATTAAGCAAGATCAGAGGAAGAATGCTTGGATCTTCATGAAGCCTCTAACAATGGATCTGTGGTTAACAATTGGAGCATTCTTCATCTTCACTGGCTTTGTGGTCTGGGTTCTTGAGCATCGTTTAAACAAAGAATTCAGAGGTCCACCTCGCCAACAAGTTGGAATGATCTTTTGGTTCTCATTCTCCACGCTTGTTTTCGCGCATAGTAAGTTAAATCGTTACCCACCTTCTTCAGTAACAGCAAAAGATAACATACACTCTAACTCCAAAAAATGCCTCCTCAAGAAAAGTTTTCCCCCTCCTAAACACACACACAAATTAGTACTTTTTGGATACTCAATTATATTTCAATTCTTTCCAGGAATCCATTCAGCATATGGTACTTCTGTTAAGAAAATACCCCTATTCAAGGTGCTATATGACATCAAAAGGAAAAACACAAGAACACTTGATTTTATGTGGTTCCCCCAAAATTAGGGCTATATCCACAGAGATGTTGAATTTTACACTGTGCTTACTAGGTAGAAAGAGAAGATTATAAAATACATTGACAATCCTATCTAAAATAGAATAAGGGTATAAGCCACTGGTACAAGAATTACATAGATAACATGTGAGAGTGGAGTTAAGTGTATAGTGTTATCAGGCTCCACACTCCCATCAAATTCTTGACAAGAAAATTGTAAGCTAATCGTCTATGAGATTTAACGAACTATGAGCTAGAACCAAAATTGAAAGTGTTATGTGGTGATAAGATCTTTGACAATGTTTTGCCTTTTGCAGAGGAGAAAATAATAAGCAACTTAACAAGATTTGTGATGATCATATGGATTTTTGTGGTGTTGGTAGTGACTTCGAGTTACACAGCCAGCTTAACGTCAATGTTGACTGTACAACATCTCCAACCCACAGTCACAAGTATGAACGATCTCATAAGGAATGGAGATTATGTTGGCTACCAGGAAGGTTCTTTTATTGCTGGGTTTTTGAAGAGTATGAACTTTGATGACACCAAGTTAAAGAATTATAGCACTTTTGAAGAGTATGATGAAGCCCTTTCCAAAGGAAGTAAAAATGGAGGGGTTGCTGCTATTATTGATGAGCTCCCTTATCTTAGGCTCTTCCTTTCCAAGTATTGTACCAAGTACACCATGGTTGGTCCAACCTACAAGACTGCAGGCTTTGGATTTGTAAGTCCTCAAGCTCTTTCTTCTACTCATTCCTAACTTATGATTTTTCGAGTTGGAGGGATTAAAAACTCTAGGGCAAGGAAATTGAGTAATGCTATGCTTCCCAAATTCAAATCCCAATTCCTATCCCAAATGACGTGGTAATGGGTTCATTGGATTTTGATTGGAGGATGTTGAAGTGATCCCACAATGGTCAGTGGGCCTACTAGATTTTGATTGGTGCCACATTATTTGGGATGGGGATTTGGGATTTGAATTTGGGAAGCATACCATTACTCAAGGAAATTTAGAGGGAGGGAAGAGGAGTCCCATGGAAACAAAAGATGTTTGTTATAGTATGTCACATAGACTCAAGTATGGGAGTCGGGCAGGTGTGTGTCTAAGCGTTGAACTTCTTAATCTTAAATCTAAGACCATGAGATGCGACAGTAAATTTTTTTTTCTTCTGTGCATCTCTAAGAGAAAATAATAAAACTATATGTGAGCATTTTTTCCAATTTAAAAGAAATTTGTAGCAAAAGGAATATAATTAAAGACTTCAAGGTATATACAAGTATAAAAGTAGAATACTTTTTGGTGAGTGTCCAACCAGAAATGTCGCACACATATCTCATACCCTTATCAGAGTATTAGTGTCCATTATAGGTAGTTGAACCTCTTAAGAAGCATGTACCATAGTATTTGTATATATGTATATAAGAAAGAGAAGTAAGGAGGAAAAGGAAAATGCGCGACTCAACGCACAAAAATTTTAACCTTGGGTCCCAAGAATAGTGGAATATCATATTTGTAATAGGGGTAAAGTAAAAATTTAACAACATTATTCATTCCAATGGTGGGCTCAGAGAGAAGTGGTACTCCTCCCCCCCACCCTTTACTTTACCAAACAATGGATTCGTTTCTTCTTGCTCCCAATATCTTCCGCACTTGGTTTTAAACTTTCTTCTTCTTTTTTGCAGGTATTTCCAATGGGTTCTCCTCTAGTTCAGGATGTTTCAAGAGCGGTCTTAAATGTAACCGAGGGAGAAAAAATGACTAGAATTTCAAAAAAATGGTTAGGTGACGAAGCTAATTGTGCAGAGCAAGGCGGCACGGTTTTTTCCTCCGATAGTCTCTCACTAGATAGTTTTAAGGGCCTCTTCCTAATCACTGGCATATCTTCGTGTTTGGCTCTCCTCATATTCTTGTTCATATTTGTATACGAGAACCGATATATCTTAACCTCCGGTGATCCAATATCGACAAAGATAGCTGCTATGGCTAAAAGCTTTGATGAAGAAAAAGAAGACTCATCTGAAGCGTTAAAAAAGTCAATTGAAACATATGAAGAGACCATAATGGCTGTTGTAGGTGAAGGTGTACATGAGGGACTTCAAAGTCCAGCAATTAGCATTTCCCATCATGCAGATTCTCCATATGAAGGGTCCTTAACACCAGAAGCAGGAACTCCAATTCATTACACATTTGACGCGATAACCGTTGAGGAGACAATTGAAGAAAGAAGAATTGAGAGCTGATTTTTCCCTATTGAAATACATTCTTTCTAACTCTTTCTTGTGTAACGTGACAAGTTTAGATATTAAAGCCTCACAACCTGTACATAAGCTTTTAATATAATAATCATACATCTCCCTCTCTCTCTCACTCTCTCTCTCTCTCTCTCTCTCTCTGTCTCTCTCTCTGTCATACCCCGATTTTTGGACAACTAAATATTCAATCCAGAGCATGTATCCGGACTAATATTCAATTGCCAAAACCCCGAGAGTGACACCCCTACACAGGCTAATAGATAATTGATTGAAAAAGGTATTTAATACTCATTGAATAAGGACATGTGATCTTGTTTTTAAAGAAAAACTCATTGAATAACAAACCTACAGTTCCAAACATGCATTTCATTAAAAAATAATAATAATAAAGTTCCATTACAAAAATTATATGATTTCGATTTACCAAAGAAATATCATTTTCATTGTTTGGTATCAGAGCTTATGGTTAGCTTAACGAGTCTAGGTGATCTTCGGATTGGGTTAGTGTTTTGGTATCAGAGCTTTAGGTTAATGAATTTCTTTGGGTTTGGGGCTACGTGGTACTTATGTGTTTTCTTTGTGTCACTTATGTATTGTTTATGTGGTATTTATGTGTTGCTTATGTGACATGTATGTGCTTTTAATTTAGTAGTTAATTTGTATAGCTCTAAATGCATGTCATTGCATGATGACCGAGTATAACTGCATGATATTACATGATAATTATGTGTTACTATAAATTCTTGCATAATAGTGCATACATTTATTGTTGAAAATGGTGGAGTAGTTGATGAGAGTTGGAGTTTGATCAGGCGGTGGAGTTCTTGCGTAATATCAGACCATTTTTCTTCGAGATATTATTTCCTGCCATATGCTAGTTTATTATTTAGGAGGGTCAAAATTTCTCATATTCTCATAAGACTTATTACATGACTAGTGCAGCTCTACTTCTCTCTTATCATCGTCGAATATTATGAGGCAGATTTATTATTTCAGACATTATGTGTTTCTTCCTATTATGATATTATTTATTATCATTGGGTATTCTGCTGCTACAACCAGCACTTATTTATTTATGTGAAGACCTTATTAATATCAGCGTTCTGGATTTCTTATTAAGGTGAGTATTGATTATCTACGTCAGATGAAAACTTATTTATCTTCAATGCCAGTATTTTCTCGGACTTGGGTGAAGCAATAAGTAATTGGAGGTGTAGTGTGGGACACGGTAAGAGGTAGACATGTGCATGCATATGGTCCTATCATTGTAAATTGAATTATTGAGTGTCGCGGGTTATCTGTTAGCATTTAGCAATTGACTCTATGTGGATAAAGGTATATATATGAGGGTTTCCTTGTTTGGATTATTCGCTCTTAGTACAACATCTCTTAAGGTCGAGAGTTAAATGTTGATCAGTTATGCGTGAATTTGTGTGTTTAACTTTAGTCTTCTTTGCTACATGTATTACCAGTGTTTGCTTTAAATTTTGGGATGAAATTTCTGTAAGGAGGGTAGAATGTAACATCTCGTATTTTCTCGATATAAATATTCATTTTAAAAAAATGTTAATGAGGCAACCTAAATTCTTATGTGTATTAGTTATGTGCATTTACATTTTTATGGTCATTTATTTATCTGTGTATTTATTTTAATTATTATTAATTACTATGTAAAATTTTGTAGAGCTAAGTGGTGGAGTTAAGTTGTAAAAATTTAAGTTGAACAAGTTATTGAAGAGTTGGTGTGATAATTTTTTTTAGTAGTGCTTAGAGGCCCGTGAATGTGTTAAATAGTGTTTTTAACACTTAAATTAAGTATCTGGGTCATGCACACCCATTGGGCTACTCATTTTAGTACTTTGGAATGAATTTTAGGCCCATATGAAGCCTTTTTTGAGCCCGTAAGATAAAAAACGGGATTTACATGTTTGTGTATGTTTTATTGACATGTGTTGTGTGTGTAGTATACATATATGTATATAGTATATATTAAACCCTAGCCCCATTTAACCATAAAAAAAAAAGGAAAGGAAAGGAAAAAGAAAATAGAGAACATACGAGAGAGAGAGAGAGAGAGAGAGAGAGAGAGAGAGAGAGAGAGAGAGGGGGGAAAAGAGGAAGAAGAAGATAAGAGTTTTGGATTCGTCGTCGCGTGTGAAATCGCGGAGCGTGTTGTTCATTGTTAGATTCGTATTCGCATCTATTCAACAATTCAAACAAGATGAGTTAAATTTGTGTATCTGGGTAAATATATATACACATATGTATATATATATATACGCGAGTCATCCAAAATCTTACATGTTTAATTTAATCATTCAGGTTAAATCTTTGCATTATGCACATTGTTGTCTTCGAATTAATATAGATATTTCTTTCCCCTTTGTGTGACTTTGTGATTTATGACATTAGTGTATTCGTAAAGGTTATGTGGATAGTTTGATGAACCCAAAAGTGAAATACTCATGATAATTAAGAAATATTTGTGAAATTCGTTTTTATGTAATTCCAACAGTTACTGAAACTTCAGAAAAATATTAGAAAATTGTGGCTTTGAATTTCAGTATTCTGTTCACGACACCGATGTAAAACATGATTCTGCACACTTATTCGTGTTTTAAGTTTTTCCTGATTCTGCACCGTTTGGGCAAAAATTTAAACAGTAGCAGTTTTTACTATGGTTAAATGTGCGAAATTTGGGGAATATGATTTCTTTGTGAATTTTCTATTCGTTAATATGACTTAATGAAAAATTACTTGGAGATACATGAATTCTTATATAATGTTGAGCTATGAAAAATGGGTGATAGTCATTGACTTTGAGTCCGGTGAAATTTTATAATTATGAGAATGTAGAAATGGTTTCAAGTTCCTTAGTGTTCACCGCTTCCCGTTGTGTTATTTTTTTTTGGTAGCTCGACTTGTTGAGTGTACCCATTTGCCAAAGGCTTCGTGATCAAGCTGGCCTAAGCATTATGCTCGGTTTAATTTATAGACGTCTACGCATATTGACCGACCTTCTGTTGTGTATACCTGGTTTGGTTGATACTCCAACCAAACTAGCACCAGAGTGGATGTTGGCAGTATGTTCGGGCACACATGGGATATATGTGTGGGTGTACCATAGAGGGTGGCCAAGTGGTGAACCTAGGAAATTGAATAATGAATCGTTCATTAAAGTAAGAGTGTGATTGTAAATAAATTCCTGAAGAGTTAACCGTTCAAGTAAATCACTCCTTAGATTACTGTTAGTTAACTTCAATTGTTTTTAACATTTAGCTTAGGACTAAGATTTTTATTCTTGTGATATTTTAATAAAAAGGTGTTCTGCATATCTTCATGATATTTTTTGTGGTTACTAACTTTTCTTTTGCAGGATGGTGTGACCATTAAATTTTACATGTTTGGCTCACCATAAGTAGATGGGTAAGTATGAAATTCATAGTAGCTTTGGGTTTCGGGCAAGAAACTACTTGCCACCACATAAATGGAAACTACTTTATTGTCCAGATATATGTGTGGAACTACCTGCCTTGGCACAAGAATGTTGTATAGTGTGGTTTGTAATCTACGGTTCAAGTTGGATCCATAAGACATGTGTTTTGTTTAACTCATACCAGTCATGTGACTGACCCGAGTGTGTTATGCATTCGGGGGCATTTCTATATGAAACATAATCGAATGTATGTGCTGGTTTAATAATGGGAGATTTTCTGTGGAGTTGTTGATGTCTTAGAGTTACAGTTGTGCAAAATTGTACTTTGCATTTAGTTGTATCTTATTTATTTTTGTTTCTGGCATTGTGGGCCACATTTGTATTATTGTAATAAAGATTGTATATTGGGTATTGGGAACGTTGTAGTTACTCTGACCAATGGATGTATAGATTTTATTTTTTTTCCGCTGAACTCTGTAAAGAGGTTTTTATTTATTGAAAATGATATTTTTTTTGTAAATCAAAATGATATAATATTTTTAATGAAACTTTATTATTATTATTATTATTTTAATGAAATGCACGTTTGGAACTGTAGGTTTGTTATTCAATGAGTTTTTCTTTAAAAACAAGATTACATGTCCTTATTTAACGAGTATTAACTACCTTTTTCAATAAATTATCTGTTAGCCTGTGTGGGGGTGTCACTCTCGGGGTTTTGGCAATTGAAAATTAGTTCGGATACATGCTCTGGATTGAATATTTGGTTGTCCAAAAATTGGGGTGTGACATACACACACACTCTCTCTCTCTCTCTCTCTCTCTCTCTCTCTAAGAAAAGATGTGTTGACCATGCAAATAAGAATGGTTTTGCTAGTAGCCTTAACCTATATATAAACCTGTACAAGACACTTGTATTACGGTTACAGTTACGTGTTACCGTTTCACGCCCCGGAGTAGCAAAAATTAGGACGAAATAAAATTTTCCTTTTTGGGTCCGAAAACCATGACTAATTACATTAACTGATTGTCCACAAACACACTAGATAACAATATAGTAACTTAAGCGGAAGCGTAAACTAAAAATACATCAAAAGATTACTATCTATTACATCAGAGTTTGTAGTTTTCAAAAAGATAGAAGAACAAAAGAGATTAAGGCACTTGATGCCATTTACTTCTTTATATGTAAGGACAAAAGGAAGTGTAAGATCGTTGAAGTAAGGTGTGTGACGCCAATTTACAACTTAGTATAAATGGACAAAAATCTATAAAGAACAACTTAGTCTTCTTTCTTGAACTGCACCTCTAGCTGGCGTAGTTGTAGCTTTCATCATTGTGGGCTTCCCCTTCAAAGGCTTCCTCTTCATAGGCTTCTTCTGGATAGTCCTCATCTGGGTTGTCGTATCTTGTAAAGTCTAGACATGGGAATGTCCAGGGCATAGTATGTCGTTAGCTTTAATAAAAGCTAAGTGAACGTCCTAACCGAACACTCCTAATATAAAATACGTATCCGAAAGTACACATCGACTTGTTATGAAAGTTGAATGAATTATAATTAGACCGTGTGTGAACTATGCATCATCGATATATTTGACTTCACTCGACTTAACGTTCGACTCACTTAACTTTGTTACATTACCAGTGTAATGCCGTTGGCTTAAAGTGACTCACCCAGTAGGTTGAGCTATGGTTACGTTACTATCTTTGTTTGCCTTCTCCGTGGCCACAGTAGTAATCTCGCTTTACAAGCTAACCAAATGCTCTAAGTCTTCCGGACCTTGCCTTATGAATATCATCGCCAATTTGCAAAACGGTTACTTTACTATCGTGCTTATTCATTTCTCTATTTATGCTTATCACATAGTTACTTTGGTATCATGTTTGCCTTCTCCGTGGCCATAGTACCAATCATCGCCGATATGCAATCCTGTAAATCCATTTGACAGTATTGACTCACTACATATCAACCTTTGGACCTCCGCAGTCGACTACACGTATTTCCAAATGCGTACGGACTTGGTCCCTGCGACCGTCCAACTCTATACCCGTACGTCGACATGACATTATGACATCGACTCCTAGTGATGTGCATCATATGTTATGTGTGAGGTACAAGCAAATTAAGCATGGACTATTCTTGAAATATATTACAGCCTCTAAGCTCATCGATCGTACAATAAGTTAAAGCGTTAGGTTAACCGGACTAATAATTATAAAAAACAGAAATACTACTACTAATAATAATAAAATTATATTAACGGAATACTAAAATGGACATTAATATGTTCGAGGTACAACATATTAAAGCACGAGGTTTAACTGGAATAAATAATAATAATATGAATACTAAGTCGGACATTAATATATATTCGGTGTACAACATATTAACATGAGTTAAATCGGAATAGATAATAATCATAATAATAACATTACTATTATTATTAATGAAATAATATGGACTAGGTTCGGAGTACCACATATTAAATCATGAGTTTCAACGGCTGACTAATAAGAATATAATAATAATAAATAATACTAACACGAATAATAGTAGCAATAGAAATTATGATACAGACATAGGTTAGGGGTACCATATTAAATCACGAGAGTTACGGCTAACTAATAAGATATTAATAATAATAAATAATAACAACAGTTATAATATTAATATAATGGACATCATAATATGGAAATTAGGTTCGTGGTACAACTGGTTTAAGCAGGGTATCAACCAGAAAATAATAACGAGATAAAAAAAATAAAAACAGAATAATAATACGGGCCGTAATCTAGTATGCCAAGTGAGTTAGGAACTCATCAGAGTTTGGGGTTGCGGGGGTGGTTCCGGGTGGTCTCGGAGCGGCAAGGTGGTAAGTTCTCTATCCTTTTCCTTTCCCTTTTTCTTTTCTTTCTTCTTCTTTTCCCTCTCTTCCTTGGTCTCTCTCTATCTCTCTCAATCTGTCCCACTCCATATTTCTCTCGGCCTCTCTCTTTCTCTATCCTTTTCTCTTCTTGGTTGTCAAGAGGAAATGAGGGAGGGGAGGAGTTGTATATATTTATAGAGGGAGGGGGTGGGTCTTTCTTTCTAAGTCTACATTATATATTATATATATTCACACAAACACACATATGCATAACACAACACATATAACATAGTATATATATATATATTAACCTAACACATAATATATAATATTTATTAACACAACACACATCTACACAACACATCACACACTGTCACACACAATCACACTACACACGGTACACACACACATCACAACATGCATGCACACACTCACTACACAACACAACACACCACAACACGTGCACACTGCACATGTACTCACACTACCATACCACTCACACACGCGACACACCACACACGCAACACACACAGCATACTCCCTCACTCTCTCTCGGATCACACTCAACACTACACACACTCACTCTTACATACATGCATACATCATACACTTGTATGTGTGTGTGTGTGTGTGTGTGTGATGGGGTTGGTAAGGTGATGGAGTGTGGGGGTGGGTTTAGAGGGTGGGTTTAGAGGGTGGGAATGTGTAAGGTGGTGGGTAGGGTACAAGCATGGGTGTATAAAGGGTGGTTGGAAAAAGGTGATGTGGTGGTTGTACTTCCTCCACGAATTAAAGGATGTTGTTCGTGCCTTGAGCCACGTGTGCCACTCAGTCCAGGAAAATACCAGTTTGCATGCAATCTCAGTCCGGGTCTACGAATTCAGTCCAAGTCTGATAATTATAGTATGACGTTAAAAATAACAACGTTTACATAATATTATAATTATAACACATAGTTACATAATTAAAATGACATACCTATAGTTATAATATAACGATAACAACTATTAAAAATACAATAATAATATACGGGGTATAGGGATAATTAAAGAACTAAACTCGGGAATCTAATTCCATATATTGAAATTTCACGGGTATTACATGCTTGATTCGTATCCAATATTGCATTATTAACTTCATGATTTTACCCTTATTGGACACGAATTATCACTTATACTGGGAGATTTAAAGGATAAATTGTACTTTTGTGATCTTGTTTTTTGTTCACTTGTTGCTAATAAAAACCTCTTTCTTGTAGGAATTGGGAACTTGTTCAAAGTTGAAACCAAGAATTTTGGTTCTCACCTCATGAAAAGGGAAAGAATCACCACTCTGTAAAACCGGATCAATCTGGGTTCTTAAGGTGGATCGATCCACTACTGCCCAGGGACCTGGAGACGTCTTCTCGCAAAGCCGGATCGATCCGGCTTTTACACGCGGATTGATCCACAATTTTGGACGGAGATTCTGCTTGCATTTTGGAATGTCGCATCGATCCGGCCACAAGTCGCAGATCGATCCGCCCCTGCTGTGTTTTGCCCCCTTTTTAATTACAAGTTTTCCATTATGTGGGTTTTGTATAAATAGATAGAGATATTTTTATTTTAGGGATCTTGTTTTTTTTTCTCCCAACATTCTTCTCCTTTTCTCATTTTTAGGAACCTACTTGGTTCCCTTCTATTTCTTCTTCCTTTGTATAAACTTGAAGCTTAGATTGAAGTTTTAATGGCTAGGTATATTTTCTATCCCTTCTCTTTTGATGATATTACTATGCTTTCTATCATTAGTTAGATTACTTAGGTTGTGGATCATGAGCTCTTGGATTTAATGTTGTAGCATTTCTAGGGTTCATTTGTGTATGATTCAAAACTAAGGACTTCATCTTTTTTGTATTGCATTTTTGATTGTCAAAACATAGACTTTAAATCCTACCCTATGTATTTCATATGGAATATTATTTAACCTTGTGTTTTGCACTCCATGTGTTTGATAAATATTGTGTGTGGGATTTATAACATGGGGTCTTCATTTTTGATGTCAAGCATCTTTGATTGTTCAAACTATTGGGTTTCAAATATTATCTTTTGAAGGCTTCATAGGTGATTTGTCCACCAAGTAGATTAGTTAGTGTAGGGTGGACAAATCATTCGGATTAGAAGCCATAGAGGCTTCATCTTGTATGTCATGCATCCTTGATAGTTAAACATTAGCTTATAATCCGTTTCTATGGAAATCTCAAAGCTCCTTTTATCTTTAACATAGATGCACTCCTTGTGCTTGATAATACGCTACAATGAGATGTTACCTTAGAGTGTTCTTAAAACATTGGTCCATTTCATCTTGTTGTGACCCAAGATGGGGGGGAATGAACCCAACCTATTGCTTTTTAGATTAGTATTTATTTACACTTCTCTCTCCAAAAACCAAACAAAAAGCCGTAAGATGCAAAGTCATTTTTTGTCCTTTTCTCTATTATCTTTTCTTATTTCTTTCTTTTGAGCATTATAATTAGTTACTAAACTTCCCAAACATTGTTCTTGTATCAATCCCTGTGGACTCGACACCCTACTTCCAACATACTACGTTTTAATAGTGTTAAATAAGAACTTGATTTTGACAACATCACAAATCTTATGCTGCTAAAAGTTCTATCAAATGACCAAAAATATGATGTTGTTGTGGGTGATGTAACAATAGTGGAAAACCGATCAAGATTTGTTGATTTTATATTACAATTTACGGAATCTGGTGTATCAATGATCGTTCCAATTAAGCAAGATCAGTGGAAGAATGCGTGGATCTTCATGAAGCCTCTAGCACTAGACCTGTGGTTAACAATTGGAGCGTTCTTCATCTTTACTGGCTTTGTAGTATGGGTTCTTGAACATCATGTAAACAAAGAATTCAGAGGTCCACCTCGCCAACAAGTCGGAATGATCTTCTGGTTCTCATTTTCTACGCTTGTTTTGTGCATAGTAAGTTAAATCTTTACCCACCTTCTTCAGTAACAACAAAAGATAATATACACTATTTCCCCAAAATATGCCTCCTCAAGAAAAGCTCCCCCCCTCCCTCACACAAAATATAAAAAAAAAATTATTACTTTTTGGAGATCCAATTATATTTCAATTCTTTCCAGGCAACCAATCAGATATTTCTTTTAAGGAATTACGCCTATTCTAGGAGCTATGAGATACCAAAAGACAAAACACATGAACACTCAATTTTTTGTGGTTCCCAAAATTAGGCCTACGTCCACAGAGATGTTGAAATTTGCACTGTGCTCAAAAGGCAGAAAGAGAAGATTACAAAATGCATCGACAATCCTATCTAAAATAAAATAAGGGTATAAGCCACTAGTGCAAGAGTTACGTAGATAACCTGTGACAGTGGAGTTAAGTGTATAGTGTTATCAGGCTCCACACTCCCATCAAATTTTTTGAAGAGAAAATTATAAACTAATCATCTAGTAGATTTAACGAACTATGAGCTAGAACCAAAATTGAAAGTGTTATGTGGTGATAAGATCTTTGACAATGTTTTGCATTTTGCAGAGGAGAAACTAATAAGCAACTTAACAAGATTTGTGATGATCATATGGATATTTGTGGTGCTAGTAGTGACTTCGAGTTACACAGCCAGGTTAACGTCAATGTTGACTGTAGAAAATCTCATGCCCATAGTCACAAATATAAGCAATCTCATAAGGAATGGAGAGTATGTTGGCTACCAGGAAGGCTCTTTTATTGTTGGATTTTTGAAGAGTATGGACTTTGATGGCACCAAGTTAAAGAATTATAGCACTTTTGAAGAGTATGATGAAGCCCTTTCTAAAGGAAGTAAAAATGGAGAAGTTGTAACTATTATTGATGACCTCCCTTATCTTAGGCTCTTCCTTTCCAAGCAATATTGTACTAAGTACACCATGGTTGGTCCAACCCACCAGACTGTAGGCTTTAGATTTGTAAGTCCTCAAACTCTTTCTTCTACTGATTCCTAACTTATGCTTTTTTCTAGCTGGACGGATTAAAAGCTCTAGGAAAATGAAGTTTAGACAGAGGGTAGAGGAATCCTCTGGAAACAAAAGATGTTTATTATAGTATGTCACATGGATTCAGGTATAGGAGTTAGGTGCAGGTATGTGTCTAAGCGTCGAATTTAATCATAATTCTAAGAACATGGATCGCGACAGTAAAAAAGTATTTCTTTGAATTTCCAAGAATAAAATAATAAGACTTCATATGAGCATTTTTTCCATTTTGAAAGAAATTTGTAGCAAAAGGAATATAATTAAAGACTTCAAGGTATATACACGTGTACAAGTAGAATACTTTTTGGTGAGTGTCCAACCAGAAATGTCAAACACATATCTCATACATTTGTCCGTGTATTAGTGTCCATTACATGTACTTGAACCTCTTAAGATGCATGCACCATAGTATTTGGATATATATAGTAAGAAAGAGAAGTAATGAGGGAAAGAAAAATGTGCGACTCAATGCTCAGTAATTTTAACCTTGAGTCCCAAGAATAGTGGAATTTTATATTTGTAATAATGGTAAAATAGTAATTTGAACAACATTATTCATTCCCTCCCAGTTTCATACACTTTTGACCAGATTCCGATGGTGGGCTCAGAGTGAAGTGGCATTCCTTCCCCCATTTACTCTACCAAACAACTGCAATGTTTCCTCTTATTCCCAATATGTTCCACAATTGGTTTTAAACATTCTTCTTCTTTCTTGCAGGTATTTCCAATGGGTTATCCTCTAGTTCAGGATGTTTCAAGAGTGGTCTTAAATGTAACCGAGGGAAAAAAATAACTAGAATTTCAAAAAAAATGGTTAGGTGACGAAGGTAATTGTTCAGAGCAAAGAGGCATAATTTTTACCTTCGATAGGCTCTCACTCGATAGTTTTAAGGGCCTCTTCCTAATCACCGACAAATCTTCGTGTTTGGATCTTCTCATATTCTTGCTCATATTTGTATACAAGAATAGATACATCATAACATTTGGTGATCTAATACCGACAAAGATAGCTGCTATGGCTAAAAGCTTTGATGAAGAAAAAGTGGACTCATCCAAAGCATTGAAAAAGTCAACTGAAATAGATGAAGGGACCGTAATGGTTGTTGTAGGTGAATGTGAATAAGATGTTGTACATGAGGGACTTCAAAGTCTAGCAATCAGCTGTAGACACTCCAATTTTGACCGAACTATTTAACTTAGGGGGGTTTACCTCTGGAGATCAATGATGAATGTGTCTCGTCGAAATCAAGACTCTTACAAGCAATCTGACTTTCTTCCTAGAAGAATCTCGGTTCAAAATCACCTTTTTTCAGCCAAAAAAGACCAAAATTCTCATCTACTCGTCACCTCGTAAAACATGAGTTTTGAACACGTATAGAAACACAACATTGTCCTCGGAGCATCTTAAAACCATTTTTTCAAAAGGAGAGAAATTCAGCATGAATCCCGAAAAAAGTCAACAGTTGATCCAGTGAAAAGTCAACGGGTCAAAAGGGAGTCAATCGTACGATTTTTGAATTTCAAGATGAAAAGTCTCGATAATTGTTCATTGGGTCTCTCTTATGCTAGAAATGATTTTTAAGAATTTTTAAATGAAAGGGAACATAGAGAGATCGAAAGGTCTTTAAGAAGAATTGTACAGGAATTGGAAATTTTGCCTTCGGAGGGAGAGTTGACTTTTTTTCCTTAAGGATTTTGATTTTTTAGATATTTTTATTGAATCCAAATGGGGGGTATTTTCTTAATTACATTTCATGTCTTAAATAAACATTAAAAGACGTTTACTTAAATGACATGAAATGAAATTAAGGTGATGAATTGCTATAAATAGTGCTAAACTGCTGTGCAGCGGCACTCAAAGTGCCCGAACAGCAGTTAGTGAATGCCGCTACGGCACTCAGCGAGTGCTGTTTCATCATTCATTGAGTGCCGGCCTAGGCTAATTTGCATTTTTAAGTCAAAATTCATTTTCAATCTTTGATCAAATGAATGCACCAAACGATGCCATTTTTTGTGTACGTGTTTACTACTCCTAGGTCATGCAAACCATGCTCCCACCATCTCTAATTGACCTATCTACCCTTATCTTAGCCCCTAAGATAATGAAAGTCTATAAAAATCCCATTTTATCTCGTTTTTGTGTGTTTGGAGACTTGAATCTTGAAGGAGAGACTTGAATATAGTGGATGATACTTGAATTTTGGAGTTGAGATTGTTCTTAGAGAGACATAGAGAGAGAAACCCCATAGAAATCTTACCCAATTCACAAAAATTCCTCAAATCTCCATTGAAGAACCTTGAAGCTTCAAGGAAGAAGAAGAAGAGTATTGCTTGTAAGGTTTGGATCTCTCCAAATCAATCAAATCCTGAGAAGATCTAGAGGTTAAATCCCTATTCCTACTCTTATTATACATTATTCAATCACAAATTCATAGATGTAGGATCTTTACACATTTTCAAAACCTCTCTTCCTACCTCATTTCATCACACACCACATAGAATTTGTGATTGAATCTCATGGTAGTTCACTAATTTGGATCTAAACAAGCCTTGGGTTTAAACTAAAACTAATTCATAAGGAGGTTTTGTTATTTTGGATCCTCTCAAATAACTTTTGATTTTGTTTCATTCTTGATATTGCTTCTTTTGGAAATCTATGAGATCTCCTATATCTCAAGAGGTTTTCTTAAGAATGATCTCTTAGTCTCCCATAATCTTATGATTTATGTGGGGATTAAGTTGATCATAATTGTACCCCCACACGTTTGAATGGATTCAAGGTCCTAACTCATGTCTTGGAGCCTTCAACTTGAGAATCTCATAGGACCCTCTCTATGTCCTTTGAAGGTTCATATGGGTTTGGTCTTGCTTAAGTCTCCAAGGACCATTAACTTGGTAGGAGAAATAGCAAAATTAACTACATCCCTCAAGGACCATGTATTTGGGAGAGGAACTAGGTATTGGTCAAGTTTGATTCAAACTATGAACATTAATCCAACAAAGGTGCTGTGAATCCATAAACCAACTGTGATCAAAGATTTTTTTATAAAATCATGGTCCATTGGAATTGGATGAAACCAATTGGATAATGTTCATAACTCATTTAACCACCTCTGTGATTTTTGTTTTGATGAAATTCCATGTTCAAGATGGTTTGGTCTTATGATTTCAAAACAAGCAACTCTCTGTCCAAAATTCCAGAACAGTAAGTCTGTTTTAAAATTAATAAATCAGAACCTTAACTAAGTTTCCTTGGCCCCTAATATATTTTTCTAAGTAGATTAATGTGTTAGGAAGGTACCCTACAAAGATCTAAGTGTTTATCATTTGTTTACTATTTTTAGAAAATTGTACAAGATCTCTAGACAGAGAGTTGCAGATTCCTGAGTGATGTCTAGTGTTTTCCTTATTCCTAGAGATCTAACCGTTCAATATTTGATTTTCTTCTTGGGTTAGAAACTAGACTCACAGAGGCATATCATATCCAAAAAGAATTGAGATCCAACTATTGGAAGCATGGTTTTTCTACCTTTTAAAATCTGGTCTGCTCTCTGTAATTCATGAGAAACAGTCACTGTTTTTGTCGAATCTCATTGATCTTAACTTAAATGGTTTCCAAAGTGCTTTGGGACTCAAATCATGTTTTGAATAATGATAATTAAGTCTAAATCCGGAGGCTAAGTGATCCAAGTTAGTGAATAACTCATAGTTTGTCCTTATACATATCAATGCATTCATCCATGTATATTTATACTTGTAGTTAGGATCTAACTCTAGGTTGTTTTGTCCCTAATTGAACCTAGTTGTGAGTTCCTTATGATCATGTTGGGATTATACTACCTCTATATGGACATTGCATTGGCTCCTAGTTGAGACTTGCATATCTATAGAGGTGATATGTTTTCAGCTAATTAGAAGGAATCCATAAATAGGTTAATTATTTCCATGCTTGATAGATTTAAGCTAGAAGCTTACGATTGATTATTTGATATCTTTGATCAAGGCATGTGGACTAACCCTTTGTTTTGTAGCACTTTTGAGGTACAATTTCTTAAACCCTCTTTAGTTTATTTATTTCTTGATTCTATAGATTTTCAACTTCATGCGCGACACCTTAGAATTAGGTCTTGCCTTATGTGTATATATGTGATTAGAGACCCTTTTTCTTAGGATTTCTATTTTGTATGCATTACATGTTTAATATTCGCGGCAAGGTTCCCGGGCAAGTTTTCTTGTTCCCTATTTGCATATCACTTTGCTTACTACTTGAATTATGTGGTTTTGGATGATAATTTATCGTTAGCAATCTTACACCATTTTCAACATGCTTTTGTAATGTATATGCATATATGTATTAGTTGAGGGCACACTTAGATAATTGATTCGATTAAAAGGATATTGAGTAGATGCCTATCGCGAGATAGGATGAGAGGGGGTGTTTTAGTCTACCGGGCTCCTTCCCCTTTCATTCCATAATCCCCGGACCCAGTTTATCTTTGGTTTCGCAAAAGATCGGTTTACTTTTAAAATGGATTCTTAATTTTCCTTAAAAATTAAGTGGCGACTCTTTGTATTTGAAATTTGAAAATTGTTTTAAAATTAAAAGTGGGCCCAAATGCCGGTATCCACATCAGCATTTCCTACCATGCAGATGGGATTTTCTCTCCATATAAAAGGTCCTTAACACCAGAAGCAGGAACTCGATCTAGTTCATTAAATATTTGACGTGCTAACCGTTTCGAAGACAACTAAAGAAAGAAGATTTGAGAGCTAATTTTTCCCTATTGAAAGACATTCTTTCTAACTCTTTCTTGTGTAACGTGACAAGTTTAGATATTAAAGCTTCATAACATGTACATAAGCTTTTAATATAATGAGCATGCATCTCTCTCTCTCTCTCACAGAAAAGATTGTGTTCACCATATAGAAATGGTTTTGCTAGTAGACTTATCCTATATATAAACCTGTACAAGACACATGGATTACGGTTATAGTTACATGCATGTTGTTGTTTCATGATGTTAATGCTTCATGCTTTCCAGGTTCTGTATCATATAAATCCCATCTAGTTCGTTTTGCATCAATTCTTGATCAATCTGAACTTGGGTTTTATATTACATGTGCAAGTTTAGAGATTTGTCTTCAAAATGTGTTCGTCCTGGTATTGTAGTGTGAAACTAAATTTATATGTAATCTCAACCCCAAAAGATTAGTGTAATCTCAAAGGTTACACTAATTAAGCCTGATGTGTAGAACTCATCAACTTCTTCAATATCCATATGGACTTGAGAAGATACTAAGGTTTCAGTTTATTAATTTCAGGAAGAAAGTTGGTGTAAATTTGCATTATAGCAGCAAAAAACATGCTTTGAGTGAATTTTTTTTTTTAAAACCAACCACGTGAACAAGAAGTCTAGGCATCTCCTAAGGTGAGTCGTCTTTGCAGCTATTGGCGTTGTACATATCACTTTTTTTTTTCCTCTTGAAAGAGATACAATTGCAAAAACAGAGTAAGTTACGTCTCACTGAATTTCATCAATTGAAAAAGATTAAAAAAATCTAATGGCTTTCTATAAACTCTAAGACCAATAATAGGTAATGAATCAAACAAATGTAGATTATGGATCAGATAAAGCATCCAACATAACACCATAAAAAAGATAACCTAACTTCAGTGTCCCCCTCAATCAAAGAACAAGAGAATGACCTAACTTAATTTGCCACTACACACCATCAATCTACAAAACTTTAGGGTTCATACACTAAGACGAGAATAAATGAAATAATGAAAGAATGAGAGATGGGAAAAGAATGCTTACTAAGAATACAAATGGATTGCGGCTGGAATATCTATGGGGGGCCTTCTTCGCCCTCCACCTAAGCTTTTACAAGAGCTGAAACAATTATGCATTACGAACTTCCGTGAGATCTGACGGATGAAATTGATTGTGCTGAGACTGCAGCGGTTGGGCTGTTAAGATCCCGATCTCCGTTAGCAAATATTGGTTTTTTCACTCAGTCTTTCTATCGCTTACTGGCAAATGTCAGTGAGCCAATGGTCTTCGGGAAGTACGCTGCCAAGAATACTAAATCTCAGCCAAAAGAAAGCATAAACCTTCAACTCCACCAGTAAATATGCCAAAATGCACATGTATGCGTAATCACTAATTTCTCAACTTACACAAGTACAAAGAAATTTATAATTTTCCCACCAAGAAGGAAGCAAATAATATAGCCATATTTTCCTTTTGTCAGGCAGCAATAACACAAGTTCTTTTCCTTTATCCTTATGAATATGTACTTCTTTGTGTTGATGAATTCATGTCCATGTCGAGACTATATCTCTAAACAAATCACAAAATAAAGGACAAGATGAAGAATTCTTCACAACATTCTATGCCTTGAGTTCAGTATTGTTCTACAATATGGTGGACTCATCTTGACCATTAATGTGGTCATGGTTATCGAAGAAGAATTTTTGAAATTAAAACCCTATTTTTTTTTCACCATAATTTCTCACACATGGAGGCCAAGGGGGGCCCTGGCCCTCCCAAAATTTCAAGAATTCTAATTTTGCCTCTAAATTTTTGGATATTATACATTTTGGCCCATGTAAATGAAATCAGTTTATGCATTCACCCCTCAAATTTTTATTTTTCATGTAATGGTCTATGTAAATGTACATATTGCACCACTAATTCTAATCCAACTCACCCAAAAAATTTCAAGAATTATGATTTTGTCTCTAAATTTTTGAACAATACACATCTTGGCCCCTGCAAATGAAATTAATTTACATATCCACCCCTCTAATTTTTAGGTTTTTTGCAATGGTCTATGTAAATGTGCGTATTGCAGTACTAATTCTATGCAAATATGTAATTATTTTGACATATAAATCCTACCAAAAAAATATGGATAAATGTTACATAGACCCAAAAAAGTTCTTGAGCGCGCTGCCCCTAAACCCCTGTAAGACAAACTCGGCCCCCCAACTGTACATTCCTGGCTCCGCAACTGCTTCTACTACAACGAAATCAAGTTGTACTGTGAATGTGGTTTGTGTTTAGGGAGAAACTTAGTTTGATGGTTACCTTTTTGACCCATTCTTGGACTGTCTGGTTGTCGTTGACGAAGATGAACAATGGTGGCTGATTTTCTTCGTGCAAAGCCTCTTGAGTTACCATGTGGGCGTTTGACCTAGTATATCACGATGAAGGCCGAAATCAACGTCAATATATCTGTATTTTGAATTAAAAAAACACAAGATGATTTCGCTAAATATGCATGTTGATGGAGGTTTTTGTCATCCTATTTTGTTGTGCCAGTGATGAGCTGGAAGATGGCATGTGTAGGAGTTATGCTTAGGAGCAATAATTTAGTATGGGCAATTTTGTTTTGTATGTTTTAGTGGCCCTAACACAAAAACTTTTTTGGTTAGATAAGGTACACTAAAATGGATTTAATACTAGCTAACCCTTTATTATAGGGTAATGTTATTGTCAAAGCTGCATAGCTAATGTCAGAGTAAAAAATTTCGCTAAAAATTTTACCAAAAAAAAAAAATATCGCTAAAACTTTTAACAACACTATTTTTTGCTCTGATATTAATCATTACTACTCTGACAATAAAGCTAGCCTTATTATATTACCAACATATCTAATCATTTAACTAGTGTCTAGAAAAAAAGGTCCCTATATTAATTGTAACCAACTATACTACATCTATTTCTACCCAAAATAAAAAAATAAAAAAATTATATCTATTCTTAAAATATATGCCGAACAACATTTCACTACCTCCTTAACTAGAACAAGCGAAAAAAAAAAAATCTCATGATTTCTATCTTAAAGTCTTAAGAGAAATTTTACAAGAAAACAATAAAATACACCAATTGACTTTTAAATTTGATCAAAAGCTAGGTTTTATTTTTGATTACTTATAAAATTATATCAACAATACCCATGGTAATCTCGTCCGCAAGAATAATTTTTCAAAACTGATAAAACCTTACCTAAGATCAATCATATCGCAAGAGAAATTAAATGGATTAGCCAATGTATCAATTGAAAATGTGCTTTAGAAAAACTTGAATATAGATGTTCTAGTTATTTTGCATCTTAAAATGCAAGAAAATAAATTTAAATAATAAAATTTAACTTTGACTAATATTTAATTATTAATGCATCAAAATATCATAAAGGCTCTATTTTAGTTCTTCCCTTAAAGTCCCAAAATATATTGAATCGCCTCGAGAGAGGATGTATTGAAGAATGATATACAATTTTATTGGGCGCATTCTGTAACAGCTTCAGTTTTTGGACTTCACCTTTTTTACCTTCTGAATTTTAGTACTCCACATGACTCCAGACTTGAGAGAGAGAGAGAGAGAGAGAGAGAGGGGGGGGGGGGGGGGGGGGGGGGGATTGTGTGTGTTGAATTCAACCTACTACGGACAAACCTATCCTACACACTCGAGCACATGATGGGCCAAAGAGGAGAAAAACTCCTCAAATCAACCTTCCACTTGGGGGTAGGTGAGTGATGCCACTAGACCACAAGGGTCTTGGCGACACAGAGCTTTCAATTAGTTACATTTTCATCGTACTCTTTGTGATTAAATTACTTAAATTATAGCTCTTGATTATGTATTCCATTCCTTTAAAACGACATCACTCTTTTATGTACAAGTGCGGATACGGGGACGCAAGTGTAGGGGGTTCGACAATTTTCTAAAAATCAAGAGTGCGAGTGTGGTTGGGATATTTATGTAAAATACTAAAAATAAATTTTATATAGCATTTATATATTACTATATACAAGCTATTCTACCATTGTTTTTTTTTTAATTAAGACACAAAATACACATAAATTACTTGTTTACTAATAAACAATGTAAATATTTTTTTTGATTGGATAAACAAATTAAACAATGCAATTCAACTATCAAGTAAATCACAAACAGGCAAATTTATATTAAACGTGAACAAAGCCTTGCACAATCATTCAAGATAGATGACAATGGCTGCTTAGTGTGCGAGATGCAAGCCATAACCAAACGAGTTATTCTATAAGAATGGGATGTATCTTCTGTATGAAACCCTAAAATATCGCAGATAACTCAAAAAGTGTACATGTAAATTTCAGGTGCACTAAAATACTAAAGCACTTCCTCCGCACAAAGTGCACATGTGGTACCATTTTTGAAGCACTCGTTCTTCATAGATGGGCACTATTATTTGTTCAAAATATAACAACCTTATACACACCTACACACTATATAGACGTACCATATAAATAATTTTCACATATATATATATATATGCATATTATTCAATTTTTTTTCTTAGATACTTTTTATTATGTTCTAAGATACTATTGGTGTGTCTATGACAAACTTATATTCGCAGACCAATCATACTTCAAAACAGTATTAAAATTATAGAGGTACGGTCTTTCCAAAGTTCAAAGCAATTGGTGGGTTTTGGCTAAATATTTCAGCATCTTGTAGTTTTACCGAAGTTTCACTTTGGGCCTTGTATTGTCAAGTGCAATATTTTGGCCCCTTAAGTTTCAAAATCATGTGAATTTGGTACCAAAAAGTTTAAAAAAATACCGGGTCCAATGTCAAACTTTTTGCACCATGGGGAACCAAAGTGATGCATTTAAAACTGCAGGGCCTAAAGTGCATGCAGTTTTGCTAAAGCTACATGGAGCTTGTTTGTGAGAGCTTATGTTTTGCGATCGATAACTTTTATCCGAATAGATTATGATCAAAATTCATTATGATAGTTGTTGTGTTTGGGTAACATATTACAAAATTGATTATGGTGATATAATAGATTATGT
The DNA here is from genome assembly GCA_033977485.1 of Hydrangea macrophylla. Lineage (NCBI taxonomy): Eukaryota > Viridiplantae > Streptophyta > Magnoliopsida > Cornales > Hydrangeaceae > Hydrangea > Hydrangea macrophylla. The sequence continues at coordinate 32,543,806 of CM066987.1, forward strand.
AAGAGTCTAGTTTGATTAACACATAAAATATACAACAATTGGCAGTTTCAATTGTCCTTTTATAGGACTATTTCTGTATTTCATCAAAATAATAGGTGCATTGTAGATTAATTATTAAGCACTATTAGACTCACACAGTGAACCACATATTTTTTTACACACAACTTTAAATGTATATACCCTGTGCTGTATAAGTGAGGCACAAAAAAATGTAAAAATTTTGAATAGCACAAATTACAAGTATTATCCATTTAAAATTGTTTGTGAAAAAAACATGTGATGCACTATTTGCCCTAAATTATTTCACAATTTTTTTTTTTTTTTTTCTATTTAGTCATAGTGTTGTCAGACTCTGCAGAAGTTAAAGGGTTGGAAAAGAATCAAGCTCGGCAATCTCTCGTCTTTTGCGTGGTAGAGGGGTAATTCTTTGGAAAAATCAGGGGCATGTATGTCATTTCACAAGAATTGACTCAAATGTTTATCTGCGTTCAGTTCTAAAGCTGGGTTACCCCCGTTTCTCCAAATCTCGCACCAATCGAAAAATCTCAGCGGTTGCGATTGGAATTTTACTCCCACTAATGCTACTCTTACAATAATATGGTAGCCTATTTCACAACTAAGCCTAACTGAGCAATCTTATTATATTATAATAATATGGTAGTTTTAAGTGTCACTTGGCAAAAGGAGAGACAAGATTAGAAAAAAATTGTAATTTTACTTATTAAATTATTCCAAATACCTTTTCTTATTTAGTGATACGCTCAGAAATATTCTGCTACAGTCAAACCTCTACGTGAATAGCAAAGTACCCGGATTATCTGGAAAGGGAGCTGGTGGCCCACCGATCCCGAGTTCTTTTGAGTGTAACCGCTCGGTATGCTCGCACAGCCCGGGCATGCGGCGCAGCGACTTTCCATGAGGTGCAGTTTGACAGCCAAGCTGCTCAGCAGTTTCCTAAATCGGTCAGAAGACTAATTGAATGTGTAAATAGTTTCCTAAGCCGTTTAGGAAACCTCCTATGATTTATGCTCATCAACTTGTAATTAGATGAGGCTTCCTTATCTATTCAGTTACCTTTTGCGGGTGGTCTCTTACATCTATAAAAGGGGCCACTCACCCCCATTAAAGGAGATCGCATCCTTAACTTAGAGAATAGCATATACACTCATCTCATACGCATACACTCGGCCGGCATTACTAGTAGTGCCGCCCAATTGTTGGCTCACCAGGCCCGCCGGTGATCTGCTAGTGAAGCGCACTGATGCACCCGTGGACGTAGGTCACCTTATTAACAGGGCCGAACCACTACAATTGCTTGTGTCACCATATCTATCTTCTTCATCTCTCTTGCCAATTTTTGGCATCATCAGTTTGGCGCCGTCTATGGGAAACGACCAGTTCCTTATCAACAAAATTCTTGACTGATCAATATGCCGCCGAAGACGGGTAAGAAAAACACTGCTCCGGTCGGTCAGGAAAAATTGCAGCTCGAGCAGCAGGCCGCCTCCATGACCTCCGAGCAGCTGACTGCGGTGCTCGCGCAACTCCTGGAAGGCCAATGGCAAATCCAGCAGCAAATCGAAGCACTGGTGGCCTTGCAGGAGAAGCGCCTTCAATCAGAGAATCAGACCGGGAAGAGTGCCCCCGACCGGGAGCTCGGAAGAGTCCGGAACCATACCCACTCCGCGCCGGTATCCCTGTCGGATTGGGAACACGTCCGGGATAGTGACCGTAGTAGAGCGCCCCAGGCGGCGAGCTCGTACCAATCCTCGTCGGGTGGAAGATGCCAGAGACATCATCAACAGGCGCCGCGCCACCAGGGGGGAGGGATCAGGGCCAAAGCCCCGGGAATCAGCCAAAGACCCTTCGGCCCTTAGCCGGGGAGATCTTAGGCATACGATTACCCGGAGCCGGAGCCGGATTCTATCCCCGAGGTCAACACACTTCGAAGAGGAAGCCTCGTCGTCTGATCCGACTTACCGCTCGGACATTGACAGGAAGACTGAACGGGACGACGTGAATGCTCAAATTCAGGATTTGCAAAAATAGATCGAGCAATTGAGCCACAAGTAGCGTCCTGACCATACCAATACGGAGACCGAGTCACCCTATACCGCTCGGGTCACCGGATTCCCCATCCCTCAAAAGTTCAAGCCACCGCATCTCAGTTCTTATGACGAGACAGGGAGCCCAGTGGATCATATCAGCACCTACAGGGCCCAGATGGCGTTAGTTACCACTGTCGATGAATTGTTGTGCCTGGTCTTTCCCAGCACTCTCAAGGGGCCAGTCGTGTAGTGGTTCCACACCCTCAAGCCCCGAACGGTTGATGACTTCAAGACACTAAGCAAGCTGTTCATTAGCCAATTCGTAGGGATGCTTGACCGGTCGCAGCCGGACACTCAGCTATTGACTGTCAAGTAGCGCAAGAGTGAATCCCTATGGGAGTATGTGGATCACTTCAATCAGCAGAGGCTCCAGATCCGCAGTTTGAACGAAACAGCAGCCATCATAGCCTTCTACTCGGGGGTTCAACACAACAAGATTGCTACGTCGTTCCATCGAGACTGACCGGCAACCCTGGTGGAGCTCTCGGAGAGGGTCAGAAAATATATAGACATAGAAGAATTCCTGAAATCCAAACGCTCCGGATTCGTGGGAGATGAGTCCCCGAAGGCCAAGCAGAGGCGTGAGGGCTCTGAGAAAGGCCTGGTAAAAAAGCCCAGGCAAGACCAACAGAGAAGAGGTCGGGATTAGCCCCAGATCGCTTTCACACCTCTTTCTCGATCAATCCACGAGGTCATGACCGCCGCCGAGGCACAGAGGTTACTTCAACAACCGACAAAACTAAAAGCCCCGCCCGGTAACAGAAATCGGGATAAATTTTGTCGCTTCCATAGAGACCACGGCCATGACACAGAGGATTGCTTCAAGTTGAAAATAGCTATAGAAAAACTGATCGAGCAGGGTCATTTTGCAGAATACGTCATGACAGATGGACGGCCTACGCAAGGAGCCCGAGCTCCCGGTCAAATACAACCTCTTGGTCAAATCAATGTGATCTCCGGAGGAACGTCGGGCGGCGGGGACTCACAGTCGGCAAGGAAGAGGCATGCTCGGGCATCCCGGGCGGATGTCTGGCAGGTCCAATCTATTGGCTCCCCGCCAACTGACATAATGACGTTCACCTCCGACGATTCGCAAGGCATCTACTGCCCCCATGATGACCCGTTGGTTATGACGCTCTCCATAGCCAATTACGTGGTCAAGAGGGTGTTGGTGGACACAGGCAGCTTGACTGATATCATGTTCGTGTCAGCATTCAATCAGCTCGTGATGTCAAGGGATCGGCTCCGCCCAGTTGCTACTCCCCTGGTGGAGATCAGGCGACCGCCCAGAGTTGTTATGTCAGCTCCCTTCGTCGGGAAGTCATCACAGAGATATTGAACGACCAGGAGATAGACCCGAGGGACCAGAATGATAGAGCGGGCCTGATCGAAGAATTGAAACGAGTGGCGTTGAACCCACAACTCCCAGACCGAATGATCAGCATCGGCACCTTGCTGGAGCCCCGCCTTAGGGAGAAGTTGATTCAATTCCTGTAACAGAGTCAGGATGTATTCGCCTGGTGTCATGAAGATATGCCCGGGATCGGTCCCTGGGTAATGTCTCATCGGCTCAACGTCGACCCAGACCCCCAGCCTGTGAAGCAAAAGAGACAGGGCATGGCCCCCGAGAGACAAAAAGTAGTGTGCGAGGAGGTCGAGAAGCTTCTCAAAGCCCAATTCATACAAGAGGTCCACTATCCTGACTGGCTAGCCAATGTAGTACTTGTCAAGAAAAGTAACACGAAGTGGAGGATATGCGTGGACTTCACCGACCTGAACAAAGTCTGCCCCAAGGACTGCTATCCGCTGCCCAAGATAGACTTCCTCGTGGATTCCACGGTCGGCCATTCGCTCCTATCGTTTATGGATGCCTACTCCGGGTATAATCAGATCAGCATGTACCCCGGGGACGAAGAAAAGATCTCGTTCATCACGGATCAGGGGACCTACTGCTACAAAGTCATGCCCTTTGGCCTTAAAAACACCGGGGCGACTTATCAACGCCTGGTCAATCACATGTTCAAAGACTTGATCGGGAAATCCATGGAGGTATACATCGACGAGTCTGACCATCTGGAACATTTGGTCGGGGCCTTCAGCATTTTGAGGAAGTTCGGGATGAGGTTGAACCCGGCCAAGTGCACATTTGGCGTCTCATCCAGAAAGTTCTTAGGGCACCTGGTCAGCAGGCGGGGAATCGAGGCAAACCCCGAGAAAATCCAGGCCGTCATCAACATGCGGTCGCCCAGGTCGACCAAAGAAGTACAGAGTCTGCCCAGACGGGTTGTCGCACTAAACAGATTTGTCTCCAAAGCTACCGACCGGTGCCTGCCGTTCTTCAAGATCCTCCGTAAGACATTTCAATGGTCTGAGGAGTGTGAGGAGGCGTTCCAGGAACTCAAGAAATACTTGGCATCTCCCCCTCTACTCTCAACACCCGTACCAGGGGAAGAATTGTTCCTATACCTGGCAGTATCTGTAGACACCCCGATTTTGACCAAACGTCAAATCCAGGGGTTGGTTACCTCTTAAGACCAATGATGACGATGACCGGTGAAATTCGAAGATTTTCCAGAGAGTTTAAAGTCTTCAAAGATTCTTCAAGTAAAGTTTCGAGAAAAAAAATCAAAGAAGGAGAAATTGGGTATTCAAAGAGAAACCTGAACGTTGAAGAACATGTGAGGAAATCAGTCTGAGAATACTTTCAAAAAAAAATTATATATATAGTAATGATAATAAGATATATAAAATAAAAAGAAGAGAGAGAGAGAAGAAAAGGAAGAGTTCTAAAAAAAAAATATATATATATATATATAAGGAGAAAGTGAAAAAAATAATTTTGAAAAAAAGTCTTGAAAAGAAAAGAAAAAAAGAAGTAAAGAAAAAAGAAATAAAAGGATATATGGGAATGTATACTATGCATATGGTTACATTTTAATAAAGTACATTGCAAATATAAGTACATTAGTATATACTTTACTAGATAAATTAAGTTTATGTTAATATATATGTTGAAAATTAAAAAGAGGGCAAAATTCTGTTAGCCGCGGCACGCGTGAAAGCCGGCGGCACTCACTGAGTGCCGCCCGACATTCAGTGAGTGCTGCTCGGCATTCAGTGAGTGCCGCAGGTAGTCATCGAGTGCCGCGAATTGTAACAGACTACTTTTCTCACATGTTCTAGAAGAAAACTTTGCACATGGGTTTCTACCCAAATTAACCCATTTAACCTTGTCATGTTGGTCTATATAAACAGACCTTCATCTCCATTATGGGGACTTGGACTTGATTTTTGAACTTTTCACTTAATCTTAGAGAGATATACAAGAGTTATATATACAATAGAGAGAGAATTGAGAGAGGAAGAAAGTTTTCTTGAAGAAATTGAAGAATTGAAGAAGAACTTTAAGATTTTTGGTAGAGCTTCCCAAGAAATAGAAGAAATCCTTGAGGTCATAGAGGTAACCTCTCAATCCTTGGTAGAATTAGGTAAATTCAATCACAAGTTTATAGTTCTAGGAACTTTACACATTTTCAAAACCTCTCTTCTTAACCCATTTCATCACACACCACTTAGAGCTTGTGATTGAATCTCACAACATTTCATTAATTTGGGTCCAAATAAAGCTTTGGATTTAAGAATAAAAGAGTTTTGACTTGAAATTTTCAAATAACCTTTGATTTCATTTCTTGTGTGTATATTCTTCTCATAGGATCTATGAGATCTTCAATATCTCATTAGATCTCTTTGAGTTTGATCCTCTAGTCCTTTATGATCCTATGATTTATATGGGGATTAAGATTGGTCAAGGTCATATCTACACATAGTTGTTTGGGTTCAAGTCTTAGCTCATGAATTGGATCTCCCTATTAGGAATCTTATGGAATCTATACTATATTCCATAGAGATTTGAGTCTCATTTAGTCTCCAAGGACCATTAATTTGAGAGGAGAATAGCATATCATAATCCTATATTCCTCAAGGATCATATGTTTGAGAGAGGAATTAGATGTAGATTTTCATAGTTTACATTCAAAATTCATAAGATTAAGTAAGACCATAGGATTCTCTTGTTATGAGATCTATGGCGGAAATCCATTAAGGTTAAATCTATGAATCTCTTCATGTTTCATTATCTATTCCAATAATCATGGTCATACTTGATCCTAATTCTCTCTAGAATCATGGATCAAGTTTGATTCGAAATATGAACATCAATTTAACAAAGGTGCAGTGAATCCATAAACCAATCGTGATCAAAGATTTTTTATAGAGTCATGGTTCATTGGAAATGGATGAGACCAATTGGAGGATGTTCATAACTCATTTAAGCATCTCTGTAATTTTTGTTTTTATGAAATTTCATGTCTAAGATGGTTTGGTCTTATGATTTCAAAACAAGCAACTCTCTGTCCAAAATTTCAGAACAGTAAGTCCGTTTTAAAATTAATAAATCAGAACCTTAATAGAATTTCCCGGGTCTCTAATAATTTTTTCTAAGTGCCTTAATGTGTTAGGAAGATACCCTAAAAAGATCTAAGTGTTTCTCATTTTTTTTTTACTATTTTTAGAAAATCGTACAAGATCTCTGGACAGAGAGTTGCAGATTCTTGAGTGATGTCTAGTGTTTTCCATATTCCTAGAGAACTAACCGTTCAAATCTTGATTTTCTTTTTGGGTTAGAAACTAGACTCACAGAGGCATATCATATCCAAAAATCATTAAGATCTAACTGTTGGAAGTATGGTTTTTCTACCTTTTAAAATCTGGTCTGCTCTCTGTAATTTATGAAAAACAGTCACTATTTTTGTCTAGTCTCATTGATTTTAAGTTAAATGGTTTCCTAATCTCTTGGGACCCAAATCATGTTTTGAATAATGATAATTTAGCTTAAATCTAGAGGCTAAATGATCCAAATTAGTGAATAAATTCATATCTCATTCTTGTTCATATTCATTCATTCATTCATGTACATTGATACTTATGATTAGAGCTAATTCTTGGATGAAATTGAACTTAGTTGAACCTAATTGAACATAAACATGGATTCCTTATGATCGTGTTGGGATTATAGAACCCCTATATGGACATTACATTGGCTCCCAGTTGAGGCTTGTATATCCATAAAGGCGCTATGGCTCCAACTAATCAAAAGGAATTCATAGTTTTGTCAATTCATTCCATGCTTGATAGATCTAAGCTAGAGATTTAGGATTGGTTATTTGATGTCATATTATTATGTGAAGCATGTGAACTAACCCTTGTTTTGTAGCGCTTTGGAGGTATGACTTCTCATCTCTTCTCTAGTTTATTTCATTTGTTGATTTTATTAATTTTTGACTCCATGTGCGGCACCTTAGCTTAGGTCTTGCCTTATGTGTATATGTGATTAGAGACATTTTTCCTAGGATTTCTATTATTTGTATGCATTACACGTTTCCCATTTCGCGGCTGGATCCCGGGTAAGTTCTCTAGTTCCCTACTTGCACATCATTTTACTTGCTACTTGAATTATGTGGCTTATGAATGATATTTTATCGTTAGCAATTTTGCACCCTTTTTGACATGCTTGTGATATGTATACTTATATCTATGTATTAGTTAAGGACATGCTTAGATTATTAATTCGATTAAATAGGATGATGAGTAGAGGCCTATCATGAGATAGGATGAAAGGGGGTGTTTTAGTCCGTCGGGCTCCTTCCCCTTTCATTCCATAATCCCCGGACACAGATTATCTTTGGTTTCGCAAAAGATTGGTTGCTTTTAAAAATGGTTTCTTAATTTTACTAAACAAATTAAGCGGCGATTCGCATTTGAATTTGAAATTTGAAAAATGTTTTAAAAGTGGGCCCAAATGTCGGTATCCACAGTATCACCCTCAGCGGTCAGCTCAGCACTCGTTAGGGAAGAGCACGTGATACAGTTCCCAGTGTACTATACCAGCCGGGCACTCTAAGGTGCGGAGAGCAGATACTCCCGCATCGAAAAACTTGCATTCGCTCTCATCACTTCCGCCCAGAGACTCCGTCTGTACTTTCAGGCCCACGTCATTGTGGTCCTTACTGACCAACCTCTCCGCAGGATCTTAAGCAGGCCTGACACGTCCGGGAGACTCGTCAAGTGGGTCGTGGAGTTAGAGGAATTTAAAGTGGCTTATCGCCCCCGGATAGCAATCAAAGGGTAAGCAATAGCAGACTTTCTGGTTGAGTTCACATATCCGGAAGACCCCATTGAAGAGCTTGACCCACCGGTTCTACCGCCCAGGTTACAGGCTAACATCCCCACCTAGGTGTTGTATGTGGACGGTTCCTCAAACCAGCAAGGCAGTGGGGCATGAATCATCTTGACTACTCCCAATGACATCCAGCTTAAGTATGCCCTGAGGTTTGGGTTCCGTGCCTCCAACAACGAAGCTAAGTATGAAGCCCTATTGGTCGGATTGCAGTTGGCTACTTCCATGGGTGCACAATAGGTCCAAAGTTACAGTGACTCTCAGCTCGTGGTCAATCAATTCAACCAAGAGTACGAAGCTCGGGGAGACAACATGGTAGCCTATCTAGCCCTTGTCCGAGCGGTTTCGAAAAAGCTTTAGGGTTTTTGCCTCACGCAGATACCCAGAGAGGAAAATATCAGGGCCGACCAGTTAGCCCGCCTTGCTTCGTCTTCTGAGTCAGACTTGCCCGGGATAAGGGTAGAATACCTACCCGAGCCAAGTGTGCACAACTCAGAATGCATAGAGGTGGAACCAGACGCCTTAGGACCTAGCTGGATGGACCCGATCGTGGCCTTCCTGACAAAGGGCGTGTTACCAGACGAGAAGGAAGAGGCCCGCCAGGTCAGATACCGGGCGTCCTGATATCATCTTATAGATGACATCCTCTACAAAAGGGGAATCTCTGTACCGTATCTCTGCTGCGTCCATCCCGCACAGGTCCAATCAATGTTGCCTGAAATCCATGAAAGAGTGTACGGGAATCACCTCGGAGGCCAGGCACTCTCTAGAAGGCCTTATTGCAAGGGTATTACTGACTGACAATGGCCCGGGATTCTCAGGAGTATGTCAGAAAATGCGACAAATGCCAGAGATACTCTCCCAAGATCAACTGACCCGGAGAGCTTCAGACAGCAATCCAAAACCCTAGTCCTTCGCCTAGTGGGGTATCGATATTGTCGGACCCCTACCGACGGGAAAAGGACAGGTCAAGTTTGTAGTCATCGCCATTGACTACTTTATCAAGTGGGCCGAGGCCGAGCCCTTGGCAACAATAACCGAGCAAAAAATGGAAAGCTTCATCGAAAAGAACATCCTCAGTAGGTTCGGCATTCCCCAGGTTCTGGTCAGCGACAACGGCAGGCAATTCGATACTCCATTATTCAGGCAGTTCTGCTCGGGCTATGGGATACTTAACCACTACTCCTCCCCCGAGCACCCTCAAGCCAATGGTCAAGCTGAGGTGACAAACCGGATGATCTTGCAATTGATCAAAACAAGACTTGAAAGCGCCAAAGGACTGTGGGCTGAAGAACTGCCCACCCTCCTATAGGCATAACGAACTATGCCCCGAGCGGCAATTGGTGAGACGCCGTTCTCCTTAACCTACGAGTTTGAGGCGGTGGTCCCTACAGAGCTCGGGTTGCCTACTTACCGGGTGTCAAATTACAGCGTGCCAGACAACGAAGATGCACTCAGAACAGAGCTGGACTTGGTAGAGGAAAAAAGAGACCGAGCCTATTTAAAGGTGGCAGCCTATAAGCAGAGGGTCTCACGATATTACAACAGAAAGGTGAAGCATCACAATTTTCAAGTAGGAGACCTCGTCCTTAAGGTAGTGAACCAGTCAACCCGAATCCCGAGCCATGGAAAGTTGGGGCCAAACTGGAAAGGTCCATATACAGTTACCCAAGTCAACCGACCGGGAACTTACTGGCTTCAGAGCCTGGATGGACGTGATCTGTCTCACCCTTGGAATGTGCAACACCTCCGAAAGTACTATCAGTAACCCTGAGACATGGGCAGTTTAGCACCGGTTAGGAAATTTTTGTAGCTCTATTTGAGCATTCATTATAAATTTTTGAATAAAATAAAAGACTTTACTTTGCAAAATTACTCCTATCAGAGTCCCGTCCAATATTGACAGACCTCGGGCCTAACCTCGAGGCAAAAGACCTTGGCTCAAAACCAAGGCATAAAGACCTCGGGCCTAACCTCGAGGCAAAAGACCTTGGCTCAAATCCAAGGCACACAGACCTCGGGCCTAACCCCGAGGCAAAAGACCTTGGCTCAAAACTAAGGCATAAAGACCTCGGGCCTAACCCCGAGGCGACGGCTTCGCTTAGGCCCAACCAGCGACGGGGGCAAGCCCCCTAGGTGGCTGATGATGGCAAGCCTCAAATGACCCTGCAACCACCCATGTTCCAGGTCGATTTTCTACGGCCACTCACTCCCGCACACCTGCATTAGCAAAATGCTTGGGGGGCAAGGACTGGGCTAAAACAGGAAATCACATCGGTCATTAAAAGGACTTGGAATCCTAACATTCCTACGTACTTACAGTGATCAGAGATAAAACATCCCGGACGGTAAAACAGGATTTTCCTATAATACACCGGGCCATCCCGGACGGTAAACAGGACAAGTTCCTATGATACACCGGGTAGTCACTTTTGAAACAGGTCAGTAAGACTAGCTGTTTTACCGGTTATGATCCTAAACCATTTGCTAAGGCAGGGATTTAAGTCGGTTAAAACTAGGCGGATACTGGCAATAAAAAACAGGCAGAATATGTAAATAGTTAATGGAAAGAAAGGTGGCCTCACGGACCTTTTCATTGATTAACAAACAAAATTATTTACATCGCATGGGGAGAAATTATAGCAGCCTCCCAAAAAAAAAACAAACAACTACAATACAAAAGAAAATAGGTCGGGGACCTTAGTTGTCCACCTCGACCATGTCCTCGGTCTCCCCAGCCTCTCTTGGCGGGTTAGCTCCTCCTCCTGGGGTAGAGGCCCCGCTCGGGGCGGCCTTCTCAACGAGTCCAGCATCAGCAGCTGGACCCTCGCCCGAATCCCAGAAGTCTGAGTCAATCCCCTCTAGGACAAGATGTTCCACTCAGGGTGGTCCTGGGATAGCCTGCGCTTCAGATCTTCATAGCCCTGGAAGAAGCCATCGTCGAAAGCTTCTTCCCGGGCCCCAGCTGCCGTCACCTCTGCTAGCTCTGCCACCGCTGCGCTGGCCCGAGCAGCCTCTAGGTCTGCCTGGGTGGTAGCCAGCTCGGGCTGAGCAGTGCCAAGGCTCAAGGCCAAACCCTTCACCTTATCCTCTCTACGGCCAAAGCGGTGCCCTTGGCCTTTGAGATCGCCCGCTCCTCAGACAAAGCGGCTTCAGCAGCAGTAGCCCTCCTGGCCAAGGACGGTAGAAAGGACTCAGCCCCGGCGGCCATGCATTCGACCTGCGAGAAGTTAAAACCGATTGGTTAGGGAACAATCACAGTTGACAAAATAATTGAAGAAAAAGAAACCGAGGCAGGAGAACTCACCATGTGAGAGAGGCTATACTGCCAGCTTTGGAAGATCTCGGGAGACATGTTTTCACGTGCCTCCACTTGGTTGGGGAGCAGACCAGGTTTCACCCTCTCCCTGATCTCGACCGACACAGACATCGGTGCCACGGTTGGCACCCCCACCCGGGGGGCAGTCTCTTCGTCCCCACTGGCTCTGGACGGTTTGCTACATCGTGCCGAATCCGCCTCAGCGGGCACTCTCCACCCGGGGCCTCAGCGGCGGGCCTTTTTCCTTGTGCCACCGCCATCCGGGCGGCAGCGGCCTGCCTCTCCTTCAGTTTCTCCATATTTTTCTTCGGAGCCATCTCTGCAAAAGGAAAAAAAAAATTGAATAGTTAACAACCAATGTAGAAGATGGGGGAAGGAGTACCACGGAAGAAGGCAGAGTCCAGGCACTTACCAGGAAAAATTGGGGGGAATATCGGAGCTTCGGTGGACTGAGCCAGATCGTCAGTAGCTCGTAAATCGCCGGTTCGAGTCAACACGTTCCAGATGTTTATCGGCTGGTTTGCCAAACTCTTGATCCTGGCCTGGCACTCGTCGGGAATGCTCAGCGGGCTGGTTGATATCGCTGCAAAGCAAAGTACAAAATGGTTAGTCTTAGAAACTGGAGCAAAATAGAGAATAAATCAAAAAAGTGAAACCAAACGGGCTTACCCCTCAACTCTCTCGCCCAGGAAGTTCTCATCTGGATCCCGGGGGCCGGTTAGCAGAGCCCGAGGGTGGACACTTGGAAGAACTTGTTCTTCCACCCTTTGTTGTTGCTCGGGCAGTTTACTAAGATCTTCCTCCCCTGGTGAGCCTCGAGAGAAAAGAACCCGGTCTCTCCATGTACGGGGAACGGTCGGTGTGTCCAGAGGAACTCCTGGACGGAGAGTTCGTACCCAAAAACTTGGGGCCATAGGGAGATGGACCCCATGAGAAACCTCCAACTGTTCGGGGCCAACTGGCCCGGGACAATCCCCATGTATATCATGATGTCTTGAGCGACCGGATGGAGGGGGAAATGAAACCCAACCATAAGGATGTCCTCATATAGGGTGGTGAAGCCCCGCTGGTAGATTTGGGCCCCACCTACACTCACCGCCAAGGAGCAGTAGTCAGGAAGGCCGTACCTATCCCTAATGCGCCCGATATCTTCAGTATGCAAGGTGGACGGGATGAATTCGCTGGAGAAGGCCACCTCGGGGTCGGGTTCCCCTGGTGTTTTGTTGCCTGAACCCTGGGAAACGGAAGCGACGGGGGCTTCCTGGTCCGACTCATCATCGGAAAGACAGATCGATATTCTGCCTTCGCTTTGGTGATCAGAGGGGGACGCGGATGGTAGACTCAAACTTGTGTTCGGCTCCTCTGACCCGGACCGCTCATCCTCCGACCGGGAGGATGAGTTAAAACCAGAGTGACACATTCTTGGGATTTTAGTAACTGGGCCGGGAAGAAGATGACAACCAATGTATGGGTCAGGGACCTCGAGCCTGGTATACAAAGGGGGCAAGGTCACCAAACCTAAAAGGCAAAGAATAGATGGTCCTTAACACAAGGTGACACTCTCTCAAGACTACCCCGGAAACTCCCGCTCGGTTCAACTGCCCAAAAGTGCCTCCTGACTTGAAGAAAGAGCAAAACCTCAGGAAGAAAAAATCCCACTCCCGTTCTAACCTAAGTGGGTTCGCTCTCTCCAGCCTCGCTCAGAAAAGAAGAGAATGAAAAGAGTGAAGAACTGCAGCTGGAAAAGAAAGACTTACAAAGTTTAGCGCAGAAAATGGATCGGGGACTTGTTCCCTCTCAAACCGCTCGGTCCATGCCCCGGCCGACCACCATGACCGGTCCCACTCCGGGTAGAGTCCCGACCTCTTACCGGATGGTTCCTCGGAAGCAGTCTTGACTTTCAAACTTCATCTGATGGGGCATCACATCAACTTCGAAAATGGGGGGCAAGTGATACGCCCAGAAATATTCTGCTACAGTCAAACCTCCACGTCAACAACAAAGGACCCGGATTATCTGGAAAGGGAGCTGGTGGCCCACCGATCCCGAGGTTTTTTTAGTGTAACCGCTCGGTATACTCGCGCAGCCCGGGCATGCGGCGCAGCAGCTCTCCACGAGTGCAGTTTGACAGCCAAGCTGCTTAGCAGTTTCCTAAATCAGTCAGAAGACTAATTGAATGTGTAAATAGTTTCCTAAGCCGTTTAGGAAACCTCCCATGATTTATGCTCATCAACTTGTAATTAGATGGGGCTTCCTTATCTATTCAGTTACCTTTTGCGGGTGGTCTCTTGCATGTATAAAAGGGACCACTCACCCCCATTAAAGGGGATCACATTCTTAACTTAGAGAATAGCATATACACTCATTTCATACGCATACACCCGGCTGGTATTACTGGTACTGCCGCCCAATTATTGGCTCACCAGGCCCGCCGGTGATCTACTAGTGAAGCGCACTGACACATCCGTGGACGTAAGTCACCTTATTAACGGGGTCGAACCACATACAATTGATTGTGTCACCATATCTCTCTTCTTCATCTCTCTTACCAATTTTTGGCATCATCATTTAACATTGAATCCCTAATAATAACTCCATTATTTTATTAATATGGGTGTTGAATTTGAAATATTTGAAAATTGAGATTATATGTTATCTATCTTATCAACAAATTTTGATAATTTTTTACACTATGTTATATCTAATAATAGTTGTTTCGTGCATTACACAGAATAAAAAAAACTTTTTTTTAAAAATTTGTGGACCTAATCCATTACCTTTCTTCCTCCCTCTCCACTGTACGCCAAAATCCCCAAATCAATCGTTCCAAAGTCCAAACCCCAACCCTGCCCTAGCAACTGAGACCCCACCCCCTACGGCCGGCCACTAGCGACTGGCTGGCGACCGGCGACTGGAAGGTGACCCCACCCCGTACTCCCACTCTCTCTCTCTCTCTCTCTCTCTCTCTCTCTCTCTCTCTCTGTTATATATATATACAAGGTATATTATATATTATATATTCGGATATACAGTATGATATTTAGTTGATGAAACCCTCATCACTTCTGTTTTGTGAAGAACATAAATGGAAAAGGAAAAGGAAATAGACATGGCAATTGCATATACCTAAGACCTACACCAGATCAATAGAATCAAAACTACAGTTTCCAGTTACTTTGAGTTAAGGAAATAGAACCCCCATAACTGGAAACTGCCAGCCTATCAAGTAGGATTAAAAATAAAAAATCAACTAAGCTTGCACTCCCATTATGAATTAGATTTTGATGAAATTAGATTTTCCTTTTCCCTCTCTTTTGCCATTTCCATCACAGTGTATATATATGTGGAACAATGGGATTCTTTAAACTTGATTCAGAATCAAAGACTTTATAAATCAAAATCAAATTTAGATTCTTGAAAGTTTCAATGATGATATTGTATATATATCATGCTGTATATATATCATACTGTATAAACTCAAGTTGCCGTCGCCGTCCAGTCGGGTCGCTGGCCGTTGAGGGTGGGGTGGGTTTCAGTCGCTAGGGGGTGGTTTGGAAATTGATTTGTATCTCAATTTGGGGATTTTGGTGTACAGTGGTGGGAGGAGGAAAGGTAATGGACTGGGTCTCACAAAATTTTAAAAAATTGCTCAAATAGGCTTGATTGTGAAATAAGTTGTGAAATAGGCTGTGAGAGTTACATTATTGTTTTACTCCCCCCAAATGATTTGCAGTTTCACCCGAAAAGCAAAAGCAACGCATCGTGGTACTGGGTTTTTTCAGTACGTCTTATTGTCCACATATGCAGTCGTAGACAGTAACTTCAAACCCATCTGATTTAGTCAAACTATCATGAAATTAGTTTACAAACACACAGGTGCATGATCATCATGAAGTTCAACATGATCTTCATCAATATATAGCAATGGTCATGAGTTGTTCAGATCATGCATTCCCACGGTAAAGGGATGCAAACCCACATACCATAGCAATTCCTCGTCCACAATGAATAATAGTCAAACATGTTTGATTAGTTTTTTTTGAAGGGTTTTGTCACTGCTTTTCAGTCTCAGTGTTCGACTCAAATGTAGTTTCATTGTCTTTTTATAGTTGACTTTGCCAAGAGTTTTGGTATTTAGTACCCCCGATTAGGTGTATTTGTTTGATTTCATCTTATTATATTTTCCCTCTTTTCGTCGAGATTCTTCAAAAAAAAAAAAAAAAAGAATAAACTATAAAGCTTAAGACTTCAGGTCACTATATAAATTAAATATATCACCCCATGCTTATTACCATTATGCTCATTTTCATTATCATTTTGTCCTTGTACTATCAACATAATTACTGGAGTGAGACACATGTCATCCAGTGAAGGCTTGAATGAGCAATGGTAGACCAAAAATGAGTGAGCAAAAATACTCTCTATTACTACTATTCAATACGTGAGTCTATATATAGCAGTCATGATTGCAGTTTCTAAATATATAGCAGAATAGTTGGAAACTTTGGCCCAACTTAATTGAAAATGAACTCATCTGAGCTTCATTTGAGTCATAACCCAAGATTAATCTCTCTTGTTTCTCTGATTCTTCTTCTGTTCTTGAGCTTTTATGCTTCACCACTTGATGCCCAAAATTCGACAACTATCGATGTTGGGCTGATTGTTGATTTGGACACCGGGATTGGGAAAATGAGCCAAACATGCATATCTATGGCACTTGATGATTTCTATGCCACCCACATTTATACTACAAAGATTGTCCTTCACACAAGGCATTCCAAGAGTGATATTATTGAGGCTACATCAGCTGGTATGTCTTATCTCTTCATAATATGGCCTCCATACTTTATACTTTATACATACATGTATATATTATGTGTGTTTGCTTGATTATTTGTACAAGAAATTGTCATCTGGGATAGAGGAAATATTGTGTGTTTGGTATTCGAGATGAGACTTGCAGATTATGATTCAGTACAAGTAAGTTAGAGACACTAATTCTAGCAGAAAGAATGCAAACTAATTATGTTTGTTATCATGTGCATCAGTGGTGGAGGCTATTGTATTGCAGTAATGTTATTGTCTTTCAACACTGAGTTGTTAGCAGTCTTATCCCAGTACAAAAGTGCCCAAAGTAAAATGTCATTCAAGGGGTTGATGCAACTTTCATAGGGATAACCACTTCTCTTGTGGCCGGATGGCAAGGCCTCTGGGTGTTATACTTAGAGGTCTCAAGTTTGAATCTCAAGGGGTGGCCACAGGTGATTCACCCAGACGCCTTGGCCTCGTGGGATTAATCGAGGTGCGCGCAAGCTGGCCCGGACACCCACGGTTACCAAAAAAAAAAAAAAAACAAAAAAAACTTTCATAGGGATGGCTGGCGGATCAGGGTTTTTTTTTTTTATTGTCAATTTATTGAATTTTTATGTTTGATTTCTGGGGGTGTTTTCTAATACTGTGTTCTTGAGTTTATGTTCCAAGGGATTGACTATGGGGGGTTTCCTGAAAGTCTTGTTTGTTTGGGTTCCTTGGATATTGTCTCATATTAGGCCTTTTTGGCTTCCTAATAAAAATTTGCTGCTGTTCAAAAAAACCTTATGAAAGTGCCATAGATGTTTGATTTCCACAACTTGGTCATTGTATATGAAATGCGTAGACCTTAAGACATTGCAGTTTTTCAAGTCAACTAGAATAAAAGGATTAACAAGTGGTACTCAAAAATACTATTCACCCAATTATATAAACAAGAATAAATAAATAAAAACTATGTCTGGTGTTTGGTCTGGTAAGCTAATTTAGTATGGAAAAGTTTTGGGTATAGTTAGTAGTTACCAATGCACATAAAGTGTTTTCCTAAATGTGATAGGTATACAGGTGTTAGTATTTGTCCAAGT
The DNA here is from genome assembly GCA_033977485.1 of Hydrangea macrophylla. Classification (NCBI taxonomy): domain Eukaryota; kingdom Viridiplantae; phylum Streptophyta; class Magnoliopsida; order Cornales; family Hydrangeaceae; genus Hydrangea; species Hydrangea macrophylla. The sequence goes on from CM066987.1 coordinate 32,561,362, forward strand.
GGACACTATGTGCAACTACATTTTCGAACAGCATTGTATGTATCCAAAGTACTGTTCTCAAGTGCTATTCATTCAGTATTTTTTGTACAAATTCCAGTATTGTTGTCTTTCCTATATTCAGGCTTGACTCTGGGGTAGGTGAGGTATGAGGGAGCCTAGGGCCCCAAATTTCGTCTATTTTTTTCTCTTACGAAGGGTCTTGAAAATATGAATGTCATATGTAATATGTTTGTGCAATTATATTCGAGCCCACCCAAATTATTGAAAAAACATATGTACGCAATGTTTTATAACCAGCCCAACACTTGTATTTCCCACTTTTCAATTTAGCCCAACCAAAATTGTAGGTTTAGAATTTATAGTAAGCGATCAACCCTTATAATTGACAAAAAAAAAAGTGACAATATGAACGCATGTGGAATCACAACGGGGGTTGGGGGACAAGACGATCACAATTCACTACATGCAATGAAGATTAGATGCACTAAACCTCTCAACTCTCAAAATGACAAAAAATTTACAGAATGTAGAAAATCCTGCCCGCAAATATGTATTACAAGCCAACCTTGGTCAGGGCCATCTTCAAAATGGACACCTACGACCTCCAAATTATCAAGACCGACCCTGCCTATTTTGAGCTTGAATATCATGAAATGAACATATTGGCTGTGTCATTTATATTTTCTTTAGGGAAGTCTTTAAATTCAAATTCCTGGAATGGACAATAAGATTTTTATTAGCAATATGTGACATAATTTATTTTTGAGTCTGGAGATCTAAAATTCATTGAACTTTCATTTCAGCTATAGACCTATTAAAAACTGTGCAAGTACAGGCAATTCTAGGGCCAGAAAGATCCACACAAGCAAATTTTGTGATAGAGTTGGGGAACAAAACTCAAGTTCCCATTATTTCTCCAGCAACAAGTCCTTCTCTCTCACCCAAAGAATCTCCGTACTTCGTAAGAGTGGCACAAAACTCTTCCACTCAAGTTGAAGCCATTGCAGCAATAGTTAAAGCCTTCAGTTGGAGAGAAGTGGTAATCGTATATGAAGACAGTGAGTATGGAAGTGGGATAGTTCCTTATTTAACCGATGCAATGCTAAATATCAGTGCCAGAGTTCCATATCGAAGTGTTATATCTCCTTCGTCCTCAGATGATCAAATCCTTCAAGAGCTCTACAAATTAAAGACTATGCAAACTCGGGTTTTTATCATTCATATGTTACCACCTCTTGCTTCGCACCTTTTCTTGAAGGTAAAAGAGGTGGGAATGATTGAAGGGGGATACGCATGGATAATAACAGATCTAACCACAAGTCTCTTGGATTCTTTTGATCCTATGGTTATTGATTCTATGCAAGGAGTACTAGGCGTGAAGCCTCATATTCCAAGATCATATCAGTTGGACAACTTCACAATAAGATGGAGAAAGAGATTTTATCAGGAGAATCCAGAAATGAATAGAATCGATCTAAATGTATATGGACTATGGGCATATGATAGCGCAAGGGCATTAGCTATGGCAGTAGAGAAAGCTGGTGTTGCTCAACCAAGATTCACAAGACCTGGGATAACTCGGAATTCGACAGATTTAGCCTCAATCGGAGTTTCAAAAACGGGACCAAAATTGCTACAATCAATTCAAAGTACAAGATTCATAGGACTAAGTGGTGATTTCCATCTTATAAATGGACAATTGCAATCATCATCCTTTGAAATTGTAAATATAATTGGGAAAGGGGAGAGGAAAATTGGATATTGGACTCAGAAAAATGGCCTTTCAAAGAAGCTAAGGATGTCTAGTAATGAGAGTTACGATTCCAATAAGGAAAACCTTGGAGTGATCTTCTGGCCGGGCGAGACTAATGTGGTTCCAAAAGGTTGGGAATTGCCAACTGGTGAAAAGAAACTAAGGGTCGGAGTTCCTGTCAGAGGTGGATTTGAAAAATTTGTAAGTGTGGAGAAAGATTCTCAAACAAACGCTATCAATCCTACTGGTTTCTGCATAGATGTGTTCAAAGAAGTGATTGCCTCGTTACCATATGCTGTCCCATATGAGTTTTTTCCCTTTGGACCTCTGTATGGTGAGAGCAATGTAGATTACAATGATCTTGTTTATCAAGTGTTCCTTGAGGTAAATATTTAAAATCCAAATGGGTATTTTCCGAATTAGTGAGTGTTCAATGTGTGTGTATGTTTGACAATGTGCACATATTTTTCCTTTTAAAATTTTGTTTTAGTTCTATTTTTGGGACAGCCAAACCTTATGCTCCTAAAAGTTTTGTCAAATGACCAGAAATACGATGCTGTTGTGGGTGATGTAACAATAGTGGCAAACCGATCAAGATTTGTTGATTTTACATTACCATTCACGGAGTCTGGTGTATCGATGATCGTTCCAATTAAGCAAGATCAGAGGAAGAATGCTTGGATATTCATGAAGCCTCTAACAATGGACCTGTGGTTAACAATTGGAGCGTTCTTCATCTTCACTGGATTTGTGGTATGGTTTCTTGAGCATCGTGTAAACAAAGAATTCAGAGGTCCTCCTCGCCAACAAGTCGGAATGATCTTCTGGTTCTCATTTTCCACGCTTGTTTTCGCGCATAGTAAGTTAAATCTTTACCCACCTCTAGTAACAACAAAAGATAACATATGCTATCTCCCCAAAATATGCCTCCTCAAGAAAAGCTTCCCCCTCTGGCCCCCAAACATACTCACACACACAAACAAACACACACACACACACACACACACAAATCAGTACTTTTGGATACCCAATCATATTTTTATTCTAATTTACAAGCAACCAATCAGCATATGGTACTTCTGTTAAGGAATTACCCCTATTCTAAGAGCTATGAGATACCAAAAGGCAAAACGTAAGAACACTCAATTTTATGTGGTTCCCCCAAAATTAGGGCTATGTCCACGAAGATGTTGAGATTTATACTATGCTCAAAAGGCAGAAATAGAAGATTACAAAATACATCGACAATCCTAACTAAAATAAAATAAAGGAGCCACTAGTGCAAGAATTATGTAGATAACCTGTAAGAGTGGAGTTAAGTGTATAGTGTTATCAGGCTCCATACTCCCATCACATTCTTGATGAGAAAATTGTAAACTAATTGTCTGCTAGATATAACAAACTATGAGTTAGAACCAAAATTGAAAGTGTTATGGGGTGATAAGATCTTTGACAATGTTTTGCCTTTTGCAGAAGAGAAAATAATAAGCAACTTAACAAGATTTGTGATGATCATATGGATATTCGTGGTGCTGGTAGTGACTTCGAGTTACACAGCCAGCTTAACATCAATGTTGACTGTACAAAATCTCCAGCCCACACTCACAAACATCAACGATCTCATAACGAATGGAGAGTATGTTGGCTACCAGGAAGGTTCTTTTATTGCGGGGTTTTTGAAGAGTATGAACTTTGATGACACCAAGTTAAAGACTTATAGCACTTTTGAAGAATATGATGAAGCCCTTTCCAAAGGAAGTAAAAATGGAGGGGTTGCTGCTATTATTGATGAGCTTCCTTATCTTAGGCTCTTCCTTTCAAAGTATTGTACCAAGTACACCATGGTTGGTCCAACCTACCAGACTGCAGGCTTTGGATTTGTAAGTCGTCAAACTCTTTCTTCTATTGATTCCTAACTTATGCTTTTTCTAGTTAGAGGGATTAAAAACTCCAGGGAAAGTAAATCTAAAGGGAGGGTAGAGGAATCCCATGGAAACAAAAGATGTTTGTTGTAGTATGTCACATGGACTCAGGTACAGGAGTAAGGTGCATGTACATGTCAAATTAAGCATCGAATTTAATGATAATTCTAAGAACATGGGACGCGATAGTAAAAATTATTTTTTCTTTGTGTTTCCAAGAATAAAATAACAACACTTCATATGAGCATTTTTCCATTTTGAAAGAAATTTGTAGCAAAAGGAATATAATTAAAGACTTTAAGGTATATACAAGTGTAAAAGGAGAATACTTTTTGGTATGTCCAACCAGAAATGTCGCACACATATCTCATACCCTTGTCTGAGTATTAGTGTCCATTACAGGTACTTGAACCTCTTAAGAAGCATGTAACATAGTATTTGTATATATATAGTAAGAAAGGGAAGTAAGGAGGAAAAAGAAACTGCGCGACTCAATGCACAATAATTTTAACCTTGAGTCCCAAGAATAGTGGAATATCATATTTGTGATAAGGGTAAAATAGTAATGTTGATAACATTATTCACTCCCTCCAAGTTTCATCCACTTTTGACTAGATTTCCAATGGTGGGCATTCCTTCCCCCTTTACTCTACCAAACAACTGAAATGTTTCCTCTTATTCCCAATATCTTCCGTACTTGGTTTTAAACTTTCTTCTTCTTTCTTACAGGTATTTCCAATGGGTTCTCCTCTAGTTCAGGATGTTTCAAGAGCGGTCTTAAATGTAATCGAGGGAGAAAAAATGACTAGAATTTTGAAAAAATGGTTAGGTGACGAAGCTAATTGTTCAGAGCAAAGCGGCAATATTTTTACCTCCGATAGTCTCTCCCTCGATAGTTTTAAGGGCCTCTTCCTAATCACCGGCATATCTTCGTGCTTGGCTCTCCTCATATTCTTGCTCATATTTGTATATGATAATAGATACATCTTAACCTCTAGTGATCCAATATCGACAAAGATAGCTACTATGGCTAAAAGCTTTAATGATGAAAAAGTGGACTCAACTGAAGCATTGGAACTGCCAACTGAAACAGATGAAGGGACCATAATGGCTGTTGTAGGTCAAGATGAAGAAAATGTTGTACATGAGGGACTTCAAAGTCCAGCAATCAGCATTTCCCACCACGCAGATGGGATTTTTTCTCCATATGAAGGGTCCTTAACACCAGAAGCAGGTACTCCAGTTCATTACACATTTGACGCGATAACCGTTTTGGAGACAACTGAAGAAAGAAGATTTGAGAGCTAATTTTTCCCTTCTAACTCTATCTTGCGTAATGTGACACATTTAAATATTAAAGCCTCAACTTTTACATAAGCTTTAAATATAATAAGCATACATCTCTCTCTCTCTCTCTCTCTCTCTCTCTCTAGAAATGGTTTTGCTAGTAGCCTTACCCTATATATAAACTTGTACAAGACACTTGGATTACAGTTACATTTACATGTTGTTTCGTGATGTTAATTAATGCTTCATACTTTCTAGGCTATGCGTCTTACAAAACCCACCTAGTTTGTTTTACATCAATATGAATTGGGTTTATGTTACATGTGCAAGTTTGGATTTCAAAGTGTGTTAATCCTGGTAATGTAGTGCAAAACTGAATTAATATGTAATCTCAACCCCAGAAGATTAGTGTAATCTCAAAGGTTACACTAATTAAGCTTGACGCGTAGAACTCATCAATTTCTTTATTATCCATATGGACTCAAGAAGATACTAAGGTTTCAGTTTATGAATTTCAGTAAGAAATTAAGTTGGTTTAAATTTGCATTATAGCAGCAAAAACATGCTTTGAGGGAATTTATTTTTTTTAACCAACCACATGAGCAAGAAGTCAAGGCATCTCCTAAGGCCAGCAATCTTTGAAGCTATTGGCATTGTAAATTTACATTTTTTTCCTCTCTCTTGAAAGAGATACAATTGCAAAATAGAGTAAGCTACGTCTCACTAAATTTCATCAATTGAAAAAGAACCAAAAAATCTAATGGCTTCTATAACTCTGAGACCATAATGGGCAATGAATCAAACAAATGTAGACTCTAGATCAATTAAAGCATCCAACATAACACCATAAAAAATATTACGCAACTTCAATGCCCCCTCAATCAGAGAGCAAAAGAATGACCTAACTTATCACTACACAACGTCAATCTACAATACTTCAAGGTTCATATACTAAGAGGACAAGAAATGAAATATTGAGAGAGAGAGAGAGAGAGAGAGAGAGAGAGAGAGAGAGAGAGAGAGAGAGAGAGAGATGGGGGGAAATAATGCTTACTAAGAATACATGGATTGCTACTGGAATATCTATGGGGGGTTACTTCTGCTATCTTTTTTACAAGATCTGAAACAATTATGCATTACAAAATTCCATGATTTCTGACATATGAAATTGATTGTGCTGAGACTGAAGTAGTTGGGCTATTAAGATCCCGATCTCCGTTAGTAGTATTTGGATTTCCACCAGAGTCTTTCATCTCTTCCTGGCAAATGTCAATGAACCAGTCGTCTTCGAGAAGTATGCTGCCAAGAATATTAAATCTCATCCAAAAGAAAGCACAAACCTTCAACTCCACCATTAAATATGTCCAAATGAAAATGTATGTGTAATCACTAATTTCTCAACTTTACAAGTACCAAGAAATTTATAATATTCCCACAAAGATGGAAGCAAATAATATAGCCACATTTTCCTTTTGTTAGGTAGCAATAACACAAGTTCTTGTCCTTTTTCCTTTTTCCTTTTGAATATGTACTTCTTTGTGTTGATGAATTCATGTCTATGTCGAGAATGTATCTCTAAACAAATCGCAAAATAAAGGACAAGATGAAGAATTGATCACAACATTCTATGCCTTGAGTTTAGTATTAAGGTTCTATAGTATGGTGTACTCACCTTGACCACTCATTTAATCAATCTCCTTTAATCATTATTTTCCTCACTATCATGAAATAAGTACTACTTCATTAATGAATAACTTGGATCATCAACTCTCATAGATGTCTTATAAAGCATCTACTTTTAATTTGGCAAAAAAATCGACTACCACAAAAAATCTTCCATATCAACCATCGTATTCCAGTTCTATGTGAAAAATCTTCCCCAACAACCCTTACTGGTGAATGAAATTAACAAGTCAAAGTTGATCGCTACTTGGTATTTCTTGAGTAGTAAATTTCATTATGCTATTGTTGCTTCGATCTTTTTTTTTTTTTTTTATTATAATGCACTCCATATTTTGTTAGCCCTCCTTTACTTGAAACCTTATAAGGCATCTCCCAATTACTGTAAGTAAAAGTTAACCAAGACTTTATGTAAATCAAAGTTAAAGCATTCAGATTCAGTGTAGATATGAAAGTTTGAAACTAGACTAAAATAGTATAATTGAGAAGTTGACCATCACTCAAAACCCAACTCAGAATAAACTAGCATACCTATATGGATCCATCCCTGTTGCCTCAAATGCCGCTATCGCCTTAGATATTATATCATTGACAGCTCGATGCAAATTCCATGATAAGTAACGCCCTTGGGAAGCAAAGCATATAACGAACATCATATCCAAATAAAACTGCACAAAATTCAACAAATGATTTAAGACCAAATTTTAAACCTTACGTGGGGTACAGGGCACAGGAAGATAATAGACATCAATTTTGCAAACCTGTTGAAGACCAAGAGGACCTACAGGTGCAGGTCAGTCCTCAATGTCATCCCAAAAGTTTTGGTCTTGTGAAAGCCATAAAATGACAGTTTTTGTAAGCTTCATCAACAATAAAGTGGCAAACCTTTCCCTGCCAACAAACATATCTATTGCTATACTAGCGATCCTGTTAAGTTTGACATAGAGTATCCGATAGTAATAGAAAGATCAAATCGTATGTAGGAACTTATAGTTAACCAATAAAAGTAAAAGGATAGGCACAAAAAAAAACAAGAAAATTCAATCATGCAGATTCTAAATTTTAACGGCAACGATCATTACTGGAGTAACTAAAGGCATGCCTAATCGATAATGAACATCATTCAAAAGTTATTGTCGAACACCCTTGACAAAACCTTTGTCATAGACTTAGTTGGATATAATCCACCAAGTAATACTTGTAAAATAATGCTTAATTAAGGGTTCTCCCACCATGGGAGGGCCCTTGGCTTTTCCTTGTTTTTTTTTGTTAGGTTCGTCCCTTCTTGTGAGGGTTTGTCCCTCTTTGTGGGGGTGTTTGTCTCTCTTTATGAAGGTATTTTTTTTCGTTGATGGATTTGATTTCCCACTCTAGATCTCTTCCTCCCCTTGCTCTATGGTCAAATCCGGCTTCTATCATCTCAGATTCGGTGATCTTTCATCAGGTTTGCCATTTTGGTGGTGTCCATTCGCAGTCACCATATTTTCTGGGGTAGTCTATGATGCCGATCTTGGTAGCAGCTTTCTCTCTTAGCCAATTCAGTCTCGAGCTACGCCACAGCCAGTGGGAGATATGCAGTGTGACTTAAAAGTTTATTTGCTTATTTTTCTTATTTTGTTCTTTCTTTTGATGCTTGTACTGGTACCTTTTGGAATCTACTACTTATGAAATGAAATGTTTCCCTTGCTATAAAATAAAAATAGAAACAGTCCATTAACAAAACAAATTGAATGCATTGAGTAATACATATTGAATGTTTCATAAGGTTTACTTTTGATAGAGAATGCATTTGCTACAATGAACAACAAGGAGTCGGATGTGTTTAGTTATGGGGTTGGGAAAGCATATGGTAGATGCAAATTATTAGTATTAATTTTTTTTGTGTTAATTTATTTTCATACCGCCATTTTGTTTATTATTGATGGGGGTTACGGCTATAGACAAGATAAAACCCATGCTACTTTTCTTTAACTCATGAGGTCATTTTTATGCCTAAACAACTTCCAATTGATATAACCTTTGTTCTACAATTCAATTTTTTTTCTTAAAATTTGATGTTTTAGAATCAGCAATGAAAGAAGAAATAGAGAAAGAGAATACAGTTGTATTGTATTGATGTGATAAAGTGTACAGAGTCCATCCTTTATATAGGTTTAGGAGTGTGTAGTACATTAGTAGTACAAGGTGAACCTAGACTAAATTAATGTGTGGTAAGGTACAAAATATACTTGAATAAGGAAATTATTCAAACAACCCCCCCCCCCCCCCCCCCCCCCCCCCCCAAACTCAAGGTTATAAGATCGACATCATCTTGAGTTTGGAAACTAGATCCTGAATATGTCCTGGATGATAAACTTTGGTGAAGATATCAGCAGCCCGATCAGCGGAAGAAATCGAGACAAGCCGAATGCTATCTCTATTAAGATGATGGCGCACAAAATGACAATCGATTTCAGTGTGGTTAGTGCGTTCATGAAAAACATCATTGTGCGCAATCTGAATAACACTCTGATTGTCGCAATGGATAGCAGTGGCAATGTAATGAGTAACACCCAAGTCCTTAAGTAACCAACAGAGCCATAGTAGTTCTTGAGTAACATAAGCTAGGGCTCAGTATTCTGCTTCTGTACTTGAGCGAGCAATAACAGTTTGTTTGGTACTTTGCCAGGAGATAAGAGAATCACCAAGAAAGAAGCAATACCCTATAGTGGATCGTCGATCAATGTTGTCTCCTGCCCAATCTGCATCAGAATAAGCATGGACCTTGAGTGAGGAATGAGTAGAAAAATGTAAACCATGAAACATTGTTCCCTTGATATAAAGAAGAATGCAAAGAATAGCAACATAGTAAGACCATCGAGGGGTAGAGAAAAACTAACTGACAATATGAACTGCATAGGCAATATCAGGTCGAGCGACTGTGAGATAGACTAGACTCCAACTAGCTAGCGATATAGAGTAGGATCATCTAGAAGAGTACCATCCATACGTGTGAGGTTAGAATTGAGCTCAAGAGGAGTAGGACTGGTCTTGTTATCTGTGAGTCCCGCAGGAGTAAGAAGATCCGAGGAGTACTTGGCATGAGAAAGGTAGTAACCGTCAGAATTAGAAGTGATCTCAAGTCATTGCCTAGATCTTTCATTTCAACACGTTCGCTTAAGTGAGTTTTGAGACCCAAAGTTCTAGATGTCTCATCTCTAGTGATAATCATGTCATCCACGTAAAGTCATAGGCGCTGTCTATAAAACTGAACCACTCAACAGTTATGCTAAATTCTGCAAACCAGGATCATGGTGCTTGTTTGAGGCCATATAGAGCTATGTAGAGTTTGCAAACTTGGTAAGAATGATGAGGATAACTAGGAGGAGGGTGCATGTAGAATTTTTCAGTAAGATCACCATTGAGGAAAACTTTTTTGACGTCTATTTGGAATAAATCCCAATGGCAGACTACAGCTACATCAATGAGGCTATAAACAGAAGTAAGATGGGCAACTGGGGTCGATGTTTCCTTATAATCAATCCTATATTCCTGGGTAAAATCGTTGGCTACAAGATGAGCTTTGTAGAGATTAATGGATCTGTCTGAGTGAGTTTTGATTTTGTACACCCACTTGCATCCCTTAACATTTTTGCCACTTGGTAGTTCTAATAAATCCTAGGTGTGATTTTGTTAAAGTGCCTGCAATTCATCATCCATTACTTTTTCCAAAGAGGATTTATTAAAGTTCATGATGATAAAGTATTGTAGAAAAAACAACATAATCATGAAGATGAATAGAAGGAGTTTTATCCGGTCACTTCACCAGAGAGGTGGAGCAAGGCCATCGGTCGTGGCAGGCAGCTTAGGAGAGGGTAAGGTGGATAAATCGTGAGCATGATCAGTGGGAGGATGAAACTCTGGGGAGGTGGATATGGCAGAAGGTTGATCTATAATAGCACTTTCAGGAAAAAAAAAAGGTCTATAGAAGGATCAGTGAAGAAAAGGGCAGTAGTATCAGGCGAAAAGTGAAACTTGGACATGGAGGAGAACATCATATGTTCCCATAAGTTAACATGCTTAGCCACATAGAAATGTTTGGAGTAAGGAAACCAACACCTATATCCCTTGTGTTTAATACCATATCCAAGGAAACAACATAGGCGGGATCGGGACTCTAATTTGGTGCGTTCATGAGGTTGACGAAGAATAAAACAAGCACTGCTTGTCACACACTGGAACAATAAAAATAGAGAAAATAAAATGTCTTTTTGGGTCTGTAGGCCATGACTGGTGAAGTCACTGAATTGTCCACACAACACAGTTCTAATCGATAAATAATAAAGGGAACAATAATACAACCAAACTGATCATAATATAACTTACAAACTATTACATCAACATTCAAAATAGAAATATTAAGGTCTTAGGGCAACATATGCCCAGTTACAAAACATAATAATACAGTCTGTAAACTACAATCTATTCTACTCTTCAGCTGGCATATACATAGTCGTCAGCATAGTAGTCCTTACAAATATATCTATCCTCGATAGGACCACCCTCTGCATAATTGCCCTCTGGGTAGTAGCCATCATCGTAGGATGCATTACCTGCATTATCAGGAACAGGGTAGTTTGGATGGTGTCACGCCTGTCCCAAAAAATAAATTCTTTTAAATGCATAATTGGAATGTTGAGGATTATTACTGTTGATTAATAATTTTGATGAGGTTGACTGTGAGTCAACGTGGAGTTCCAATCGAGGACACGGGAAGTTGGTAAATCATGATGGCATTGACATGATTAAATGACATTTATATAATCTAAATATTATTTGACATCTGGTAATTATGAATAGTAGATTATACCTATTTTGTATGCTTTCTAATAGTTGTGATATTGTTTAAGATCAATTTGAGTAATATAGTATTAATGTAGGTGATACGTTGCATAAAAGTTAGGTTATCTAGAAATTCCACAAAATTAGTTTCAGAACGTAATTATGGACCCAACCAGAACTTAGACAAAAACTTTTGTAATTTACGATTTTCACTCGTGAAGTAATAATTTTGCAGTGTAAGACGTTTTGAGGAATAATTAGAAGTTTTGAGAACTCGAGGGGAGGTAAACACAATTTTCGGAAGTGTTGCCTGTATAAAGAAAACTCTAGATATTTTTATTTGAAAAGTTTTCCAAAACCTAAATCAAAAGGGGGATTTAGTTGCTTCGAGCTTCACGATGCCAATTGATGGACTTCTGCTCGTTTATTTTCTTCCAAATTTCACATTTGAACTCCTCGAGGTAAGAGCTTCGTTTTGATAGTTGTTAGGCTCGTTTGGCTAGGTTTTACAAAAATCCTAATTTTAGAATTTTGGGAAAAAAAACATGTAAATACTTGTAAGAATCACTTTTAATCAGAGATCTGATATTTAATCGGGTTACTAGTACTTCCCCTGAAGTTATAGGACCGTAGCTCGAGGTATGAATTCTTGACTTATGACATATAAGGAATTTTGGATGTTTTAGATATTGTGTATAAAATTATGATCTGGGCAAAACTCATGTATTAACTTAGGCCCGTTAAATTCAGTGAGTTCGTATGAATAGCATGTTTGTATGACTACATGAGTATGCTAAATGGCTTTGTGGGTTAGAGGGGAGTTTGGTACAAGTTCATGCTGGGGTATGCCTCTCGATGTTTGAGAGTTATAGTAGTGACGACTACTTGCTTGATTTGGGAACCGGCCCAGCCAAAGCAGTTGGATGCAATGGTTGAACCTTGGCTAGCCATTGGCATCACGGTTCAAGATTGAAGACTTGTCGATATACCGGATGAATGTGTATCTCTCTCCCTAGAGACTAGTTAACGTATTTTAGATGTTTAAAGCTTGAATTGTACACTCAGCATATAGCTAAGCAGTAGAGACTTACTCTATTGCAGGTGATAAGAAAAAGGGGAAAAAGAAGCAAGAAGAGTGAAGCCGATGAGACGACGAGACCTTCCTTGTAAATGTTTTTGTTTTCCTTTCCAACACTATAACAAGGAATTCTTGAGTAGCAGAACTACGTTTTGTTTTAAATTGGAAAATCCATGGGATAGTTAGGAATGATGTAAGCAATAGTAAGAACTCTTGAATTTACATTTTGGTTATGTTGGAATACAGTTGGGACCATTTTGGTATGAGATTGTAGGTGTAGTTGATCTTGGAATGTGTATGGATAACCATAGATTGGAATTCTACAGATTGTGCAGCAGTTGGGAAAATAACCGACTGGTCCGGGGACGCAGTCGACTTGACCCACTTGTTGGACAAAAATTCTCTTTTAATTTTTGGAAAATAGTCGACTGGGTGATGAAAACAGTCGACTGATTTGTGTCCACAAAACATGACATTTTGCTGGATCCAGTCCAGTCAACCGGACAAGTACCAGTCGACTGGGAAATTAAGACCCCCATCGACTGGACAAGAAGGGAAGTTGATTGGATTAAATGGCCAAACTATTTTACATGCTGTATTTTTTGCCACAGTCGACTGGGTCCTTAACACAGTTAACTGGATTGTCATTTCCAAAACCAATTGTTTCTTTAAGTGCTGTAAATGGAAAAAATATTTTCATAACTCTGATTTCAATGAAATTCTCATATATTTTTCTGTTGCTATCACTTTACTTGGATTGGATGAGCCTCAGTGGCGTGCCACATGTCCTATTTTCGCTCATAGCGGGATGGGTCGTGACATTTAGTGGTATCAGAGCTAGAGGTAATGTTCGACGACAAGTGGAGTGTTGAGTGATTTGATACATATTCAAGAATGAATTCACACACATTGTAGAAATGTTTGATGCATATGGTATGTTATTGTACATACATGAATTATTTATTGTCATGCATGCATAGAATTTATGCATTGAGATTGACAGGTTGAGAATCATGAGTGACGCTCGTGAGCAATCACCACATGACCGAATAGACCATTTGGCCGAGATGATAGGAAACATTGGAAATTTAAGGAGTATAGCAAAGCGATTAGCTCCAACACCTCCATTTAAGCCAGTACCAATAGCCGTTGTGCCTGTACCTGAGAATAGGGGTGGACGATCTGTATCGAAATATTTCACCAGAAAGAAACCGATAGAGTTTTTCAGTGCATCTGACATCGGAATTGATCTGAAAATCCTTTCAATATCCATAATCCAATGCTCTGCTAATGTCGTATCAGACGTCCCATAAAATTGAGAACCCTAGTGATGTACTTAGGGGGAATCGCAAATTTAGTAGGTTAATGTATTGGACCAAGGAGCACCAATAACGTGGGAAGGGTTCAAGGCAGAGTTCAATCACTGGTTCTTTACTTGAGCTGCACACAATGCAAAGAAGACAGAATTTGACAACCTTCAACAGGGGGATATGATAGTGACAGAGTATACTTTTGAGTATTATGTATTGTTAATGTAATGACCCGAAAATTTAAAGCGTATATTAAAATATTAAAATATTATTCTGGTCAGAGAAAAAAATACCAGTTTAGAAATTTATACAGTATAAATTTTACCTGTGTGTGTGTGCGGTGCTATGTGACCTAACAAATTAGGTGCTATGTGACCTAACAAATTAGGTAACCTAACAAATTAGGTACGGTACCTAACAAATTAGGTGTGACCTAACAAATTAGGTACGGTACCTAACAAATTAGGTGTGACCTAACAAAATTGGGCTCTATATATACACACCAAATCCCTCAACAAAACTCACAACTCTCTAAAACTCTCTACTGTCTCTCAATTCGGTCTCTCTCTCTCCCAACTCTATACACACACATATTTAAAGGAGTAATTGAAACAAGCTTGGGCTGCGTTTATATTTCAGAGTATTGGTAAGTAATTCGTACATATTATTTTATGTAATAATTAACTTCTATTTACCGTTTTTAGTAGTATGATTATATAGAATTAGGAACCCCTAGAAAATAACTCGGTCTGATTTGAAATAATAGAATTAGTATAACTCCTTACTCCGACCAGCTATAGCTCTCAAATTTTAAGAATAGACTCTCAAAATACCCAGGAAACTACCCTTAAAACAGTTTTTGATTTGCTTGTACCGTTTGGGTTTTATTTAGGATTCATCTTAAAGGGTAAATTGGTCATTTCACATTCTGTGATTCGAATTTGCTAAAACCAACTTTAGATTTGGATTCTCCACGAAATTTCACTCAAGATAGATACTGATTTTATTTAAAAAGGTTAAGAAATGAGTGAGTTATGGCCATTAGAAGTTTGGAATTACAATCTGCCCAAACAGGGCATTCTGCCCAATTTATTTCCGAAACTTTCATTTACACCCCTGAAAACTTTAAATGAATGTATAGAGGTCTTCCGACATCGGATTTGATCACGGTTTCAGGCGTAGAACTTATAATTCTGTTAACTACAGTCTGAAATAGTAAATTTACAGTTTTTGGATATTTTTATATAATCCCTATATTTTCGTATATTTACAGAATGACCCCTAAACTTTTAAAATGGGTATTTTTAGTCATTCTGAGATTTTGTAAACTCATTATAAATCATTTATATATTCTATAATGATATTATGATAATATATACTATTTTATAATTTTGTTAATTATAAAACTATAGAATAATATTATTTTACTACATATCAATTGACTTAAATAGAGATTGATTATTTTATCATAACTATTATATTTCTTAAACTACGGGAAAAATACGAAAATATTCTTGTGGCATTTTATGACCATTAAAAATAGTTCCAAACTTAAATTATGGTATTTGAGTATGAAAATGGAATTACGGTCCGATTACGACTATATTAAAAATAGTGTTAGTAAATAAAGTTACGCCTTGTCAGATTATAAATTAAATAAATGAAATCCCTTATACTTCAGTATTATTTTGTATCATTAGGATATGATGAATAGATATTACAATTAGAAATATTGGGGTACTAAGTACGAATAACTACTAATTCCTTTATATCCTTTGGGTAATAAAATTAGTAAAAGTAACGTAATACGCAATTAATATTATGAGTTTATAAAGAATAGTTTGATGAATCAATTCTCACCCTTATGGAAATTATATATGTACCTTACGGCTCAATAGTAACTATTTAAAAAAATAGTATCTTAACTTCCAAAATTCGTAGTAAATAATCTATAACTCAGAAAAATACGCCGTCAATTTCTATAGTCTTAAAATAACGTCTGGTTTTATATTTAAAAGTTTGGAGACAATCCAACATTATCTAAAATACAGCTTATTTGTAGAATCCACATTTATGTAGGAAACTCTATTCTAAAGTAGGAACTACTACGGACTCCTAATTGAGTCCAGTTAGTGAGGTTGAGCTTAGTATAGTGTAAGGAACATTATAGTGAAGGTTTGACATAGTTTTAGCATATTTACAGAAATACCTTAGAAAAGCCTTAATTACAGTTTTACACTATGATTACAATTGGATATTAAATGTTTAGTTCCTTTACCTGTATTAATGTAGGAACCACTTCATCGTCAATTCCTAAGTCACCAAGGTGAGTGTTCATACCCGGTATTCAGTTCAACTCCATATGTGAGTGTTCATATCTTTTTTTTTGCTGATTCTACTCCTCACGAGTGGATCTGATTCTACCTTCAATTATTAATAATATTATATAATTGTTATAATTCATTTTTGGAACATTATCGTTTGGTTCCACTGAAAAAGGGATTATGTTAATATTTGTTATGCCATTGTGCAATTCATTCATTGTTCCCAATGTCAATTACCACCGCAACAAATTATAAAGTATAGCCCTAAGTGGTTGGTCCTATTGGGCCCATGTAATGAAGCCCAAGTGGCTGGTCCTTTTGGACCCATGAACCCGACTAGCAGGGTTGCCTTTGATCAATGTGCCATGTAATGAAAGGAACGTGTGTGTGAGTGGGTGATTGGTAATTTGACATTCATGAAAAGATGCCTTTCGTATAAATATTCTTTGAATCTGTTATAATATTTCGTATTCATCATTATTAATATTGTTATCTCTTCTATACAAATCCTCTTTATGATTATTATCCAGGTTTATGTTCATTCGCTGAGCCCTCTGCTCACACTCTCCAAATGTTTTAAAAACCCTTTTCAGGTGACGAAGTGACGATGATAGGCTATTACAGAACCCTTAGAAGAACAGAACATTTCGATAGAAGATAAAGATTATCTTCTTGATGCAAATGAGGAGTAGATGATTATTAGATATGTAGAATATTTAGAAGAGTTATACCTTCAAATGTAATAAGTAATTTTCAAGATTTATGTAGACTTCAATATATAAATAGATTTAAGCTATGTTTGCTTCCGCTAGAACTCTATTTAATTATGAAGAGGCCTAGAGGCCGGTCTCGAGCCCAGAATTTTGAAGTCGAATTTTGGGGTCGTGACAGTTGGTATCAAAGCAATAGTTCCCGGACCACTAGAAGAACATAGAGCAATTATGATTAGGAAGTCCAAGGTTAAGATATAGACACGTAAGAATTCGTTAGAAAGCTTGGGTTAGAGCTTAAGACCAGAAGTCATCTTGCTCGGAAGTTTAGAAGTAGGACTCATTTTGTATAGAAAGAACATAAGGAAGAGAGATAAGAAAGCTAGCTAGAACCTATATAGAATTTTAGTCTAAAATATATGATTTGAATATTCGTGAGTCTAGAATTTAATTGTATTTAGAAGTCTTACATTACTAAGAATATGATATGGAATGTTAACTTTATGTACCAGTAGAAATAGTATTAACACACAACGACGTTACAACAATAACGAACTCTATTTTACTAATAACTCTGAGGTGACGTTTCATAACTCATTGTAAATCTATTAAGAATTATAGAGTGTTTGACAACCACAACTACTAGGTGTGGAACAAATTAGTGTCATAAATATATAAATTTAAACAAGTAAGAAAAATAGGAAGTACTCTACTTTTCAAATTTTTGTTAAAAAAAAAAAAAAAATTTATGAAAGAATTGTTAAAATTATTTAGGTACTTCTTCAGAAGTGATAAACATGATTTCCAAGAAAATAGAAGTGTAAGGGAACTCTTAGAATTTATATATATATATATATATATGTATTCTGATAAGTATTTGGACTATTATAAATTTATATCCCTAAAACTTTGAACCATAAATTTTAGGACGATGAAGCAACTTACAATAACTTCACAAAACAGTGACTGATATATAATTAATTTTCAAGAGTTAGTTTATGTGTATCTACTCGCAATTTCTATCCACAAAACGTATCAACATAAGATATGTACTATATAAGAACACGAATTGTTTTTTTTTTTTTAGAAATATTTTAAGTATTATTGACTATTCTGATTATTTAGTTAGTGTAATAATTTCGTTTCTAACTGTTAGAATATTTTGATATGTTAGTATGTATTCCGAGTTTGTAAATTAGAAAATTATTCTAAAATTATGTTCGTCTTTTCAAGCACGAGATAAGATAAGTTTGGGGACCAAACTTCTTTAAGTAGGGGAGAATGTAATGACCCGAAAATTTAAAGCGTATATTAAAATATTAAAATATTATTCTGGTCAGAGAAAAAAATACCAGTTTAGAAATTTATACAGTATAAATTTTACCTGTGTGTGTGTGCGGTGCTATGTGACCTAACAAATTAGGTGCTATGTGACCTAACAAATTAGGTAACCTAACAAATTAGGTACGGTACCTAACAAATTAGGTGTGACCTAACAAATTAGGTACGGTACCTAACAAATTAGGTGTGACCTAACAAAATTGGGCTCTATATATACACACCAAATCCCTCAACAAAACTCACAACTCTCTAAAACTCTCTACTGTCTCTCAATTCGGTCTCTCTCTCTCCCAACTCTATACACACACATATTTAAAGGAGTAATTGAAACAAGCTTGGGCTGCGTTTATATTTCAGAGTATTGGTAAGTAATTCGTACATATTATTTTATGTAATAATTAACTTCTATTTACCGTTTTTAGTAGTATGATTATATAGAATTAGGAACCCCTAGAAAATAACTCGGTCTGATTTGAAATAATAGAATTAGTATAACTCCTTACTCCGACCAGCTATAGCTCTCAAATTTTAAGAATAGACTCTCAAAATACCCAGGAAACTACCCTTAAAACAGTTTTTGATTTGCTTGTACCGTTTGGGTTTTATTTAGGATTCATCTTAAAGGGTAAATTGGTCATTTCACATTCTGTGATTCGAATTTGCTAAAACCAACTTTAGATTTGGATTCTCCACGAAATTTCACTCAAGATAGATACTGATTTTATTTAAAAAGGTTAAGAAATGAGTGAGTTATGGCCATTAGAAGTTTGGAATTACAATCTGCCCAAACAGGGCATTCTGCCCAATTTATTTCCGAAACTTTCATTTACACCCCTGAAAACTTTAAATGAATGTATAGAGGTCTTCCGACATCGGATTTGATCACGGTTTCAGGCGTAGAACTTATAATTCTGTTAACTACAGTCTGAAATAGTAAATTTACAGTTTTTGGATATTTTTATATAATCCCTATATTTTCGTATATTTACAGAATGACCCCTAAACTTTTAAAATGGGTATTTTTAGTCATTCTGAGATTTTGTAAACTCATTATAAATCATTTATATATTCTATAATGATATTATGATAATATATACTATTTTATAATTTTGTTAATTATAAAACTATAGAATAATATTATTTTACTACATATCAATTGACTTAAATAGAGATTGATTATTTTATCATAACTATTATATTTCTTAAACTACGGGAAAAATACGAAAATATTCTTGTGGCATTTTATGACCATTAAAAATAGTTCCAAACTTAAATTATGGTATTTGAGTATGAAAATGGAATTACGGTCCGATTACGACTATATTAAAAATAGTGTTAGTAAATAAAGTTACGCCTTGTCAGATTATAAATTAAATAAATGAAATCCCTTATACTTCAGTATTATTTTGTATCATTAGGATATGATGAATAGATATTACAATTAGAAATATTGGGGTACTAAGTACGAATAACTACTAATTCCTTTATATCCTTTGGGTAATAAAATTAGTAAAAGTAACGTAATACGCAATTAATATTATGAGTTTATAAAGAATAGTTTGATGAATCAATTCTCACCCTTATGGAAATTATATATGTACCTTACGGCTCAATAGTAACTATTTAAAAAAATAGTATCTTAACTTCCAAAATTCGTAGTAAATAATCTATAACTCAGAAAAATACGCCGTCAATTTCTATAGTCTTAAAATAACGTCTGGTTTTATATTTAAAAGTTTGGAGACAATCCAACATTATCTAAAATACAGCTTATTTGTAGAATCCACATTTATGTAGGAAACTCTATTCTAAAGTAGGAACTACTACGGACTCCTAATTGAGTCCAGTTAGTGAGGTTGAGCTTAGTATAGTGTAAGGAACATTATAGTGAAGGTTTGACATAGTTTTAGCATATTTACAGAAATACCTTAGAAAAGCCTTAATTACAGTTTTACACTATGATTACAATTGGATATTAAATGTTTAGTTCCTTTACCTGTATTAATGTAGGAACCACTTCATCGTCAATTCCTAAGTCACCAAGGTGAGTGTTCATACCCGGTATTCAGTTCAACTCCATATGTGAGTGTTCATATCTTTTTTTTTGCTGATTCTACTCCTCACGAGTGGATCTGATTCTACCTTCAATTATTAATAATATTATATAATTGTTATAATTCATTTTTGGAACATTATCGTTTGGTTCCACTGAAAAAGGGATTATGTTAATATTTGTTATGCCATTGTGCAATTCATTCATTGTTCCCAATGTCAATTACCACCGCAACAAATTATAAAGTATAGCCCTAAGTGGTTGGTCCTATTGGGCCCATGTAATGAAGCCCAAGTGGCTGGTCCTTTTGGACCCATGAACCCGACTAGCAGGGTTGCCTTTGATCAATGTGCCATGTAATGAAAGGAACGTGTGTGTGAGTGGGTGATTGGTAATTTGACATTCATGAAAAGATGCCTTTCGTATAAATATTCTTTGAATCTGTTATAATATTTCGTATTCATCATTATTAATATTGTTATCTCTTCTATACAAATCCTCTTTATGATTATTATCCAGGTTTATGTTCATTCACTGAGCCCTCTGCTCACACTCTCCAAATGTTTTAAAAACCCTTTTCAGGTGACGAAGTGACGATGATAGGCTATTACAGAACCCTTAGAAGAACAGAATATTTCGATAGAAGATAAAGATTATCTTCTTGATGCAAATGAGGAGTAGATGATTATTAGATATGTAGAATATTTAGAAGAGTTATACCTTCAAATGTAATAAGTAATTTTCAAGATTTATGTAGACTTCAATATATAAATAGATTTAAGCTATGTTTGCTTCCGCTAGAACTCTATTTAATTATGAAGAGGCCTAGAGGCCGGTCTCGAGCCCAGAATTTTGAAGTCGAATTTTGGGGTCGTGACAGTTAAGGTTCAGAAAGGGTTCTATACTGACAGAGGAGGATAGAGCGAGGAAATTTGAGCAAGGACTGAGGGAGAACATCCGCTTGAGGGTGGAAATCTATGAACATTCAATTATTGGAGCAGTGCAACAAATGGCACTGGTGGCAGAAAGTAGATTGGAAAGATCGAGACAGAATCAACTAGGGAAGAGGAATAATGTAGGTGGTGACCGGAGCCAAGGAGGAGCATTTAAGAGGCCATTCACACGAGGCTTTAGTGCTAGTTTCAGTGGACCTAGGAAGTCGACGAGTGGCATACCATTATGTCCATTATGCAATCGACCACACACAGGTCAACGTTTTATCACTAATTTCTAGAACAAGACTCAAGGGATGAACAGTGTAAGTGCTACACCAGATATGAGGGGTAAGTGCTACGATTGTGGCATGTTTGGAAATCAATCCAAGGAGTGCCCGAGGAAGCATCTCCAACACGGTGATGGTTCTATGGCTTTCATTGGTTCGAAGCCTTGACAGAATAACAACGAGAGATAAAGGATGGAGCAGCGTGAGGGGAGATCATTCCAGATGAATCCTAGAGATGTGGCTACTACGGATACAGTGGTCTAAGGTATGGTGCCTATATGTTCATATCAGCACGCATACTTGTTGACTCAGGATCTACTCATTCATTTGTATCGCATTATTTTGTTGAACATTTGAACGTTAGATTGACGCCTTTAGGATATGAATTATCCATTACAATACCTCTTAGTAAGTCGGTAGTAACGTCAATGATATACAAGAATTGTGAGATCGAGTTAAGCGAGAAGTTGATGACCGTGGACCTTATACCGATTGTGTTGAACCATTTCATCATGATTCTAGGAATGGATTGGCTTTCTCTTTACCAATCCACGATAGATTGTGAATAGAAATAAGTTAATTTTCGATCACCAGTACATAGAGACTTTTGTTTCCAAGGTAATGGGGTTACACCGCCATCGTATTTGATTTTAGCTATTCAAGGAGGTAAATTGTTGAGAAAGGCATGTCAGAGATTTTTGTGCTCAGTAATTGAACTGAATTGAAAGTAGAAGACATTCCAATAGTACGAGAGTATCCAAATGTATTCCCAAATGATTTACCAAAATTATTATCGAGAGGGAGATTGAGTTCACCATTGAGATAATGCCAGACTCAAGACCCGTATCGAAAGCACCATATAGAATGGCACCCATAGAATTGAAAGAATTAAAAATCCAACTACATAAACTACTTAATAAAGGTTTTATTCGACCTAGTATATCACCATGGGGAGCTCTAGTGTTTTTTTGTAAAGACAAAAGATGGTTCAATGTGTTTGTGTGTCGACTATCGAGAGTTAAACAAGTTGACAATCAAGAACAAATACGATTGCCCAGAATTGATGACCTATTCAATCAACTTCATGGAGCACAAGTGTTTTCCAAGATAGACTTGCGATCGGGTTATCATCAGTTGAAGGTAAAGGTTGAAGATGTTGATAAGATAACTTTCAGAACGCAAACTTTCAGAACGTGCTACGGACACTATGAGTTCTTAGTCATGCCATTTGGGATTACAAATTCACTAGCCGTGTTCATAGACCTTATGAATCGAGTCTTCAAAGACTATTTGGACGATTTTGTGATCTTATTCATGGATGATATTCTTATCTATTCGCCGAGTGAGATAGAGCACGAGAAATATTTAAGACTTATACTTCAGAGATTGCGAGAGAAACAACTATTTGGGAAGTTGAAGAAATGTGAATTCTGGCTACCTAGTATTGCTTTTCTTGGTCAAGTGAAGAACGTCATTTCAGTTGATCCTCACAAGGTGGAAGTGGTGTTTAATTGGCAAAGACCGACACCAGTGTCAGAAGTTTGAAGTTTTTTGGGGTTAACTGGGTACTATCATCGATTCATTGAGAATTTCTCAAAGATTCATTACCGATGACAAAGTTGATGAAGAAGGGTATTACATTTGAATGGAGTTCAGAATGTGAAGACAGTTTTCAAGAGTTGAAGTCACGGTTGACAAGAGTACCTATCTTGATGATACCATCTAGAGCTGAAGGATTTATAATTTATAGTAATGCTTCACATCAAGGGTTGGGGTGTGTACTTATGTAGAATGGCAAGGTGATTGCATATGCCTCAAGATAGTTGAAAACACACGTGATTAATTATCCGACTCACGGCCTTGAATTCACCGTAGTAATCTATGCTTTGAAGATTTGGAGGCACTACTTGTACGAGGAGAAGTGTGAGATCTTCACGGATCACAAGAGCTTAAAATACATTTTCACGCAACGAGATTTGAATATGAGACAGAGGAGATGGCTAGAGTTGATGAAGAATTACAATCTTTTGATTGAGTATCATTTAGGAAAGGCTAATGTAGTAGCCGATGCTTTAAGCTGGAAGACGACAGGGAATTTAGCCGATGAGCTAACCAAGCAAAAGGAATTGGTCAAGGAGATTGATTGTTTGGAGTTAGATGTAATTCCAAAGATGAATTGTGGCTTAAGGATGGCAATCATAGCTCACCTAGACATCCTTGATGAGATAAAGGCAGAACAGTACAATGACTTCAACTTGTGTAAAATGAGAGATGAGATACCTTCAAAGAAATGACCCAATTTTACCTTGGAACAAGGAGTATTAATGCTTGGGAGTCAATTATATGTGCCAAATTTGAAAAACTTGAAAGAGAGGATCTTAGAAGAAGCATATGGTACTAAATATCCAGTCAGTTAGATCTCGTTAATCAACGCACACTCTTACTTGACCGTCCTTCTTTGGAATTGGCACAATGTTGGCGACCCATTCAAGGTACTTGGTGACAATCAAAAATCTAGCCTTTAATTGCTTTTCAACTTCCTCTTTTACTTTAAGTCCCCAATCAGGTCTCATTCGCCTCAATTTTTGTTTTATAGGTTTGGAATTTGGAAAGAGTGGGATATGGTGTTGAACTTTCTCTGGATCAATGCCTGATATATCATTATAAGACCATGAAAAAACATCTTTGAATTCATTAAATAGAGTGATTAAGTCTATGCTTTCATCATTGCTAAGCATGGAGCCAATAAAAATATTTTGAGGATTATCTTCATTTCCTAGATTAATTGTTAGAGTGATCTCCATGATTTTGCAGGCAGGTTCATTCAATTTTTCAATTAATTTTTGCAAATCATTTGGTATGTCAGTTTCATGATCATCACATTCATTGATCTTTTTAGGAGTGATTACAACAAACATAGAAATTGAAAAATGTTTCATATGGGCCATTACAGACTCTAAGGAGGGGGATACTTATCTCTAGACTCAAAGACACATTCTTTAGTGCTTCTTCCTTTGAGGTCCACGGTGTCACAGTCTAGCAGATCTTCCATCTCTGTCTCTATCTTTATTCCCTTTTCTTCCTCCGGCTTCACTTTCTCATTATTCCCCTTGACCTTTCTGGCACTTCTTCTACCGCATCTTCTACATAAACTTTTTCTAGTTCTACTTCAACAGGTTCTTCTTGGTTACCACCTATAGTTTTTACACTTCCATTATTCAACAAGTTGTTCATCGCTGGACCATCCAGAGCACAGAACCAATCTCAGATAACGGTAGACTTCGTAGACACTAACAGGTATGGGTCTTCATAGTCGAGGAATTCATGTGTAAAGAAGATCTCAAATCCTGGCTTCAAGCATTTATCAATTCGGTCCACCCATGGCTCCAAAAAGCCACAAAAGGAGAAATCTTCTTCTTCTTCTTTAATGAAGTACCCATTGAGAGTTTTCAGATATGGTTTTATTGGTGCATAGTTGCCTTCTTCTTCTTTTTCACTTCTTGTTTTGATGGCTGATAGCCCAACCCCCCGAGTATGAATCTGTGTCATGATGTTAAAAAATTCTTGTAGACCTTGATGCTTTTTACCCAAACCCATCTCCGGGAAGAACCCCATTTTTCTCATGATTCTAGCTACCAAAGGACTTGTATACTGATCAAACTATAGTGGAAGGAATTCCCTTGGCTTACCAACTTCCAACATATTGATGAACTTAAATCCCCCTAAGCTTATTTCCTCCCCTTGCCATGGAGCACTTAACAAAGCTTCAGACACACGAATCCAGCTATCCCCAAAGATATTGCAGACTTTGTTTCCCCAATCACTTGACCTTTTGATGAATCGTTGATGGTAGTGCACCAAGATTGTCTAACCATGGCTTACCTAACAACAATTTTTAAAAGAGGGAAGGATGTTAATGATCTAAAATTTGGCTTTCTTTTCTGAAGGCTCGACAGTGAGATTAAGGAAGACGATGCCCATGATCGTCCTCCGAGTATTGTCGTACGCCCTTACTTTTTGCTCAGATGGTATAAAGTTGACCCATTAAGACCCATCCTTTTGGCTGTTTAGGACGGGCATACGTTCAAGACAGACCCGTTGTCAACAAGACAGGCAGGCAGAGAATTCCCCCAACATTCAATAGTGACGTGTAAGGACTTATTGTGAGTAGGCCCTCTAGGGGGCAGTTCATCTGAAGTGAAAGTGATAGCAAGAGTCAACTTTCTTGCTACTGATCATCGCCAGAAGGTACTCTGGTCCAATGTTGATAGAAACATCTGATCTGTTCAATGCATCCAAGACTACTTGCCTATAATGTTTGGAAGCGATCAACAATCCCCAAATGGTGATGTTGGCCTGCGTCTTTTTCATCTGCCTAAGAACCCTATCCTATTCCTTTTCCTCATTCATTTTTCCTTTTCCTTTATCTAGTTCTTGACCCGTGTGATCCTCTTCTACTTTATGTGGCTTAAAATGTCTCCCTGATCGAGTTAGGTGGCTAACCTCTTCTCTCACCCTTAAGTCATCTTGGGCTTGAGTAATCCCCAGATTTTCTTTCCCGACATCTTTTTCTTTATCACTCTCATACCATAGATCTTTTTCTACCCAATCAATGCTTTGACTAACATCCTCTTCATACCAAACAAAGTTGTCGATTTCTTGAGCCCGCCAATCTAAAGTAGCCACCTTCTTTGTCGTTTCCTCCCCACATCCCTTCAACTATCCCTCAAGAGTGCAGATTTGTATGTTTTTTGGTACCTGATAAGACTTCTTTGGTTGGCCCAACTTGGTGATCAATTCGAAAGGATCGAAATAAGTCTCTTCAAATTCCAATAAGTAGATACCCTGTGGTGTGGTATGGCGTGGTGGTTTACTAATGGATTTTGGGTGACATTGAGGGCGTTCACGAGTGGTTCAAATATCACTTTATTGTTAATGAGATCTTGGATTTCATACCTTAGTCTTGTGCATCGATCCGTGGTGTGCCCCTTTGATTGACGGAACTTGCAATACAAATCATCCTGAAAGTTATGAGGAAATGGGTTTAGCATTGATCGTGGTTCCCATAGGCAAAGGTGCCCCTTTGCCACTAGTCTGTCAAGGGCGGTAGATAATAAGACTCCCAAGTTTGAAAATTGTCTTTGCAGCTTATCTATTCCTGGATGACTCCTCATTATACCAAACATTCTCTCATGCTCGCCCAATGTATTGACATCGGTAGGGCCAGAATGGCCCCCCGAATGTCCTCCACCTGACCCATAGTTCTGTCTCCTATACCTACTTGATGGTTCTTCTTTCTTAATCACTCCCTCTTAGATTGCATCCTCGATTCTTGTTCCCACATCGAAGACCTCAGTAAAAGTATTGATCGATTGGAATCGCATTTTTCTTGATAAACGGGCTAAAGATTCTTCATTAGCATCATAGTTTGCTCTTTTTCGGATGACCTTTGCACTATCTTGGCTGCCCTGCCCTCCATCAGCTCAGGTATTTGGCGAAGGACTCTTTGATTTCTTGTCTAGTGGTCTCCAATTCCTAGAACGTCACATCTATATCTTGTAGATTCGCGGGTGGTGGTTGTCGCGCCATCGTTTCAATCATAGCCATCATGCAGTTCATGTTTTCAGCCTATTGTGTCATGTGCTCTGCTTGTTGTTCTACCATTATTCTCAATTCTGCTACTTCCCCCGTATTTCCTTTATGTGCCATTTCAATGATGGTTTGCCTTCTTACTAGTCTTGCCGTGGAATCTCTAAACTAGATATTACTAGAACCAGGTGCTATTTCGCCTACAATCACATTTATTTTTGGTCAATTTTAGCTGATTTTCTAAAAAGAATTATTTATTTTGCTTTTTTCATCATTTCATTTTATTGATTTCACTATTTTGCAAATGCTTAGTGAAATGTTCGTGAACGGTTCATATGTCACATGGATGAAATGAACGTATAGGTGCCTACTCTATATGCCAAAATAAAATAAAATCCTAACCCTAGCACATAAGACACATAAGCACATAAAATCCTCATCCATGTCAAGTGTGCCAATTTCTCCTTTCATTGTGATGCTCATTACCTCATCCATGTCAAGTGTGCCAATTTTTCCTTTCATTGTGATCCTCATTAGATCTTCCAAGGTTATTTTAAAAACTCATTTGAAAATTTACTTTTAAAAACATTCCTCGAGAGATTAGCTCAAAATCTTTTGAAAATAATCCTCAAAATTTGGATTCTTCCTATGAAAATATACCCCAAAAAGAATTGGTTTGAAACTCTATTTTGATCGAAAGAAAACGGTCTTGAAAGGTTCTCGAAAGAGTGATTTTCCAAAATTCCGAAACACTTTTGGGATAAGCAATGGTAAAATCAATTTGCTTTACAAAAAATGGATTTAAAGTTCAAAGGTAAAAAGGATCATATGATTGAATTATCACCATAATTTTCATGCATTCGGATGCATACAAGGTCAATGATGCTTAGCATAGCAAGATATAAGAAATGCAATCATATAATCATGATTCGACACCTTCCAAAATGCCATTGGACAAGAGAAGGAATTGCTAAAATGTGATGAAAAGGTTACATGTCTTACATCAAGCGAGCATCGTCATCATCTTAAATAATCCCTTCCGGGCATACAAACTCCCTAGCACATAATCCTAATCAAGAATTGAATCCTAAAATTGTAAGGTTCTATGGAAGCTACCATGCAAAGGTCGAGTTTGGTCAAATAAAAGGGACCCTTGACGAACAACTAATATACCTCTCATTACATGGTTAGATGGTATGTGGATGCTATTCTATACCAACACATGGTACGAGATCAAGGGTGATCACACGACCCTATGGTAACTCGGTTGACCGGGTTGCCCCGAGTCTCCAAGGTCATAGTTTTATGCAATCGATAGGCCAAAACATGCAAGTGAAATGCAACGGGCACACAAAAATTATTTAATTTGATTAAAAGGATGCCTTCACGTCTAATTCTTGAGTGAGCCCAAAATAAAAAATTCTGGTTTGCGAAACCAAAGATTCTGGGTTTAATCCCCAGCAGAGTCACCAGATTGTAGATGCAGGACCCTAGGTTTTATATTTTCCCTAGTTTGTGAAACCAGAGATTATGGAGTTGATCCCCAACAGAGTCACCAGATTGTGTATATAGGACCCTAGATTTTATATTTTCCCATTTTTATTTAAAACAAAATAGAGTCGCCACTTAATTTTGAGAAAAATTAAGAAACCATTTTAAAAACAACCTGATCTTTTGGAAACCAGAGATTTTTAGATCCGGCGATTATGAAATGTGAGGGGAACGAGCCCGGCGGACTAAAGCACCCCCTCTCATCCTATCTCGTGATAGACCTCTACTCAACATCCTTTTAATCAAATTAATAATCTAAGCATGCCCTCAACTAATGCATAGATATAAATATACATTCCAAAAGCATGTTGAAAGGGGTGTAAGATTGCTAACGATAAGACGGCATACAAAACTGCATAGTTCAAATAGCAAACAAAATGGAATGTAATAGAGAACAAGGAGACTTACTCGGGATCCAGCAGTGATATGGAAACGTGCAATGCATACACAAAATAGAAAGCCTAGAAAAAGGTCTCTAATTCATATATACACATAAGGCCAAAAGCCTAGTCTAAGACAGTGCATGGAGTCGAAAATCAAAAGAATTAAGAAATGAAATGAATGAGAGAAAGCTTGGGAAACCATACCTCGATAGCACTACAAAACAGAGGTTAGTCCACATGCTACAAATTAAGTTCAATCAATCATCATCTAATTAAGTGCCAAAAATTTTCATTTCTACCACTTAATTAGGTTATCAAACGCACCCTTAGTATCGAATACTATATACATGTAAGTTCAATTTGATTATTACATAAAATATACAACAATTGGCAGTTTTAATTATCCTTCTAAATGATTATTTCTGTATTTCATAAAAATAATAGGGGTATTGTAGATAAATTATTTCACAATTTTCTATTTAGTCATAGTGTTGTCACACTGTTTGCAGAAATTAAAGGGTTGGAAAAGAATCAAGCTCGGCAATCTCTTGTCTTCTACGTGGTAGGGGTGTAATTCTTGGGAAAAATCAAGGGCATGCATGTTATTTTGCAAGAATTGACTCAATGGTTTGACTGTGTTTATTCTAAAGCTGGGTTACCCTCACTTCTCCTAATCACGAGTAATCATGCACCAATCGAGAAATCTCAGCGATTGTGATTGGAATTTTACTCTGCTAAATGATTTACAATCAACGTTTCACCACAAAAGCAAAAACATCGCATTTGTATGCCCCCTAGTAGCTGGTTCATGGTACTAGATTTTTTTTTCAGTACATCTTAGTGTCCATACATATGCTGGCCTGGGTTTATGGTGTCATGAAACATAGTATTTGACCATGTTATGCATTTAGACACGCATTTTCAGCAGCATGTCAGAATGCTTAAATTAACTTATCCAGGGTGCCACATTTTGTTACATTTGAGAAGTGCTTGCATGTATTTCTTATTCTATTATAGTTTTCCACCTCATCTTTATCATGTTGTTCATTAACATTAGTAATTAATGCTTCTCAAATAGATGTCTTGCTAATTATACATTACATAGCATAACATAACATGTTAGTCTCTAATCACCCCCGAGTTTCATTTCATATCACAAGTTTATCACAATACGGAAAAAAATTTGTAGAAACTCATTACATAGATATGGTTGTCGCCAAAACCATAGGCCCTTCCCTTTTTATGCTTATGATCATAAACTGGATCCATCATCTTTCCATTAGGTGAGATGATAATAACAATTCAAGGGTTAGGCTATTGGAAATGTAATAATAAAGCATTTTGAAACAAAGGACTATATGTGCAAGATTTGTGTGCAAACAATATGGGTTTCTTTCGTTTGTTTGAGGAAGTCAAGAACCGGAGCGGTGCTGCTTTTTATACAGGTATTACTAAATGATAAAGTGTTACACATGATCCCACTATATGTATTCTTAGCTGTGAGTCGAGTAATACTTTTTCATTGTTGTGTTAAGTTATAATTCTCCTTATTCTGTGTGCTAGGTATGTTTGTGGCCAATAAGTTTTTTCTCTCTCATGATGTTTGGAACTCTTGGGATTTTGGTACACAGTTTGAAATACTTTGTAAAAGTAGAACTATAATACCAAGAAGCAATTAAAAATGTTTAATTGTTGGAAGTTTGAAGTCTTTGAGCACTGAATTATGGTTTTGCTACATGTGCTTACAACATTTTCTCTTTGGTCTTTGTTTAGTTTTTATTGCTTTTCAATTACACACTCGTATTGTGAGAGTATGTTTGTTAGTTAAATGTTGATGAACTGCACTACTTGGCCTTTCCTAGCACTCTAAAGGGTCCAGCTGTATAATGGTTTCATTCCCTGAGGCCCCGATCAGTTAATGATTTCAAGAAACTTAGTAAGCTGTTCGTTAGCCAGTTCGTGGGTATGCTTGGTTGACTGCAGCCTGACACCCAGCTACTTGCTATCAAGAAGCGAAAGGGAGAATCCTTGAAGGATTACGTCGATCGATTCAATCAGCAAAAGCTTCATGACCTAAACGAGATGCTCGCAATCACAGTATTTTACTCGGGGGTTTAGAACACCAAGGTCGCCACATCATTCCACTGACAACGACTGGCAATCTTGGTTGAACTCTCAGAGAGGGTCGGGAAGTTCGTCAACACCAAAGAGTTCTTGAAGTCCAAACGTTCAAACTTAATAGAAGATGAGTCCCTGAGAGCTAAACAGAAACGTGAAGGCTCCGAGAAGGGCTCGGGGAAAGAAACAGAAATAGGATCAGCAAAGGGGTGGTTTGGATCAGACCCCAATCGCCTTCACGTAACTTTGTCGACCCATCCAAGAAGTCATGATAGCTGTTGAGGCTCAGAAGCTGCTCAAGAAACCAACCAAGTTGAAGAGCCTGCCCGAGAAAAGAATCAGGACAAGTACTGCCACTACCACAAAGACCACGACCATGACACCGCGAACTACATTAAACTCAAAATTGCTATAGAGAAACTCATTGAATAGGGTCATCTAGCTAAGTTTGTCACCAAAGACAGACAACAGTGGCAAGTTACCCAGGCCCCTAAGCAGCAACGACCCCTCGGGCATATCAACGTGGTCTCTAGAGGAACATTGGGTATAAGAGACTCGCAGTCAGCAAGGAAGAGGCATGCATAGGTATCCCGAGCGAATGTCGTGTAAGTCCAACCAATCAACTGCCCTCTGACCGATACCCTAACCTTCTCATCCAGCAATATCCGAGATCTGCACTACTCCTATGACGATCCACTGGTGGTAATGCTTTTTATAGGCAAATGGTCAAGAGGGTACTCATGGACACAGGAAGCTCCTCTTTGCTTTAGCATTTGATCAATTTGGAATAACAAAGGACTGGCTCTGACCAGTGGCCACTCCATTGGTGGGATTCAACGGATCCAATACACAACTGCTAGGGATGATCGAGCTATTGGTTCTAATGGGGGACCTACCCGCAACAGGCCTTAGTACTCGTAAACTTTGTTATGGTAGAGGCCCCATTTGCTTACAACGTCATTCTTGGGAGACCAACACTTAACAAGGCTAGAGCAGTCGTGTCAACTTATAGCCTGATCATCAAGTTCCCGACCCTATAGGGACCGAAGAGCTTGAGAGGAGATCGAGCCACCACTCAGAGCTGTTATGTCAGTTCCTTGTGTAAGGATGTGATTTTTGAAGTGTTGAACATTGAAAAAATTGACCCAAGGGACATTAGGGATGGAGTCATCCCAGTTGAAGAACTCAGTCAAGTGATCTTGGACCCTCGGTTTACCAACTGGTCCGTCAGTAGAGGCACTCTCCTAGAACCAGATCTTAGAGAAAAGCTAGTCCAGTTCTTGAGACAGAATCAAGACATCTTCACATAGAGCTACGAAGACATGCCTGGATTGATCCCCGAGTCATGTCCCACCAATTCAATGTTGATCCGAGCTTCCACTCGGTTAAGCAAAAGAGTAGGGGAATATCCCCTAAAAGAAAGGAAGCGGTATGTGAGGAAGTCCATAAACTTCTCAAAGCAAAGTCAGTCCATAAAGTGTAGTATCCCAACTGGTTAGCTAATGTGGTCTTGGTCAAGAAGAGTCACATCTTGAACATCGGCCACATTTCGGTGTTGAAGAGTATCGACATAGCTATGAATATTGTTCCTCAATCCCTCCTCAAACTTTGGGCTTTGACTACTTCCTTTGGTACGAATCGGTGTACAAAACAGAACAAATCGTTATAACTTGTAACACACTCATTAACAGACATGTCCCTTTGTTGTAAGTTAGCAAATTCTCCACTTAATTGTGTCTTTGCTGACATCGAAAAATACCATTTATTGAACTCTTTAATGAACTTTTTCCATGTCTCAGGCGCTCCTTGAGCAATCTGATTAGTCCACCAATTCTGAGCTCCTCCTTTAAGGGTATCGGTGGCACACATAATCTTTTCACTGTCGGTACAGTCCACGGGTCAGAAAATACGATTCATTTCCATTAGCCAATGGTCGACTAATGATGTATCTGGACTTCCTTAAAACTGTAGTGGCTTCTGCTTATAGAATTGTTCAATGATTCCCTGATTCTATCGTGGTTGAGGGTATGCTGATCTTCAAATACCTAGTCACTTACCGATCTAACAAAATTGCTCATTGCGTCTTCCAAATGGTCCATCCTCGAGTGAGGTAAACGTTCTCGATTTGGGTCTACCATTTCCTACATGCTAATCAACTCACATAAATACTATGTATACTATGACACTATAACATGCAATAATCATATTTCAACTATATTATCCATATGCATTCATGTAATGCATCTAAGTTACTCATTATAATCATGTTCACTCAAGTCGTCGTCTTCGTACCCAAAGTTCTAAGCCTATTGCTCTGATACCACTAAATGTCATACCCTAGAACCGTACATACGATTCTAAGACATGTGGCACGCCACCAAGGCTCCCAATACACTCCTAAAAATCCATTATTAACCATCAAATCTAAGTTATAGAAACTTTTTCCCATTTAAAACACTTATAAAATAATTCATTTTAAAACAGGGCAATTTAGTCAACTTGATCGGGTTGTGAATGCAGAGGTCCAGTCGACTGGAGAATGACCCCAATCGACTGGGCGATGCTAAAATAGAGTATCTCATTATGGAACACATTCTGATTGACTGGGTTGCAACAGCAAAACCCATTCAGTAGCAACCCAAAGTTTAACACCAAAGCCTATTTAAATTCACACAACACTTGATAAATATGATCCAACCCAACACTGATTAACATAAACACATCCTTATATTATTGGGTTTGTGCCCTCAGACCATTACTTTATGTATGAGACATTGACATTTTAATATATGGATATCAACTTTATATTTTATTGTGTATGTTTCTTTTATGAGATGATTGTTAATCCTTAAGTATCATAGTAAGTAATTCATGTATGTACGAGATACATATAAGTGAGATACGAATTACTATCCTTTGATACTTAGAACTTGTCACAATGGATGATGAGACTGGATACCTTATCAGGTTTGCATTGTAGCATGATTAACTACCATTGGATGGAGTGATGATTCTCAATCACTGGAGTATGACTCTTAGTTAATATGCTAATGCTTTTAGTGCATTGACGGACCTGAGCTTTCCTATTGACATTCAAGATTGTCAACGATTGATAGGAACTCATAACTTATATAAGATACGTGTTCTCAATCTTGAGACGACTATGAACACATGCTATGGATATGGTTGCTTTGACTTACCAATCAGTGAGGTCTATAAAAGATCAACACCTAGGCATCTTGGGTATGCCATGTTCATAGGGTTATGAACATATATTGTCAAGATAGAATCTACCCTCTGATATAGAGTAAGCATTCCCTTGAGAATATCACCAAGTTGATTACTAAGAACTATAGTTTTGTTGATAAGTAGTTATCAACATGTTTGGTAATCATGAGTGGTGAATGGGACTCAAGGAATACAAGAAGTAATCATGATTCAGGTTGACAGTAACTATTTATTCGACTACCCAAATATGGTTACGAATGCTGATGGTAGAGGGACATTAGTACACCATGCAAGTCTAGTTATGGCTTCAGATATGTTCTTTTGCGTTGGAGTTCAATTATCGTTTTATAGTGGAGTAAACATTATCAAACCAGTTGGTCAATTTGCTAATCAAAGAGTTTGGTCATGGGAATTAGCAACTGATCTGAGCCAACAATTAAGAGCCTAGGAAGTCCCACTCTTAGCTCTGCCAGGATGCTTGTAAAGGCACATGAGGATCTTGTCAAGGCAGTTTTGATCGATCGAAAGAGTTTCAATCGATTAAAGTCATGATAAGTTTGATCGATCAAAAGTTGTTCAATCGATCGAAGATTCGATCTATAGAATCCACTTCGATCGGTTGAAGTCTTAAAGTCATTTATGGAAATCTATAAATAGGGCAGCTGCGTATAGAGTTTTTTATTATCGTTTTTCTATACAAAAGCTGTAGAAACTATTTTAGGTTTTCCTTAGTCGTCTAATCCTCCCCGTTAGAGTTCCCACCAACTCTAGCCTTTCTAGAAGCATCTGCAAGAGTCATAAGGGTGAAGACAACCTAGTGGAGGTTGCTGCATCATCAGGGAAGAAGAATATAAGAATTGGGTTCAAGACCTGAGGTATAACTCTTCTCCCTCTCTTGTATATGCATATGTAGAATTGATAAGTAGTAGATCCAGGCTACCAATAAGTTTTTGAAACTCAATCTTTCCGTTGCGCATTAAAAATAATTTTAAACATGTTTTCCTTCAATTGGTATTAGAGCCATGCTTGTTTGAATTTATAGATGCATTTTAGAACACTAGTTTTGATCTGCGTATTGAATTTAGAACTATTTTTAAAACTGCATCGTCACAGATCTGTTTCTGCAGTAGTCTCACAGTAGAATACAAATTTGTGATTACATTGGATGCATGGTGGGTATGATCGCCCGACGCATGTTTGATCGATTGAAACCCTCTGCTCTCAAGCGATCGAGCAAGTTTTGATCGATCGAACTTTGTTTTGTTCGATCGATTGAATGTGTTTCAATCGATCGAGATTGATTCTCTGTCCAAGTGTTCTATTCACAGTTTTTAAAAGGTTTTTAAATTGTTTACTTTAATTTTAAATTATTCTTTAAAATTTTTAAATGCTTCTGTGAAACTGAAACTTCAATCGATTGAACTATGTTCAATCGATCGATCAAACCTTTGTCAATCGGTTGAAGTTTGACAGAGAACTCAGATGTTGTTTTATGTTCTAAATCAGTATTTAAAGAGTTTATGTACTGTGTGAATCAATTAGGGGTTCTAATAGTTACATATATTTGTTATATATGCATGGATTTGAGTACGACTAACCCTTTTGCAACAAGTTAAGTTCGCTATCTCCCATAGCACCAAGACCTTTTAAATTTTGTATTTAATTCTTTGAGATTGGTGTTTGATGTATTTACTTTGGTTTGGTTTTAAGGCATATGTAAGGGGCGCTGTGACATCAATCCTAAGAATAGGAAAGTCGCACCAGTTTCCCTAGCGTTTTATTTTATTGTTGTTTTTCTATTTTTAGATAAATTGTAAGCTTTGAAAGAAGCATAGGGCCAATGTAATAGAATTAGAAAATCATGAAGATAGAGGAGCAAGTCATTGTCCATGAAGATGGAGTTGGAGGCAATTAAACCAAGAAGGAGGTTCTATGGAGATAGAGCCATGGGAGATAGAGCCACATGAATGCCTTTGTTTCAAATTTAGTTTTTTGTTTTACATGCTTGGTTTGTGATTGACATTTAATTATATTGTTACTACTTGCATGCACATAAAACAAGTTTTCTAAAATAAAATTCAATAACTGTTTCAATGCATTTGTAAACATTGGATGTTTATGGGTAATGTGTAGAAACAATTTTCTAAAAGTAAAATCCTTTACTATCAAATCTAGTAGGAGAAGGTCTTAGTTATAACACCCACGATCTTCCATTAATGGTTCACTATGAGATGAGTAGTGCATTATGTGTCACCTCGCCAGGGGTGATCATTCCTTACGGAGGGTACACTGCTCATTGGTTACTAGATGTGAACTTCCTATGGATAGGATCAATCAGACGTGTTAGAGGGTGACCACCACACAGAGGTACTACTTGAGGCGATTGTGATTGGATCCTAGTTAATGGTACACACTAGCTATGCTATGGTTAAGGGATCCCATACGGGGCATTATTCAGAAACTTAGAGATCCAATAGATTCGGGAGTCATAACTAGCGAAGAAGTCATAATTAATCGAAAGATCGAACATTGACCACCTCACGGAGGCTTTATTCTTTTATTTTTGATATTCCGGCGACTTTGTTTTAAAATAAGAGTTTTAAGGATTCTTCTATTTAAAGTTGTCAAATTCTGATATCCAAATTTATTTTGTTTGCATTGATTTTTCAGTAAATCATAATGTCTGGATCTGCATTTAGTCCTCTTGCCACTACACTCACTCAAAATAAGTTAACTGGAAATAATTACACTGAATGGAAACGAAACCTTGACATCGTATTAACTACAGAGGATCACATATATGCCCTCAACACCCCATGTCCTGAAGAACCCGCGGTAAATGCTTCGGCAACTGCTAGACGCGAGTTCTACAAGTGGAAGAAGTCGAATGGAATGGCCCGTTGCTACATTCTGGCCTCAATGGCTAGTGTGTTGCAACATCAATTCCAGTCAAATAATTCTACCAGTGACATTATTGAATCCCTAAAAAAGATGTTTGGAGAGCATGGTAGGCCTGCCAGACAGGTAGCTATATAGAAGATAATGAGTGCAAGATGTCGGAAGGGACTCCAGTCAAAGAACATGTTTTAAAGATGATTGGTTATTTGAATGAGCTAGAGACCCTAGGTGCCAAGATCAACACATAGACCCAAGTTGATATGATCCTCAATTCGTTGTCACCTTCATTCACACAATTTAAACTTAACTATAATATGAATCAAATGAATTTTTCAATGAGTGAATTAATGAGTTCTTTACTGGCAGCGGAAGGGGTGATCAAACCTGGGGGCAACGTCATGAACGTTGAGAAAAGCTCTTCATCTTCCCGATCTATTCCAAAAGGAAAGAAAAGGAAGAAGGTAAGGTTAAGGGGAAGGTGGGTGGCCAAGGCGAATGAAAGTGTTTCTAATGCGGTTAGAAGGGCCACTGGCAGAGGAATTGTCCATAATTCTTAGCTACAAGAGTTCAAGGTATGATAGAATCACATGTGATTGAAGTAAGTTTTATAACGGATACTTCAAACACTTGGTGCATTGAATCTGGTGCGACTAACCATATCTGTAATTCGTTGCAGGGGTTCAGATCAACCAGGAAAAGCAGTGATAGGGAGATTGTGCTGACTCTGCATTCTAGGGCAACCATTTCTGCGGTTACAATAGGAGTAGTAGCTAGTAGCTTTAGAATTCTTAGACAATAAAGTTTTGATTTTATCAGATGTATTTTGTGTCCCTTCAATAAGACATAATTTAATTTTAGTTTCAAATTTATTGAATAATGGTTATTCTTTTCATTTCAGAACTGAAGTTGTGATCAAGAAAAATGGTTATTTTGTGTGTTCTGGTGTCAAATCAAATGGTTTGTATATGATTATTCCAAACATTTCTAAAGACTCTTGCATGTAACTTAATAACTCAATGGTAACTGTACCATCTAACATAAAGGAACCTTCCACTAATCCAGCAAGGCTTTAGCATATGAGGCTTGGCCATATCAATCTAAATAGGATTAGCAGACTAGTCAAAGAAGGGGTCTTAGGCGATTTGGTTCTAGAACCAATGGAAGTCTGCGAGTCTTGTAAGATGACCAAAAGGTTCTTTCCCGCAAAGGGAAATAGGACCAATGCATTGTTGGAATTGGTTCATACTGATGTGTGTGAACCAATAATCATTAGAGCACGGGGTGGTTATGAGTATTTCATTACATTTACTGATGACCTCTCTAGGTATGGATATGTGTACCTAATGCAGCATAAGTCTGAAGCCTTTGAAAAGTTCAAAAAGTTTAGGGCTGAAGTGGAGAAGCAATTGAGCACACATATCAAGGCCATTCGATCTGATCAAGGTAGCAAATACCTCTCTAATGAGTTTATTGATCACCTCATATAGAATGGGATTCTGTTACAGTTGACTGCACCTGGTACACCTCAGCAGAATGGTGTAGTGGAGAGAAGGAATAGGACTCTTTTAGACATGACTAGGTCGATGATGAGCTATTCCGAGTTCCCATTATTCCTTTGGGGTTATGCTTTGGAAACCGCTGCATACATACTAAATCTAGTACAAAGCAAATCTATTCCCAGGACACCACGGGAGATGTGGATTGGGCACAAGCCTTCTTTGCAACATCTCCAAATATGGGGATGTCCGGCACATGTGCTGAAAGGAAAGATGGGCAAGTTAGATTCTAGATTAGAAGTATGTTACTTTGTGGGGTGACAGGTCTAAAAATATCTGGTCAAGGTCAAATAGCCACCTCAGTAAGGGTGCTTGCATATCCGAGTATCCCGGCCTCTACCGCTCAGGTTGGTCCCACAGCTCGGGCGCGTAACACGGGCATCCCACGTGATGGACATGCTCTGTGACTTGCCCCGCAAGACTCTCAGCGTTTCCTAACTCAAGTGAAGCACCAATGGAAGGTGTAGTCAGTTCCCTAATCTGTTTAGGAAACTTCCATGGCTTACGCCAACCAAATTGTAATTAGATTAACTCTCCTAATATGTTTACTTACCTAGTATAAGCAGGTCTCTTACATCAATAAAAGAGGCCTCTCACCCCCATGATAGGGGATTGGAGCTTTTGTAAAAAACTACATATACGATTGGCACAGGCAATCTGCCCAATCGGTCCATAGTAGCTCCAAGCTTGTTGGTTCACCAACGACCCCCGGCGTCATTCCGGTTATAGTGCACGCGCTCCGGCACAACCGTGGACATAGGTCACCTCATTAACAGGGCCGAACAACATATAATCTCTTGTCACTCTTTTTTTCTCTCTTACATTACCTCCAAATTAGTGCTTGCCAATTCTCGGCATCATCAGCTTGGCACTGTCTGTGGAAAATGACAGATTTCCACTAAAAACAAATTTTTAACTGATTGCCATGGCGCCAAAGAAAGGTAAGAAGACCGCTGCTTCAACGGGTCAGGCGGAATCGTAGTCCGGGCAACCGGCTGCCTCCATGACCCCCGAGCAGATTACCGCGGCTCTTGTGCAACTCTTGGAAGGCCAGTAGCGAACCCTGCAATAGATCGAAGCACTACTGGCCCGACAGGAAAAGCTCCCATTAATCGAGGATCAACCAGAGAAGAGCGTGCCTGATCGGGAGTCGATCAAACCCCGAAGGCGTGCCTACACCGAGCTATTATCCCCGTCGGCTAGGGGATGGCTCAGGAATGAAGAATGTAGCCAAGCTCCCAAACAGACCCTACAACGCCCACAAGACTGCCCACGTCGGACAGGGGACACTCAAGATATCATCAATAACAGGCGCGCTACCAGAGGGGAAGAACAAAGGCAAATTGCTCGGGATTCGGTCAGAGATCCCCCGACCTTGGGCCACCGGTATCTCAGGCTCACGAGCACCCGGAGTCAGAACTGGGTTTCATCCGTAAGGACCACATACTTCGAGGAAGAAACGTCCTCATCTAAACCAGTACACCATTCAGATACGAAGAAGAGGATCGGTCAGAAGGATGTCAAGGCCTAGATTGAGGATCTGCAGAAGCAAATCGAACAACTGAGCCGCAAGTTGCGCCACGATAACAGCAACACTGAGACTGAATGCCCATTCACCGTTTAGGTCACGGGATTCCCCATCTCGCAGAAGTTCAAACCACAGCATCTAGACTCGTACGACGGTTCGGGAAGCCCAGTCGATCATGTCTGGTCTTACAAAGCCCAGATGGCGCTGGTCACTACCGTTGATGAACTACTGTGCCTGGCCTTTCCAACCACTCTAAAAGGCCAGCCACCCAGTAGTTCCATGCTCTCAAACTCCGGAAGGTCGATGACTTCAAGACATTGAACAAACTCTTCATCAGTAAGTTCGTGGGCATGCAAGACCAATCTCAACCAGATACCCAGTTGTTAACCATCAAACAGTGCAAAGGGGAATCCTTGAAAGAATACGTCGATCATTTCAATCAGCAGAGGCTTCAAATCTACCACTTAGATGAAACAGTTGCTATTATGGCCTTCTACTCGGGGGTTCATACTAAAGTTGCTACGTCGTTCCATCACGACCTACCGGGAACCCTGGTGGAACTCTCGAAGAGGGTTGGAAAGTATGTTGACACCGAGGGTCCATCTCCTGGATGCTCAATGTTTCTCTATGGTTGGATTATAATTGGCTACATCGATGGGTGCGCAGTAAGTCCAGGGGTACAGTGACTCCCAACTCATAGTCAATCAAGTCACTCAGGAGTATGAAGCTCGGGAAGACAACATGGTAGCCTACTTGGCCCTAATCTAAACAGTCTCAAAGAAACTCGAGGGCTTCTCCATTACACAAATCCCTAGGGAAGAGAATACGAGAGCCGATCGTTTAGCCTGCCTCGCCTCGCCTTATCCTCCGAGTCAGACTTGCCTGGGATAAGGATAGAATACTTACCCAAGCGAAGTATGATCAACTCGAAAGGCATGGAAGTCAAGCCGGTCGCCTTAGGCCCCAACTGGATGGATTCGATCACGATATTCCTCAAAACTGGCGCTTTACCAAAAAGGAAGAAAGAAGCCCACCGGGTAAAATACCGAGCGGCAAGATACCAACTTGTTGATGGCATTCTCTACAAAAGGGGATTTTCTATCCCGTATCTCTGCTGCGTCCACCCAGCACAGGTCTAAGTAGTACTACGAGAAATCCATGAAGGTGTTTGTGGAAGTCACATAGGAGGTCGGGCGCTCTCCCAAAAAGCTGTACTATAAGGCTATTATTGGTCAATGATGACCCGAGATTCCCAAAAAATGTCAAATGGTGTGACAAATTCCAGAGATACTCACCCATGATCAACCTCCCAGGAGAGCCCCAGACACCAATACTCAGCCCCTGGCCGTTTGCTCAGTGGGGTATCGATATTGTTGGTCCCCTCCCAATGGAAAAAGGACAAGTCAAGTTTGCTGTCATCGCCGTGGACTATTTCACTAAATGGGCAGAAGCCGAGCCTTTGGAAACAATTACCGAGAAGAAGATGGAGACCTTTGTTGAAATCCGCAGCCAGTTTAGTGTCCCCAGGGCCCTAGTCAGTGACAACGGTAGGAAGTTCAATACCCCAGTCTTCAGGTAATTCTGCTCGGGATATGGAATATCCAACCACTACTCTTCACCTAAGCAGCCCCA
Organism: Hydrangea macrophylla; assembly: GCA_033977485.1. Taxonomy (NCBI): domain Eukaryota; kingdom Viridiplantae; phylum Streptophyta; class Magnoliopsida; order Cornales; family Hydrangeaceae; genus Hydrangea; species Hydrangea macrophylla. Next base: position 32,603,346 of record CM066987.1, read on the forward strand.
AGCCAATGGCCAAGCCGAGGTAACAAACTAGACTATTCTACAATCAATAAAAACTATGCTTGGAAACACAAAAGGGCTTTGGGCAGAGGAACTACCGACCCTCCAGTGGGCCTACCGTATAACTCCCCAAGCCACAACGGGCAAAACACCATTCTCACTTACCTACGGACTCGAGGCGGTTGTCCCCACTCGGATTACCCACTTACCGAGTGGCAAATTTTAGCAAATCAGACAATGAGGAAGCCCTCAAAGGGGAGCTCAACTTGGTAGAAGAAAAAAGGGATCGGGCCTACCTGAAAGTAGCGGCTTACAAGTAGAGGGTATCTCGGTACTTCAACAGTAAGGTGAAGCACTGCAGTTTTCAAGTGGGTGATCTCGTTCTTAAGGCGGTGAACCAGTCTACCAGAGTCCCGAGCCACAGAAAGTTAGGGCCAAACTGGGAAGGAACCTACAAGGTTACCCAGGTCAACCGTCCGGGCATATACTGGTCACAGACTCTAGACGAGAATGATCTATCTCACCCATGGAACGTGCAACATCTTTGCAAGTACTTTCAGTGATGCTTGGATAAAGGCAGGCTAGCATTTGTTTGAAATTTTGTAGCTCTATTCGAGCATTTATTACGATTTTTCAAAATTAAATAAAAGATTTTCTATTTTTACTATAAGGAGTGACCGCTATAAGTGTCCTGAACAAGAAAGACCTTAGGTCAACACCCGGGGCAAAAAAGACCTCGGGCTTACACCCAAGGAAAAAGACCTTGGTCTTAAATCCACAAGCACTAGCTTTGCCTAGGTCCCCAACCGACGATGGGGGGCAAACCCCCCTAGGCGGCTGACGATGGCAAGCCCAAAAGACCCTGCAACCACCCATGTTCCAGGTTGCCTCCGGACCGTCCCCTTACTAAGAGCCCGCCTTAGCAAAAGCTTGGGGGCCAGGGGGATACTGGTGTTTAACTCTGGACCAAGATAGGGAATCACACTGGGCATTCAATAGGACATGGGGCTAGGCACATGGTCCCACCGATAGATAGCCCTGGGTACCTACAGTGTCCAGAGAAACTGGGCATTCAACAGGACACGGGGCTGGGCACATGATACCAACCCGGGTACCTATAGTGTTCGGTGAAACAGAATGGACAGTAACAGGGCTAACCCTGTACTACACCCGGCAGGACCTCCAAAACAGGTCCTCGAAAGACCGAGTGCTCCTTACCATCACAATCCTAAAACTTTCGCAAAGGCGGGGTTTCTACAGGATTCGATAAACCGGTCGGGCACAGGTAATTACAAATGAGCAAGTGAGAAATATTAGTCAATTGATGAAAAAGGACGGCCTTGGTGGACCTTTTCATTAAAAAAAAAATCTTTACATTGCTAGGGGGGCAGTCTTAGTAGCGCCCCTCCCCCCTCCCCCTCCCCCTCCCTAAAAATAATTAATAAACAGCAAGTAATAGAAGAGAAGCTAGGAGTCTTCTATATCGACCACATCCACCCTCTCCTCAGCATCCCGACCTGTCTCTCCCGCCAGGGCAACCTCTCCCTTCAAAACCCCCTGGGCGGTGACACCTTCAGCGGCAGCATTTGCTAGGTCCCAGTAATCAGAATCCATCCCCTCGTAAGGGAAAATATCCCACTCTGTGTGGTCCCGGGCCAGCCGCCTCTTCAGGTCCTCATAGCCTAGGAAGAGCCTGTCATAAAGGTCTCCCCCGCGGCCCCAGAGGCCGCTGCCGCCTCTAGCAGCACCTTTTCCCTGGCCTCCGCCACCACACGGCCAGCCCGGGCACTCTCCAACTCTACCAAAGCCACCGCCAACTCCTCCTAGGCTGATCCTAGGTTCAAGACCAGACCCTTGACCGTATTTTTTGCCACAGTCAGGGCCCTCTCCTTGGATTCGAGGGCCATCCGCCCTTCTGCCAGGGCAGCTTCAGTAGTGGTGGCCCTTTCGACCAGGGTGGGTAAGAAAGACTCTGCTCCAACAGCCATACAACCGACCTACAAAATCGAAAATAAGGAGAACCAGTCAGTCGCTAAAGCAGACGGAATAAATAAAAAGCGAGGCAGCATGATAGAAATACTTACAAAGTGGGAAAGGCTGTATAACCACCCCTAGAAGGCCTGGGGAGAGAGATTGGCGCACTGCTCTACCTGGCTGGGGAGAAGACATGGTCTGATCCTCTCTTGGATCTCTGTCGACTCCTTTAGCAAGGTCCAGGATGGTATGTCTGCTTAGGGAACAAACATCTCTCCCACTACGACCACACGTGGAGTCGACGTCTCCCTGGGGCCCTATTGCGTCATCGGCCCAGGCCTGAGTCACCTGAGTGGGCAGTCACTGTCGGTGGCCTTGATAGCCGATCTCTTTCCAGTTACCGCTATCCGAGCAGCAGCGACAGCCTGCGTAGCCCTTAGTTGTTCCGGATCTCTCTTGGGGGCCATTTCTATAAGAGGAAAAGTCATGAAGTTAATAGTTGGGGAAAGTAGTGAGAGATGAAACAACGAAGAATGGCCCAAGACGTTGTTGACCGAATGCTTACCTGGGATGATGGTAGGAAAGATGGGAGCTTCGGCGGGTTGGTCTGGTTGGTGATCACCTCTCTGGTCTCCCGACCGGGTCAGGACATCCCAAACGTTGATGGGGTGATTAGCCAAGCCCCTGATCCTTTCTTGGCACTCTTCTAGAATGCTCGTCAGCTCAGTTGACCCCACTGTACAACAAAAGGAAATAAAAAAAGAGACATAGGGTGGTCTTATCCCTCAACTCCCCCGCCCAAGAAGGCCTTAGTTGGACCCCTAGGGCTTCTTCCCAGAGCCCTGTAGAGGACGCTTGGAAGAACTTGTTCTTCCACCCCTTGTTGTTGCTCAGGCAGTTAATGATGATTTTTCTCCCCTACCGAGCACCCAGAAAAAAGAACCCGACCTCTTTGTGCACAGGGAACGGTCGGTGGATCTAGAAGAACTCTTAGAGGGTGAGCTCATACCCAAAGACTTGGGGCCAAAGAGAGATGCACCCCATCAGGAATCTCTACCCATTCAGGGCTAACTACCCGGGAGCTATCCCGAGGTAGATTAGGATGTCCCAGGTGACCAAGTGAAGGGGGATACGAAACCCGACCAAGAAGGAATCCTTGTATAAAGTAATGAAACCCCGATGGTAAATGTGGGCCCTGCTGGTTTACACAAACAACGAGAAACCATTGGGAATGGCATATCTATCCCTGATTCGAGTGAGGTCTGGGGAATGCAAGATGGCGGGAATGAACTCATAGGTGAAAGCTATGTCGGGGTCGGGGCCCTCTGGTATCTCATCACCTGAGCCCTTAGAAATGGAAGCCATCAGAGCCTCCTGGTTTGACTCATCATCTGACACCTGGACGGGAATCCTACCCTTGCTATGATGATCAGACGGGTGGAAGAGGGTGGATCCAAACTAGTACCAGGGGTCCCAGAACTTGAATCTTCGTCTTTCAACCAGGAAGTAGATTCAAAATCAGAGTGACACATGTCTAGTACTCCTGCGATGGGCTGAGAAAGTAAACGATGACCTATGTAGGGGTCGGAGACTCCAAGTCGAAGGTACAGAGGAGGTACGGTCACAAATCTAAAGGGCAGGGCGTAAAAGGTTCTCACAAAAAAGTGGGACTCTCTCAACACTACCCTGGGATAACCCACTCAGTTCAGCTGACCTACCATACCGCCTGACATAAAGAAAAAGCAAAACCTGAGGAAGAAGAAATCCCACTCTCGTGCTAACCCTAGCGGATTTGTCATCTCCAACGTCACTCGAAACAAAAAGAGGAAGGAGGGAAAGGAAGAAAATAGTGAATTGAGGCTAAGAGAGTGAGGACTTAGAAAAATTAAAGTAGGAAAAGAGCTCAGGAAGCTTGACCGAGGAATTTTGCTCTCAAAAAGCTCGGTAATCTCTATATCAAGGCAGCAGGAATGAAAGAAATGAACAACTGTCCCTTAAATAGAAAGCACAGATGGTCCAGATCAGATTAGATCTAACAACCATGGTGCATTTTAGCCAAAATCGTCCGATAACTGTCACCTCGGGCACGCAAAGTGACGCCTAAAAAGGCGTGCGCATAAAATGTGCGACACGACAGTTCAGTTATAATATAACCATTAGGTTATATTCATACTATCCCTGCCGGATCCTGACCAGGTCAACCACAAGTTGACACATGGTAGACGTCGACCTAGGTCCCACAGAGTCACTGCTCAGTCCAGACTCCGGCTGACCAATACAATCGGTCTTAGCCCGGGTAAAGTCCCGACCTCTTTCTCGGACCATTTTTAGAGCATTGGTAATTTTGAATCCTTATCCGATGAAGCATTGCATCAGTTTTGAAAATGGGGGGTAGCTGATAGGTCCAAAAATATCAGGTCAAGTCAAATAGCCACCTTAGTAAGGGTGCTTGCGTATCCGAGTATCCCGGCCTCTACCGCTCGGGTTGGTCCCATAGCTCATGTGCGTAACACGGGCATCCCACATGATGGACATGATCTGTGACTTGCCCCGCAAGACTCTCAACAATTTCCTAACTCAAGTGAAGCACCAATGGAAGGTGTAGTCAGTTCCCTAATCCGTTTAGGAAACTTCCATGGCTTACGCTAATCAAATTGTAATTAGATTAACTCTCCTAATGTGTTTACATACCTAGTATGAGCAGGTCTCTTACATCTATAAAAGAGGCCTCTTATCCCCATGAAAGGGGATTGGTGCTTTTGTAAAAAATTGCATATTCGATTGGCACAGGCAATTCCCTGGTCGATCCCTAGTAGCTCCAAGCTTGTTGGTTCACCAACGACCCCCAGCGTCATTCCGGTCATAGTGCACGTGCTCTGGCACAACCGTGGACGTAGGTCACTTCCTTAATGGGGCAAAACCATATATAATCTCTTGTCTCTCTTTTCTCTTTCTTCCTTTACCTCCAAATCAGTGCTTGCCAATTCTCGGCATCATCATGGAGTATCCAAAGGGTACTTATGGATGGTATTTTTATGACCCAAGAGAATAGAAAGTGTTTATTGGTACAAATGTTATTTTCTTGGAGGATGATTATATCATGAACCATGAACCTAAGGAAAGGATAGATCTTAGAGAGATAAGGAGAGCCCTCAGTCCTACCCACAGTTGATAACGATGTAAGACAAGAAAATACCGCTTTTTTTACGCAATTTTGGACCGATACCTCATCATAGTGGGAGGATTATCAGCCAGCCTGATATGTACATGTTCTTAGGAGAAGTTTTTAAAGTTGTCTCCATAGAATCTGAATCTAATCCTACTACATATGAAGAGACAATGGCTGATGTTGACTCAGCTCATTGTGTTAAAGCTATGAAGGCTGAATTAGAATCTATGAATTCCAATCAAGTCTGGGATCTTGTAGAAATTCTAGCCAATATTAAACCGATTAGCTGTAAGTAGGTCTATAAGAGGAAAAGAGGATCTGATGGAAAGGTTAAGACCTTTAAGGTAAGGCTTGTAGTGAAAGGTTATACTCAGAGGAAGGGCATTGACTATGAGAAAACCTTCTCGTCGGTAGCCATGCTCAAGTCCATCAGAATACTCTTATCCATTGCTACATGCCTAGATTATGAGATCTGACAGATGGATGTGAAGACTGCATTCTTGAATAGCAATCTTGAGGAGGACATCTATATGCAGCAACCAAAAGGGTTCAAAGATGGTGGGAAAGGTCACTTGATATGTATGTTGCAAAAGTCCATTTATGGATTTAAGCAGGCATCTAGGAGTTGGAACATACGTTTGACCAAGCGGTCAAGTTGTTTGGTTTCATATAAAATCTGGATAAGCCTTGTGTACACAAAAAGTGTGAAGGAAAAGTTGTAGCTTTTTTCATTCTCTATATTGACGACATTCGACTCATTGGGGATGATGTAACGACATTGTAAAGGGTTAAGGTTTGGCTAGCTAGCTAGTACATTCAATATGAAGGATCTAGGAGAGGCAAGCTATATCCTTGGGATAAAGCTCTTTCAGAATCACAAGCGAAAAATAATGGGATTATCTCAAGCTATTTATATCGATAAGGTGCTAACTAGGTTTTTAATGGATAATTCGAGGAAAGGTTCATTATCTTTCAGGCATGGTTTACCATTCTCCAAGGACCAGTGTACTAGGACATAGGAGGAGAGGAATCATATGGCAGGAGTCCCCTACTCCTCGGCAGTGGGAAGTCTCAAGTATGCGATGTTATGCACTAGACTAGATATTTACTTTGCCGTATGCATGGTCAGTAGGTATCAATTGAATCCAGGACCAGAGCACTGCACAACCGTTAAGCACATTCTTAAGTACTTGAGAAGAACTAAAGATTACATGCTTATATATGGCAGTAGTGAGTTCATTCTAGTAGGATACACTAACTCGGACTTTATGTCGGATAAAGATTTGAGAAAGTCGACATCCGGACATCTCTTTACCTTAGGAGGTGGTGCTGTTAGTTGGAGGAGCATTAAGCAGAAATGCATTACAGACTCAACTATAGAAGTTGAGTATGTGGTTACATGTGAAGCTGCAAGGAAGCTGTTTGGCTCAAGACGTTCCTTGTGGAGCTCGAGGTGGTACCAGCATTGCTGTCACCTATTACGCTATTTTGTGATACTAGTAGGGCAGTGGCTCAGTCCAAGGAGCCAAGGAACCATGAAAAGGTAAAGCACGTAGAGCAAAAATATCATCTAATTCAATATATTGTTCAACGTGGACATGTGACTATCACCAAGATTGCCACCGCTGACAATCTTGCGGATCCATTTACAAAGGTCATGCCACAGAAGGTCTTTGATCATCATCTAGATAGTCTAGGTCTTAGATGTAGTCCTAAATGGTTATAAGTACAAGTGGGAATTTGTTGGGTTTGTGCCCTTAGACCATTACTTTATGTATGAGATATTGACATTTTAATATATGGATATCAGCTTTATATTTTATTGTGTATGCTTCTTTCATGAAATGATTGTTAATCCTTAAGTATCATAGTAAGCAATTAGTGTGTGTATGAGATACATACAAGTGAGATACAAACTACTATCCTTTGATACTTAGAACTTGTCACAGTGGATGATGAGACTGGATAGCTCATCAGGTTTATACTGTAGCATGATTAACTAACATTGGATGGAGTGATGAATCTCAATCATTGGAGTATGACTCTTAGTTAATATGCTAGTGCTTATGGTGCATTAACAGACCTGAGCTTTCCTATTGACATTCAAGACTGTCAACAATTGCTAGGAACTCATAACTTGTATAAGGTACGTGTTCTCAATTTTGAGACGATTATGAACATAGACTATGGATATGGCTACTTTAACTTACCAATCAATGTGGTCTATAAAAGATCAACACCTGGGTATCTTAGGTATGCCATGTTCATAGGGTTCTGGACATATTTTGTCAAGATAGAATCTACCCTCTGAGAAAGAGTAAGCATTCCCTTGAGAATGTCACCAAGTTGATTACTGATGACTACAATCTTGTTAATAAGTAGTTATCAACATGTTTGGTAATCATGAGTGGTGAATGGGACTCAAGGAATACAAGAAGTAATCATGATTCAAGTTGACAATAACCGTTTATCCAGCTATCACAAGTTATGGAACTCCCAACTTCCCAAGTTACAACTTCAACATGTTACTAAAAGTTGCAAAATTCTTGAGCCATATTCAAAACATAAGTTCATAGTTAGTAACATCAAGTTGCTCCCCAAGTACATACTAAAACTAACATTGTCACACTCGTTCCGGGAGAATCAAATATTTTAACATGCATATTTGAATTTCATAAATTATCAATAATATTTGATAATTGTAAATGGAGTTGACGTGGTCAACAGTGGTGTGTCAGTTGAGGACATGGTAATCAGTAAAGTCATGATGGATTAACATGAAGAAATGACATTTATATGATTTAAAATGTTATTTGACTTTACCTAATTTTCATGAATAGTAATTATACCTGTGTAGTATCATTTCTGGTAGTTTTGATCTAGTCTTAGATCATTTTGAATGTTGTGGTGAAACGTGAGTGGCACGTTGCATAAACAGTAGGTTATCTAGATATTCCACGAAATTAGTTTTAGAACGTGATTTTGGACCCAAACAGAACCTAGATGAATACGTTTATAAATTTTAGTTTTCACTTGTGAAGTGATAAAATGGACGTGTGCGATGTTTTAGGAGTTAATTAGAAGTTTTGAGAACTCATGGGGTGGTAAATGTAATTCCCGAGAGTCGTGCTTATAAATGGTAGTGGATGAGATTTTCATAATTATCCACAACTCACAAATATCTAGAGAGAAGAGACAGAAATAAGATTTGTTGCCACAAGCTTTCCGATGATAAACGGTGGCCAGTTGTCCGTCAATTTTCACAAGATTTCATATTTGAACTCCTCGAGATAAGAGCTTCATTTTGATACCTCTTAGGCTTCGTTTAGTAAAGTTTTTTCAAAAAGCTAATTTTAGAAATTTGGAAAAAACATGTAAATACTTGTAGGAATAACTTGAGATCGGAGATCCGACGATTAATTGGTCTCCTAGTACTTCTCCTGAAGTTTGAGAGTTATAGCTTAAGCTATGAATTTCGAACCTGTGTTATATAGACAATTTTGGATGTTTTGGATATCATGTATGAATTGTGAACTGGGCAAAACTTATGTGTTAGCTTAGGCCCGTTAATTTTAGCGAGTACGTATAGAAAAACATGGTGACATGATTATGTGAGTCTGCTAAATGGTTATGTGGGTTAAAGGGGAGTTTAGTATAATTTCATGCCGGTGCACGCCTCTCGATGTTTGAGAGTTTATAGTAGTGATGACTACTTGCTTGGTATAGGAAATGGCCAACCAGAGCAGTTGGATGCAATTGCTGAGTTATCTTTTGCTAACCATTGGCATCGCGGTTTAAGATTTAAGACTTGCCAATATACTGGGTGAATGTGTATCTCTCTCCCTAGAGACCAAATTGTGTGATTTAGATGTTTAAAGCATGAATTGCCCATATGCATTTATTTAGAATTGTACACTCAGCATATAGCTGAGCAGGGGAGACTTCCTCCATTGCAAGTGATAAGAAAAAGGGAAAGAAGAAGCGTGAAGAATGAGGCTGAGATGACGACGGGGGAACACGCTTGTTTATGTTTTTGGTTTTCTTCCAATAATGTAATAAGAGCTTTAATTTCATAATATGTTGTAACTGAATCTTGGGGATGATTTGTAGCATTGTTACCATGGTAGAACTCCTATAATTATAGTTTGAATCATTGTAATATAGTTGTGTTATTTTGGAATTAGTTTGGAAGACCATGGTGTTGGTTTTACTGTAGAATTATGCATTTTTTAGAGGGATCAGTCGACTGGACCCTTGTATTACAAAGTTATTCTTTCTTTTTTTAAGGGATTTAGTCTATTGAAAGGCGGAAATCAGTCGACTGGTTTTTGCACAAAAACTATTCATTCTGTTGGAGATGTTCAGCCGACCGGATATCGCACAAATCGACTGAAAGATTGAGGCCCAAGTCGACTGGGTTCCCGGCGTAGTTGACTAGACAGGGCTGTTGAACTTTTTATACTTTCTGCTTCTGGTATCCAGTCGACCAGACTATCAATCAGTCGACTGGACCTTTATCATTCAAAAAGGATTCTTTTGGAAGTGTTTCAATTGGGTAAAACTTTTCATGACTCTAATTTTAATGGATTTTTACTTATGTTTTCCGCTGCTATTTTACTTTAAAGGAATTAGATGAGCCTTGATGGCATGTCACATGTCCTATTTTTGCGTGTATCAAAACTATAGGTAACAAAATTTTGGGAACATTCGACTACAAGTGGAGTGTTGAGTGAATTGACACATATTCTAGAATGCATCCATACATGGTAGAGATATTTGGTGCATATGTACGTTGTTTTAAATACATGAATTGTTGATTGTCATACATGCATAGTATTTATGCTTTGAGAATTATAGGATTGTAATCATGAGTGACGATGATCGAGATTTATTGCCACATAATTGCCGAATGAATCAGAAGACAAAAATGATTGGGGACATGGGAGATGTGACACAAAATATAGCGAAGCGATTACCTCCAATGCCTCCATTTGAGCAAGCACCGATATATAGACATTGTGCCAGCACCTGAGAATAGGGATGTAAGATTTGTGTAAGAACAATTTGCAAGGAAGAAGCCGACAGAGTTGTATGGGACTTCTGATATGACACTATCAGAGCATTGGGTCATGGATATGGAGCTTTTCGATCTATTTCGATGACTGATAGAGAGATGATTAAGAATGCTAGTGATATACTCAGGGGTGAGGCCCAGAATTGGTGGGTGAATGTCCTGGATCAGGGAGCACCAATAACTTGGGAGGGATTCTAAGTAGAGTTTAATTGGTGATTCTTTTTGAGGGCTGCTCTTAATACAAAGAAGAGAGAATTTGATAAACTTCGACAAGGGGATGTGACTATAACGGAGTACACTTCAAAGTACAACGCTTTATTAACATTTAGGAAAGGGTCTGTGTTGACAGAAGAAGATAGAGCAAGGAAGTATGAGGATGGGTTGAGAGATAATATCCGTCTGAGGGTTGAGACCTATGAACATTCGACTGTTGCCACGGTACAACAAATGACACTTGTAGCCGAAAGTGGAATGGAGAGATCGAGGTAAAATCAGCAGTGCCAACAAGGGAAGAGGAAACATGATGGTAATGACCGAAGCTATGGTGGATCTTTCAAGAGGCCTTTTGCAAGGGGCTCTAATTCTAGTTTCAGTGGGTTCAGAAAGCCGAGAGGTAATATACTGTTGTGTCCACTTTGCAACCGACCACACACTGGTCAATATTTCATGACCAACTTCCAGAACAAAACCCAAGGGATGAACAGTACAAGTGATACACCTGATATGATGGGCAAATGTTACGACTGTGGAATATTTGGACATCAATCCAAGGAATGCCCGAGGAAACGTCCTCAATAAGGAGCTAGTTCTATGGCTTCCAGTGGATCGAAGCCTAGATAAACTAAAGATGGGGTCAGAGAATGGAGCAATGTCAAGGAAGGTCCTTTTAGATGAACCCCAGTAGATATGGCTGCTTCGGAGACAGTAGTCTCAGGTATGGTGCTTATATGTTTGCACTTAGCACGCATACTTGCATTCATTTGTATCGCATGATTTTGTTACACATTTGAAGGTCAGATTGGCACCGTTAGGATATGAACTATCTATTGCGATACCACTTAGTAAGCCAAAAGTGACATCTATAGTGTACAAGGACTGTGAGATCAAACTAGGTGAGAAGTTGATGACCGTAGATCTTATACCGATTGTGATGAACCACTTTGACGTGATACTAGGGATGGATCAATTTTCCCTTAACCAAGCCATGATAGATTGTAAACGGAAGGAAGTTAATTTTCGATCACCCTTACACGGAAACTTTTGTTTTCAAGGTTGTGGGGTTACACTACCACCGTATTTAATTTCAACTATTCGAGCGGGTAGAATGTTGAGGAAAGGATGTCAAGGATTTTTTATGTTCAGTCATTGATACTTCGGTGACCGAGTTAACAGTAGAAGATATTCTAATAGTATGAGAATACCTAGATGTGTTTCCTAATGACCTACCAGATGTTCTTATTGAAAGAGAGATTGAGTTCACCATTAAGGTTATGCCAGACTCAAGACCAGTATCGAAAGCACTATATAGAATGGCACTCGTGGAATTGAAAGAGCTGAAAATCCAACTACAAGAATTACTTAACAAAGGTTTCATTCGACCTATTATATCATCGTGGGAAGCTCCAATATTGTTTGTAAATAAGAAAGATGGCTCGATGCGTATGTGTGTTGACTACTAAGAGTAAAACAAGCTGATAATCAAGAATAAGTATCCGTAGCCGAGAATTGATGACTTATTCGACCAACGTCGTGGGGTATAAGTGTTTTCAAAGATTGCTTTGAGATCGGGTTATCATTAGTTGAAAGTAAAAGCGGAAGATGTTGAGAAGACAGCTTTCAGAATGCGCTACGGACACTACAAGTTCCTAGTCATGCCATTTGGGGTTACAAATGTACTAGCCATGTTTATGGATCTTATGAATCGAGTCTTTAAGGATTACTTAGATGATTTTGTGATAGTGTTCATCAATGATATTCTTATCTATTCACCGAGTAAGGTAGAGTACGAGAAGCATCTAACACTTATACTTTAGATATTGAAGAAGAAGCAACTGTTTGGTAAATTCAAGAAATGTGATTTTTGGTTACCTAGCATTACTTTTCTTGGTCACATGATTGACAAGAATAGAATTTCAGTTAATCCTTACAAGGTAGAAGCTGTATCGAATTGACAAAGATCGACATCCGTATCCGAAATCCAAAGTTTCTTAGGAATAGAAGGATACTACCGTCGTTTTATTGAGAATTTCTCGAAGATTTCACTACTTATGACAAAGTTGGTGAGAAAGGGTGTTACTTTTGAATGGAGTCAAGAGTGTGAAGACAATTTTTAAGAGTTGAAGTCATCGTTGACAAGAGCACCTATATTGACGATACCATCCGGAACTGAAGGGTTTGTGATTTATAGTGATGGTTCGCATCAAGGCTTTGGGATACGAAGAGGAATTGCTCGAAAGCGATTAAGAGTTTATATGTCTCGTATTAAGTGAGCATCATCATCATCTCAAGTAATTCCTTCCTGGCATACAAAACTCCCTAGCATGCAACCCTAATCAAGAATTGATTTCCCTAGGATTGAAAGGTTCTACAGAAACTGTCACAACCCATCCCACTACGCGTGGAAATAGGACACGTGGCACACCACCATGGCTCATCCAGTTCCATTACTCCTCAAGAAAAGCTTCTACCCCCCCACTCCAAACACACTCACACAAAAATCAGTACTTTTTGGATACCCATTTATATTTCTATTCTTTCCAACCAACCAATCAGCATATGGTACTTCTATTAAGGAATTACCCCTATTCTAGGAGCTCTAGGTTAACAAAAGGCAAAACACGGGAACACTCGATTTTATGTAGTTCCTCTAAAATTAAGGCTACGTCCATGGAGATGTTGAGATTTACACTATGCTCAAAAGGTAAAAAGAGAAGATTACAAAATACATCGACACCCTTATCTAAAATAAAATAAAGGTATAAGCCACTAGTGCAAGAATTAGGTAGATAACCTGTGAGAGTGGACTTAAGTGTATAGTATTATCAGGCTCCACACTCCCATCAAATTCTTGATGAAAAATTGTAAACTAATCATCTACTAGATTTAAGGAACTATGAGCTAGAGCCAAATTTGAAAGTGTTATGTGGTGACAAGATCTTTGACAATGTTTTGCCTTTTGCAGGGGAGAAAATAATAAACAACTAAACAAGATTTGTGATGATCATATGGATATTCGTGGTGCTGGTAGTGACTTCGAGTTACACAGCCAGCTTAACATCAATGTTGACTGTACAATATCTCACGCCCACAGTCACAAATATCAACGATCTTATACGGAATGGAGAGTATGTTGGCTACCAGGAAGTTTTTTTATTGCTGGGTTTTTGAAGAGTATGAACTTTGATGACACCAAGTTCAAGAATTATAGCACTTTTGAAGAGTATGATGACGCCCTTTCCAAAGGAGTGGAGGGGCTGCTACTATTATTGATGAGCACCCTTATCTTAGGCTATTCCTTTCGAAGCATTGTTCCAAGTACACCATGGTTGGTCCAACCTACAAGACTGCAGGCTTTGGATTTGTAAGTCCTCAAACTCTTTCTTCTACTGATTCCTAACTTATGATTTTTCTAGTTGGAGGGATTAAAAACTCCAGGGAAAGGAAATTGAGTAATGCTATGCTTTCCAAATTCAAATCCCAATTTCCTATCCCAAATGATGTGGCAGTGGATCCATTGGATTTTTGATTGGAGGATGTTGAAGTGACCCCACAATGGTTAGTGGCCCATTGGATTTTGATTGGTGTAACATCATTTGGGATGGTGATTTGGGATTTGAATTTGGGAAGCATAACATTACTCAAGGAAATTTAGAGGGGGGGGGGGGGGGGGGGGGGGGGAAGAGGAATCCCATGGAAACAAATGATGTTTGTTATAGTATGTCACATGGACTTAGGTACAAGAATCGGGTGCAGGTACGTGTCTAAGCGTCGAACTTCTTAATTATAAATCTAAGAACATGGGATACGACTGCAAAAAAAAAAAAATTTCTTTGTATTTATAAGAGAAAATAATAAGACTTTATGTGATCATTTTTTCCATTTTGAAAGAAATTTTAGCAAACGGGATATAATTAAAAACTTCAAGGTATATGCAAGTATTAAAATAGAATACTTTTTGGTGAGTGTCCAATCAAAAATGTCACACACATATCTCATACCCTTGTCCGAGTATTAGTGTCCATTACAGGTACTTGAACCTCTTAAGAAGCATATAACATAGTATTTGTATATATATATATAGTAAGAAAGAGAAGTAAGGAGGAAAAGGAAAATGCGCAACTCAACGCATTGTAATTTTAATCTTTAGTCCCATGAATAATGGAATTCCATATTTGTAATAGGGGTAAAATAGTAATTCAACAACCTTTTTCATTCCCTCCCAGTTTCGTCCACTTTTGAACAGATTTCCAATTCAGAGTAAAGTGGCATTCCTTCTCCCTATACTCTAACAAAGAATGGATTTGTTTATTGTTGCTCCCAATATCATCTGCACTTGGTTTAACACGTTCTTCTTCTTTTTTGAAGGTATTTCCAATGGGTTATCCTTTAGTTCAGGATGTTTCAAGAGCAGTCTTAAATGTAACAAAGGGAGAAAAAATGACAAGAATTTTGAAAAAAAAAATGGTTATGTGACGAAGCTACTTGTTCACAGCAAAGCGGCACAGTTATCACCTCCCATAGTCTCTCACTCAAAAGTTCTCTTCCTAATCACTAGCATATCTTCGTGTTTGGCTCTCCTCATATTCTTGCTCATATTTGTAGACAAGAATAGATACATCTTAACCTCTAGTGATCCAATATCGATAAAGATAGCTGCTATGGCTAAAGCTTTGATGAAGAAAAAGAGGACTCATCTGAAGCGTTGAAAAAGTCAACTAAAACACATGAAGGGACCGTAATGGCTGTTGTAGGTGAACGTGAAGAAGATGTTGTACATGAGGGACTTCAAAGTCCAGCAATTAGCATTTCCCATCATGTAGATGGGATTTTCTTTCCATATGAAGGGTCTATAACACTAGAAGTAGGAAAAAAACTGAGAGCTAATTTTGCTCTATTGAAAGACATTCTTTCTAACTCTTTCGTGTAACGTGACAAGTTTAGATAGTAAAGCCTCACAACATGTACATAAGCTTTTAATATAATAACCATACATCTCTCTCTCTCTCTCTCTTTCTCTCTCTCTAAAAGATGTGTCCACCATGCATATAGAAATGGTTTTGCTAGTAGCCTTATCCAATATTAAATATGTATAAGACACTTGGATTACGGTTACAGTTATATGTTGTTGTTTCATGATGTTAATGCTTCATGCTTTCCAGGTTCTGTATCTTATAAATTAATCCCATCTAGTTTGTTTTGCTTCAATTCTTGATCAATCTGAACTTGGGTTTTAAGTTACATGTGCAAGTTTAGAGATTTGTTTTCAAAATGTGTTCATCCTGGTATTGTAGTGAGAAACTAAATTAATATACAATCTCAACCCCAGAAGTTTAGTGTAATCTCAAAGGCTACACTAATTAAGCTTGACGCGTAGAACTCGTCAACTTCTTCAATATCCATATTGACTCGAGAAGATATTTGGTAAGAAAGTTAGTTTAAATTTTCATTAGAGCAGTAAAAACATGCTTTGTGGGAATGTATTTTTTTTTTCAACAAACCACAAGATCAAGAAGTCAAGGCATCTCCTAAGGTCAGTAATCTTTGAAGCTATTAGCGTTGTACAGTTAAAACAGAGTAAGCCACATCTCACTGAATTTCATCAATTGAAAAAGAACCAAAAAATCTAATGGCTTCTATTAACTCTGAGACCAATAATAGGCAATGAATCAAATAAATGTAGATTGTAGATCAAATACAGCATCCAACATAACACCATAAAAAAAGATTACCCATCTTCAATGCCCCCTCAACCAAAGAACAAAAGAATGACTTAACTTTGTCACTACATACCATCAATCTACAATACTTTAGGGTTCATATATACACTAAGAGGAGAAGAAATGAAATAATGAAAGAAGAGAGATGGGGAAAAGAATGCTTAGTAAGAATACATGGTTTGCTGTTGGAATATCTATTGGGGGAAGGGGTTCCTGCTATCTTATTTACAAGAGCTGAAACAATTATGCATTATGAACTTCTGGGAGATCTGACGGATGAAATTGATTGTGCTGAGACTGAAGCAGTTGTGTTGTTAAGATCCCGGTCTCCATTAGCAATATTTGGTTTTCCACTCAGTCTTTCTATCACTTCTTGGAAAATGTCAGTGAACCATTCGTCTTCGAAAAGTATGTTGTAATACCCTGTACTTTTCGTATGTATATTAACACATGAGACTTGATATTATCCCTGGATATATCTATGATCCTTACCCTTTTGTTGGTAAATTTTCTGTTCTAATCGATTGAACATTTTCCCAATCGATTGCTAAGTTTGTACTCCTAATCGATTGCCCTTTTATCCAATCGATTGGCCTTGCTGACATAACCAATTGATTGCCACCTTACCAATCGATTACCTTCATAAATATCTACATCCAATCGATTGCCTCTTGGTACCAATCGATTACCATATGGCTAAACTTGGTCTACAAGTTTGCATGAGGTTTTGATGTATGGCATACTTCTTTCCTATATATATATACATCCATTTCGTCCTGTTGGTCCTTGTTAGACAAATTTTCGAGAGAGAGAGAGAGAGAGAGAGAGAGAGAGAGAGAGAGAGAGTGATACCATATTATATACACACACTCATATACCTATATATATACTTCCACATACCTATATATATACACACACACACTCTGCTGGACAGAGAAGGAGAAGAAGAAATAAAGAAGGACATAGGAGAAAGAAAGGAAGGAGAGACAGAGGAGGAGAAGTGAAACAAAACAAAACAAAAAAAATTTGAGCTCAAGCTTCCATTCTCTCTCTCTCTCTCTCACACACACACACACACACATACATACACACACACACACTCAGCTAGGTGAGTTCTAAACTCACTTAGTTCCCTTATTAGGAAGTTCTACATGTTTTAAAAAAGGAAAGGTGTAGCTAAAACGTCCTCTTCTTGTTTTAATTAGGTTCTGGACTATCATCTCATAAGAGAAGATGAAGTCCCAATCGATTGGGCTTTCCCAATTGATTGCCATGGACCTGGACCCAATTGATTTGAATCTTATCCAATTGATTGCCAATATTAATTTTACCCCAATCGATTGCCAAAGTTACAATTGATTGGCATTGTTTGGGATCCAATTGATTGGACATTTTCCCCAATCGATTGTTACTATTTTTTATCCCAATCGATTAGACTTTTCCCCAATCGAGTATGTTAATTATTATATAAACCATTTGATTGTTCTTATGTCATTTCATACTTTCAAGATGCGACTATGAGATTATAAGGGACAACATAAGATCCTAGAATAGTAGAAGTAAGAATAATGGATAACGTTATGATGTTAGATAATATGTTAATCGTGGAGGAGAATATTCATTCCTTTCAATCAGAGTAGTCAGGCCTCAAGGGACTATTATGTAATAATTAGTAGTACAACGATAAGTAGGTTTGATAAGTTCTTGGATTCTTACGAGGATGAACGTTGGTCAATCATATGTCCTAAAATGCGGTGGACTGTGCATATATCCAAAAAGGTGGTGGACCAGACTAATTAGCTCTAAGATAGCTGGTAATCTAATCATATATCCTAAAAGGCGGTGGACTATTCATATGTCCTTAAAAATGATGGATTTTGATTACTGGTAGATGTCGTTAAGTCGTGACAATAGAACTGATGTGTCTTTACCCAAAGCATTAAATCCCTGAAAGACTGTGTATATGTTCTAAAAGGCGAGGGATGGACTGACGTGGTATCCTTGATATGCGGAGAACTATGAGTATGTTCTAAAAGGTGGTGGATAGAGCATTGGTGTATCTAGGAGTATTACGTTCAAAGTTTATCCATCATCAGATGGTATTGATAGGCTCTCTGATAACAAGACGATAATGGTTAATTAACAAGGTTGGAATAAAAAGAAGATACTATGTAGTAAAACATAACTTATGCCTTCATGACTTGTTATTACTTCATATGACTAGTACCGCATTAGTTTTCTATTCACTTAGCTTTCAATAAGCTAATGGCCTTTTTATGCCTGGACATTTCTCATCTAGACTACCATGTTCCTAATGCCGCAGGTAACGAAGCTTACAACAATGGCTATTACCCGGAGGGAGAATATACAGAGGGTGGCCCCACTGAGGACGGGTATGCCAGGGAAGACTACTATGCTGACAACTATGTCACACCTGTTCCAAAATTTTATGGTTTTAATATGCATATTCAGATTTTTGTGAATTAACAATGTTATTTGATAATTGGATTGAGATGAGGTTGACTGTGGGTCAACGGTAAGGTGTCAGTGAGGACACGGGAACATGGAAGTTCATATTGCATAATCATGAGTAAATGACATTTATATGATTTAAATGTTATTTGACCTTATATGGTATTTCTGTGAATAGTAATTATACCTGTGTAGTACAATTCTGGTAATCTTTGATATTGTTATATCATTTTGAGAACTGTGGTGAGAACGTGAGTGATACGTTAATTGAAAGGTAGGTTGTGTAGAGACTTCACAGAATATAGTTTTCGGACGTTATTTTGGACCCAAACGAAACCTAGTCGGAAACTTTTGAAATTTATAGTTTTCATTCGTAAAGGCATAAAATGGACGTGTGCGAAGTTTCATGGGTTAATGAGAAGTTTTGAGAAACTTGCGGGGAGGTAAACGTAATTTCCCGAAAGTTTGCCTATAAATAGTGGTGGATGAGATTCATTCTCATCCAAACATTTCAAAATATCTAGAGAGAGGAGAGAGAAGGGAGATTTGGAGCCAACGGGCTTTGCGACGCCGATCGACGACCGTTCGTCCGTCAGATTTTCTCCAGATTTCAGATTTGAACTCGTGGAGGTAAGATCTACGTTTTGATACCACTTAGGCCGTGTTTGGCCAAGTTTTGTAAAGATCTTAATTTTAGACTTTTGGGAAAAACAGGTATAAACTTGTAGGAATTTTCTCAAATTCGAAATCCGACGATTATTTAGCCTCCTAATCGATCCTTCAAAGTTTGGGGGAAATCGCACGAGGTATGAAGTTCTAACTTGTGAAATATAGGGAAATACATGTTTTATATTTCGACGACGAAATTGTGATCCGGGCGAAATCCATGTATAAATTGTAAGCCCATTAATTATGCACGCGCTAAATTGTGAAAAGCATGTCTAAATTTATGCGAGCACGTTAAGTTGTCTATGTGGGTCAAAGGGGAGCCTTATACAAATTCATGCCGGAGTAAGCTTCTCGATGTTTGAGAATTTAGTAGCGACGGCTACTGTGCATGGTTGATAGACTTGGACTTGCCATGGCACTTGTGGATACAATGGTTGATAGACTTGGACTTGCCATTGGTATCGCGGTTTAAGGCTTGGACTTGCCGCTACCGGATGAATGCGTATTTTCCTCCCTAGAGACTATTGTATGATTTATGAGATTAAAGCATGTTTTTTCATATATTGCATATGTTAGACTTGTACGCTCAGCATATAGCTGAGCAGTGGAGATGTACTCCATTGCAGGTAAGAAGAAAGACAAGAAGAAGCGCGATGAGTGAGGCCGATGAACGCCGGGGAAATCACACTTGTACATGTTTTTGTTTTAAATCCTAAACTTGTGTAAGGATTTGAATATTGTAGTATGTTGTAATAGAAACATGGATTAGTTTCACAGTATGGAAATCTTGTAATTTAACATCTGTAATTGCATATTAATATGTTGGAAATCAGTTATGGTTGGGATTGCGGTTGGTATAGAGAGGCATGAGTTGTTAAATATCATCACAGGGCTGTCAGCAGGGGAGCAGTCGACTGGACCCAGGGTCAGTCGACTGGACCTCGTGGGATTGAGACACTGAAAGTATATTATAAGAGAAGCAGTCGACTGACCCCTTGGACAGTCGACTGAACACTGTTAATTTTGGCTACTGCTTCTTAGAATAGAAAAGCAGTCGACTGGTTTCTGAAAATAGTCGACTGGGCAGTCGACTGGACCTCTGTTGAGAATTTAGGGTTTTAGTTTCTGCCAGGCACAGTCGACTGGACCCTAGTACAGTCGACTGGGCAGTCGACTGAACCTCTGTATTTTTGAAATGGATTCTTGTGAACACTTTTGATTGAACAAAACTTTTTATAACTCTGATTTCAATGGATTTTACAAACTCAGAGGGTAATGTTCCCTAAGTTTTAAAATACCCAGGGTTGTTTTAAAGTTCTTTCCGCTGCGTATCGTTAGATGATGTTTGGATGAGCCTTAGTGGTGTGCCACGTGTCCTATTTCCACGCGTAGTGGGATGGGTCGTGACAGTGGCCCCACTGAGGACGGGTATGCCAGGGAAGACTACTATGCTGACAACTATGTTTACACTAGCTAAAGTTAAAGACTAGGATAGATTGCAGTTTCTATTCCTGCCTTTTTGTACATTACCAGACTTATGTGTTGTAATAGGGCATATGTTGCCTTAAGACTTTTATTAGTAGGTTTTAATGTCACACCCATTCTGGGAAATCAAATGTTTTAAGATACATATTTGAATTTTGTGAATTATCAATGGTATTTGATAATTGTGAATGAGGTTGACTGGAGGTCAACGGAAAGTGTCAAGTGAGGACACAGTAATTCAACAATTAATTAGGCATACGCATGATTTAAAGGACATTTATGTGATTAAATATTATTTGAGATATCTAGTATTTTATGAATAGTAACTTTACCTGTGTAGAGTAAATTTTTGGTAGTTTTGATCTCGCGTGAGATCATATATTTCGAATATTGTGGTGAGAACGTGAGTTATCCGTTGCATAAAAGGTAGGTTATCTAGAGATTCTGCGGAATTTAGATTTGGATCCGTATTTTGGACCCAAACGGAACTTAGACGAAAAACTTTTTTTATTTTTAGTTTTCACTCGTGAAAGGATAAAATGGACGTGTGCGATGTTTCAAGAGATTATTAGAAGTTTGAGAACTCACAGGGATGTAAACGTAATTTCCAAGAGTTGTGCCTATATATAGTTGAGGTTGAGATATTTTCCAAATATCTTACAACCAAGAGAGAGAAAATGGTGATTTTTAGCTTCGATCTTCACGACGCCAAACGACGAACTTCCAATCGTCAGTTTTTCTCTAGATTTCACATTCAGACTCCTCGAGGTAAGAACTTCGTTTTGATGTCTCCTAGGCCATGTTTGGCAAACTTTTTCAAAAATCTAATTTCTAAAAATTTGGGAAAAACACGTAAATACTTGTAAGAATCCTTTAAGATCAGAGATCCGATGATTAATCGGGCTACTGGTACTTCTCCTGAAGTTATAGAGTTGTAGCTTAAGGTATGAATTCCGAACCTATGTGATATATACAATTTTTTTATGTTTTTAATATTGTGTATGAAATTGTGATTTGGGCAAAACTTATGTGTTAACTTAGGCCCGTTAATTTTAGTGAGTACATATCGAAAAGCATGGTGATATGATTATGAGAGTATGCTAAATGATTATGTGGGTCAAAGGGGAGTTTGGTAATTTCATGCCAGGGTACGCCTCTCAAAGTTGGAAAGTTTTAGTAGTAACGACTACTTGCTTGGTGTGGAAACTGACCTAGCCAGAGCAGTAGGATGCAATGGTTGAGTAATATTTGGCTAACCATTGGCATCGTGGTTTAAGATTTAAGACTTGCCGATATACCGGATGAATGCGTATCAATCTCCCCAGAGATTAAATTATGTGATTTAGATGTTTAAAGCATTAATTGCCCATATGTATTTGTTTAGAATTGTACACTCAATATCTAGCTGAGCAGTGGAGACTTACTCCATTGTAGGTAAGAAGAAAGGCAAGAAGAAGCGAGGAGTGAGGTCAAGGAATGTCGGGGAATCACACTTGTTTATAGTTCTTTTTTGAATTCTAATGTTGTATAAGAACTTTGAATTCGTAACATGTTTAGTTTGGAATCCTGGGGGAAATTTAGAGTATTGTAGTCAGTTATAAAACTTTTGTAATTATATTTGGAATCCGTGGATTTTAATGGTGAATGTGTTATGAAGCTTACCTTTTATGAAAAGAAGAAAGACTTTTTCAGCTTGCTGATTAGGGTTGGCAGCTAAATTCAGTCTTAGAGACCCTATAGCATACGAAAGTCCTGCAGTGCATAAGCCCCTTTAGAGATTGGGCCGACTTTCTTGTGGTAGTAATTGCGAATGAGCAAGTAGGGGGCGACAACTAAAGAGTTTTGGGTTGGAGGACCATAGGTTGAGAAACTGCACAACTTGGTAAGCTGATAGGATACAGTCGACATGTTCTTGGAATAGTCGACTGGACCCCTGTTTTGAACTAAACACTGCTCTTTATTTTTAGGAATCAGTCGACTGGTACCCGACTCAGTCTACCAGTTTTGTTGGTTTGGAAATGTTAGGTTTCATTCTGCGATGGAAACAGTCGACTGGGTGAAGGACCACAAAAGACTGGATGGTAATTTAAAAATGGAAAATACTGGATCAGTCGACCGGGAGGTACTAGTCGACTGGAGTTTAGAGGCCGCAGTCGACTAGGTCCCTGGCGCAATCGACTGGATGTCATGCTGAGATTTCAAACTCTCTGCATCTTCCATTTCCAGTCGACCGGACCTATGATCAGTCGATTGGATTGCTGTTTACAATCAGGTTGTTTCTGTAAGTGTTTTTAAATGTGTCAAACTTTTTATAACTCTAATTTTCATGGTTTTTACTTATGTTTTTTACTGCTATTTACTTTGATGGAACTGGATAAGACTTGGAAGCGTGCCACGTGTCTTATTTAATTTCCGCCCGTAGCGGGATGAGTCGTGACATTTAAACTCTGATGTAACAATATTCTGATCAGTTGGTTTTATTACTGTTATCATTGTTATCTGTTATTTAGAACTACATGGTGTGGACAATTCAGTGACTTCACAAGTCATTGCCTATAGACCCAAAAAAGAATTTTATTTTCTCTATATTTACTATTTTGGGGCGTGACATATGCTGCCAAGAATATTAAATCTCATCCAAAAGAAAGCACAAGCCTTCAACTCCACCAGCATATATGCCAAAATGCACATGTATGTGTAATAATCATTAATTTCTCAACTTTACAAGTACAAAGAAATTTGTAATTTTCCACCAAGATGGAAGCAAATAACATAGCCACATTTTCCTTTTGTCAGGCAGCAATATATAACACAACTTCTTTGTGTTGATGAATTCATGTCCATGTCGAGAATCTATCTCTAAACAAATCACAAAATAAAGGACAAGATGAAGAATTCTTCACGACTTTCTATGCCTTGAGTTCAGTATTAAGGTTCTACACTATGGTGGACTTACCTTGACCACTCATTTAATCAATCTCCTTTAATCATTCTTTTCCTCATTATCATGAAATAAATACTACTTCATTAATGAATAACTTGGATCATCAACTCTCATAGATGTCTTATAAATCATCTTCTTTACATTGGCGAAAAACTGACTACCACAAAAAAAAATAAACTCCAAAAGCACTTTCCATATCAACCATCCAATTCCAGTTCTATGAGAAAAAACTTCCCCAACAACCCTTACAGGTTAATGAAATTAACATGTCAAAGTTGATCGCTACTTGGTATTTCTTGAGCAGTAAATTTCATTATGCCATTGTTGCTTCTATTTTTTTATAATCCACTCCATATTATGCTAGCCCTACTTTACTTGAAACCTTTTAAGGCACCCCCCAATTACTGTAAATCAAAGTTAAAGCATTCAGATTCGGTGCAGACATGAAAGTTCAAAACTAGACTAAAATAGTATAATTGACAAGTTGGCCATCAGTCAAAACCCCAAGTCCGAATAAACTAGCATACCTATATTGATCCATCCCTGCTGCCTCAAATGCCGCTATATATCACCTTAGATATTATTCCCTCCGTCCCATAATAAGTGTCCTTTTTTTTTTGCACAATGTTTAAGAAAATTGTATTATATTAATTTATTTGATTCATTAAAGAGTCTCTTTTCAATTTTACCCTTAGATGTGATGGGTGTTTGACTTTTTGCTTGTTTTGGGACCACAAATAAATGCTTCTTTGTCTTTATTATAAGGGTAGTTTTGGAAAGTAAGTAAAAGATATATGCCAATTTAGGAAAATGGACACTTATTGTAGGACATCCAAAAAAGAAAATATGAACACTTATTATGGGACGGAAAGAGTATATCTCGATGCAAATTCCGTGATACGTAACGCCCTTGGGAAGCAAAGCTATAAGATGACGGTTTCTGTAAGCTTCATCAACAATAAAGTGGCAAATCTTTCCTTGCCACCTGTTAAGTTTGACATAGAGTACCTGATAGTAACAGAAAGATCAAATAGTAAGTAGGAACTTCTAGTTAACGAACAAAGTAAAAGGAGAGGCACACACATGGGCGGAGGCAGTGTAGGGCCAGGGGGGCCAGGTCCCCCTGAGATTTTGAAAATTAAAATTTTAGTCTAAATTTTTTAAGTATTTTACATTTAGGCCTCCCCTCAACTATGTTTAGGCCCTCCCTCAAATTATGTTTAGGCCTCCCTCAACTTATGTTTAGGCCCTCAAAGGGGTCCAAGGTCCAATTTAGTGCTATCAACTACATATATATTGATATACCGGTATATACAACTCAAAAGAAATGCGTCTAAAATTTTATAAATTACACTTTTAATGTGATAATTTTATGCGTTTTAGAAATAGACCTTTTAAAATTTTGAAAGACACTATATAATATTTACGTGTCACCGAATAGACTTATATTATAAGCATATCCCCAAAAAAACACAATTATAGACAAATAGACCCTAAAAAATTTGTCAATTATGTATGAATAGACCTCAAAAAAAAAATTTCGGGGGCATAGCCTAGGCCCCTCCTGGCCAAAATTCCTGGCTCCGCCCCTGGGCACACACAAAAAATAACAAGAAAATTCAATCACGCAGATTCTAAATTTTAATGGCCCGGTCATTACTAGAGAACATAAAGGCGTACCTAGCTAATCGATAATAAACATCATTCAAAAGTTGTTGCCGAGTACCCTTGACAAAACCTTTGTCATAGACTCAAGTGGGATATAATGCACCAGGTAATAGTTGTGAAATAATGGTCAATTAAGGGCTCTCCCACCATGGGAAGGCCTTTCCCTTGTTTTTTTGTGTTTTTTTTTTTGGTTTGTTTCGTCTCTTTTTGTGAGCGTGTTTTTTCCTCTTTATGATGTTTTTTTTTTTGGGTTGGGGGGAAGGAGTGGTTTGTGACCATAGCCCCCTCAAATAAAACCCTTACGTACAAGCTAAAGTCCATGCTACTTTTGTTTAACTCATTAGGTCTTTTTTATGCTTAAACAACTTCAAATTGCTGTAAGTTTTATTCTACAATTCTTTTTTTTGTAAAAATTTGATGTTTTAGAATCAGTAAAATGAGATCTATCAACTGAGATCAACATTGACTATAAAATACTAGAGAAAATCTAAAAACTAAACAAATATGAAAAATTGTGTTTTTTTGCATAAATATAACAAAAAAACATCTTTCTTTCATAAAATTGGTACCGTAGGTGCATAGATCTCGAAAAAAAAATCACCCAAAAATTCCAAGAATTGATCGCGATTAATATAAACAGATAATACTATCTGTATGTAGATAGATAAGACTGATAATATTATCTGTTAGACAGATAAAATCCCAAAATCAGACTACAACGTATCTTGTTTTGTAGAATTTCTGCCCCCATTGCGTAGATCTCGAAGAAATACATGAAATGCAAAAACAAAATCATCCAAAAAGGCCAAGAAATAAGAAAATTGTGGTTGTTTTTAATAGTAACACTTTCCATATCAACCATCCTATAATTTTGAAATTCAAATTTTGATATCCCCCCTCTTTTGTTTTCTACATTTACAACATCATTGATACAGACCAGCCTAGATATTCTCATCTACTAAATATATATATATATATATATATGTATTGATTCTGTTTCTCACTGTAATGTTTCAAATTAAATCTCTCTCTATATTCGCATTGTTTTTCTCTCACTAGCTTGCATTTTTCCGATGGGTTTTCACTGGATTACTTCAATGACAGTTGAAATTATCTGACGAAATCTAATATCTAATATATATATATATATATATGAAAGTCAAAGAATTTAGGTTATTTTGTCAAGTGTCAGTTTATGAGAATTTTGTTTAAATAATTTTTTTTTTTAATATTCTGTTAATGTTCATAATTAAGGATTGGCCAAAAACAAAAAACCAATTTAATGTAGATTAAATTACCTATCAAAAAAAATATATATTGACCAATTTTTATTGTAGATTATTAAATTTGATGACTTATTTAATGTAGATTAATTTAGATATATAATTTATCATCAGCCTTTAATTTGGATTAAAGAAATTAATAAGTATTTTAACATATTTCAAATATCCTAACAAAATTAAGATAGCATTTATTTAGTCAATAATTTTAGTTTCAAAATTAAAAATTTGTTCACATTAGACATTTGATTGAGAATATATACATATATACCTGAATATATAGTATTTGGTGTGGTAAAAAATTCGTGTATTGTTTGATCTTTATTGTATTCTTATTAGTCAAACAAAAAGCACCATGACTTTAACATATGCAACTGCATTTATATATATTTACATATGCTTCTACATATGTATGGAAGTGTCACTACAAGAAAAAACCCTTTTTATGACTTTTTTTAATTTTGGGCTAATGACTATTTTAAAAAAAGAGTCATAACAAATCCTTTTTTCTAACATATATGACTCTTTTTGCAAATATAGTCATAAGATTGGTAAGTGGTGTTTTATTTACGACCATTTTTTTTATTAGTCATAAATAATAAGATTGTTTATGACAGTTTTTTAAAATGGTCATAAATAATAAGATTTTTTATGACAGTTTTTTTTAAAATGGTCATAAATAATAAGATGGTTATAAATAATAAGAGTTTTTATGACAGTTTTTTGAAAATGGTCATAAATAATAAGAGTTTTTATGACAGTTTTTTGAAAATGGTCATAAATAATAAGACTTTTATGACTTCATTTTTTGGTAGTCATAAATATTCTTTATTTTTATGACTCTTTTTCTTTGAATTCTAGAATCAAACGTAAGTACTGTTTTGGGAAAAATAGTGAAAAAAAGACAATATGCTAAGATTTTTAAAGTTAAGATTCTTGATTAGGGAAAGGTCCTCTGTACAAAAATATTTTGTGAAATTTTACTTGGCATACACGAATATTATGTGAAATTTCACTAAATCTTTACATGAATATTAAGTGAAATTTCACTTAAATCGACCTTTGAGAGACTAGTTTTTAAGAAATTACTTTTTGAAATTGGACTATTAACACTTGATAGTTACTTTTAGTGTCACAAATTTAGATTTTATTAAGAATCATATTAGATTTTTTATGACAGTTTTTTGAAAATTATCATAAAAAATAAGATTTTTTATGACATGTTTGTGAAAAGTGTCATATATAATAAGTATTTAGAAAAGTGTCATAAATAACAAGACTTTTATGACTTCATTTTTGGGTAGTCATAAATATTCTTTATTTTTATGACTCTTTTTCTTTGAATTCTAGAATCAAAGTACTGTTTTTTTGGGAAAAATAGTGAAAAAGACAATATGTTAAGATTTTTAAAGTTAAGATTCTTGATTAGGAAAATGTGCGCTGTATAAAAATTTTAAATAAAATTTCACTTGGTATACATGTAACACCCCGTATTTTCTTTATATAAATATTCATTTAAAAAAATAAAATAATGAGACAACCTAAATTTTTGTGTATACAACCATGGTTATTTATTTATATGTGTGTATTTATTTTATTCATTAATTATTGTGTGAAATTTTATAGAGCTAAGTGGTGGAGTTAAGTTGTAAAAACTTAAGTTGAACAAGTCATTGAAGAATTGATGTGTTTATTTTTTTTGTAGTGATTATAGGCCCGTGAATGTGTTAATTTGTGTTTTTAACATTTAAATTAAGTACCCGGGTTATGTACACCCATTGGGTCACTCATTTTAGAACTTTAGAATGTATTTCGGGTCCATATAAAGCCTTTTTGTGAGGCCCCTAGACAAAAAATGGGATTTTTAGCCTTTTGTGTGTTTGTTTTATAATATATGTAGGTGTATCATATATACATACATAATATACCTCCTAGGGTTTTGATAACAAAAAGAAAAGAAAAGAGAGACATGAGAAAAATAGAGCAGTCAAGGGAGAGAGAGAGAGAGAGAAGAAGAAGAAGAAGAAGAAGAAGAAGATAATAAGAGAAGAAAAGAGGAACCCCAAATATTGTTTTGCGAATCTTCATCAACATTGAAGTCCTAAATTGGTGAGTTAACTTGTTTTTTTCTTTCAATCTCGTTTGATTGAAATTTAAATGGATAGATTATTAAATTAGTATGGTTATAGGTTATGAGATTTAGGTTTTTATTTACAATGATTGAAGTCATGATTTGAGATTTATAGATGAGCCTTGCATATACATTTGAGCAATTATTCAATTTTCGGATTTGGGATTTTCACGTATCAGAGTTTAGTAGAAAATTCCTAATAAATCATGCGTTACAGTTTTCGTGATTCTGTTCGCGTAAGCCTGTAGGAAACGCAATTCTGGACAACTTTCGTCTAATAGTATTTTTCCCAATTCTGCACCGTTTGGGCAAAAAATTCATATTACAGTAGCAGTTTTATGAATGTTAAAATAAGCGTATTTGCTATATCATATTTTTTGTGTGATTTCGTGTTCGTTATTATAAATTAATTTATTTGTACATAGAAAGATATGAGTTCTCATGTATAGTTGAGCTTTGTGAAATTATGACTGTGTGATTTTGTGTGGGTTATGAATCTGTGTGAACATGTAGCTGTTAATATAATTTTAACGGAAATTTAAGTTGAGATGTATGAATCTCTTATGAAGTAGAGTTTTGTGAAAAACGTGGATGTATGAACGATAGAAAATCCTTAGAGTTCACCACTGCTCCTTATGATTTTAGGCGGCGACTTCGTGGATGACCCGTCCTTGTGTGATTAGACGGCGACTACGTGGATGACCCGTCTCTTCATTATTTTAAGCCTTATGCCCGGCTTGTTGGTCTATTTCATGTGTATCTAGACATTGTTTTATTGACGTAAAGAACGTATGGACTAGCCTTTCGGTGTATACTCAAATCCCAGTAATACCCCATGGGAGTTGGGACCGGAGTGGGAGTTATTATTACGTTAGGAGACACATGGGATATATGTGTAGGCTGGACCATGGATGGGTGGCCGAGGTGGTGAACATAAGGTGTAATAAAATAAAATACTTTGTGGTGTTTTATTCTTGCGTTTAGAAGTTGAATTATAATTAATTACCTCTTATTGTGGTTGTATCGTAGAAAGTTGTGGACGCTTAGTCATCGAATTTTCTAATAATTTTTCGTGTTGTAATCGTTGTGTGTGAGAATATTGTCTTGAAGTGACGTTTTATTATCTAATTTTAACTTTTAATATTGTCTTGAAGTGGACTCAAGGCTTTAAATTTCAAAGGAAAAAGAAGGCCAAAACCAATTTGGCAATTCGTAAAGGTAATTAAATCTGAATAAAAACATGGTAGATATAATGGTAGCTGTTTAAATTATACTTAGTATGTTATGGTTAATGTATTGATATAATGTATGTTGCGGTTATTCAATTGTTGTTGGGTATGTTTTCATTGTTTGAAATTTTTGGGAGGTTCTATTTATAGAAGAGACTCTGTCGAAAGTTTTAGAAATTCTAGGTCAACATTCATTCCAAGATAAGTTAGTTTTACCACGACTTGTGATTGCAGTAATTTATTGTTTGTCTAATATTTGTTATACATTTATTCATAGGGACCAAAGCAACCAGGAAATTATGAATGTGGATACTATATGTTACTTTTCATGAAAGTGATAATGGAGAATCCATCCAAATCTATCAAGATAAAGGTATTATTATAGTATTCTTTGTAAATGTGTCGCCAAATTTTCTCTTCTTCTTGTTTTACTTTGATTCATAAATTATGGAATTTTTTTTTTCATATGTGTTGGAGGTGGTGGTGGTGTTGTTGTGAGGAGGGAATACATCCTTAACATCTCATTCTTTCCTGAACTTTTTCAGATGAAAGAGTTGTCTCAAAAGATGAAATATGAAAGCCACGAGCTAAATGTACTTCAACTTGAGTTCATTGAGTTCATTCAAGAATACATTTAAGTATTGAAAATTTCAACATTTTTTCCTTTTTCCAGGTAATTTATATTTTTACAATTTAAGAAAATTATATACTCGTTATATAGAATCTAATACATTGATTTCATTTTTGTTTCAGTGTTACACAGTTAGACTACATGGAACAAATATTGCAAATAAGTTGATGTACTAGCGGAGATTGAAGAGTTTAAATAGACACTAATCTTGTTTTTATTTATTTATTTATTTATTTTTATTTTTTTTTAACAATGTTACATATACATTATTGGTTTGTTAGTTTAATACATACTTAGTGGTTACTGTTACATTTTTCTTGTACATAACTAATTATTAGATTGATTATTGAAAATTTTTGGTTGGAAGGAAGATAATATGTGAATATGGTTCTTGAGTTGATTTGTAACATGCATGTTTTGATGATGTATTTGAATTGTGTAATCTTGATTGTTGGATTATCAACAAAATATTTTTTTTTCTTTAAATGTGTTTTATATTATATATGACTGTTTCATAAAAAACAATCATAAATTAGCAATAGTTCTACTAAAGTCATAAATAGTGTCATTGTTTATGACTTTTAAAATGTTATTTATGACTGTTTTGAAGATTATTTATGACTATAAAAAGATTATTTATGACTTTTTGAAGGTTATTTATGACTATTTTAAATATTATTTATGACTATTTAAAGGTTATTTATGACTTTTTTGAAGATTGTTTATGACTTTTTAAATGGTTATTTATGACTAATTTGAAGATTGTTTACGACTTTTTAAAGGGTTATTTATGACTTTTTTGAAGATTATTTATGACTTTTTTAAAAGGCTATTTATGACTTTTTTTAAAAGGCTATTTATGACTTTTTTAAAGATTATTTATGATTTTTTTAAAAGGCTATTTATGACTTTTTTGAAGATTATGTATGACTGTATCAATTAAAAAATAGTCATAAACAATTTGAAAGAACTCATTTTTTATGACTATTTTTTTAGAACTGTTGTAAAAGTAATAATTATTTATGACTTTTTTAACAAACTCGAACTTATTTATGACTGCAATGTTATGACTTATTTTAAAAGCTTAAAAAAGAGTCATAAATATACATTTATGACTCTTTTTTAAAGTCATAATAAGGGTTTTTTGTTGTAGTGTGTAGTAATATGCATGTTTATATCATTTACAGTTCTTTTGTATTCTACGTAGACCTCAAAGTTTTGTTTAAGTTTTCTCATCCATGTATTTGCCGACTTTTGGTTCTGATTTGAAGGAAATAAGAATATTAAGCGTGTTACTTTAGAAGGTGACGACTATATATGTTCTCTTGACCTTACACGTAGGTGTCATTTATGTAGTTTCGGTGTGTGGTTGAAAATTGTTACTTTATTTATCCAATGTTAAGTTTTAAAGCAATTTTCTTCAAACCATCAAGGACTAAATATTTAAGGTCATTCAGTTATTGAGTGTTTTGAATTTACTATTATTAGAATTTATGATTTAAATTTACATATAAGATATATACAACATTGTCATCTTTTGTTTACCATTTACTCGATCGTTCTTTTATATTTTAATAATGTATTTTTTTTTCGTTGCCTAGTACTTTTGTGTTTTATAAATCTCTCGTGCACTTGCTCGGGGTCATAGCTAGTATATATATGAAAGCCAAAGACTTTGGATTTTGCCAAGTGTCAGTTTATGATAATTTTATTTAATTAAATTTTTTTTAATATTCTGTTAATGTTCATAATTAAGGATTGACCAAAAGCAAAAAACCAATTTAATGTAGATTAAATTGACCTATCAAAAAAATATATATATTGACCAATTTAATGTAGATTAAATTTGATATTTTATTTATCATATACCTAGCTTTGAATTGGAATTAAAAAATGATTGACCAACATCCTAACATTACAGTTATTAACCACTTTTCATCTACACAGTCTTTTCTTTTCTTGGTTAGAATCTTCACTATACAATTACTTTATATATATATATATATATATGTATGAAAGCCAAAGACCTTGGTTTTGCCAAGTGTCAATTTATGAGAATTAATTTTGCTTATTAAGGTTTTTTTTTTTTTACATATTGTGTTAATGTTCACAATTAGGGATTGACCAAAAACAAAAAAAAATCATATTGTTTACATATTGTTTATTTTTTACATATTATATATATATATGTATTAGATTGGTTCCTAACACGATATTTTAGTGATCCCACTATTTTTTTAGAGTGGTACCATATCATATGTGTTGAGAACCATGTTTGAAATGTAAAAGTTAAGAAAGGGATCGAATCATAGCATTATTCAATCCGACACAATTACTAATGTTAAGTTTTCAATTCTTTTGACGTTTATATTGCATATATTACTTGGCAGTATGAATTGAAGAAATGAACAAGTGTTCCTTATATAGGAATACAAATCAGATGATTTTTTCGTATTGATATTGACAATACAAATCAGATGATTTTTTTAGACTGCTCTTATTACTATTATTTTAATTTTTATGAAGCTTAAAAATCATCTATTTTTGTTTGCTAGATATATATTATATTGTTTACAAAATCTTTAAAAAAAAAAACAAAACAAAAAAAACAAAAAACCTAATATAATTTAAAACTACACCAGAAAATATGTATTCAATTAAAGGATAACGAGAGTACATATTAGTGTTTTATAACATGCATTTATAAATATATGATAGTATATTCTACGGCCATTGTATAAATTTATATGTATATATATATATATTCAAGTTTTTTTTCACTTGTTATATGTAATCTCGCAATAAAAAGAAAGT
Source organism: Hydrangea macrophylla (assembly GCA_033977485.1). Classification (NCBI taxonomy): domain Eukaryota; kingdom Viridiplantae; phylum Streptophyta; class Magnoliopsida; order Cornales; family Hydrangeaceae; genus Hydrangea; species Hydrangea macrophylla. The sequence continues at coordinate 32,636,819 of CM066987.1, forward strand.
GTAGTGCAAATATTTTCGTTTTATCTAGGGAGAGTCATAAAAATCATAAATAAAAGATAGATAAACTAATAATTTGATCCACAACTATGTTTTACCACAAAAAAACGAAAAAAAAAAAAAAAAAAAACAAAATTACAACTCTTCTGGAATGTATCTAATCTTCATCGTTTTTTTTTTTCAAGTTTATTCTATATATAATTTAATGAAACAATATGGTTGAAGTCTTATTTATATCAAGTGAAAAAAATATATATGAAATGTATGTTAGTTGCTGTGAGATCGACTCATTGCACACTATAAACTACAGACTTCTGTCAAAAGTGATTTTTTTTTTTATTATTATTGAAATATATGCTATTTAGTTCTACTAATTTCATAGTGAATACTATTAATATTTTTTTGTTTTTGACTAACCCGTGCATTGCACGTGACTCATAGCTTGTATGAAATTAGTTTGATAGCTGGGAGCAAGATTAATTTGTTGGCCCCTTTCTCTTTCCATAGTTTACCATACATGGTCTTGGACCTCAGAATGGTAAGTCTATTTATATTTATATTTATTGTGATTACATTTTGAAAGCCTATGTGATAGTTTAATTTGTGCATTTTTTTTTCTTTTTTTATATGGGTTAAGCTCACTTGACTTCTGTACTTCGGTCTCTCACGCTGTCTTATACTGGCTAGATTCTTCCATTCCATAAAATGGGAATAGTAACGTTTCATGCTGGAAATTTACCTTTTAATTAGGATTATGATGTGGAAAATAAATGGTAGAGTAGTAGAGTAGTACTGTTATTCTTCCCAAACTTTGTATCACATATATATTATGATTTCCTATACATGCATATGGTAATGGGATCACTTTCAATAATAGTGGGACCACTTCAACATCTAATGAAACTGTGAAAATCAATAGCGTCCACTGTGCACATGTGCAAGAACCATGTTTGGGATACAAATTTAGAAACCATAGCATCTCTCATTGTAATAATATCCAAATATGTGCTACATTTATTTTCCTACTTTTATTTCATTAAAATGACTTAATTCTTAAAAAAAAATTTAAAAAAGTGTTAACTAGTATTAAATCCTATTTAGTGTATCTTTGTTGTAATTGACCCAACTCAAAAAAACTATTTGAAGATAGATCCACAAAAACATTTCAGATCATTCTACCCCAGCTCCATCACTGCTATAATCTAGGATTTCTAAAATTCAAATGCAAATTTATTTGTTTCTTGATATATATACATCTATATATGTATATGTAATTAAAAAGCTTATATATACAAGATCTCTGCTCAAACCTTCCTCTCTCTCTCTCTCTCTCTCTCTCTCTCTCTCTCTCTCTGTAATTCGGCCAGTTGCTGTTTCAAGTACCGTTTCCGGCTATCAAGCGCTGATGATCGTGAGTGCTTCGTTGGTGTGGAAAGAAGTTCTGTGGCATACAGAAGCAATGGATGGCAGATATATTGGACTAGTTATCGCCATCGCCATTTCCACCATTGAGTTCGAGATTCAGAGCGATGCATCCCCGATCTGCTGGTGGCATGTTAGGCTCTAATGGAGGCGTCGCCGATCTATTCTGCAGATTCTCTATTTTCTGTTGGTCCTTTAATTTTCTGCAAATGCAATATAAAATTTCACACTAATGCTAGTTCTTGTACTCTTACAATAGTCTTTTTTTTTTTTGGATATTAGATTTGTTTGATTTTCAGTGCAAAAATGTATTGATTTTATATTTGTTCGTTGATTTTTAGTATAAAAATTATAACTAGCAAGATTTGACTCTTATATTATTATTTTTCACTGATTTGTTTTTTTTTTTTTTTTTTTTTTTATAGCAATGCATTGCCAAAATATACTATAGTGTAAAATTCTCCTCTTACAGTCATTCATAATGCAGTGTTAAAATTATAATAGCAATCATTGGGTACTCTTTTGAGCTAATGCAGTGTAAAATTATACAGTAAACCAGTGAACAAATGTGGTAAGCAACCTGATACACCTAGCCAGCTCTCAAATATAAAAGGAAATTCCCGACGGATATACACTATTTCGCACCATTTTCCTTGGTAACCAAACTAGGAAAAGTGATTTCCTTTAACTCTTGCTTCACACGCTCCATCAAAGACTCAAAACTTATCTGGAGAATGATGTTATTATTTTGATCATTCTAGTGTACAAGCATCGCTCATAGAAATTTAGTAAAGACAGCCACGAGTCATGAAGTCATTGAGTTATTGGATAAAACCATCTCACTTGTTGGAACATACTATTAAGTACACGAATTTTATGTGCTAACCATCATAGTTTGGCAACAAAATACCAGCAATCAGAAACTCTGTCCCTACCTCCCTAATCCATATTAGGGAAACTCTCTCTCAACATAGATATAATGGAGACATCCTCCCAGAAAAACACAAATAACTTCAACCTCAAAACTGACACACCCTGACAACATGCATGGTGGTGTCTTCCAAATGTATGCAAAAAAATAAGAAGCATACTCTCTATGTGGAATGAAATAAAAGACTAAATTGGAACTTTGGAAGGGACAGTCCAAAAGGAAAAGTATACATAAGACTTGTGGTACTTGACCACCATCTGAAACTTACCAAGAGTATAGAGATGAATGAGCAATGTCATGAGATCAACTTTTTGTAGGAGTGGTGAAATATATCTTAAATTGGTCCGCTCCACAACTCTTTAAGTTTCTTGTTTGTGAAATCGATACATTGAAAGGCATGAAATAGATCATAATATGCATTTAATGAAATCAAATTCAACCACATATATCTAACAATTTTGCCGGATCCTCTCTCTCTCTCTCTCTCTCTCTCTCTCTCTCTCACATACCCCCATTAAGACCTAACTGAAATTTCAATTCAAAATCCCCAATCAGTATCAATATTAATAAGTATAGAACACATACATATCAATTAGTCCTTGTGTTCTTCAATCAGTCAGAACGACGTAGATCATATCATGAATCACATAAGCTAATCAAGAATTTAATTCCTAGTTTCATGAGAAATAAGATGGAGAGAATCAGGGTGGTACCTTTCTCCGTTTTGCTATGCCAATGCAGGTTCTTTCCTTCCCCCAACTGCACGTTCACTTCAACATCTTGTTTAGTACTGATTGGTTAATAGTAAGATTAAGAACAAGATCTAAAATGTTGTGAAAATCTTAATGAGAAAAAAAATTGAATGTACCGTTCACTTCCTCCGATGAAATGTTGAGAAAATCTAAATGTTGAAATTGTAAGGATTAGTTATGAGAGAGAGAGAGAGAGAGAGAGAGAGAGAGAGAGAGAGAGAGAGAGAGATTAGTCAAGCTTCAACAGAACTTCCATTCCAAATGAGTAAAATTCCCTTGTACACCTCCTCTCTAAAGGCCACAACCCATTTGTTCTAAGACGTTGATATGCAAAGTAGACGTAAATGTCTTTGAAAAACTCGATTGGTTAGCAAGCAACAATAACAATTTCAGCAATCAAATAAATAGCACAGTTACCTTCAGGAATTTCGCAAGCAACAATAGAAATTTAAGCAAGAACCCAAAGGATGAAATTTGGCACATTTGGATACTTAGTTCTATATGGGTCTACCTCTATGCGTGTTAATATGTATTTTTAGGTACTATGTGTGATTAGTGTGATGACTACATACTTGAACTTTAGGACCGAAAGAGAACAAGATATGTTAAGAATAGCTCCTTTAAGCCTTTTTCTAACATTTGTTTATAATAATAATCCTTACTCTATCATGTTTCTATCCCCATCTCTATTCCTCTTTTGCCTTTTTTTCTCGCTCAATACTTGAAAGCATATCAATATTGCTGCATGTACTTCGAAAAGAATAAACAAATAAGCTACATCCACTCCTAACGCAGCTTAATTAAGATATTGTATGAAGGTATTCCAACGTAAACAATACAATTCCAAGTTTTGGTTTCTTTGCTCGTGTCTTGTCTGCAACTAATGGGGAATTAAATTGGCAATGGAAGGAAAAAATTGTAAAACAATATAGCATGTACTAAAGGAGTAATCTTTTAGTGAGTAACTGAAAAAACACCTAATTAATCACATGAAGTGTTTATGTAGTTAACCATTTTTCTTTTAGTGAGTAATGTACTAAAAGTAGTAATCATGTTCATGTAAAACGTAATTCATTTTGCACGGGAGAGCTATGAAATTAAAAAAAAATAATAATAATAATAATAATAATAATAAAACAACGTACTTGTGTTCGAGTGCCGATAAAGCTGCATTCATTTTTTAAATTATGGCACCTAATTTTAAATTAAAAAATCAAACTTTTACCTTTTACTTTAATTAGTAAGGGCACCTTACTTATTTTACTACATGTTATATTTTACAAATAAATTTAAACCACCCAACTCACAAAAATCAGTGTAAAATAAACTTGAACTATCCTCAACTGACAAAAATCAGTGCAACACAGTTCTCGACGTACACAACTTAAATCCAAACCCACCTCCAAAAAAATGTGAACTCCCATATAGCCATATATAGCAACTAAGGAGATCAACAGAATCAAGCATTAACACGGTATGAAAGCAATTTAACTGTAAAAAATCAAGAACTTGATCCATAGCATGATATTCAATAATACACCACCAGCTCTTAGAACCAGCACAAAGACTGAATATTATTGTATTCTAATAACTTGAATTAACTTAAAAGTCACCATTTGCTTTTCTCACCATTTGCAAGCGCGCGTCAACTGTACTCTAAGAGAAATGTTGAGAAAAGCAACTAATGATGAGAATGATCTGAATCTTTGCAAGCATGAAGCGATAGCCTCAATATTTATTTGTTTTAGCTCTCTAATAAATTTTTTTATTTTTATTCTATGTTCCACTCAGTCCTGATTTAAGTTAATTCAAGTTATTAGAATACAATAATATTCAGTCTTCGTGTTGGTTCCAAGAGCTGGTGATGTATTTTGAATATTGTCGTTTTCTTTACAATCAACTTTAATTACGTACTTACTCCATTTGTTTCAAAATAAGTGTAACAAATATTGTGGTTGGGCCATACGGGCACCCACATTATATTGGACTGGGTCCAGAGAGGGCTAGCTTGGACGCCAAATAATGGGCTTTTGGAGTCTCAAGCCTTATAGGTTTTATGTGCCTATATATATATATATGCTTATATATCACATGGAGAAACCTAATGAGAATAATACTTTCAGCAGCCCCTCTCTCTTTCTCACATTAGTCTCTCTCTCTCTATACACACGGTTTCTCTCTCTAGCTAATCACCAAGGAGCTTGGGATTTAGAACGTGACTATCATGGGGATGGCTCAAGAAGCATCCTCTACGACCTAGGCGATGCATATATAAGAGAGTACACGGAGGCAACATGGAGCAGCAGTTCGTGAGTGAAGACGCCGGGCTCGTAACAACACCGTTCGGCGATCCATCGGGTTATTCCGCTAGGTAAATGACCTAAACCCGACTTGTATGCTTGCGTGCATATTTTTAACATTGGTATCAGAGCCTTTAGGTTGTTGATTCGCCCGTATGCAACCCAAAACGAATCTGCCATTGGAGGTTTCAGGCTTTTTTATAAAAACTTTGAAACATGAATTTTCAAGTGAGTCTAATATAAAACTCCAATAAAAGGTCCAAACATTTTTACATGGTTGTGTTCTTTATGGTCCCTAGAGTCCCTCCGTGAAGTTTCATGGACTAATTATCTCCTATGAATGAGAAATCGCAAACCCTAATTTCTGGTTTAAAAAAATAAAATAAAATAAAAAAACTGGGCAGAGAGTGCACCATTTTCTTACTTTTTTTGTGGCCAAAGATTCTTTTTTTAAAGCGAAAATCTCATCTACTGTATGTGGGCTTTCCAACCATGTATTAAACATGTGTATTGGATCAATACTGTGCGAAACCTATGTTCGCATAATTGACGTCGCGCACTGTTGGAGTGCTGCGCGTTAGGGTAGAGATGTAGAAGATGAATTGTCAATCATTGGGACCCACTCACGTGCTAATATGTGGGTTAATGAAGAGCCGAATAGGTCAATGTATTGTCTGGCAAAGCTTTTAAATCCAAAGAAGAAGTTATATGTGCCATAGTAGCCAAACAAGGCCTTAATGGTCACATGATTCACTGCCATATGTTTTTTTTTTCACATTCTATTATTTTCTATAAGTTTTTCTATAAGTTTTGATTCTTACAAACAGCCCCTATTTCAAAATTATTTATTTAAACCACAAAGTTTATTAAGAACAAGGTTTTAATTAGTTTAAAATCCAGGAAAATTAATATTATTGAAACTTTTTTATTTTAGTGTTTTGTACACTGTAAGAGACTCTGAGATAATTTACGTGTAAATTATCATATATTTTTGGTATTTTAAAGCATATAATTAATGTTTATGGACGTTTATTTAATTGCTTAAAATGGCCAAAATACACTATTATTTTTTGTAATTAATATGGGACATAAGGGACACTATTTTAAGACCATGTAAAATTTTGTGGGATCCACAGGTAATTTTTGGTAAATTATCTCAATCATATTAATATTTTAGAGCATATAATTGTGTGTTTTTGTATACATATTAAATTGCTTAAAATATTTTATTGATTATTAGTTCAGGGAATTAACACAATGTGTTTAGAACACTAGTGGTAGCTTGAGAAAATTATTTTAGTGTATTTTCTCGCTCTTTGGGACATATTTTAGAGCATATATATTGTGTTGAATACGCAATATTAATTGCTTAAAATATAACCAATAAAGTTGTTAATTCTTGAATTTAATATCTAGTGTTTTTGTACACTAATTCTAGACTTGAGAAAATTTTATGAATTATCTCATTTTTTTGGTATTTTAGAGCATAAAATTTATGCATATGGGCATTTATTTAATTGCTGAAAATAGCCAAAATAGATTATTAATTTTTGAAATTAATATGGGGTGTTTGGAACACCATATTAGACCACCGAAAATCTTTGGAGAACAAATTCTTAAAATTTTTGTATTTTTAGGAATTTTGTTGCTCATAGTTAATTTTGTTTAACTAAGATCAATTTATTATGTTAAATTGATTCAAAATGTTTTTGGGCCTTGGTGAAATTCCGGAAATTTTTATTTATAATGAAAAATTTGTTTTTCGATTAATTAAACTTTCCATAAGGTTTTAAATTAATTGTTAATTTAAAGGGTCCTTAATAAATTGGTTTTAAATTATGTTTTAAGACCTAAAATTGGGTTAAAATTAATGAAAAATTCATGATTTTCTTTCATTGATTTTACCTAGCTTATGGGAGCTATCCGGGCTGTGCAATAATCATTTTATTGCACATTTTATTACTATAGAGGCTCATTGCATTATTGGTCACGTTTAATTACTGCTGTTTGTGATTAGTTGACCCTATGACCTCTAATTCCTCCTCCTTAAGTGGAGTGACGGATGAGTCCATTCATTTTAAAATAAGACCACATGAGTGCTTGATGTGTGTGATTAATACAATTTAATCTGGCTTAAATGAATGGACAATAATTGACAATTAAAGAGTTTGTGTCCTCACGATGTATGTTTAAGGTTGTTTCTGTGTAAGTATATGAACAAAGCATCCCTAATTTTTTATGGGCTATAAATGTAATGTGAGGACGAGTGTTTACATTTCTTGTATTGGAAAAGCCTACTTGTAAAGGGATGGTTTTCTTTGTTCATAAATCATACACTTGAATTACCTTAACATGAGCTCTAAGTTGTCAATTCGGACCCACGTGGGGGTCCATGCGCACTTTTGTTGTATGGCGCACTTTATATCTTGTGGATGATCTTAGATAGGTAATTGTACCATCTAATTGATATTTGTTTAGAAAAATCAATTATAAAAGGTTTTTCTTAATTTACAAAATTAAGATTTGATTAATGAGCAATAGCGAATTTTTTGGTCTTAAATTGTAGAAAGGGGAAAACTCATTTGTAATTGGATTTCAAAACAAACCTTATGAAATGTGCAAATAATAATGTCAACCCCTTGCGCATGTTCTCAAATAATATTCTTCAAATTTTTTGGATTCACAAAAACAAATGTTTTCCAAACCACACTTTGTCGATCTTTATAAAAGTAACAAGTTTAAAAGGGACTAATTTTTGCAATATGGCACTGTAAAGTAACACACCGATAGAATGAGTAAGAGCTTGTGGGCTTTAGGCTTATTCTATGGTCCAACCCATTAAACCGAATAATGGGCCTCCGGCCCAATATCATTATAACCTTATTAGCCTATAATACTTGGCTCGAGAAGGATCAAATCACGCGCTTTGTGATAAGCGGCATGCACCATGATCTTGTTGGGAAGTATATGTACTACCCAATAGCCAAAGTTTTATAAGATCAGCTCAAATTTGTTTTCGATGGCACATTCACTACTAGATTGAACATCTAGTTATGATGTTCAGGAAAGTAAAGGAAACGTTCTAAGTACACGATGACTGGATATCTAAGGTCGATGACAGGTATGATTCGTGATTTCGGAATACTCGGAACATCTTTACTGGCGAACTGCAGTTTCAGGCTATGATTAGTTCTTTGCCTGATTTACGAGTCCATAGAAAACAAATCATGATCACAACGGAAATGTCAAATTTTTTATTTTGACATTTTCTGACATGTTGAGCTGAATACGGAGCGCCAAAAAGGTGAGGCGAACCGTATAGCTACACTCTTGACCACTACTTCCATAAGTGGAAGTAAGCGCAAGGCCAGTGGGCCTAAACACAATGGTAAGGGTAAACCCGCCTAGAGGCATGGTGGGGCCAGTAAGTTTGTGCCCAAGGCTAACAAGGTGGAAGAGCGCAATCGAGGGCGTTTTTCAGTTCGGTGGTAATAGGATGGACATTTTTTAGGTGGTAGTGTTACTAGGACATGGTTATCTAAGGATAACTGCTTAAGAATTGTTTTCATAAATTCTAGTTTTCTCTGTTAATTCATTTATTCTGAGACATAGCATGCTAGACTTGAACGCATAGGATGTGATAGGATGACTTGATTAGCTCGAGAAGCCCTTTTTGGGCCCACTCGCTAAGGTTGACCTACCTATGTGTGAGTCTTGCTTAGTTGGCAAAGTATGCCGAAAGCCTCTTAGAGAGGCTATTAGAGCTACTCAAGCATTAGAACTAGTTCACTCAGATATCTGTGGACCTATGATTGTAAAGGCACGTCATGGCGCCTCTTATTTTTCACTTTTATAGATGATTTCGCGCGATGTGAGGATCGCGAGTGCTTATCTAATCAGTTCTGGGAATTCTGTGAGGAAAAAGGGGATACGCAGACAACTTTCTGTTTCGAAAACTCCGCAGCAATATGGTGTTGCAGAAAGAAGGAATAGGACATTCCTAGATATAGCTAGGACTATGATGGCGCGAGTCAACCTCCCAAAAGTTGTTTTGGGGGATGTACTCTTAATTGCAGCCTACATACTAGAGTGCCTCTCCTCAGTCAATTCCTTCTACCCCTTATGAGCTGTGAAAAGGCGGAAAGCTCATTTTGGAGCATTTGTGCCCGTGGAGCTCAAGAGGTTATGTTCACTATACCTCGTATAAGTGCGAGAAACTAAGCTCGAGAGTTAGAAAGCATACCTTTATAAGGTATTCTAATAGCTCGACAGCCTATGTTACGTATAATGAACAAACGGGTATAGGAATGACAGAAATGGTGCCACATGATATTGAGGATGACTTCCCCAGATTTGTATTACTAAGAGAAATCTTGACCTCTATGAGTTGGAGGATGTTGAAGACAACATACCATCTTTAAGCGAGGGTGGGGAGATTGAGATTCCACATCCTGTAATCGCTGTAAAATGGTACTAGTCTCCAGCCGAGTGGGAGTACACCGCTAGACACTAGTGGGAGTGTACCAGATAGTGGGAGTGCACCACTAGACACTCAAGATTCTCAGGTAGTACACTGTATGGTGATTAGGAAAAAGTTCCCTATCGCTGTTTTGAAATTGAGGAAGACATTTTCATATGTGTGCAAATGTGTGCACAGGTGGATGAGGATGAGCCTGTTTCTTTCGTTGAAGCATTTTCCTTCGTCTGCTGAAGCTGAGTAGATAGTTGCTATGCCAGATGAGATGGGCTTTATGGACGAAAATAAAGTCTGGGAGTTAGTTGACATTCCGCCTGTGCGTAAGACTATTGGAGACAAGTGTGTTTTCAAAATCTAACGCGAGGCAGATGGTTCAATTGACAAGTATTAGGCGCGCCTTGTGGTGATAGTTTGTACCCAGAGAGGGTATAGACCATGGAAACATGTTCTCCCAAAGGGTGAGATCTGACTCCATTCATCTTATCCTAGCAATTTTCGCATATTTAGGTTTTGAACCTTTTTTAGTTGGATGTTTAAACTGCTCTTTTCTCAATGAAGAACAAGACGATGAGATAAATATGGATCATCCCATTGGTGTTGTGACCAAAGGGAATGAGCGCAAAAGTGTGCTGTCTCAAACGACCTATTTATTATCTCAAGTTAACAATCGTCTAGGCAGTGGTACAATGTGTGTACATTAAATGGTCCAAGGAAAGTGTTCTAATTCTTTATATATTGATGACGTCCTTTTAGCTGGGAATGAGATGAGTTCCATTGTCGCCACTTGAGAGTAGTTGTCCTCTCAGTTTGAGATTGAGGACATGGATGATGCCAACTATGAGTTGGGAGTTTAGATTGTGATATATTGTTCTCAGAAGCTCATCTATTTGTCCCGAGGGACTTACAAGATGTAGGTTCTTGAACGTTTTCACATGAAAAATTGAAAACCCATAGACATCCCATTTTTGGGGGACTCACCTTGACCTTAAATCAATGTCTTAAGAATAATGAGAAGAGCAAACAAATGTCCAGTTTGCCATATGCGTCCGTAATAGGGAATCTGAAGTATGCTAATGTGTGTACTCGGTCAGATGTCTGCTATGCGGTTGGTTTAATTAGTCGTTGCCGTAGCAACCATGGTCCTATCACTAGAGAGTAGTGAAGAGTATCTTGCGATATGTTCGCAGGAGTACTATGGACCTTGCCTTATGCTGTCCACGATGGAAGCATAATATGTGGTGTGCTCTGCAGCTACTAGAGAAGCTGTTTTGGTTGAAGAGTTTTGCAATAGCTAGGCTCTTTATCTCATAGTGATGAGGTTGTGCTCATCTACGATGATAGCACATAAGTCTGAGCATATGCAAAAGATCTCAAAGCCATTCTAGCACATAGACATTCGTTTTTGTCACATTTTGAGATGTAGTTTGCGCAAAGGGAAGTTGTCTTGAGGCATATCTCCAATTGAGGGATTTGATGTGCTTAGACATTTTATTGTGGTATTGACATTATTATTCAAGTTTTTATAAACTAATTGGTTTCCATACATATATGTTTGTTATATGAATGGAATGAATGCACATTTCTTATATGTCACCGGGCTTGAATCAACCTGCTCACACTGGTGATTCACCTTGGCGCCGAGATAGCGGACTAGGACATGCGTGTTCATGGCGCTTAGATGGCGAGCAAGATGAGACATTTGTGTTCATGGCACTTAGATAGCTAGCTAGGACATGTGTGTCCATAGCGCTTAGAAAGCGAGCTTGAATACTTATATCTACGCAGTGTAAGAACAGCGAGCTAGATATAAACCCTATTATTTCTATATGTCGCCTTAGATGGATCTAAGATGAGACCTTTTACATTTGGTCGAACATAGAGATATCCCACGACTCTATGTAGCCTGTTTACAGCCGAATGTGAGTTTTCAGACAGGCGCTAAGAAGAGCGACTGTCCTGGAGACTCAGGTTAGACGTTTTGTGTAACGTCTAGACTAAGATTCGTATGGCGTTACTTGTTTTTCCAAACACAGAGTGACATGCCCATTTTTATGGAAGAACTCCATAGCATACATTTCATACTGTATGTGCTTTTGCAATCGATTGTGGAGCAGTGAATGGATTCCTCTCCATTGCTGTGTGAGCCATGTAGCATATCCAAGACATTGGTTATCCTACAAATTAGTTGCCTTCACGACTTGAGACTATGTCATGAAGAGGACGCTTGATGACAGCTACTTTAGCATGCTATCCTAGGACGACGAGACAATTCCGTTCTATGGGGCGTGTCTAGGCAAGCGGTCAAGGTAGTCGGATTGACATGTAGGCTCAGGGAAGACCATTCAATAACACACCATGTTTTTGTGACTCATTAGCAGGCCTGCGACAATCGTAATTTGTTACTGATATGTCATGAGTACATTACATTGAGGTGGTGCAGCAATTCTTTTCACCGAGGGATTGAGAATGCTGTGTCTGGTGTGGTTGAATCGTCTAAGGCATACACGAGAAGCTTCCGAGTGATGTGTCTTGCTGGTTATGGTGATGATTTGGCATTACACTCCTGTCGCTGTACTTTCTTTTCGTAAGGTCGCACGTTCTATTTCCCTGTATGAAGAGTTGAGAATTTCCGTTGTGTTGAGAGATTAGTTTTAGTACTAACCCTATGTGGGTGAGTGGGAGATGTAACAAATATTGTGGTTGGGCCATACGGGCACCCACATTATATTGGACTGGGTCCAGAGAGGGCTGGCTTGGACGCCAAATAATGGGCTTTTGGAGTCTCAAGCCTTATAGGTTTTATGTGCCTATATATATATATATGCTTATATATCACATGGAGAAACCTAATGAGAATAATACTTTCAGCAGCCCCTCTCTCTTTCTCACGTTAGTCTCTCTCTCTCTCTATACACACGGTTTCTCTCTCTAGCTAATCACCAAGGAGCTTGGGATTTAGAACGTGACTGTCATGGGGATGGCTCAAGAAGCATCCTCTACGACCTAGGCGATGCATAAGAGAGTACACGGAGGCAACATGGAGCAGCAGTTCGTGGGTGAAGACGCCGGGCTCGTAACAACACCGTTCGGCGATCCGTCGGGTTATTCCGCTAGGTAAGTGACCTAAACCCGACTCGTATGCTTGCGTGCATATTTTCTATAATAAGTGTCCACCTTTCCTTTTTTAGTGTACAATTTTTGTATAAACTACCTACATGACACCCTCACAAGAAAAGACAAGCATCATTTCTTAGAAGAATAAGAAAGGGGAAATGATTAAGAACGTTAATGTCACATCAAGGGTAATATGGAAAAAAAAAAAAAAAAGGACCAAAGAAATAAATATAATACACTTCTTAAAGATAGTGCAAATTGATAGTGAACACTTAATTTGGAACCAACGATGTTAGGGGTACACCCTTACACATCTAAAAAATCTCTATCTCTCGTATTATTGGTCCACCTCAAAGTATGGATGCTTTTTAAAAATGTAAGAATATGCTCCAAAAATTATTGTTTTAAAACAGAGGGAGTATCTTATTAGTGTTTTTATTTTTATTTTTTGTTTCACAACTCACCCGTGCAATGCACGGGCTCACTACTAATCCTACAAGAAAACACATGACTTTTCATTCACCTTTGCACATCACTCACCAGAGGTTCGATGATCACGGTGTAGTCTTTTAGGTTTGAATTTTGAGTAGTCTCTACATGACTCTGTCTAGACTGACTTTTCATTCCCCTTTGCATGTTGAAAGCTGTCTGTCGCAACAATGGGGAATGACTTGGTCCAACCAAGATGCCGTGTAGAGTTCACCTATACTTGTAACATTCACATTACACTCAGCTTTCAATTAGTTACATTTTCATTGTACTCTTTCTATGAATTTATAGCTCCTGCCTCCTGATTGGGTATTTCATTCCTTTAAAACGACAGCACTCTTTCGTTGGCACAACAACTTTGTTCAAAACATATTTTACGATTCGAATTTTAAGTGGACCTTAAAAAACAGACTTAAGAGACGGACTATGTAAAATTTGAGAAATTCTCACGAAGGTCCGGACTAATATTTTATATATATATATAGAACCAAAGATTTTCTAAAGAGGACGACCTCTCTTTAAATAAACAGAGAGCCTCTGTTTTGATCATCGGATCGTATTTAAAAACTGTGAAATGACAAAACTGTGATTAATAAAAAAACGATCCAATGGACAAAACAGAGGCCCTCTCTTTACTAAAAAGAGGGCGCCCTCTTTAGAGCCTGACTGTATATAGAACTATTCTCCTACCGACTCCCGTAAATTAAAAGTTAAGGGCTTCTATTGGAGAAATTATTTAATAAAGTCGTCACACTACGTTATCACGCTGATGTGATATGACCACTCAATTTTAACCAAACACATGTCCTCTATTTCTAGGAAAATTATGACAATTGGTTGGCTATATGTTAGTTTGAAATGTTGCCAATCACTTTTCATGATCTCCTGAAAAAATGGGCATGTATTTGGTTAAGATTGAGTGGTGTGATAGTCTCATTGAATAACTAGGGAGTGAACTAGGCTTAAAAGCCAAGGACCCGGCCCGTCGACCCGCGAGATTATGTGATGTGTCGGGTCCTTGGTTTTTTAAGTCTAGTTCACTCACCCAGTTCACTAGAGAACCTAATCGTATATATATAATCTATATAATAAGATAGAGCGGTATGAGTCTCTCCTAAGTTAGTAACTTTTAATCCGAGCCATCCTGACAAAGTTAGATATTTTCAACCGTCGGATTGTTTGTACACAAAAAATGGTTAATCCTATTAAATATTGCATTGTATCCTTTTAAAAGTCAAAATATTGCATTGATACAAATATTATATCCTATTATAAATATTGCATTGTCCACCAACGAAATGGAGGGAGGACATATTCCATTTATCTTCCCTTAAAAATTGGTAAGTATGTTACAGTGCATTTATGAATGTTATGAGATTATTTAATTTAATTTGGTGTCAAAAGTGCATTTATCATCCATGAAAGGCATGCGTTTTGTATAAAAAAAAAAAAATCAAAATCAATTTCCTTCTTGGGCATGCGTTTTCCGAAATAGTGTTACTGGGCATGCGTTGGTATAGTATATACTGCATATATGTGTTTGTATATATACATAATTATTATCTATATAATAAGTTAGAGATGTGCATTCCTCCATTTTTAATCTAACTTTCAATCTCATCTGTTAAGATAAGAGTGGATATTTTAATCTGTTTGATGGTTTGTCCCACAAAAATTGAAAACTTATATATATACACACACACATACAGTCCGGTATATATCCCTATATATATCATGCCCAAAAAATTACGAGTTAAATGCATTTTCCACCCTCAACTAACATTGTGTGACAGTTTGCCCCTTCGTCACTTTTAGCGTCATTTTTGGCGTCACTAAAAGTGATCATTTTCATCACTAAAAGTTACGGAGGGGACAAACTGTCACAAAATATTTGTTTAGGGACCAAACTGCCAAATATGGTATAATTTGAGGGTGCAAAATGCATTTTATCCAAAATTACATATATCTAAACTTGATATATTAGGAAGCCCAATTGGAATTTGGAATCTTCCCAGCAAACAATGAAAGGAAATACTGAAAATCGTATTTAATTACATCTACCAAAATTGAAAAAGCAGAAAGGATAAGACAAATGAATCTAATCAAAGTGCCAATATGGAGGCCAATGCGGGGCACATGTTATTTATGGGTTAGTTATTCGGATTTTGTTAGGCATGTCCGTGAAATCTCTTGGTGTTTTCAAGAATGAAGTAATTAATTAAACAGAGCATATTTGCTGAAAATGCATTGGTTACGTGGTATATGCATTTATGACAATACAGAGCAAAGATAGCAAGCTAAAAAAGGAAAGAAAAAATTAATAACATCATGGCAGTATTTATTTATTTATTTTGAATTTGAAATTTTAAAGTGTTGAATTTTTTCTTTCTTTTTTTCTTTTTTTTTTCTCACTTCGTGCCCACGGGCACGGGTTATAACTAGTACATATATATAGATGGATATTTTTCTTAGGTATTTTTTATTCTGTTCTAAGATTCTATTGGTCGACTTGTGTGACACATATGTGCGAAGTACACACACTTATACACCTGAACTGATCACATTTCAAAACAATAGGAAAAATACCTAACTCTTTTCTCTACATATGTATGTACTTGTGTATGCTTCCAAGTAAGTTCAAAATAATTGTTGGGTTTTTAGTATGTATTATTGTCCATACATGCGATTGCAGACATTAACTTCAAATTGATCTGATTCAGTCAAAACTATCACAAGCAACACAGGTATTCAAGAAATCTAGAAACAAAGTAGAAGGAAGCAAACCCAACATACCCTAACATTTCCTTGTCTCCAATGAATAGTCAAACATGTTTGATAATTAGAATAAATTAAGCTTAGACTTTTTTGCTCAGTATTAAATATGTCATCCCAAGCTATGTTATTGTTATAATTCAATAGTTGAGTCTCTATAGCATGATTGCAGAGTCTTAAAGTATATAGCAGAAAAGTTTGAAACTTTGGATTAACTTAATACTTCGTTTGGATTGAGAGAAGTGAAGAGAAGAGAAAAGAAACTTTTCAAGAGAATAGAAGAGAAGAGAAAAGAAAAGAAAGTTGAGCTTTCTTCATCATGTTTGGATAGACAATAAAGGAGAGAAGAGAAAAGAAGAGAAGTATAACTTTTTTCGCGTTTGGTTAACTTTCATAAGAAAAAAGAACATAAAGTACTTATAACCAATTTACTTTTTAGTCCTCTATTAGGGTTTTATGTTAGATGAAATAATAAAATATTGGGGCATATTAGTTTTTTACACATTATTTAATTAAGTTTATCTTCTTTTCTCTCCGGAATCTCTCCGATTTGAAGAGAAACAAAAGTGGGCTCTTTTCTCTCCACTTTCTCCCCACTTTCTCTCCATTTCTCTTCTCTTCTCTCCCCACTTAAATTACCAAACGAGATAATTGGAGAGAAAGTGGTACTCTTTCTCTTCTCTTCTCTCCATTTCTCTCAATCCAAACGAAGTATAAATGAAAATGAACTCATCTGAGCTTCATTTGAGTCATAATCCAAGATCAATCTCTCTTCTTCTTCTTCTTCTTCTTCTTCTTCTTCTTTTCTTGAGCTTTTATGCTTCACCACTTGATGCCCAAAATTCAACGACTATCGATGTTGGGTTGATTCTTGATTTGGACACTGGGATTAATGGGAAAACAAGCTATGAGCCCCGTGCAATGCACGGGTTAGTTGAAAATCAAAAAATATTTATAGTATTCACTTTGAAATTTGTAAAACTAAATAGCTTATATTTCAGTAAAAAAAAAAAAACACTCTTGACAAAAGTCTGCAGTTTATAGTGTACAATGAGTCTCACAATAACGTACATGCATTTCAATTTTTTTTTCACTTGATATAAATAATAAGCTAGACTTTAACCATATTGTTTCATTAATTTATATATGAAATAAACTTAAAAAAAGAAGAAGATTAGATACATTCCAGAAGAGTTGTAATTTCTTTTCTTTTTCTTTTTTTGTGGCAAAAAATAGTTATGCATCAAATTATTAGTTTATCTATCTTTCATTAACGATCTTCATGATTCTCTCTAGATAAAATGAAAAATATTACCATTACACTTTCTTTTTATTGTGACATTATATATAATAAATAAGTGAAAAAACACGAATATATATATACACACACATTTATATAGTAGTCTTAGAATATACTATCATATATTTATAAATATATGTTTTTAAACACTAATATGTACTCTCATTATCCCTTAATTGAATACATCTTTCCTAGTGTAGTTTTAAATTTTTTTTTTTTTTTAAGATTCTGTAAACATTATGATAGATATCTAGTAAACAAAAATAGATGATTTTTGAGCTTCCTAAAAATTTAAATAATAGTAATAAGAGCAATCTAAAAAAATTATCTGATTTGTATTGCCAATATCAATACGACAAAAAAAAATATGTATGTAAAATAAACATCAAAAGAATTGAAAACTTAGCATTAGTAATTGTGTTGGATTGAGTAATGTTATGCTTCCCAACTTTTACATTTCAAATATGGTTCCCAACAAATGTGGTGGTATCACTCTGAAAAAAATAGTGGGACTACTTTAATATCGTGTTTGGAACTAAATATAGCTATGAACTTGGAAAGCATGGCATTACTCGTTAATAAACTCTAACTAATTCATATTAGATTCAAAAATTCAGACCATACTTTGGTCTTGCACATCTCATTAGATCGCATTGTAACTAAGTATTACTACTCTATCAAGAACCATATAGAGGAGGCATAATACCAAAATAAAAAGCACATAATAGAAAACTAACATTCAATCTCCTTAAAGTATTCTTCTTATTTCCTTAATTTAAAGTCAAAAAGCTATCAAACACTAAACAATCAAGCCAAATACAAGGTTAAATAACAATTCATATACATGAATTAGAGAAACAAAATCAAGTAATTGTATAGTGAAATTCCAACCAAGAAAAGAAAAGACCGTGTAGATAAAAAGTGGTCAATAATTGCAATGCTAGGATATTGGTCAATCCTTGTTTAATTCCAATTCAAAGGCATATGATAAATAATATATCAAATTTAATCTACATTGAATTGATCAATCCTTTTATATATATATATAGGTCAATTTAATCTACATTAAATTGGTTCTTTATTTTTGGTCAATCTTTAATTGTGAATGTTAACACAAACATGTAAAAAACGTTTAATTCTAATTCAAAGGTATATGATAAATAATATATAAAATTTTATCTACATTAAATTGGTCAATCCTTTTTTTTATAGGTCAATTTAATCTACATTAAATTGGTTGTTTGTTTTTGGTCAATCCTTAATTGTAAATATTAACACAACCATGTAAAAAAATAAATTTATATAAGAAAAAATCTCATAATTAAATTGCCACTTGGAAAAACCAAAGTCTTTGGCTTTCTTATATATATATATATATTAGATGAGCCAAACATACATATCTATGGCACTTGAAGATTTCTATGCCACCCACAGTTACACTACAAAGATTGTCCTTCACACAAGACACTCCAAGAGTGATATTATTGAAGCTACATCAGCTGGTATGTCTTTATAATCTCTTCATATATGGTGATGATGACAAAATTAAGGTTAGAGATAAGAAGAAGAAGCCAAGAGAAATTATATGTGGTTCGGCTTGTTAATGAAGAGACCTACGTCCACCTGTGTGTTGGAGCACTTGCACTATGATATCAATTCACTAGGGCCTATGGTGAACCAACAAAGAGGATGGAACTACCAAAGATCGACCGGGCAGTGTGTATATGCGTATAAGGTAAAGTTACGATCCCTTTCTATGGGGGTGAGGGGTTTCTTTTATAGTATAAGAAACCTCCTCATATAAGGCAAGCAAACTAATAAGGTAATCAATCCGATTAGAATTGATTAACACAAATCGTGTGAGTTTCCTAATTGGATTAGGAAACAATCTTCACTTTCCATTAGTCTTCTAAGTTGTATAGGAAACTGTCTGGAACATTCTGGGGCACATCTTGTGGGCTTAGCTGGGCTGTGCCCATGATGAGCCAAGCTCGTGCAGCGTTCCCAACCTGTTGGTCGGACCCTGCGATATTAGGCGTACCACTCGGGTTAACTGCGCAAAGGACATGGTCGGTCCCTAGACAATCTGGTGATCCTTGATGCAGGAGCAGAGCTTTGCTTTCGCTAAAAAATTTTGTACATATTAGATGCCCCCCATTTCTAAGGTTAATGTGATGCTTCATCAGATGAAGGTTGGAAATTTGTATGGCTCGTATAACTGTATGGGACACAGCTCGGGAAACTACTCGGGGCTGCACCGGTCCTCTTGGTAAATCGGGGCTCGGACCGATTGGATACCTTGGGAACTTAAGGGCGGTACCTGTCACATGTCCAGAAGTGGTTGGTCTGGTCAAGATCCAACTAGACCGATGTAAGAGCAACTGGATAGTCACCCTAACCGAACCATCACATCGTGTAATTAATGTACACGCCTTTTGAGGCACTGCTTGGGTTGTCCGAGGTGCCAGTTGTTGGGTGTTTAGGCAGGAATTTTGCTAAGCCATTGGATCTACGATCATCTGGACTGTTCATGCAATCTATATAAGGGACACTTAAGCATTTTCATCCCTTCTGCTGTCCAGAAATTACAGAGCAGGTCCAGAGGAAAAGCACCTGGTCCAGATTCCCGAGCTCTTCTCTGCACCCCTTCCTTGTAAGTCCTCGTTCCTCTAGCCTTGTAATTCATTGCACTTTTTCATTTCTTCTTTTTTTGTTTTTATTCTCGAGCGAGGCTGGAAAATAGGAATCTCTTAGGCTTTGTGCGGGAGTGGGATTTCTTTTGCCTCAAAAACTGCTTCTTCCTCAGGTCGAGTGGTTCCCTTTCTCTAGTAGAGCAATCTGCCCGGTCGGTGTGCCCTAGGATCATCCTTTCTGAGTGTTACCTGACTGTTAAGACCATGTACACCCTACTATATAGACTTTTAGTCCTCCCACCCCTTTACCTTAGATTGGAAGTTCTTGACCCCTACTTAGGCCATCAGATGCTTCATCATCTCTCAGTTGGGACTTAAAAAATGTGTCACTCTAATTATAACTCTTCCTCCTGGTCGAAGAATGTGAAATCAAGGTCTAGCTTGAGCCCTCCCTCTCTAACCCTATCAGACTACCGCAGTGAGGGTAGAATTCCCATCCGAGTGTCCAATAAGGAAATGAGTCTGGAACATGTTGAAGTTTTTGAGTCGAGGGGATCTAGTAATGAGGCATTGTCCTTAAGTAGCCCAAAGGATGTCTTTTCTTATAGAGGGACCTCCAGTAGTCTGATTGGATCAGATTTAGATAGAATCAGCTAGAAGTTCAATTATTTCGAAGGCTTCTCCATTGCAATCCCGATCGGGGAAGCACACGTTCATCAGTCGGGTTATGCTACCCTTTACGAGGATGCGCTCCTTGCGGGTCTTTGTCTTCCTCTCCACCCACTTTCCTGGGACCTACTGATCTACCTCGATATCACCCCCGAGCAGTTGGCCTCGGACGGTTGGAGATTTCTGATGGGGTCCATTTACCTCTAGCCCTAAGTTTTTGGGTACGAGCTGACCTCCAAGAATTTCTGTGGACCTACAAACTATCCCCTTTGAACAGAGAGGTAGGCTTCTTTTCCCTGAGTGCTCGGCAAGGGAGGAAGATATTGGAGAATGCTCCGAGCAACAAGGGGTGGAAGAGGAAATTCTTCAAAGTATCCACCCTCGGGCTCACTAAGGAGGCCCTGGGAATTCCCCTGAGAACCACCTGGGCGAGCAAGTTAAGGAGTAAGTTGCGTCTCTGGTTGGCATTTAATTACTATTCCTGCTATTGTGACACTAACAGATCCCCTTTGTTTTGCAGTGGGATCTGTCGATCCACCAAGCATCCAAAATGAATGCCAGGACCGTATAAATGCATTGGCCCAAGATAATGTGAACATCATTGATGTGCTAACCCGAACAGGAGCCCAGGAAGTTACCTACAAGCTTGATAAAGTCTTTGTCACACCAGTCTTTCCCCCGATCATTCCTGGTAAGCTCCTAGTTCTCAAAATTTTCCACTTTTTTACTGTCTTTCTGTCTTCTGTCCACATCCTTTCGACTCATTTTTACTCTTGATTTCATAGATATGGCCCCTAGGAGGGACCCCAAAGCGCTGATGGTGAAAGAGGTTGTGCAGTTGCACGGGGGAGGGCGAGAGGAGGAAGATAGAAATTACTGAGCTTGCCGCCAACGGTCAGTCCCTCGGGCGAATTAGGCATGGGACACACCCAGAACTGGGAGGCACATCAGCTCCGAGGGTAGAGGTAGTGCAAGATACTGTCCCTAGGAAAGATGTACCAGCCGGGGTACAGATGGTAGAGTCCTCAAAGATCCAGGAGAGAATTTGATCAGTTCTCCTCTTAAGTCAGGTTAAGATGTGTGCGGGGATGCCCTCTCAATCACTCATAGGGTGGCTTTATAGCCTCTCTCATTTTGTAAGATACTTATCCCATCTCTTTCCATTCCTCATTGCATTGCCTTTTCGTTGAAGATGACTGACCGGTTTCTGTTCCCCTTTTTGTAGGTTGGTTGCATAGCTGCTAGAGCTTAATCCTACCTTCTTGGGTTGGCTGAGAGGACAGCCACTACTAACGCTACTCTTTCAAATGAGAGGGAAACTCTGGAGGCGAAGGGAAATGCCCTGGCGGTGGAGAAGGAGAAGGAGAAGGTGAAGGGGATTACCCTGAACCTAGGAGTTGTTCAGGCAGAACTGGAGACTTCCCTGATGGAGCTGAGTGTCACTCGAGAGAGTTTGGTGGTTGTAAATGCCGAGAAGAAAGCCATGGCTAAAGTAACGGCAACTCGGGAGGAGGCAGAGAAGGCCCCAGAGGATAATTTTGATACCAGCTTCTTTTAGGGCTACTCGAATCTGAAGAAGAGGGTGGGTTTTGACCATCCAGAGTGGAACCTCACAGCTTACTCAGGAGTGGATTCCAATTACTGGGACGTGGGGTCCCCCTACTGTTGTCGGGGCAGCTGCTGAGGAGGAGGTTCCTGCTAGAGAGGTCGAGGAGGCTAAGGAGGAGGTAGTTATCGTGGACGATCCTTAGCTCCCGAACTATTTTATGCTTGTACATATATTTATCTTCTATATTGGGTGGCTACTATAATTGCCGCCCAGGACTTGTACTTTTTTTGCGAAATGACAAAGGCTGTTGGAGGTCATTTTTGTGCCAACTGTTGTCCGTATTTGTACTTAAATATTTTGTGCCTATTTGTGTTTGCCAATGCCCGACTAGTTGTCTAGCTTTATTATGACCCTACCTTAGAAAAAGTTTTAGAATTGTGACTGGTAGGGAACACTCGGTCTTTAGGGGATCTGTAAAACCTTAGAATTTTCTGAGCTATTGCACTTGGAATTTTTTAGGTTTGCAGAACCCGATCAGAGAACCATAAGTGCTCTGGATTAATCAAACTCCTTGTAACAACCCGACGTAGACTCGGAACATTATGGGTGCTTGGATGTCTAAGGGTTTATACTTCATTAATTCCAAGGCCTGTGAATGCTCGGTGTGGTTTCCTATAGTTCACTATACCCCTCTTGCCGCCCAAGCTTTAGGTTAGGCAGGGATTATGGGAGTAAGTACTGTAGGTAACTGACCTAGAATGTCTACGTTCCAAGGTCTTTTGATTCCTTTATCGTGGGCCACCTAGTGGTTTTTCCCCCATTGTAGGTTATGAACCTAAGTGGAATTAGTGCCTCGGGTGTGATTCCGAGGTCATTTTGATGCCCCAGACGTGAACCCGAGGTCTTTTGGTGCCTCGAGTTTGGTCCCGATCAGAATTGGCCTAATCCAACTCTTAAGGGCTGTTTGGCATTCTATTTGTCTATTTCAAGCTATACCGGCCAATTCTAACCTTACGGGTCCCGCTCAACTCAGCCCAGATCCATTCCGGCCCGCCTTATGGCTTTTCTGACTTTTTCGGCCCTTCCAGACTCAACTATGACATCCGTTCTGGTCAATTTCATGTCGAAATTAGACTTGGGGACCATCACGGCTTACTTTTGCACCGTTTCTCGATTACGATCTTTTTCAAAGCTCGAGATTCTTTTATTCTTTCTCAAGAAACACCGACTGGGCTTCAATACCCCCTTTTGCATAGGTAACGTACTCTTACTCATACTCTTAGTGGTCTGGGCACCAACCCTTACTTCCGGCATGAAAATAAAAATACAAAAACAAAATTCTCTTTTCTTGTTTTTCTTTTGGGCACCGACCCGTACTTCTGGTAAACCTTTTTTCAATGGGCACTGACCCGTACTTCCGGTAAAACTTTTTTCACTGGGCACCGACCCACACTTCTGGTACACTTTTTCAAACTACATGGCACCGACCCGTACTTCCGGCACACTTTTCAGTCATTTCGGCACCGACCCTTACTAATAAAAATACAAAAAATAAATTTTCTTTTCTTTTCTTTTCTTTCTTCTGGGCACCGACCCTTACTTCCTGCACATTTTTCAATCCTTTGGGTACATATCCTTATTTCCAGTATAGGAATAAAAGAACAGAAAAAAATACAAAAAAAAACTCTTTTTTTTCTTTCATTTGGGCACCGATCCATACTTCCAGTACATTTTTCAGTCATTTAGGCACAGATCCTTATTTCTAGCATAGGAATAAAAGCACAGAAAAAATAATAATAAATAAAAAAGAAAAGTACAAAAAAATATATTATTTTCCATCCACTTGCATAACCTCATTTCAATCTCAATCACTTTCCTAAGGTTAAAATCTAGGACTATACCACGTGGGTTAAAGTTCCTAGTTACACCAAACTCTTTTTCAAATCACTATATCACACGTGCACAGTCAAACGGGACCACTTTTTTTTCTCTAAAAAAATCATGCATACACTCACACATAGGTCAGAACTATGTTTGGCCTGATTCTCGTCTTGGGATACGTAAGCAACTCTCAAAGAGTGCGGCCATACCTATCACAATTTTCCGTCCTATTCACTTTCTAAAAAAAATTCTTTTCTTTTTCAAAATGAAATGCCCCATTTTAATAAAAAAATCACTAAGATTGGCAACCGTGTTTGCACGGATGTTAGAGGGTACATAATACCTTCCCTCGACATAATCGAGTCCCCGAACCCATCTCAAAATCTCTGATTTTTGTATGGCTATTCAGAGTCACACTTTTAAAGGGCCCACATTTCTCAAAACTATTTTTCAAAAGTCAAAGATGAATTACTTTAATTATCTTTGTAGGGGCCCTAACACCCCAAATGTTAGGTGGCGACTCTGAACATTTCAAATAGGCCCTACCATACTTTTTTCACCCTTCCCAATAAAAATCAAATCGCAATTCACCCACTCTCAGGAAGTCGGGGCCACACCTACGGCCTGGCGCTCCGGGGGCGGTGGCGCGATAGCTGGTGACTCTGATGAGAAATAACACTTAAGAAGACTCAGATCATCACTTTAGTGATTTTCGTTACAATGGGGCATTTCTTTTGTACTAACGATTTTTTTATTTCACCTTTTCTTTATAAATTTATATTCTTTTGTACAGGTGTTCGCGACTCAGACGGAAATAAGATTGCAAGGCCAATGCCAAAATTGCAAAGACCAATGCCAAGATCTTTAACTATCATACACACTACACACTTGCATCAAGCATAACATAACTCGTTCTGAAATGGAAACCCTTTAAGATTAGATAGGAGGATCAGTAAGTGGCATGGCCGTTGCGATAGTACCACCGGTACCAGCACCGAAACTTCCTCCGCTCGAAACCACCTACCTGAGAAGGTGTTATGGCACTGAAGGTTTGAAGGTTCGGGAACCGGACCTAAATAAGTCTACATTAGATGTCAACCTCTTCACATAGTCACATTCTACACGTGTGCATTCAAAACTTTTCAAAATACGAAACGACACCAATGGGCTGTCCAATTCTTTTCTATCCTTCCCTTATATAAACTGGGGATGAAAAAAAACTTTTCAAAAACAATAAACGGAGTGGACGAGCTACCGGATCCTTCTTTGTCTTCCCCCTACACTTTTTACAAACTAGGGGGCAGAAAAACTTTTCAAACTCAAAACGGCGCCGAAAGGCTGCACATTCTTACTCGTCCTACCCTTACATTTTAAAAAAAGGGTGGATGCACTTTTTCAAAACTTCATAACGGCGCCGAAGGGCTGCCCATTCTCATTTATCCTCTCCTTACATTTTAACAAGGATGGATACACTTTTCCAAAAACTCATAAACGGCACTGGATTGCTGCCAGACTTTTTCCAAACTCGTTCTCACCTTTCAAAGCAAAAATAAAACTCCCCAAGGACAAATCCCCTTTTCAAAAACATTTGGTGATGCCGAAAGGCTATCCAAATTCATCTCATACCTTGGGAACACACATCACACTGGGGCAGTACTCTCCCATCTCTAACGAGTCACTGGGAGAAGAATCCCTATTTCTTTTCTTTGAAGCGACTTACTAACTATACTTCTTCCAACCTTCGCTGCAGGTACACTTCTGACGGAAGTCAATAGGGGAAGTTTCTACGCGCTCAGCCTACTCTCGGCATCACCGACTTCTCCACAGGTCGAGAAAGTCCGAATGGACAACCAGTCCAAACAACTCTGAATTCCGACTCCAAACATGTCCGAGCATCAAACCTGAGCAGGATCGGGTGACAAAATTTGAGGAGATCAAATCCGAGCAGTACCAGCGCATTTGCGATTGTTCAAACCCTCAAGCTGCTGAACCAATAGGCCTAATTCTACCCATATACACCCAAAAGCCTTTGGTCACGTCCAAGAAGACTCTCATAGAAGACCCAATACTCAGCTCACTATCCTGAAACATTACTCCTCATCATTCGCCGTACAGGGGCAGTTTTTCCATACTATTAGATTTATGCTTTGTCTGCTTTGCATAAGTACATATTTTTAAATAAAAAAATAAAACTCATTCTTTGCATCATTCGATAACTGTCATCTTGCTCTCATTCTTTAAATCTCATGATTTACTGGATATGACTGTCTTACTACTTGTTGAATATGACGAAGACATCGCACTAGACTTTTGGACGTAACGAAGCTATGTCCGGTTCTACCTGAAAGCACAATCAACATAAGGTTACGCCGAGAACATTTCAGACTCATAAATCGGCCATTTCATCCTCTGACAATGCTCACTTTTTCAATCGAAATCAGATGACAAAAGCACACTCAGTGCATATTCACAACCGCTTAATATTATCCAAGTACATAAGGACAGAGCAGACAGCCGACGAGCATTCAAGAAGAAGAACGCCTTGGTCAATTCTCAAGATCATGATGTGCACCGACAGGGGCAGTCTTTGTCCCTTCTAACTCGATAAAAAAGGTTGTCACAATCACTGTTGGCCTACATGGGGCCCCTCAATTCTCACCAGAAAAGTAAATACGCATTCTCACGATCTCTAACTTCAATGATGCATATATGTGATCTCTGAACTCGACTCGACTTGTGTCAAAATGATTAGAGGCAATCATTTCAGCTATCTATACACTGCTTTCCCTTGCTAGCCCACTCGAGCCATTCAATGATTTCTTTTCAAACTTAAACCCCTGAGGATCACCCCTTAAATTAGGGCAATGCCAAAAGGAAAAAACGAAAGAGAAAGCAAATGAAAAGAGAACTCAAAGCAAAGCTGGAACACATCCACAAAAGATACAATCCGACTCGAATACATACTTCAAGCTGGGGCAATTCTCCCCAGTACATACTTTACTCAGCGATAACATACCCCACACTAGATTGGGATGAAGACAAAAACAAAACAAAAAGTAAAAGAGAAAAATCAAAAGAAGGAAAAGACGCAGGGCATAAGGTGATCTCGGGAATTTCAACCAACTTTTCAAAACAAACTTTGAGCCTTCATGCTATCCTTTCATTTCTCAACCCATGACTCTGGCCTATGTTACTGATCGGGAGAGAACAGACCCTATTTATACGCCTTAACATGCGTTTGTTAGTACCTTTTTATCCTGTTTTTGTATATTTTTACTTTATTTTCTATTTTCTGACAGGATTTGGAAGAAATCAAGTAGACCAGGCTAAATAGGGTGAAAAAACAAGCAAAAAGAAGCTGAAAAAACCACATCGCGCACGCGACCCGCTCGCGCGAAAACCCAGATATCGTTCGTGCGACCCGCTCGCGCGAAAATCCTAAAAATCGCTCGCGCGAGGTCCCAAAATCGCGCTCGTGCGGCCCTCGCGCGCGACATGTGTAAAAATGGAACTTGCGTATTTCAGTATACTGATGATTCCTACGCGAACGAAACTGCCTAATTACGTCTGGAAAGCTAAATACAGCAGTTTTAGTGCGTTTCGGGTTAGGAAAGCTTCCAAAATCTTGTTGTAAATCTATATATACCCTATTTTACTTCAATTTAGGGGTTGGACAATTAATATACAACCAATATATACATACTGATTCATGTCCAATATTGCATTCTTAACTTCATGATTTTACCCTTTTTGGATGCAAATTATCACTTATATTAGGAGATTGAATGGATAAATTGTACTTTTGCTATTCTTGTTGTTGTTCACTTATTGCTAATAAAAATCTCTTTCTTGTAGTGTTTGGGAACTTGTTCAACGTGAGAACCAACTCCGTTTGGTTCTTATATCATAAAAAGGGAAAGGAAAGAACTTCAGCAAAGGCGGATCGATCCGGCCTTTTGAGCGGATCGATCCGCGATCTTACTTTAGCATTCTGCGAGAAGGGTCTCTAAATGGATCGATCCGCCCCAATGAAGGGATCGATCCGCGGCTTTTCGAAGAGATACCAACAGCCCAGATGAAAGGCGGATCGATCCGCCAATATGAAGGGATCGATCCGCAGCTTCAGTTTTTCCCTTTTTTTTTATTTACAAGTTTGCCATCCTTATATTTTTGTATAAATAGGAAGAGATGGTTTTATTTTAGGGATCTTGCATTTTATTTTTGTATCTTTTATTTTCTCCCAACTTTCTTCTTCTTCCATTTTGCTCTTCATTTTGTGTAAACTTGAAGACTCCATTGAAGATTTAATGGCTTGGTATATTTTCTATCTCTTTTCCTTTGATGATATTGTTATGTCTCCCATTATTAGTTAGATTTACTTAGGTTGTGGATCATGAACTCTTGGATTTAATGTGATAGCATTTCTAGGGTTCATTTGTGTAGGATTCAAAACTAAGGGATTCATCTTATTTGTATTGCAACTATGATTGTTAAAACTTGGACTTTGAATCCTACCCTATGTATTTCATATGGAATACTATGTAACCTTGTGTTTTGCACTCCATGTGTTTGATAAATGTTGTGTGTGGGATTTATAACTTGGGGTCTTCATCATAGATGTCAAGCATCTTTGATTGTTCAAACTCTTGGGTTTTAAATACTACCTTTTGAAGGCTTCATAGGTGATTTGTCCACCAAGTAGATTAGTTAGTGTAGGGGGGACAAATCATTCGGATTAGAAGTCATAGAGGCTTCATCTTGTATGTCATGCATCCTTGATAGTCAAACGTTAGCTTCAAATCCGTTTCTATGGAAATCTTAAAGCTCATTTCATCTAACACATAGGTGCATTCCAAGTGTTTGATAATATGCCACAATGAGATGTTACCTTAGAATGTGCTTGAAACTTTAGTCCATTTCATCTTGTTGTGACCCAAGATGGGGGGAATGATCCCAACCTATTGCTTTTTAGATTAGTATTTATTTACCTTTTATCCTCCAAAAACCAAACAAAAAGCCGCAAGACGCAATGTCATTTTTATTCTCTTTCATCATCTTTTCTTGTTTATTTCTTTTGGGCATTATAATTAGTTACTAAACCTCTCAAACGTTGTTCTCGTATCAATCCCTGTGGACTCGACACCCTACTTCCAAATGCTACATTTTTAATAGGGTTAAATAAGAACTTGATTGTGACGTAATCAAAATGGCGCCGTTGCCGGGGATTGGCGACAACGTTAAGTTGTTTAGTTTCTAATTATATGCGCTTTTGCATTTGATCTTTTTATTTTGTCTTTGTTTTGAAGGATTAGTTACTCTTGAAGAGCTAAACCTCCATCTAGGATGTTGATGACACATTGGTCTCGTATGGGGAAGGTACTAGTATCTCCTTTGGTAGTTGTTCTTTAAATTTTTGGCATATGTAATTGATTTTCGTGATTTCTTACATAGTTGTGCTTAATAGAAGTGGTGTATTGTTGCACATGAGTCATTCTAAGAGAAGTTGACTTGTCTACCATGTAGCTTAGTTAATGTAGGGTGGATGTGTCATTCTAATCAAAGGTGTTGCATAGTGTAGTAATTTACCACTTACTTGTTATTATGATAGTTATGCTTTGTGTTAAGATGCTTGACTCATATCCAAGAGAATGTGATGTGTTCCACCACGTAGTTTAGTTAGCGTAGTTTAGTTAATGTAATTTAGTTGTAAGGTGGGCAAATCATGTTAATCAAAGTAGAGTCATAGTCTAGTAATGCAAAGTTTGATTATTTTGCCAAACTTTCTAGAACACTTCTTTTAAAGGAATTTTTTTCTCTTTTGCATGTTGGGCTAGTGGTAGAATCAACATTCTAACCTTCAAATTCATCCGCATCATCTCCTTATCATTCCATTTTCTTTTCTTTTGTGTTTTGGTTTTTCTTTTTATTTTCTTCTTTTATTTGCTTGATGTGCTCGGTAGTGATTTATGTGCAGGAACATCATTTTTGTGCTTATCGGGGATCGCTCCTTTTGTTGGTGATATCACTCTATCCCTACTCATTTTTGTCCTTGTTTCAAACCATTTGCATTAGGGACAATGCAATGTTCTAGTTGGGGGGTGTGGGATATTCACCCATCATATTGATGTTCCATTTTTCTTCTTGCCATTAATTCTCCAAGCATGTTTTGGTTGTTAATAAAAGAAAAGATGATTAAAAAAAAAAAAATTAAATTAAAAAAAAAAAAAAAAAAAGTTTCCAATGATTTTATTAGTATAGTTGCCTCGTTCTAATGCCGAGCGATGACGCTTGTCTTGAGTTTTTATTCGATATTAGTATGCGTCACTTGTTGAATCCCATTAGTTCTATAACTGTCTTGATTATAGTAAATTTCATGAAGTTCAAATCTTGGATTATCAAGCACGTTGCAGGACTACTTGTATTAAGATAATGTTTAATGCAATTATTACCCGAAAATCGTTTAAAACATATGTGGAGACTTTACCCTTGTGAGCTTTAGATCCTTTTCTCCATTGTTGAGTGTTACATACTTCAATTCTCTCCTTTTTGAAAAACATACAAAAGTCGTTGATAATCTCATTTTCTTGCGTTGATTGTTCATTAGAGGAGTCATCTTGTGGAATGAAACACTCATGCTTGCTTGTCATTGTAGTGGAGAATAAAGAATCACATTGTCCGAGGAAATGATTTTTTGGCCCTTTTTACCATTTCTAACCTCAACCACACATACCCTTCCTTCACTTAACCATACATCTTCCATATCCACGTTTGAATTACATTTTTGGGATATCTTAGCATGAGATCGCGTGTGTAAAGTTGTAAAAGGGATTGAGCCATGTTGTTGTGAGAGTACAAAGAAAACGAAAAAAATTACATAAATAAAAAATAAAAAAAATAAAAAATAAAAAATAAAAAAAAAAAAAATAAAAATAAAAAAAAAAAGAAAAAGAAGAAGAGCTTCATAGTCAATTGTACTTCTCTTTTTGAGCTTCAAAGAAATATTTGTGGATGATTCATCTCTTGTGGTTATTTGTATCCATGCATTCCAATAAATCCCGAGTTTGTACCCAAACATCCCACTTCATTTCCCTTTGTCCTTCACCTCATATCACTTTCCCACTTTACAACCCCATCAAGGTCCTAGTTGATCCTCAAGTTGTGTGATTCGAAGTTTGAAACGGATGTGACAAGTAGTTAGAGTTATTTCACATCCTCTAGTGAATGGTATCTTTCATGAGATTAATTTTTACTCGTTTTTCACACTTACGTTTTTCATCATTGGCATGTGCGTGGCTTTGATATCCATTTCCATTACTCTGTTTGCCCGCATGCCCCGAGTGTATTACCCATTTCAAGTGATTCATTTTTAGAGTGTAATACCGGTGAGAATTGAGTTGAAGCGCTTTTTGAACGAAATTCGGATTATGAAAGCATTGCCATCTTCTTGATAGTTTGTAGTTATGCACTTCACATCACACACGCATCCAAGATTGAGCTTAATGAAGTTTATCTAATAACCTTGATAGTTTGAGAACTTGTTGGATTTGCGTGTCATGTGCTAAAATTCTTTAAAAATTTGTGTGACTATGTTGAGTGTCGGCGTTAGATAGTGGGCAACTATCATGAGGAAACAAAATGTTTGTGGGTATCATTCTGAGAACCCTCCGGAGACAAAACTCCGCCTCTACGGGTAACCTAGAGGTTTAACGGCTTGTTGCATTCGCTAAATGCAATCGTGTTCCCCACGAAAACGGTTTATCTTTCATTTTAAATAAATTGTTGTGCAAGGTTATTCTTAAATCTCTTGGTATTTAGTTTTGTTGCTAAGAGACTAGCAACATGCTAGTTGGGGGGTGTGATTCATGTCCAATATTGCATTCTTAACTTCATGATTTTACCCTTTTTGGATGCAAATTATCACTTATATTAGGAGATTGAATGGATAAATTGTACTTTTGCTATTCTTGTTGTTGTTCACTTATTGCTAATAAAAATCTCTTTCTTGTAGTGTTTGGGAACTTGTTCAACGTGAGAACCAACTCCGTTTGGTTCTTATATCATAAAAAGGGAAAGGAAAGAACTTCAGCAAAGGCGGATCGATCCGGCCTTTTGAGCGGATCGATCCGCGATCTTACTTTAGCATTCTGCGAGAAGGGTCTCTAAATGGATCGATCCGCCCCAATGAAGGGATCGATCCGCGGCTTTTCGAAGAGATACCAACAGCCCAGATGAAAGGCGGATCGATCCGCCAATATGAAGGGATCGATCCGCAGCTTCAGTTTTTCCCTTTTTTTTTATTTACAAGTTTGCCATCCTTATATTTTTGTATAAATAGGAAGAGATGGTTTTATTTTAGGGATCTTGCATTTTATTTTTGTATCTTTTATTTTCTCCCAACTTTCTTCTTCTTCCATTTTGCTCTTCATTTTGTGTAAACTTGAAGACTCCATTGAAGATTTAATGGCTTGGTATATTTTCTATCTCTTTTCCTTTGATGATATTGTTATGTCTCCCATTATTAGTTAGATTTACTTAGGTTGTGGATCATGAACTCTTGGATTTAATGTGATAGCATTTCTAGGGTTCATTTGTGTAGGATTCAAAACTAAGGGATTCATCTTATTTGTATTGCAACTATGATTGTTAAAACTTGGACTTTGAATCCTACCCTATGTATTTCATATGGAATACTATGTAACCTTGTGTTTTGCACTCCATGTGTTTGATAAATGTTGTGTGTGGGATTTATAACTTGGGGTCTTCATCATAGATGTCAAGCATCTTTGATTGTTCAAACTCTTGGGTTTTAAATACTACCTTTTGAAGGCTTCATAGGTGATTTGTCCACCAAGTAGATTAGTTAGTGTAGGGGGGACAAATCATTCGGATTAGAAGTCATAGAGGCTTCATCTTGTATGTCATGCATCCTTGATAGTCAAACGTTAGCTTCAAATCCGTTTCTATGGAAATCTTAAAGCTCATTTCATCTAACACATAGGTGCATTCCAAGTGTTTGATAATATGCCACAATGAGATGTTACCTTAGAATGTGCTTGAAACTTTAGTCCATTTCATCTTGTTGTGACCCAAGATGGGGGGAATGATCCCAACCTATTGCTTTTTAGATTAGTATTTATTTACCTTTTATCCTCCAAAAACCAAACAAAAAGCCGCAAGACGCAATGTCATTTTTATTCTCTTTCATCATCTTTTCTTGTTTATTTCTTTTGGGCATTATAATTAGTTACTAAACCTCTCAAACGTTGTTCTCGTATCAATCCCTGTGGACTCGACACCCTACTTCCAAATGCTACATTTTTAATAGGGTTAAATAAGAACTTGATTGTGACGTAATCACATACTTCCAGCCATTGAAGGGATGGAAGCAAGGAGAAGAAGAAGAAGACCAAGGATTTCCATGGCCTCCTCCATCGACCTCTTGCCATCTACCGCTTCTATGGACAACTAGACTCTAGATCTAGGGTTTCAATGAAACCCTAGTCGAGTAATAGGGAGTTATTTATGTTTTTATTTTAGTTTTATTATGTATGGATGACAGTTATATGTTTCGAGGATTTTTATAAATAAATCATGCTTTTATTGATTAAATCATTGCTTTCAAAATCTATTCTTGTCTTAGATCTATTTTGACTGTGGTGTGCTCAATGATCTATTCTTGCTGTGCTTGTTTAGATTATTTACATGTAATGGTGCTTAAATTGAATTGTGCTATCAAGTATCCGAATAGTCCATGCCTAGATTAGACGGATTATGTCACAACTCTAGTTTAGTGTGGGATAATTCGTGCTAACCGAAGATGGATTATGTTGGTGCTTGAACCATAGTTATTTTCTTGATGGAGGAATTGGGCTTGTAGCTACAATTCCCAATTATCATCCAACTTAATAGGCTAAAGTAATTCATAAATATTCCTATTATGAAGCCAGTGGTGGATTTGCAATACGTATATGTATGCGGATAAAAACAAAAAAATGATAAAGTAAGGCTGACAAAAATGCGGCAAACAATAATTTTCCACGGCACTTGCTGAGAGCCGCGCGGAAGTCACGGAATGCCGCCGCGGCATTCACGGAGTGCCGCAGCGGCATTCAACAACAGCCGCAAAAGGTTTTTGACTGCCGCCCTGTGCAGCAGTCTGTCTATTTTCAGGAAGTACATATTGTACCACCAAATGAGATGTTTCTACCTGTCTTTTACTCCGAATACACTGAGAATACTTGGTAATTTTGTCTATAAAAGAAGAGGGATCTTCCTTGAAGACAACAAAAAGAGCAACACACAAGAGATACACCAAGAAAATACAACAAATCACTACCATTACACTAACATATTTTGAGAGAAAAAAAGAGAGAGTTTAGAAAACTAGGAAGAAGAGCTTGGAAGATCTTCAAAGGAGAGAAACTTTGAGGATAGTTTGGAGGTGATCCTCTAACCATAAGTTGTTTATTTACATTCTTTCTTTTTGAATCTCTAATCCTCAAACTACTTTGTTTTCTTTGCTTCATTTCATTTGTTGATCATAATTCCTTCTTGAGACTCTTAGAGATTCTCAATATCTCTCTTGAAATCTCTTGGACATGATCTTTTGAATCCCATGTAAGCTTATGCTTCACATGGGAGTCAAAGTTTGACCATCACTTCATTTTATAAGCAAATAGATGGATCCAAGTCCATACTCATGACTTGGGTCCTCTAACTTGATGTTTCATGGAATCCTTTCTATATTCCTTTGAGACTCATGAGTGTTAGTCATGTCTTCATCTCCAATGACCATCAAATGGTAGGAGAATGTGGTTTTGAGTCTAAGCCCATCTCCATGATTTAGATTCCTTATCTTGTAGATTTCATGAAGTCTATCCATACTTCATTTGAAATCTACAAATAATGACCATCAAATGGTAGGAGAAAATGGTTTAGTTTAAGTCCAACTTCATGGTTCAATAGTTGGGGTTAACAAATAAAAGTTGAACTTGACAAATGAAAACAGTGAGTTCACAAACTGTTTTTGATCAAAGATTTTTAGTTCGAAATCTAACCGTTGGAATCAAGTGAAACCAACGGGAGGGTGTCAATAACTCGAAGTTCTTCCACTGTAATTTTTGTTTTAAGGAAATTTCATGCTTAAAGTGGTTTGGTCATGAGTTTTGGGAAGTAACAATAATCTGCCCAGAGTTTCAGCACAGCAACACTCCTTTGAAATAAGTAAATCGGAATTTTAATAAAGTGTTTGTGACCCAAAATATTTTTTTATAAGTAGATTAATGTGTTAGGAAATCACCCTAAAAAGAACAAAGCATT
The DNA here is from genome assembly GCA_033977485.1 of Hydrangea macrophylla. NCBI lineage: Eukaryota > Viridiplantae > Streptophyta > Magnoliopsida > Cornales > Hydrangeaceae > Hydrangea > Hydrangea macrophylla. The sequence continues at coordinate 32,672,424 of CM066987.1, forward strand.
TTTGATCTTTTTGCTATTTTTAGAAAATCGTGCAAGAATTCTGGACAGAAGGTTGTAGAATGCTGAGTGATGTCCGGTTTTTGTCCAATTCCCGGAGATCCAACCGTTGAAACTTTGATTTTCTTTTTGGTTTATAAACTAGACTCACAGAGGCATATCATATCCAAAAATCATTAAGATTCAACCGTTGGAAGCATGGTTTTTCCATTTTTCAAGATCTGATCTGCTCTCAGCAATTTCCAAAATTCTGCAATAGTTTTAATCAATCTTATGAATAATGGCTTAGATGATACTTTCATGAGTTAAGGTTAAAACCTTGTTTCAATAATGATTAATTGAATTTGAAATCAAAGTCTAAGAGTATGTCATAATTTATTCTTGTTCATGTACATATTCATCCATATGGCTTGACATTAGGATTTATTTGCTTTAGATTCAATTGCATTTGATAGGTTTAAGCTAGAAATTTAGGATTGTTATTTCTAATTTCACATCTTGTATATCATGTGAACTAACCCTTTGTTTTGTAGCGCTATTGAGGTACGATTTCTCAACCCCTCTCTAGTTTATTGTATTATTTAATTTTAATTGATTTTTGACCTCAAGCGCGACACCTTAGAGTTAGGACATGCTCTACTTGTATATATGGATTAGAGACTCTATTCCTAGGTTTTATCTTTTTGCATGCATTTGCACGTTTAATATTCGCGGCTGGATCCCGGGTGAGTTCTCTAGTTCCCTATTTGCATATCATATTGCTTGCTGCTTGAATTATGTGATTTTTGAATTATATTTTATCACTTGCAATCTTACACCCTTTAGACATGCTTTTGTAACGTATATTTATACATATGTATTGTTTGAGGGCACATTTAAATTAGTAATTCAATTAAAAGGATGTTAAGTAGAGGCCTATCACGAGATAGGATGAGAAGGGGTGTTTTAGTCCGATGGGCTCCTTCCCTTCTCATTCCATAATTCCCGGACCTAGTTAATCTTTGGTTTCGCAAAAGATCAGTTTCCTTTTGAAATGGTTTCTTAATTTTCCTTTTAAAAATTAAGTGGCGACTCATTTGTTTTGAATTCGAAATTTAGAAAAGAATTTTAAAAGAAAAGCTGTGGGTAAGAAGATTGCGATATCCACAATCTGGCGACTCTGCTGGGGATCGAACCCAGAATCTCTGGTTTCGCAGACCAGAATTCTGATTTTGGGTTCACTTGAGGATTAGACTTGAAAGCATCCTTTTAATCGAATTAATTAATCTTTGTATGCATGTTGCATCTCACTTGCATGTCTATCCAGTCGATTGCACGGAACTATGACCTTGGAGGCTCGGGGCAACCCGATCGGTCAAGTCATCATGGGACCGTGTGATCACCCTTGATCTCGTACCATGAGTTGGTATATTAAGCATCCTATCGGATGTGTGTCAAGGGTCCCTTATTTGACCAAAACCTAGCTTTTGCATAGCAGTTTCTATAAAGCCTTTCAATCTTAGGAAATCAACCCTTGATTAGGATTATGTGCTAGGGAGTTTTGTATGCCCGGAAGGGATTACTTGAGATGATGACGATACTTGCTTGATGAAAGACGTATGATCTTTTAATCACCTTTTAGCAATTTCTCCTCATGTTCCACGACATTTGGGGAACATACCGAACCCTGATTATAAGATTATACTTCTTATATCATGTTTAGCTAAGCATCATTGACCTTGTATGTATCCAAATTCATGAAAAGTACGGTGATAATCTGATCATGTGATCCTTCTGCCCAAAGAATTTTAAATCCATCTTTAAAAGCAAACAGATTTTTACCATCTTTATTCTAAAGTTTTCAATCGCTTTTTCAAAAATCTTTGGAGTTCACTTTTTTTTTTTTTTTTTTTTTTAAACTCCAAATTAATTACCTTTGTTAAGGTACATTTTCACATGATCATTTTTTAAGGAAAAATCCCAAAATCTTGGGAATTGTTTTTGAAAAAAATGCTCTTCAAATAAATTTTAAAGCAAAATTTCAATCCAATCATCTTCATTAAGAAATGTTTTCACATCCTCATTTTTTAAATAAAAGATTCAAAATTCTTGAGAATTGTTTTGAAAGATCTCATCGTTCTAAACAAATGCTTTTCAAATGAATTTCGAAAAATTTTAAATATCCGACCTTTGAAAGGGTAGTGGGGATCACAATGAAAGGAGGAATTATTGCACTTGACATGGGTGAGGATTTTATGTGCTTATGTGTTTACCTGTTAGGATTAGAATTTTTCTTTGCTTTGGCATACAGAGAAGGCACACACACACTTGCATTTCATTCGTGTGCTATATGTGCAGTGCATGCATCAAATCATAAGAGCATGTACATTTTGCGCTCTCACCAATCGATATCCTTACATACGTGTAGCGTACAAACTCACAACATCTTCTTCCCAATTAAGATCAAAGTCCCTCCAAAATCCCTTACTATTCAATTCTGCATGCGGACCTTTTTCCTATCTGTTTTTTTTAGAAAGAGTGGAACAACCAGATCTCCTAGTAAGGACACTTCTAATCTTCTTGGGTTTATCTCTCTTAATTAGAGGAGGTCATGGACCATCATGTTAAGACATACCCACCAATGGCCCACAGAGCTTTGGAGGAGAAAGTGAGCAAACTGCAAGTCATTGTTGAGCAACAAGATTCTAGGGTGAAGCAATTGGAGGGGGTCATGCTTGAGTTCATTCAATTATTGAAAGATCAAATGGGCCCTGATGAGGAAAAGATGGATCAGAGAATAATGGATTGCTTAAAGAAGCACCAACAGGCATGTCTGAACCCACCTGTGCACCGAAGCCCATGTCCAAACCCGACCTATCACCAAAGTCCATACCCAAACTCAACCATTCACGAAAGCCCACATCCAAGCCCAATCCCAACTAACCAAAGAGTCATTCCAAGTCCACATCTCAACCCAAAAACCAACTCAAGCTCAAAGTCGAATTCAAAATCAAACCAAGCCCGCAAGCCGAGAATCTTCACCAACCTTAGCATGCCATTATCCATGGCCCTTGGTCACCTTGTCAAGAATGGTCACCTCAACACCCTGGACCCAAAGCCACTACCAAATCCCTTACCCCGCAAATGTGACCTGTCTTTGTACTGTGCCTACCACCAGACCCCTGGCTATACAACTAACTATTGCATGAAACTCCGCCATGATATCCAAGATCTCATTGAGCATAAAATCATCACTCCTTTGCTGAACCCACCGAGTGGCATCTGGCATGACATACAATCTTTTCAATCACAGCCATCGCTGAATACTCTCAAGGGATTCGTTGCCTCCATGAGTGCGCAACAACCAACTGGCCCTGACTCAATCAACAGAATTGAAAAAGGCATTGACAATATTCAGTATGAGTCAGAGAAGGGCCATTCGACTGAAAAATGGGCCATAAGGGAAGATGATGTTCCGACAAAGATACAAAAGGGGAATGATGAACCTAAGGAAGATGCCAGTGAGGTGATAGTGTTTGGAAATGCTGCTGCTGAATCAAATATGGATGCTCTTGGGGACCCAATAAATTAAAAATTATCTGTGACACTCCAATTGAGACCAAGTCAAGTCTGGTAGTCGAGTTATGTTAGGTTGGAGTCAAATGTCAAGTCCAGTCAAGTCTTCTGGTTAGTCTGTTATCAAGTCTGTTTGCAAGTCTTTGTCGACTTTATCGAGTCGAGTGATGTAATCCTCCTTCCCTACTAGTTGAATAAAATCTCATTTTTTCTTGATTCAGTGTGCTAAGTCGTGAATGTATGGATCATTAAGACCAAAAAAAAAAGGAGAAGAAAAAAAAAACACTTTTTCAAACGATCATGAAAAATACTTTGTTAATAAATCTTTGCATTGAAAAGGATCCCCAAGTGATCAAAGCAAATTTTGTGCCAAAACCATGGAGGAGTGGAGAATTGATTAGCCTTACTTTAAGAATTTAAAGTGCTCTTGCTCAATCTTGAAAAGATGAACTTGGAACTTGAAGCTTGCTCACCATCCCCTTTTCTCAAATACCAAGCCTAAAAGATGAGCCCAACTAGTCTAAAGTCATAAACTTGGTCCTTGATGGTAGCTAGACATTTTAAATGAAGTTCTTCTGCCAAAAAAATAATAAAAGAAAATAAAAAAAAAAAAAAAAAGAAAAGAAGAAAGAGCTCTCTAGGATGAAAACCCGAAAGGGCGCCTTGGCAAAAGATTAGAGCACAAAAACAGAAAAAAAAAAAAAAAAAAAAAAAAAAAAAAAAAAAAAAAAAAGAAAATGAAGAAAGAGCTCGCTAGGATGAAAACCCGGAAGGGCGCCTAGGAAAAAGTTAGAGCACAAATAAGATGCGTGTTGATCTCAAAAATCCTAATCCTAGCCAGTCAAAATCATGGAAAGAATAAGAGATAGTAAGGTAGAGAAAACAAAGGAAAGAGAAAAGAAAAGGCAGAGAATAGATAAGATTGAGAATTCTTGAGCACTTCAAAGTAGATCATTGGCACATGAACTATCTCAGGACTTTGTGTTGTTCTAAACAAAGAAAAAGATTGGAAGTGAAAAGAGGGACTTATCAGCTTCAAAATTTTTGTGAGAGGCTCAAACACTAAGTGAGCCTAAAACACTAAGAAATGTCTTTGAAAAAAAAAAGAAAAAAGATTTGAAGGGCTGATATTACTTTGTGAATATGATAGATGAGAGTTGTAAAGGTTAACTGGCTGGTGAAAAGGTTAAAAAATCAACCGTCAAATAAAAAAAAAGAAAAGAAAAGAGAAAAGAGAATAAGGGAAGAAGTAGTTCATCATGCTACACAAGGGCTACCACAAGTGACATGCACTCCCTAGACCCAAATGGCAACATGGCTCGAAAAGCCCACCAATTCTTGAAGCCTAATCCTTTCAAGGCCTCCAGAGTACTTGAACCACGCTCGACCTGATACTAGGCAACCTATCTGGTTCTGTCATTACCCCATCATCTCATGCTATCGTTCTTTCAGGCCTTGGCTGAACTACTTTGGACCTGATTCCCGCTCGGGGATAAGTAGGCGAACCTCCCAAGGTTCTCGGTCCATAGCCATCCCTAAACTACATGCAGTACCCTTTTGGCGCCTTTGGTTTCCTTCTTTCAGACTAAGGGCAAACTTACGTTTGCCTGAAGCCACATATATATCGCCAAACCAGGGGCAAACTTCCTTTGCTAAAAATCCCTTTTCTCATAGAAGCAAGCCCCTAAGTCTCTTTCAAGCTAGGGGCAAACTTTGTTTGCCAAAATCCCCCTATAACAGAGGCAAGTTATCAAGTAATTGAGTTTGTTTTGAAAAGATTGAAATAGAGTGCCTTTCATTCTATAAGCTAAAGCACTAATTTGAAGCACATTTTACATAGGCAAAGAATTCGCTTAATCGAAAATAGGAAGTTTTCAAAGTTTAGATTTATCAGTAAAGCACTACCGTTCGTAAGATGATGAATAAATGAAAGGTGAGATGATACATTATTCACGATGAAAGCACATTAAATCATGATAATAAAGAGCTTGAGTCAGTCGTCTTGCGTAATTGCTTTGTCATGTTTGTCCTCCTTTGATGAGTCAATAATGGCCTCAAATGTGTGGGTCTAAGATGATGAAAAAAGATTTGAAAAGTCTCCATGAGCATCCTAAGAGCAATTCGAGCAGAGGCTTCGAACACCATCACAACGTAATGCTAAAGCGGCAATATAAGAAGAGTCCAAGACTAGGGGCAAAGGTGATTTCCCTCTTTTGACACGATCGAAGTGTTTCTTCCGAAGGTCCACAAATGAAGAAAATCATTATTTCTATCAGCTCCGTCCAAAATCTATGAGTTTCAAGACTCCCTAAATCTTGAAAAAAAAATCAAGTCCTTGAGTCTGAGGACTCCCCATTTTTGTAAAATAAAATTCTTTGAGCCCGAGAACTCCGTTTTTTGTAAAACCAATTCTTTGAGTCTGAGGACTCCCTATTCTTGTAAAGAAAAAAAAAAAAGAAAAAATTCTTTGAGTCCGAGGACTCCCCATTTTTGTATAATCAATTCTTTGAGTCCGAGGACTCCCTATTTTCGTAAAACCAATTCTTTGAATTTGATTGAGTCCATGTGACTCCATTTATGTAAAATACTGAGTTATTGAGTCTGCATGACTCCATCTTTGTGAAATATGAATTTTTTTAGTCCATATAATTTCGGGTTTATAGAATGTGAATTTTCGAGTCCGTATAAATCCGTGTTTAAGAGATACGAAATTTTTAAGATCATATGACTCTCCTTTTGTAAAATGTGAATTATTTGAGTCAGTGCGACTCCCCTTTGGAAATAGGAACTGCTTCAAGTCGAATCGACTCCCGACTTGGAAATGGGAATTGAGTTGAGTTGAACCGACTCCAGACTCCGGATTTTGAGAATTTGAATTTGTTTGGGTACAATTAACTCCTGATTCATGAGTTTGAAATAAATTGAGTCTGATTGACTCCTAGTTTTGTGAAGAAGAAATTCTTTGGGTCCGATCAACTCCCAGTTTTGTGAAAGAGAAATTCTTTGAGTCTGATTGACTCCTGATTTTGAAAATTGGAATTTTCGTTGTGGCGATTTGACTCCAATTTCGAGGTTTGAGATTCTTGTTGAATCAAAATTGATTCTGATTAAGAAAATTTAAAATGTTAACCTCCGATTTTGAAGTAAAAAATTCTTTGAGTCCGTGCGACTCCTTTTGTATAAAAAGTGAATTTTTGTTGAGTCCGTGTGACTCCGTGAATTTCGTTGAGTCCGAGCAACTCCGTTGATGTAAAATGCGAATTTTCGAGTCCGAATGACTCCTTTGTTGTGGAAATGCGGGTCCATGGATCATAATGACTCTTTTGTTTTAAAAATGTGAATTTATGAGTACTTGTGTAAGAAAATTGAATTTTTGAGTCCACATGACTACCTTTGTCTTGTAAATTATTTCAATTGTGACTGCCTCTGTCAGAAAATTGAAGTTTTGAGTCCATGTGACTCCCTTTGAATTTTTAAGTCTCTGTGACTCCTTTTGTCAGAAAATTGAATTCTTGAGTCCGCATGACTCCTTGTGTAAGAAAGTTGAATTTTTGGGTCCACGTGACTCCTTTTGAATTTTTGAGTCTGCGTTACTCCTTTTGTCAGAAAGTTGAATGAATTTGAATTATTGAGTCCAAGTGTCTCCATGGATGTAAAATATGAAATTCGGGGAGCCTGAACCGCTAGCCATAGGAACAGATCTGCAAGAAAGAGTGAGAAGAATCAAGTTCTTGAAAGGCTTAAGAGAAAAACATAGCAACACATGAAATGCTGTGGTGTTTAATCATGAATTTAACCAAAAGATAGGATCTTGATGATAGAAAGGAGTCAAATTGACTCCAATTTTTGTGAAATTGAAATCTTGATTCGATTTGACTCCTAGTTTTAGAAATTTGAAATTATTTTGAGTCAGTTTGACTCCGATTTTGGAATTAGAAATTCTTTTGAGTATGATTGACTCATGATTTGGAATTGGGAATTCTTTTGAGTCTGATTGGCTCATGTTTTTGGAATTAGAAATTCTTTTGAGTTTGGTTGACTCCCAATCTTGTGAAATAGAAATTCTTTGAGTTCGATTGACTCACAATTTTGTAAAAATTCTTTTGTGAAATAGAAATTCTTTGAGTTCGATTGACTCCCAATTTTGTAAAAATTCTTTTGTGAAATAGAAATTCTGTAAGTCCAATTTTGTGAATTTAAATTTCTTTGAGTACGATTGACTCCTGGTTTTGTCCGATTTTGCGAAATAGGAATTGAATCAAGTCTGATTGACTCCTGATTTAGGATTTGAATTTGAATTTGATTTGAGTCAAATTGACTCCGAATTTGGTGAAATTGAATTTATTTGAGTCTGGCTGACTCCTGATCGAAATTTGAAAAAATTATTTGACTACCAATTTTGGAAAATTAAATTAAATTGAGTCTAATTGATTCTCGATTTTGGAAATTGAAGTGGAATTGAGTCCATTGGACCCCCGACTTTAAATATTTGAAATAATTTAAGCCCATCGGACTCCCGATTTAGAAATTTGAAATAATTTGAGTCTAATGTACTAGACTCCGAATTCTTGGAATGAAATTTGTTTGACTAAGAAGGGAATTTGTTGAGTCTAATGGACTCTCGATTTTAGAAAATCAAATTAAGTCTGAAGGACTCCAAATTTTTGAAATTGAACTGATTCGATTCTGACTGACTCCAAATTTTGAAATTAAAATGAGTTAAGTCTGATTGACTCCCGACTTTGAAAAATGAAACGAATTCAGAGCAAACACATTCGACGAGGCCGAAGGGCTGCGGATCATTGTGAGAAAACATATCCGACGGGGCCGAAGGGCTGCGAATTTTTCAGAGCAAACTCACTCGACACCGAAGTATGAGGCGCGAAGCGCATCTCAGTCGATCAGATGATTTTTGGAAGACACCGGGGTATAAGGCACGAAGCGCATCTCAGTCTTTCAGCGTGGTTCCTGATTTGACACCGGAGTATAAGGCGCGAAGCGCATCTCAGTCGATCAGATGATTTTTGGAAGACATCAGGGTAGAAGGCGCGAAGCGCATCTTAGTCTTTCAGCGTGGTTCCTGATTTGACACCGGAGTATAAGGCGCGAAACGCATCTCAGTCGATCAGATGATTTTTGGAAGACACCGGGGTATAAGGCGCGAAGCGCATCTCAGTCTTTCAGCGTGGTTCCTGATTTGACACCGGAGTATAAGGTGCGAAGCGCATCTCAGTTGATCAGATGATTTTTGGAAGACACCGGAGTATAAGGCGCGAAGCGCATCTTAGTCTTTCAGCGTGCTACCTGGTTTGACACCGGAGTATAAGGCGCGAAGCGCATCTCAGTCGACCAGATGATTCTTGGAAGACACCGGAGTATAAGGTGCGAAGCGCATCTTAGTCTTTCGGAAAGCGTAGTTTCTAATTTGAAACCAAGGTATAAGGCGCAAAGCGCATTCTAGTCGATTAGATGACTCTTGAAGAATGTCGGAGAATTAAGCATAGTAAGCGCATCTATGACAGTTGTGACTTTCCCAGAATAGAATGACATCATAAGTAGAATGGCATAGGGTGCATTTTTTCTAAGAAAGAACAATATGTTGCTAAAGGCATTATATGGAGCACGAGATTGCTTGAGCACGTGCATCACGATAAGATAGGTGCATTCATCCGTATGACTATTTGCGCTTGTGTGTGTTTGACCCTTGACCCGAACTACGTCTTGGTCTGATTCCTGAACGGATACGTAGGCAGCTCATCATTGAGCACGACCAGCGTGAACCATTGCCGCGCGCATGTTTTCTTTTTGCAACGCATTTTATTTTTACCTAAATTCAACGGTCTGGTCAAAGGCTTGTCTTCACACAGGCTTCGACATTCACTTGTGGCACGCGTTGCTCCACAAGCTCTGCCGAAGAAGGGCAAACTGTAGACACCCTAATTTTGACCTAACGTCGAATTTAGGAGAGTATCACCTCCAAGTCCGATGATGATAAGGACCGAAAGATTTGAAGTATTCCAAGCTCTTCAGAAAGTTCTCCAAACGCGATAAAATTTCACAGAAAGAAGAAAATACCAGGTATTTAGGAGAATTCAGGTATAAAACACCATTTTTGGAAAAGATCTTCAAAAATAAGTTTTTGTAAGAAAAAAAGAAGAAAGAAAAGACCTAAAAAAGTAAGCTCAACAAAAACGGCACACGGCAGAACTCCGCGGCACTCAATGAGTGCCGAACGGCATTCAGTGAGTGCCGGCCCGGCATTTACTAAGTGCCGCCGACATTTTCTGACAGCCGTTTGCTTTTAAAGTCCGTATTTTGTGGTACAATACGTATATGTATGCGGATAAAAACAAAAAACTGATAAAGTAAGGCTGACAAAAATGCGGCAAACAATAATTTTCCACGGTACTTGCTGAGAGCCGCGCGACAGTCACGGAATGCCACCGCGGCATTCACGGAGTGCCGCAGCGGCATTCAGCGACTGTCGCGAAAGGTTTTTGACTGCCGCCCTGTGCAGCAGTCTGTCTATTTTCAGGAAGTACATATTGTACCACCAAATGAGATGTTTCCACCTGTCTTTTACTCCGAATACACTGAGAATTCTTGGTAATTTTGTCTATAAAAGAAGAGGGATCTTCCTTGAAGACAACAAGAAGAGCAACACACAAGAGATACACCAAGAAAATACAAGAAATCACTACCATTACAGTAACATATTTTGAGAGAAAAAAAGAGAGAGTTTAGAAAACTAGGAAGAAGAGCTTGGAAGATCTTCAAAGGAGAGAAACTTTGAGGATAGTTTGGAGGTGATCCTCTAACCATAAGTTGTTTATTTACATTCTTTCTTTTTGAATCTCTAATCCTCAAACTACTTTGTTTTATTTGCTTCATTTCATTTGTTGATCATAATTCCTTCTTGAGACTCTTAGAGATTCTCAGTATCTCTCTTGAAATCTCTTGGACATGATCTTTTGAATCCCATGTAAGCTTATGCTTCACATGGGAGTCAAAGTTTGACCATCACTTCATTTTATAAGCAAATAGATGGATCCAAGTCCATACTCATGACTTGGGTCCTCTAACTGGATGTTTCATGGAATCCTTTCTATATTCCTTTGAGACTCATGAGTGCTAGTCATGTCTTCATCTCCAATGACCATCAAATGGTAGGAGAATGTGGTTTTGAGTCTAAACCCATCTCCATGATTTAGATTCCTTATCTTGTAGATTTCATGAAGTCTATCCATACTTCATTTGAAATCTACAAATATAAAGGTCCTTAGCCTCCAATGACTATCAAATAGTAGGAGAAAATGGTTTAGTTTAAGTCCAACTTCATGGTTCAATAGTTGGGGTTAACAAATAAAAGTTGAACTTGACAAATGAAAACAGTGAGTTCACAAACTGTTTTTGATCAAAGATTTTTAGTTCGAAATCTAACCGTTAGAATCAAGTGAAACCAACGGGAGGGTGTCAATAACTCGAAGTTCTTCCACTGTAATTTTTGTTTTAAGGAAATTTCATGCTTAAAGTGGTTTGGTCATGAGTTTAGGGAAGTAACAATAATCTGCCCAGAGTTTCAGCACAGAAACACTCCTTTGAAATAAGTAAATCGGGATTTTAATAAAGTGTTTGTGACCCAAAATATTTTTTTATAAGTAGATTAATGTGTTAGGAAATCACCCTAAAAAGAACAAAGCATTTCTGATCTTTTTGCTATTTTTAGAAAATCGTGCAAGAATTCTGGACAGAAGGTTGTAGAATGCTGAGTGATGTCTAGTTTTTGTCCAATTCCCGGAGTTCCAACCGTTGAAACTTTGATTTTCTTTTTGGTTTATAAACTATACTCACAGAGGCATATCATATCCAAAAATCATTAAGATCCAAACGTTGGAAGCATGGTTTTTCCATTTTTCAAGATCTGATATGCTCTCAGCAATTTCAAAATTCTGCAATAGTTTTAATCAATCTTATGAATAATGGCTTAGATGATACTTTCATGAGTTAAGGTTAAAACCTTGTTTCAATAATGATTATTTGAATTTGAAATCAAAGTCTAAGAGTATGTCATAATTTATTCTTGTTCATGTACATATTCATCCATATGGCTTGACATTAGGATTTATTTGCTTTAGATTCAATTGCATTTGATAGGTTTAAGCTAGAAATTTAGGATTGTTATTTCTAATTTCACATCTTGTATATCATGTGAACTAACCCTTTGTTTTGTAGCGCTATTGAGGTACGATTTCTCAACCCCTCTCTAGTTTATTGTATTATTTAATTTTAATTGATTTTTGACCTCAAGCGCGACACCTTAGAGTTAGGACATGCTCTACTTGTATATATGGATTAGAGACTATTCCTAGGTTTTATCTTTTTGCATGCATTTGCACGTTTAATATTTGCGGCTGGATCCCGGGTGAGTTCTCTAGTTCCCTATTTGCATATCATATTGCTTGCTACTTGAATTATGTGATTTTTGAATGATATTTTATCACTTGCAATCTTACACCCTTTAGACATGCTTTTGTAATGTATATTTATACATATGTATTATTTGAGGGCACATTTAAATTAGTAATTCAATTAAAAGGATGTTAAGTAGAGGCCTATCACGAGATAGGATGAGAAGGGGTGTTTTAGTCCGATGGGCTCCTTCCCTTCTCATTCCATAATCCCCGGACCTAGTTAATCTTTGGTTTCGCAAAAGATCAGTTTCCTTTTGAAATGGTTTCTTAATTTTCCTTTTAAAAATTAAGTGGCGACTCATTTGTTTTGAATTCGAAATTTAGAAAAGAATTTTAAAAGAAAAGCTGTGGGTAAGAAGATTGCGATATCCACAATGACATGACGGTCCGATTACCACACGACTGTTCGGTTACGCCCACACTGACCTCGTTGGATCCTAACTAGACCAATCATTCCTTGACACGTGGTGGCCACCGACCCCGGGTTTCCAACGATACCATCCGGTTCAACCCTCGGGCGGCCAAGGGTCCATTCCCAAGGGGTGCCCCTGGCAGTTTTTCGGGCGGTCTACTGAATGACGCATATTTTCAAACCTCATCGGATAGAGCATCACATCATTCTAAAAAATGGGGGGTAGTTGATAGGTCCAAAAATATCCAATCAGATTCAAATCGCCACATCAGCACGGAGACACTGAGTCTTCCAGAAAGGGTGCCTGGAGTTCAACCACCCCGGGTTAATCTATCAAAGATCGCCTGGTCTGGGCTCACTGCTCAACCTTACGAAGCAGACTCGTCCCCCAGTGGGCGTGACTTGGGCTTGTCCCGTGGCTTGCTTTACAAGGTCCCAGATAGTTTTCTAACTCGGTTAGGAGACTAATGGAAAGTGCAAGGTGTTTCCAAACCTACTTAGAAAACTTCCATGATTTATGCTAATCGCTTGTAATCAGATTAGGCTTCCTAAATCAGCTAGTTACCTTGTTTCGTCTCTTGCATTTATAAAAGGGACCACTCACCCCCATTAAAGGGGACCGCATTCTTATCTCACAAGAATATCAATATACATATCACTCTTAGGCATATACCCGGCCGGTTCTCTGGTAGTGCCGCCCTCTTTGTCGGTTCACCAAAAGCCGCTAGTGATCTGTTAGTAATCGTGCTCCGACGCACCCTTGGATGTAGGTCACCTAGTTAACGGGGCTTAACCACATACAAACTTTTTGTGTCTCCCTCTCTCTTAAAACTACTCACCTAGCTCTTACCAAAATTTTGACATCATCACTTTGTATATTCATTTACACTCGTGAACCCATCTAAGAAATATCAAGGAAGCCTATATATATGTTAGGAGTCTTAAGACACATTTTTTTTCACAATTTGGTAAACCATATTGTATTACAAAGAAGATTCCAATTTATATACCAAACAAATACTATCGATGATGGAATCTCATATTTGGTTCCTACATGCTTTAATTGTAGTACTGCATATTGTAGCAGTGGTGGATGGTACCACATAAGTAGTATGTGATATAATGACAAAATATTTGGGATTCAAATTTTGGGAAGTATGACATTACTCATATAATTGTAATGTGTTCCTAGTTTGAGTAATGCTATGCCCCAAATTTGAATTCCAATGTTGGTTCTAAATACTTTAATAGTTGTAACGATCACTGTCACATCAAGTGGTATAATTGTTAAAGCATTTCCTAACCAATTTTGGGATTTAAATTTAGGAAATATGGAATTATTCTATTAGTTTTTGTACCAGGTTGTATAGATTCAATATACGTACCTTTGCATATTGTGCTATAATATTGGCAAATTTATTACTTTGGCACCTTATTCTCGTTGCCTTTCTCAGTTTTTTCTTGGTTTTTGTCATTGATCAAATTGGTCATGCGTGTTCCTAATCATGTTAATGTAAGATTAGCAGCTTATAGAAAATAGTTGTTTCTCATTGTTCTAATGTCTTTTGGCCTTTTTAGTTCTGCTAGTTACTACACCAAAAATAATCCGAGGCCAATTGGAGCTGATGCTAATAATCTATTCTGTTTGCATTGTTTTTTTTTCCCCTATTTTGGTCATTATACCATCTCTACAATGACGATAGATGTATTTTGTGATGTTACTTTTTTAACTAATTAATATAATATGTCATACTCTTTTACTAAATCCTTGGAACGAAAAATAGAGTCCTTTTCTTTATAACTCTTTAACAGTCCTTTATTTAATCATTCTATTCCATTGAAAAGCAGAATTCAAGTTATGAACAAACATTAAAATGACATCTTATTGTATTGAGACTCATTTTGGTTTCTTGGAAGCATTGATACTAAAGCTCCACTTTTTCTAGGTTGGCAGCATGGCTTGGTGCAGATAAAGATTACAAAGGCTTGTGGATTGCCCCTTTTTCTATGTAAGCCTCTTCTCTATTATTATTATCACTTTTGTTGTTGTTGTGCCTAATCAGGTACAAATTAAATTGCAGCATTGGTAATCGTCATACTATTACATGTTTATTCGACAGCTTGGAAATTACTTTCCGATACACCATTTGTGTTAAAATTTGCGAATTGACTTGGGGTTACTGAAAGGCGTAATTTCAAAAATAAAGTGATCTGTTAAACCCCTAGAGTTATACATTATTTTAATCTAGAAAAAATGTGAATCCACCAAATGAAGTTATTCATCACTACTGCAATTTCACCTTAGTGGTGAAATTCCAGAATCATCTATAGGACTAATTAGTTCTGAAATATCAAAAACACTACTTATTAATCAATCTATTAAACGATTTTGTGAAATATGTTAACATTTAACATTTTTTCCAAGCCACGTACCCGCGCATTGCGTGGGTGTTGTGCTAGTTATATTAATTACCCAAAGGCCTAATGCCTTTGTTTTATAAATTATTATTTCATAAAACTCAAACTTCAGTATTTTAATTAATTATAAGATCCTATTTGGTTGTCTTTTAATTAATATTAATACCATATGAGTTCCGAAAATTATGAGAAAAATATCACTAGCCTATTTTAAGGTTTAGCATTTTATAAAAATATTTCTAAGGACCGATTGCTCTTCCAAAATAAAATTTATAATTATAGGATTCCGTAAACTATAATTATGTAATTAAGACTTCAATAATTCGTAATAAATAAACCGTAGCTCAGAAAAATACACGGTTAGTTCCTAAATTCCTCAAATGACGTGTAGATTTGTTTTCTTAAGTTTAGTGACTTTCTGACTCAGTCTAAAATACAGATTACTGTTAGGGCCCACACTGGTATAGGAAACTCAACCTTTTATATGACGGACTCCGAATTGAGTCTAGTCAATGGCATTAGACTCAAAATGATCTCAAGACCATCATGTTGAGGTTTAGGAACTCATTCAGTACAAATTACCACTATACCCTTGTGAATAGAATGAATGTTAATCGTCATTTTATAAATTGATATGAATTGTAGGGACCGAAGCTATACTTATAGTCATGAGTTCGCATCAAGGTGAGTCATCCTAACTCAGTTGATATATTATAGAAATACTTTATGTGTATTATATAAATATCCTGTGTATCTTGTATGGACATATTAGATAAGTATTATATGTGCGTAGGTTAAAGATGAATTGTTTATATGAAAACGCATGTCTAGATAACTTTACTCCATGCTTAATTGATAATTGTTGTTCTGATTCATGCTTGCTATGTTATACGTTATACACTCGCATAAATACTCATATGAACGCAGTCGAGTCATGATGTCAAAGTTGACGTCTGCATGGTTAGTCAAGGAGATTAACTCAATTATATTTTCATAAATGTTTAAGTGGATCGCAGTGGTCCGAATAGTCCAGTCAAATCAATGGTTACACTTATGATGCTATTGGGTCCTGATAGGC
Source organism: Hydrangea macrophylla (assembly GCA_033977485.1). Classification (NCBI taxonomy): domain Eukaryota; kingdom Viridiplantae; phylum Streptophyta; class Magnoliopsida; order Cornales; family Hydrangeaceae; genus Hydrangea; species Hydrangea macrophylla. Next base: position 32,688,355 of record CM066987.1, read on the forward strand.
GATGATAGCTAAAGTACCCCTTTGAATCAATTTAATCAATCACGATTTGGTGTTTTAAAGCTATTGGGCCATGTTAGGCGACGATAGCAAAATATCCAAGTCTTGAATATAGTAGTTACCACTTATAATGTTATTGTGCCCTATTAAGGAACGATAGCGCTGTAACTATTCTATTCTCCAAGCAAGGTCATGAGGACCTAAGAATAAAGTGATTACACCCTTTTAAAACCAAAACTGCTATTGGGTTATGTTAGGCGACAATAGTATCATGATCATTTCACTCTAAGCTAACGACGTTACACTGGTAATGTAACAAGTCGCATGAGTCAGTGTTGGTGTATGAGTAAAGTCGAATATATCGATAATGCATTGTGTTGTCACTATCTCGCTCATACTATCATGTTATATACTTATCAAATGTTTAGTTCAAGATATTTGTTGTACTTGTATATTATTGGGTGTATTAGGTGTGATCGGTTAGACCAACTCATTTAGCTTCAAAATCTAACGGCTCTATTGCCCTGGACATATTACGTATAGGTTATAATGAAGAAGTCTATCCAAGCAACTACGAAGAAGAATACCCTGATCCTCAAGAGAGAGCCAGGATAAAGGTTACCCTGAGGGGGACTACTCAGAGTAGTACACTGATGAAGGGCATGCATATGCTAGCTGAATAGAAGAATCTAATCTATTATCATATTAGGATTTCCTTTACGCTTCAAAACTATCTTTTGCCAATTGTAATAACTTAAGTGGCATTGATCGCCTAAACTTGTATTTTTGTGGTTTTCATTTGGAATTGTTGTACTAGCCTAGTAGCAAACGCTTAAAATTCCCCCATGAATGCCAGTAGACGTTTTATAATTTCTTCTTATGTTATAACCATGTTCGAATACTTGTAAGGACATGTCAATTTTATATAACTAGTCATGGCTCACTGATCCGGAAAGGAAAATTATATTTCCCTCTAATTTTTGCTACTCTAGGGTGTGACATAATTGTAACCAACTACACTTCATCTATTTCTACAAACATATATATGTACATATATATTCTTAAAATAAAGGCCAAACTGTTGGAAAAACAGGTTTAAAATTAAATCTAAACTCGCAGCGGAAAACAAAGTTCAAAACTTTTATTGGTAGCCTTGGATCTACTACTTATTAACTCTATAGATGCGCATAACAAGATGGAGAAGATTCTATACCTTAGGTCTTGAACCCAATTCTGATTTTTGTCCTTCTCCTTGTGTGTGCAGCAGCAACCTCTAGGAAATCTTCACCCTTATGTCTCCTCGAATGCTCCCAGAGTGGCTAGGGTTGGTGGGAACCCTAATAGTGAGAATAGGGAAGGTTTGGGAACTCTAAACAGGTTCTGCAGCAACTGGTACGTTAAAAACGATGAACTTTTATTTCTGGACGAAGCTGCCCTATTTATAGATTCCCAGAACCGACCTTACTTTCAATCGATCGAAGTGACTTCGATCGATCGAACTGTCGATCGATCGAACCTCGTTCGATCGATCGAACCTGTCTAGACTTCAATCGATCGAAACAACTTCGATCGATCGAACCAGTCTTGACAGCATTCTCATTTGCCTTTCCAAGCATTCTGGCGGAGCTAAGAGTGGGACCTCCTAGGTTCTTAATTACTGGCTCCGATTAATTATTATTCCATCTAGTCAGTACTCTTGACTAAGGAATCAATAATTAATCAATTATCATTAATGCCACTATAAAATGATAATTGCACTCCAGTGCATAAGAACATAATCACACATACATAAGTGATTACTAGACTTGTATAATATGATACGCATGTCCCTCTACCAGGCAGTATTCGTATCTATCATTGGGATGTATGTCTTAAGATACTGTCGACCCAATAGATAGTACATCTTATATTCCTCAAGTATCATTCACTACTCTTGGATTACTAAACATGTCAACAATAACACTTTGTTGACAAGGCTGGCCAGCTCTCAGTAATCACTCCTAGTGACATTCTCGAGGGAATACTTACTCTTCGTTTTATTGAAGAGGGTAGAATTCCATCTTGACAATATATGTTCCCAACGTTGCATACTTGATTTACCCAAGATACCCAGGTGTTGATCTTGCAAGACCTCACTGATTGGTAAGTCAAAGCAACCAAGCATACAACTTGCGTCCATAACTGTCTCAGGATTAAGGACATGTATCCCTATACAAGTTTTGAGTTCCTATTGACGGTGACAGCATTTAGGTGTCAATAGGTTTAACTCAGGTCCGTCAATGCACCGAGTGCACTAGCATATTAACCAAGAGTCAAAGACTCTTATGAATGAGATTCATCATTCTACCCCGTAGACGTTAATCATGCTACAGTGTATACCTGATAAGTTATCCAGACTTATCATCCACTGTGACTTATTTGAAATAACAAGGATTTGTGATTCATATCTCACATGTGTAATCACATACACAAATGAACCACATACAATGTTGTTTAAGGATTCCAGTCTAATATTCATCTCATGAACTAACATGCATAAATACATTATGATTTTCCATTGTCCAACTAACTGGTTTGAGGGCATATTCCCAACAAACTCCCACTTGCACTCATAACCATATAGCGTTAGTACTAACACTAGCATAGTCTCTGTGACTTGTCAAAATCCTTAACCCGTAAGGTTTTGCATAGGGACTGATGATCATCGACTGAAACAATCCATAGTAAAACATCTTCATGTTATACTATATCCCTAGACAAAAGACGTCACATGACATGTATCCAGTAAAGCTAATTTGAACATTGTCCAAAACACCATCACCCTGCATATATCCGCTAGTTCTTTCTCAAGCCCTAGAGAATATATACTTTATGATAGTTCAGAAAACTGAACATTCATTTGAACTGATATCTGTGAACAACCTCAACGGTATAACTGATATCCATACCTAACATCACATACAAAGTTTATCAATAGCGAAGGCTTATGATATACCTTTCATGTGATCTCTTTCATCTTGTATCCCAAGATACAAATCTTGAAAGAGCAATAGGTTATGTTCAAAGGTGAAAAACCTTTATCGAAATGTTCCACGTTGAATCTAGCCAGCAACTTTCTGATATAGAAGTTTGAGACAATCTCATTATCTTAACTTTCTGATCTTGAATGAGCAAAAATCATAAGATTATAGCTCGCCTCACCGAGATCATAAATATCAAGTATACTGTAGAAACTCAACCTTAATCATTGATGATACTACTTTAACATATCGCAATGATAAAGATGTCATCAATATATGGAACCATAATCACCACCACACTTCCTTTGCGCAAGGATCCTTTCATCCACTTAAGCTACATCCACACTTTAGATGAATCCAAAGTATTTTGACCAATATGTCAAAACAGATGTCCTTATCTCTGGATGATTGCTTTAGTCCATAGACTTATGCAAATCACATACCAGAGCTTCCTTATCACAAAACTTCAATGCACCAGGGAATTTCAACAATGTTGAGAATTCTCCCACTGCAATGAAGTACCAATGTAGGAATGGATGAAGAGGTAGTAGATTTTAGTTCTAGATGATTTATAGATTGCTTTAAGATATAAATTACTTTACTCTTTTATATTATCTTTCCTTTGCAAAATTTGGTCTCCAACCAACTTTTGTTTTCTCTGGAAACACTACAAAAGTATTATACTTCTAATCTAGATTCAAAAGGCTCATCATTTCTTTACACCAAAGTGCTAGACATCCTTATCCAAAGTTACCATGAGAAAGAAGTCGCATTCTTTTCACAACTTTGGGGATGTCTATCGAAAAGATTTGCTTTTGAATAAGATCCAGTATATACATTGTAGTTCCATCGAGAAAAACAAGGAATAGTAGTAACTCTAAATAACTCATCCCATGACCCAGTCATATCTAAAAGAAGATAGTTCCTTCTACCTGCTACACCATCCCGTGGAGGCGCACTAGGTGTAGACTGTCGAGAAAGAATCTCATTCTTATCTCCTTTGGACAATAAATACATTAGATAGATACTCACCATTTTGATCAAATCAAAAGGCAATGATATTCTTTTACCAATTACTCTTCATTCCAAAACTTTTGAATTTCTTCAAAATTGAGGATGAAGATGCAATAAGTAAATGTATATCAGTATCCAAAGTAGTCGAAACTACTTTTCAACTCTAATGTTTATTGCCCTACATACATGAGTATGTCCTAATTCTAATAAGTCCTTGGTCGTGTGATTTTCAAAAGAAAAGTCACCTGATCATATTAGCCTCTAAATAGGATTGACAAACAGGTAGTGGTTTCAACAACCAAAAAAGTTTTAGGATCCAATCCTTTACTCCCCATTTATCCTAATTTAGATTAACATGATCTGATCACATTTACTCTCTAAATAGGATTGACAAATAGGCAATGGTCTTAGCAACCGAAAGAGTTTAGGATCCTATCCTTTACTCCCCATTTATCCTATTTAGATTAAATATGATCTAACCTCAAAACCAAAAGTCATAGAATTTAGTTGAGGGTGCTATCCTTTTAGATGGTAAAATACCCACAAGTCATTTAAATACTACATTAGATAATATATGAGAAACAAGAGTAAATTGGTGAGATACTTGCTTGACAAGTTATTTAGATCACATAAAAGAACGCTTTCTTTTAATCAAGAATTTCAGTACCAAAATCAAAAGAATAAATATTATTCATTAATTCAAAACTGAAATCCATCTAATAACTCCAAAGTTTTATTACAATATAAAACTATTAATCTAATAGCAACTCTTGCATCAGATCCCAAAAGGCAATCAAGATCTTCTAATCACTGCACATTCTTATTTTCCAATTCCCTGCAACAATTACAGATATAATTTAGAAAATATAGAATTAGTGCTCATAGTAGTTGAAGTATCAGTTTTTCAACTTACTTCAAAAACTAGTGAAAGGATCGTACCTTGCCTTTTGGCAGTCAAGTATTCCACACAGTTCCTTTTCCAATGCCCTCTCATGCCACAATGGAAACACTTTCCTTTTGGCACGGCACCAGCCTTTCCCTTTCCAAGTCTTGCCTTCTTCTTCTCTGAACTTATGCTCTTAGGCTTAGTTCCAGAAGATGAAGCCATTCCAATGTTCTGAACATTTGACTCCTCTTTGACTATATCCATCGTTGCCTCAAGAGAGCTCATCAACTCACTTGTTGAAAAAACTGTTTTACTCATTTTAAAAACCTTTTTAAATTGAGTGAATGATGAAGGCAACGAATGCAAGATTATGTCAACTTGAGTCTCACCATCAATGTCGGAACCAAGAACTTTCATTACTTTGAAATAAGTAATCATTTTAAAAACATGCTCTCTTATTGAAGTTCCTTCCAACATTCTGGTGTCCATGACTAACTCCAAGGCTCTAAGCCTTGCAGTACGTCTCAGTTCCCCAAACATCTCCTCGAGGTTCAATATTATAGCACGGGCAGTGTTCAAAGGTTGATGTTGCTGCTTCAACACATCAGACAAAGAGTCTAAGATGCTAGAGCGAGCTATACCATCAAATCTTATCCACTGCCAATATTGATCCGCAAGATCAGTTGGGGTGTCATGGTATGGAATAGGTGGACAGGGAATGGTAAGAACGTATTTACATCCATTAGCAGTTAACAATTCATCCAGTTCCAGTTTCCATTCAACGTAGTTATTTCCAATTAGCTTATTCTGGATCATGGTTATAGCAAGTGGGCTAGACATTATGAATCTGAAATACAAATAATGTAACAGAATTACAATATGGAAATCATGAATATGACAATTTATATGATACATTGGAATTCCCTTAACCAACTCATTAATTGTCTTCAGGATGTCAAGCCTATGAAATTAAGTCTCCGTGTGGTGATCATAACCTCATAGCCTGATTGGGAAACCCATCATGAATGTCATGCAACTCTTACAAAATAATTCATGACTCCTGAACTTTTGGTCTCTAAGTTTCTGGATAATGCTCCGTGTGGAATCCCTTACCCATAGCTTAGCTAGTGTTTACCATTAACTAGAATCCAATGACAACCGCCTCAAGTAGTGCCTCAGTGTAGTGGTCACCCTCTAACGCGTCTCATTGATTCTATCCAAAGGAAGTTCATATCTAGTAACCAATGAATAGTCTATCCTCCGTATGGAATGATCACCCATGGCTGGGTGACACAGAATATACTACCCACCTTACAATGAACCGTTTATGGAAGACCGTGGGAGTTATAAAATAAGTCCCTCTCCCACTAGATTTTTATAAGAAGTTCATATCTAGTAATCAATAAGAAATACCCTCCGTATGGAATGATCACCCATGGCTGGGTGACACAGAGTAATTCTCATACTTACAATGAACTAATAGGAATTTTTCAATTTGAAAAAAAATTTCTTCACATTGCCCATAAACATCAAGTGTTTGCTAATGTGTTGAAAAAAGGTTTTTGAATTTCATTTTAGAAAACCTGTTTTACGTGCATGCAAGTAGTAACAATATATAAAATTCCAATCACAACTAAGCACATAAAACAAAAACTAAAATGAAATAAAAGCATTCAACAATGCCTCTATCTCCCATGACTCTATCTCCATAGAACCTTCTTCTTGGTTTGATTGCCTCCAACTCCATCTTCATGGACAACGGCTTGCTCCTCCATCTTCATGGATTTTCTAATTCTATTACATTGGTCCTATACTTCTCTGGAAGCTTACAATTTATCTAGAAATAGAAATAACAACAATAAAATAAAAGGCTAGGAAAACCGGTGCGACTTTCCTTTTCATAGGATTGAAGTCGCAGCGCCCTTTACATAAGCCTTAAATCCAAACCAACAATTAAATACAAAATTTAAAAGTCTTGGTGCCATGGGAGATAGCGGACTAAGCTTGCTGCAAAAGGGTTAGTCACACGCACAACCACGCATATATATAACAAATATATGTACCATTGGAACCCCTAATTGATTCACACAGTATATAAACTCTTTACATACTGAATTAGAACTTAAAACAGCATCACTGCTCTGTCACACTTCGATCGATCAAAAAGGTTCGATCGATTGAACCTTCGATCGATTGAACATAGTTCAATCGATTGAACTTTCAGTTTCACAGAATGTTTTGAAAAACTTATAGAATAAATAAAAATTTAAAGTAAATGTTTTAAAACCTTTAAATCTGTAAACTGAACACCTGGACAAAAGAGCAGTCTCGATCGATCGACCAACATTCGATCGATCGAACAGAACCAAAGTTCGATCGATCGAAACTAGTTCGAACGCTTGAGAACAGATGATGTTCGATCGATCGAGACTACTTCGATCGATCGAACCCACCTTGCATCCAATGCAATCAAAGATTTGTATTTTGCTGCATAAACACTGCAGAAACGGATCTGTGACGATGCAGTTTTGAAAACAGTCCTAAATTTAACATGCAAATCAAAACTAGTGTTCCAAAACGCATCTATAGATCCAAACAAGCGAGGCTCTGATACCAATTGTTGGAAAAACAGGTTTAAAATTAAATCTAAACTCGCAGCGGAAAACAAAGTTCAAAACTTTTATTGGTAGCCTTGGATCTACTACTTATTAACTCTATAGATGCGCATAACAAGATGGAGAAGATTCTATACCTTAGGTCTTGAACCTAATTCTGATTTTTGTCCTTCTCCTTGTGTGTGCAGCAGCAACCTCTAGGAAATCTTCACCCTTATGTCTCCTCGAATGCTCCCAGAGTGGCTAGGGTTGGTGGGAACCCTAATAGTGAGAATAGGGAAGGTTTGGGAACTCTAAACAGGTTCTGCAGCAACTGGTACGTTAAAAACGATGAACTTTTATTTCTGGACGAAGCTGCCCTATTTATAGATTCCCAGAACCGACCTTACTTTCAATCGATCGAAGTGACTTCGATCGATCGAACTGTCGATCGATCGAACCTCGTTCGATCGATCGAACCTGTCTAGACTTCAATCGATCGAAACAACTTCGATCGATCGAACCAGTCTTGACAGCATTCTCATTTGCCTTTCCAAGCATTCTGGCGGAGCTAAGAGTGGGACCTCCTAGGTTCTTAATTACTGGCTCCGATTAATTATTATTCCATCTAGTCAGTACTCTTGACTAAGGAATCAATAATTAATCAATTATCATTAATGCCACTATAAAATGATAATTGCACTCCAGTGCATAAGAACATAATCACACATACATAAGTGATTACTAGACTTGTATAATATGATACGCATGTCCCTCTACCAGGCAGTATTCGTATCTATCATTGGGATGTATGTCTTAAGATACTGTCGACCCAATAGATAGTACATCTTATATTCCTCAAGTATCATTCACTACTCTTGGATTACTAAACATGTCAACAATAACACTTTGTTGACAAGGCTGGCCAGCTCTCAGTAATCACTCCTAGTGACATTCTCGAGGGAATACTTACTCTTCGTTTTATTGAAGAGGGTAGAATTCCATCTTGACAATATATGTTCCCAACGTTGCATACTTGATTTACCCAAGATACCCAGGTGTTGATCTTGCAAGACCTCACTGATTGGTAAGTCAAAGCAACCAAGCATACAACTTGCGTCCATAACTGTCTCAGGATTAAGGACATGTATCCCTATACAAGTTTTGAGTTCCTATTGACGGTGACAGCATTTAGGTGTCAATAGGTTTAACTCAGGTCCGTCAATGCACCGAGTGCACTAGCATATTAACCAAGAGTCAAAGACTCTTATGAATGAGATTCATCATTCTACCCCGTAGACGTTAATCATGCTACAGTGTATACCTGATAAGTTATCCAGACTTATCATCCACTGTGACTTATTTGAAATAACAAGGATTTGTGATTCATATCTCACATGTGTAATCACATACACAAATGAACCACATACAATGTTGTTTAAGGATTCCAGTCTAATATTCATCTCATGAACTAACATGCATAAATACATTATGATTTTCCATTGTCCAACTAACTGGTTTGAGGGCATATTCCCAACACAAACAACATTTCACTACCTCCTTAACTTGAACAAGAGGAAAAAAAATATCTTATGAATTTCTATCTAAAAGTCTTAATAGAAATTACAAGAAAGCAATAAAAGTGCACCAATTGAATTTTAAAATTTATCAAAAACTAGGTTTTATTTTTCAAATGCATTGATTACTTATAGAATCATATCAACAATACCTACAATAGTCTCGTCTGCAAGAAAAGGTTTTTCAAAATTAAATTTGATAAAAATTTACTTAAGATCAATCATATCGCAAGAGAAATTAAACAGATTAGCCAATGTATCAATTGAAAAGGAACTTTTAGAAAAAACTTGAATATAAAAATTCTAGTAATTTGGCATCTTAAAACACGAGAAAATAAATTTTAAATAATAAAATTTAACTTACACTAATATATAATTATGTTTTGTTAATTCATCAAAATATTATAAAGGCTCCATTTTAATCCTTCGCCTAATTAAAGCATCCACAGTGGGGTTCTTAAACTTAAGGGACAGGCCAGAGGGCACTAGCAATGGGGAATAAGGGGACGGCACAAACTGTGCCGTGTGAAGAATGGTGCGGCACACATTGTGCCGTGTGCAATGGTACGGTACACATTATACCGTTTGTTTCATGCGGCACACTTTGTGTCGTGTGCTTCATGCGACACACTTTGTGCCGTGTGATCCCAACCCAACGGCCCACCAATGGCTATAATCCCCCAACAGCTAATCCCAACGACTATAATCTTAACACCCACAATTCTTGTATAAAAACATTACACAATTCATAGAAATTTTGCTTAATTGATAGTTTGTCTCAAATTGTAGGTGTGTAAAATTATTAAGTTTTTTCATTTAGATTTTCTACCAAAATAAATTTCATTTTGAGTTTCTCCCACAAAATTTATTCATTTTTTTCATTTTGATTTCTTTATTTTGGTTTTGTTATTAGTTTTAATTTATTTTAATTTTATTTCTTATCAGTTTTCTCTACCAACAAGTATGATGCACCAATTATTTGGGAAAAAGAGTACTCGCCATCATTCTACAAACATAGCATAATCACATTCTCAAGAAGACTCGACTGAAGACTCTGCTCGTGTTGTCGATGAAAAGCCACATGCCTTTGATGGCAAAACTGTCATCAACAAACAAGGTCACAGGTTCAAAATGTGCGGGCAATTGGAAAAGTATGCACTTGTTCTACAACCGTCTGTCACGCTTCCAACAAATCAAAAGTGGTATTGACCTTGATGGTTGGTCTCGGCTGCTCACGCTAAATATGCCAAATTCCGATCAACGTTTAGTGGAATCATATATTGAACGGTGATGGGACACAGCTCACACGTTTCATTTACCGTTAGTTGAGCTAGGCATCACCCCTCACTATTTTACTTTCATGACAGGTGCGTTTGGGAAACATTTTCCATATTTTTAATGAGTTTAAAAATTTGTTACAATTCTTTTTTTACTATTGCAGGCATTACTATTGGGCAGGGTTTGGCGTTGCCTCCTTATAACGACACATCATTTAGAGAGGCATCAATCATTATCGACTGTTATTTTCCCAGGGCATCGTTTGACAAGTACAATTCTAGCGCTATAAAATTGTCCGATGTGGGGGACTACATTGACACTGCTATTAAATATCTTGAAGCTAAAAATTCGCTTGATCCTATTGTCATTGGTAGAGCATTCTTGTTCTACTGTATTGGTGCTCTATTTTTCCCTAATGGGAATTCTACAGTTCTTGTTGGATGGCTATCGTACGTAGATGACGTGTCTAAGATCGCAGATTTGGATTGGGGGTCCGCCATATTGGCTCATTTATACTATGCACTGGACATTTGTTGTCATCGGGATATAAGAAGCGTGGACTACTTTTGGCAATTAATTGAGGTACAACCCTCTCTAATTTGTTATCGATTATTATATGACTTTATTATATACTTAAATCCACTTTCTCATCTATGCAGTACTTTTTCTACGAGTACACAGACACATCGACGCCTGTTCGAAGGATTACTGAAACTGGCTATTGGCTGAGGATAAAATGGCAGGCTCGAGAAGAGTGCACAATAACTAGGGGCAGTGTGAGATATAATTTGGAATCGCACAAACAACAACTGGAAATGAGATCGGCAGAGGCATTATACTGGACACTGTACGTTAATTCACAATGGCGGGTAGTAGACGCCATACAACATGCGTATACAATGTCTATGCAAAGAATACTATTGTGGGATACGCTACTCGGGGGTACATGGTAGACCAATGTTACAGGCAATTGACATGTACTATTGTTATTCCACATTACCCCCCATCTCCTATGTGCTGAATCAACAAAGAAGATTATGATTTTCTTCGAGCAAACGGGTGGGCATCAGCGTCTAATTTCGTCACTGTTGCGACTCAGTATGAATTAGATGACTACTTCAGTAATGTTTCACGGGGTGCAGTTGTACCTCCACTCAGGCGCTATGTGAACACAGATGGTGTAGGTTACGCAGCGATTTATCCTCCTCATATTCGATTACCCCAACCACCTACACCAAATTACAGCTAGTGTTTACGATACCGAGCCATAACTGCTACAAGGTCAAAATTTTCACAGAACGTACGACCTTTCAATTGGACAGCTGATGTTGCCGTACCCGATGGTGCAATCATTATCATTGATATTCCCCATCCCTGATCCTCAAAATGCCCACCATCTAGTGCACATACCCAACACTAGTGGAGGGACTTGTATATTGATGCTAGAGATTATTGCAGAGAAGGATACACTCATGCAGGAGACTCGTTTGCGCGAGGAAATTATTGCAGAGAAGGATGCCAAAATTCTACGACTACAAAGTTCTACATTTACTTCTATTGAAAAGGTGTGCGCAAAGATGTTGAACGTGCATTCGGCATTCTTCAGGCTCGCTTTGCGTTTATACGTAATCTAGCGAAATTATGGAACAAAGAAGCGTTGGCCGTGATAATGAAAGCATGCATAATTTTGCATAACATGATTGTAGAGGATGAAAGGTGTGACTGCAACTGGCGTGCAGAATATGACGATAGTCAACCTATTCCAGAAATTCATAGGGATGCTGAGGCAGGGTTCTATGAAAAAATGCACGATGGATAGAAACATAAACAACTGCGTTATGATCTAATAGAACATGTTTGGGAGTTGTACGCTCAAGAACAACCATGAGTAAAAAGGTGAAATACATGTCTTAAGAAGTGGTGAGGAGTTTAGATTCAAGTGAAATGCATTGAAATTAAAATTTACAATAAGCTTGGATAAATTAAAGTGGTGCAGAAGAAGATCCAAGATTCTATGATTGACTTTGCCTCCTCTGCAGGATCTCATCAAACTGCATTTTGTAGTATTGTTGTTGGTGATATGACATGTTGCTTGTATCAGGTGTCATTATTATGTGTTCCTCTTTTCGCAGCTTGATTTCCATCTCATTTTGCTGCATTCTACCTTATCTTTCCTTAATTGTATCAACTTTTTCATTTGTGTTTCACAACGCTTTCTTGATTAACGGTTATCTTCAATACTTTGAGCATATTGTGTTGCAAATTTTGCAACACTTTCAACAACTGCGACGTTAGCAGCAGCACTACTAGCTTTACTTTTTCTCTTTTGTCGTTCTTTTGCTGCTTTTCGACCCTCCGACCTATCGGATTGTGATTCTATGTCAATTTGCACATCATTGCTGAGGTTTAGGCTTGCAATAGGAGTAGTTGGAGTACTAGGCGATGATGTTTCATTGCCATCAGAACCAAAACGATGTGTGTTGATCCTAGTCGTACATCATCATATTTGGGTATCTGCTTTAATATTTGATAGCAGTTGTCGAAGACAAATTGTTTGCCCGTCTGCGCATGATATTCTTAATGCGCACGATTGATCTGCTCATAAGAGATAAACGTGAGTACTGCAATTTATACTGAATTAGTGTAGATAAGGTATACTCAAAATAGTATGTAAAATTATCCAATCAAGTTCATTTGTCCCGCTACCATGGTTTGAGCCGTAATTGTCACGCCCCGACGTAGCATAAATAAGGAAAGCGTTTAATTTCCTTTATGGACCCGTAGGTCGCGACAGTTTGAAGGATCGATTCCGTCCCAAACGTCGAACAACAAAACATAATAATCAGAGTAGAGCAATCAAAGCTTACAACAATTTCTAACTTAATAAATATTACAGCACGGGTCATCTAAAGGTACAGACCGCCTTGAAATAAAAACAATAGCTTAATGTCTGTTACAGTCATCCTTATGAAACAAACAGTTTAAAACTTAAAACATATAAGTTTAAAGCATATAATCAATAAACAGTTTCACTTCAAAGCCGCCGTTCTCAATTAGCATAGTCGTACGATTCCTCCTGGTTATAACCTGAAAAGCCTGAACACGAATGTCCAGGACGCATCAACGTCATCAGCTTCAAGAAGCTGGTGAGTATTAAAAACATAACTTTAAATGTAAAACGTACTCATTTACCATTTTCCAATTCCCATATAAATTCACAAGTTTATATTTAAGATCAAGAGCTTGTTTAGAAAACCACCACAACATTATTCAAAAGATAAGTTCACACATATGTGACCGTGTATGAGAATGATGCACCATCTCATCTGACCGACTCTTTTCTCTCGACAAAACCCAACAACCCACTATCTTACTCCTGGTATCTTTGAAACACTAAGATAGCCATACTTTAGCAACGAGGCGCCAGGGTGTGTCCAGTTTGCCTCACACTTTGGTCCGGGGTACCAGGGAGTGTCCAATGCCTCACACTTTGAATACCCTAACCGCCATACAAATACCGGGGCAACCCCTCACGCAGTATCCAGACTCGAGTATCAGGGAGTGTCCGTAGGCCACACTTTAGCACTACCATGGGTGCCAGGGAGTGTCCAAGTTCGGCGTCACACACTTTAACGCTTCCATGGGCGTCAGGGAGTGTCCATATTTGCCACCGTCGCATTTCAAAGATACCCTCTCCACAATCTCAACCACAACCACAACCACAACCACAAACTCAAACTCAACCACAACCACAACCATAAACTCAAACTCAACCACAACCACAACCATAACCACAAACTCAAACTCATACTCTTTCCACACTACCATTACTCTTTTCCACACAGACTGACACCCACATGCATGTCATGAACCTTAAACATGCGGCAATTCACTGAAATATAAATACAACATGCGTACGGGGATTAATAACTTGCAATTCATTGCCTTAATCATTTCAAGCATAACTAATAGCATTCTGTATTAATAAAACTCCCAAACAGAACCTTAACAGTACTTAAAAGTTGAACCAAACAGTCCCTTAACATAAAACAAGCAAAACTAGAATCTGCCAGATATCGCCCGCGCGGGCCGCTCCCACGATATGCCGAATTTTCATTTATATATAAACTTTTCTATCTGCCTGAAATAGCCAAGGTCGCGCGCGCGGATCGCTCGCGCGAAGGGATTCTCGCGCGACCCTCGCTCGCGCGACCTGCCTAAATTTCATTATATATATATATAAACTCTTCTGTCTGCCTGAGAAAGCAAGGATCGCGCGCGCGGATCGCTCGCGCGATCTTTGCGCGCGCGATCGTGGCGCGAGATGAAGTTGAGGCTTCTTCTTCCTCGCAGAAACTGCTCTGTTTCAGCTTAATGGGGTCTTTTTGACCCATTTCCAAAACGGAAATTAACTAAGCCTTATAATATATGATTCTCTTTGTTTTTCAACAAGGATTAAAAATCCATAAACAATTAAACACCATTTGATCCATAACTCTCCAATTTTATGAAAAACTAAAACATGTCAAAATTTCATTTCTAATATACTTTCTCATGTGAACAAATTAAAGTCTAATACTTTAAACATGGCATGTAGGATGTATAATCTTTCATATTTCATTCAAAAATAAATTTTGGTTGAGTTTGGAAAATCTTGATTTTCAAGGCCATGGAGTTCATACGTAAGAGCTTCAAGGGTGATATACAATTATACACATACAAGTAGTAAATGAACATGAATTTCATTGGGAGTGAGTTAATAATACTCACTGTGATATAGATTTGAAGTGTGTGTTGAGAAAGATAAAGAATTAAGCAATCCCAAGTGAAGCTCCTAGCTATGGTGGTTGACCTCTTCTCTCTCTAAAATTTTGAAGAACTCACTGTGTATCTCTCTCAACTCTCTCTGCAATACTAAATTGAAATTGTGCATATTGTGTGTATGTAGTGAACATATATAGAGAGAACCAACTGAGGAACTTGGTGCCCAAGTTGTGTCTCCTACACTCTACAAATTGGATTAATTTCCTAATTAACTATATACATAATATACACAGCTATACATATGTATATACACACTGATATAACTCCAATGATTCACCAAGGGTCAAGTTAGAGTAATAGGGGCCAAAGTAGAAGTGTTTGGGAAATTTAGCTTATAGCATAAGATATACACATACACTCAAAGCATTCCCAAACAAGGCACAAGACAATGATGAGTTTCCATAATTAGAAATAAAGCAATTGTCCAATCAGTCATTTCCGAAATCTGTGGAAGTTCAACACAGCGTGGACAGTTTTGAACATAAACTGGTATTTTCGGGGCGCGGTGGTCACCACAAAAATACAGAAAAGTCATTTTAACTTAAGAATTGATTTCCTGGTTTCATAAAAATACTGATTGAGTCAAAAGGAAATATTTCCACCGTTTTGAAATACAGTTTTGAAATCCACACATGTATTACCAACTTTTGTAAAAATTGTAATTTGGTCCCAAAAGAATATTAATTATGAAATAAAACAAGACATCAGATTTAACATATAAAAATTGTAAATAAAAAAATGAGATTAACAATACAGATTAATCATGGTAATTCAAATTGAATTTTAAATATGTCAAATGCAATTATAAGAAATTACATGAAAATGCAGGTTATTACAGTAATTGTGTGCTATCTTAGATGCGTATATCATGACTGCTTGTGAAATTGTTGAGAATCGTGTTTGAAGACTACCGCCAGCACGCTTGATCACAATATCTTCATTTTCGTTGTACTCATTTTCGATATTGCTGCAAAATGTTGAACCCAGTTGACTGTTTCCAACAATTGAATTTGTACTAACCTTAACGTATACATGACAGAGTATTTCATCTTCAAATTGTCTCATATTTGTGGTTCTAATTCTAGTACCCATTTTTCCAATAATTTTTGTTAAGTTTGATATAGCTTTTGTCAATGTAATCAGTTTTTATAGATTTACAATTATGACCGTTAAAATTGTGCCGTTGGTAAATTTTTAAATTCCGTTCAAAATTATAACCGTTGGGACCAAACGGCTCAAGGTGAGCCGTGTGGCTGTGGAAGGCACACTCTGTGCCGTGTGGGTGAAACGGCACAAGGTGGCTGTGGAAGGCACAGTCTATGCCGTGTGCCCTTTAGGCGGCACAATGTGCGTCATGTGGCACAATTTGTGCCATTTCATGTGCTGGCGGCTCAATCTTTGCCGTTACTCCCTACATTAATTAAAACTTAGTGCTGCCACACAATTAAGTTTGGCTAAGTTCTGTAACACCTTTCAATTTTTGGAGCATCCAGTGACTTTGTATTTTTTACCTTCTGAATTATTCAGTACTGCACAAGACTCCAGACTTTATAGAGAGAGAGAGAGAGAGAGAGAGAGAGGGAGTGGTAAGTCATTCATATTGAATGCTGACTTGACTGTCAATAACGAGGATGATGACTTGGTCCAACAAAGATGCCGTGTAGATTGGGTACTAACAAAATTATACATGAGATCGACAGCTTTCAGTTAGTTACATTTTCATCGTACTTTTGTGATTAAATTACTTAAATTATAGCTCTTGGTTATGTATTCCACTCCTTTAAAATGACAGGACTCTTTTAAGCACAAGTATGATTACGGGATGACAAGTGCGGAGAGAGTTTGATAATTTTTTCAAAATTAAGAGTGTTAGTATGATTGAGATATTTTTATATAAAATACTAAAAATATATTTCATACGGAGTATATCATTTATATATTTTTATATGAGTAATATTTGGGACACATTTAAAGACACAATTTTTAGGACACAACCCAAGAGATGTGTCTATCTCTCTCTCCTGTGTCATTGTGGGGTCCAATGATATCACAGGAGAGATATAGACACATTTTTTGGATTGTGTCTCAAAAATTGTGTATTTAAGTGTGCCCCAATCTTTACTCATTTCTATATACAAATTATTCTATCGATCATTATTTTTTTTTTTGAATTAAGACACAAAATACACATAAATTAAGTGTTTAATTTACTAATAAACAATGTAATTCAACAATCAAGAAAACTACAAAGAAGCAAATTAATATTAAACGTTAAGAAAGTCTTGCACTACTTCATTCAAGAGAGACGACAATAGCTGCCAGTGTGCGAGGCACCCTAACCAGACGAGTCGATCTATAAGAATTATGTTATGTATCTTCTGTATGAAACTTTAAAATATCGCAGAGCACTCAAAAAATATCCATGCAAATTCCAGGCATACTAAAACACTAAAGCACTCCCTACACACTAAGTGCACATGCAACACCATTTTTGAAGCACTCGGTACTTCATAGATGTATAGTACTTGTTCAAAATATAACAACCTTATACACACCCACACAGAATATATAGATGTACCAAATAAATAGTTAACGTACGTATATATATTTGTATATATTTCAATATGTTCTAAGATATTATTGGTCTACCTATGACACTTGTACACGCAGATCAAACACATTTTAAAACAGTATTAAAAGTAAAGAGGTCTTTCACAAGTTCAAACCAATTGGTGAGTTTTGACTAAACATTATTTCAGTATCCTGTAGTTTTATCGAAGTTTACTTTGGGTCTTGTATTGTCAACTGCAACATTTTGGCCCCTTAATTAAGTTTCAAAATCATGTGAATTCGGTACCAAAAAGTTTAAAAAATACAGAGTCCAATGTGAAAATTTTTGCCCGTGGAAATCCAAAATGAAGCATTTAAAACTGTAGTTTATAAAGTGCAATTTTGCTATTAAAAAAAACAAAACAAAAAAAAAATTACAGGTTTTTCAGTACGTCATATTGTCCATATACAAACACACACACAGGTGATCATCATGAAGGTGAACATGATCTTCAATATATAGCAATGGTCATGATTTGTTCAGAACATGCATCCCCACAGTAACGGGACATACCATAACAATTCCTTGTCTACAATGAATAGTCAAACTTGTTTGATTAGAATAAAGCTTCGACTTCTGGTCAGCATATAAATATTTCAACCCATGCTTATTATTACCACTATTCAATAGATGAGTCTCTATGTATAGCATTCATGATTGCAGTTTCTAAATATATATATATAGCAGAAAAGTTGGTAACTTTGGCCCAACTAATTGAAAATGAACTCATCTGAGCTTCATTTGAGTCATAACCCAAGATTAATCTCTCTTCTTTCTCTGCTTCTTCATATGTTCTTGAGCTTTTATGCTTCACCACTTGATGCCCAAAATTCGACAACTATCGATGTTGGGCTGATTATTGATTTGGACAGTGCGATTGGGAAAATGAGGCAAACATGCATATCTATGGCACTTGAAGATTTCTATGCCAACCACAGTTATACTACAAAGATTGTCCTTCACACAAGGCAAACCATGAATGATATTATTGAGGCTACATCAGCTGGTATGTCTTTATATATAATCTCTTTCATATATGGCTTCCATACTTTATACTTTATACATACATGTATATATTATACGTGTTTGCTTGATTATTTGTATAAGAGATTGTCATCTGGAATAGAGGAAATATTGTGTATTTGGTATTAGAGATGAGACTTGCAGATTAGATATCTATTACATACATATAAAGACCGAAGTAAATGAAACCTTTAGAAAGCTTCACATCATCAACTCTCCTTGCACCAAAAATCCTACATGGCATTATTTTATTTTTTGTGTTTTTTTTTATTAGATATTTAGATGGTTCATGCATACAGGATATGTCTTTCTATAATTAAGTTTATTCAATCTATTTTTTGCATTTGTTTATTAATGTAGTACATAATTTCATGTACTAGTCTTAATGTAGTCTTAGAAGAATAATAATATTAAATATAATGGATAAATGAACTTGGATAGATACATTATATTTGGGATCCTATAAATACCTATGTAATCCTGCTATTTGATAATTCAAGCAATGAATTGAAATAGAAGCATAGTGTGTAAATCTTATTCTCCTTAAATGTATTTATCTTAGTTTTCCATTTTCAAATATCTTACTTGTCCATGTGTGTCTATTTCATATTTATGATATACTATAAATTATTTTATTTAGGCACTCTTAGGATAACATGATAATTAAATTTTATTTTATTGAAATATAATTAGATATTATTCAGTAGATTATTAATTGTGATAAACTTTATAGAATGTACGTTTTTTATAAGTGCATTTCTTTTTTTTCAATCTCTAAGCTCTAATTTGAGAATGTTTTTACTGTTAAACCAAATCAAACCAAACCAAGTCTTGTGTCCCAATTAATTGGGGTCGAATGTTTTTACTGTTATTGGTACAAATTTGTATAATATATTAAAAAAATTTAAAATTGTTGAATAAAATTTATGCTATTAAATTTGTTATGCATTTTTATTTGTTGACAAATTCTCATACGTAGGTCACGGATATTCGACTAGTTCACAAGTTAGAGACACTAATTCTAGAAGAATGAATGTAAACTAATTAATGAATTGCGTAGACCTTAAGAGATTGAAGATTTCCAAGTCCACTAGAATAAAATGACTAACAAGTAACAAGTGGTACCAAAAAAAAGTGTTCACCCAAAAAAACAAAAATAAATAAATAAAGGGTAAATTATGACTAAATTCTTAATTAAAGTAAATAAAAGTCTAAAGGAGTCGTTTTTTTTTTTGAATTTGTCAAAAGTTCCTCTCACAAGCATGTGGCCAAACATTGCCCCAAACATTCCAGCCACTCACACCGTGTGAATGGCTATATAATAGCATTCCTCAATTCAAAAAATATTTCAAAACTTTAACCTTCTATAACTTTTGATCTACACCTCTATTTTTTACAAATTTTATACCGCTGTAATCGTGTCGACGAGAGCTACAAAACTAGTACCATTGTTGATGTGTTTTGAGCAAATTTTTTTTTTTTCAATTTGAAGAAATTTTGAAAAAAAATAGTTTTATAAAATTTCACAAAAGTAGTTTTGTGAAACTTCACAAAAGTATCACAAAAGCAGTTTTGTGAAATTTTCAGTTACACAAGGCATGTAAGATTTTGATTTATTTTTTTTTGCTCAAAATATATCAACAATGGTACTAGTTTTGTAGCTATCATCGATACGATTCCAACGATATAAAATTTGAGAAAAATGGAGTTGTATATCAAAAGTTATGGAGATTTTGTCCTTTTGTCAAAGAACAGGGACTTTTGATTAAATGCAGATATTGAAGGTACTTTTTGTTAAATTTTTAGCTGACAAGGGATATATCTATAACTGTCCCATAAATAAAAACTAGGTCTGGTGTTTAGTCTGGTAAGCTAATTTAGTACGGAAAAGTTTTGGGTACAGTTAACAATGTATATGAGGTGTTGTTGCTAAATGTGATTGGTCTATAGGTGTAAGTATTGTCCAAATGGACACTATGTATGGACGTACTAATCACATTTTTGAACAGTATTGTATATTTCTAAAGTATTGTACTCAAGTGCTATTCATTATTCAGCGTTTTTTGCACAAATCCCAGTATTGTTGTCTTTTCCTATATTCAGGCCCGACTCTAGCAATAGGCGAGGTAGGAGGGAGCCTAGGTCCCAAATTTTGTCCAATCTTTTGTATTACGGAGGGCCTCGAAAATAAGAATGTCACATGTAATATGTTTGTGTAATTGTATTCGAGCCCACCCAATTATTGAAAAAAATATATGAATATAATGTATTGTAACCAACCCAGCACTTATTTTCTCCACTTTCCAATTTAGCTCAACCAAAATTGTAGGTCTAGAATTTACAGTAAGCAATCAACCCTTTTAATTGACAAAAAAATGACTATGATCACAACGGGGTTGGGGACAAGGCGATCACAATTCATTAGATGCAATGAAGATTAGATGCACTAAACCTCTCAATTCTCAAAATGACCACAAAAAAAATATATAAAAATAAAAATAATAAAAAATAAATAAAAAAAAATCACAGAATACAGAAAATCCTACCCCGCAAATATGTATTACGAGCCGACCTTGGTCAGGGCCATCTTTAAATGGATGCCTAGGGCATCCAAATTGCCAGGACCGACCCTGCCTATTATAAGGTTGAATATCATGAAATGAACATATTGGCTTTGTCATTTAGATATTCTTTAGGGAAGTCTTTAAATTCAAATTCCTGGAATGGAAAATAAGATTTTTATCAGCAATATTAGACATAATTAATCTTTGAGACTTGAGATCTAAAATTCATTAACTTTCATTTGTAGCAATAGACCTATTAAAAAATGTGCAAGTACAAGCAATTCTAGGCCCAGAAAGATCCACAGAAGCAAATTTTGTGATAAATTTGGGGACCAAAGCTCAAGTACCCATTATTTCTCCAGCGACAAGTCCTTCTCTCTCACCCAAAGAATCTCCATACTTAGTAAGAGTGGTACAAAACTCTTCCTCTCAAGTTGAAGCCATTGCAGCAATAGTTAAAGCCTTCAGTTGGAGAGAAGTAGTAATTGTATACGAAGACAGTGAGTATGGAAGTGGGATTGTTCCTTATTTAACCGATGCAATGGTAGAGATCAGTGTCAGAGTTCCATATCGAAGTGTTATATCTCCTTCGTCCTCAGATGATAAAATCCTTCAAGAACTCTACAAATTAATGACTATGCAAACTCGAGTTTTCATCGTTCATATGTTACCACTTCTTGCTTCGCACCTTTTCTTGAAGGCAAAAGAGGTGGGAATGATTGAAAAGGGATACGCATGGATAATCACGGATCTAACCACAAGTCTCTTGGATTCTTTTGATCCTACGGTTATTGATTCTATGCAAGGAGTGCTAGGCGTGAAGCCTCATATTCCAAGATCATATAAGTTGGACAACTTCACAATAAGATGGAGAAAGAGATTTTATCAAGAAAATCCAGAAATGAACAGAATCGATCTAAACGTATATGGACTATGGGCATATGATAGTGCAAGGGCACTAGCTATGGCAGTAGAGAAAGCTGGTGTTGCTCAACCAAGATTCACAAGACCTGGGATTATAGAGAATTTGACAGATTTAGCCTCAATCAAAGTTTCAGAAATAGGACCAAAATTGCTACAATCAATTCAAAGTATGAGATTCATAGGATTAAGCGGTGATTTCCAACTTATAGATGGACAATTGCAATCATCACCCTTTGAAATTGTGAATATAATTGGGAAAGGGGAGAGGAAAATTGGATATTGGACTAAAAAAAATGGCCTTTCAAAGAAGCTAAGGATGTCTAGTAATGAGAGTTACGATTCTAACAAGGAAAACCTTGGAGTGATCTTCTGGCCGGGCGAGTCTAATGTGGTGCCAAAAGGTTGGAAATTGCCAACTGGTGAAAAGAAACTAAGGGTCGGAGTTCCCGTCAAAGGTGGTTTTGTCGAATTTGTAAGCATGGAGAAGGATTCTCAAACAAACACTATCAATCCTACTGGTTTCTGCATAGATGTGTTCAAAGAAGTGATTGCCTCATTACCATATGATGTCCCATATGAGTTTTTTCCCTATAGATCTCTGGATGGTAAGAGCGCTGGAGATTACGATAGTCTTGTTCATCAGGTGTTCTTTGAGGTAAATATTTAAAATCCAAATGGGTATTTTCCGAATTAGTAAGTGTTCAATGTGTGTGTATGTATGATAATGTGCACAATTTTTTTCCTTTTTGAAGTTTTGTTCTAGTTCTATTTTTGGAACTGTTGAATCTTATGCTACTAAAAGTTCTGCCAAATGAACAGAAATATGATGCTGTTGTGGGTGATGTAACAATCTTGGCAAACCGATCAAGATTTGTAGATTTTACATTACCATTTACAGAGTCTAGTGTATCGATGATCGTTCCAATTAAGCAAGATGATAGGAAGAATGCTTGGATCTTCATGAAGCCTCTAAGAATGGACATGTGGTTAGCAACTATAGCATTCTTCATCTTCACTGGCTTTGTGGTCTGGGTTCTTGAGCATCGTGTAAACAAAGAATTCAGAGGTCCACCTCACCAACAAGTCGGAATGATCTTCTGGTTCTCATTCTCCACGCTTGTTTTCTCACATAGTACGTTAAATTGTTACCCACCTCCTTCAGTAACAACAAAAGATAACATACAAAAATATGCCTCCTCAAGAACACACACACACACACACACACCCCAAAACACACAAAAGTCAGTACTTTTTGGATGCCCAATTATATTTCGATTCTTTGCAGTCAACCAATCAGCATATAGTACTTCTGCTTATAAGGATTTACCCTTATTGTAGGACTTATGAGATACCAAAAGGCAAAACATAGGAACACTCAATTTTATGTGGTTTCCCCAAAATTAAGGCTACGTCCATAGAGATATTGAAATTTACACTGTGCTCAAAATGTACAAAGAGAGATTACAAAATACATCGACAGCCCTATCAAAAATAAAAAAAAGGGTATAAGACACTAGTGCAAGAATTACGTAGATAACCTGTGAGAGTGGAGTTAAGTGTATAGTGTTATCAGGCTCCACACTCCCATTAAATTCTTGATGAGAAAATTGTAAACTAATCGTCTCGTAGATTTAACGAACTATGAGCTAGAACCAAAATTGAAAGTGTTATATGCATGATGATAAGATCTTTGACAATGTTTTGCCTTTTGCAGAGGAGAAAATAATAAGCAACTTAACAAGATTTGTGATGATCATATGGATATTCGTGGTGCTGGTAGTGACTTCGAGTTACACAGCCAACTTAACGTCAATGTTGACTGTACAACATCTCCAACCCACAGTCACGAATATCAACGATCTCATAAGGAATGGCGAGTATGTTGGCTACCACGAAGGTTCTTTTGTTGCTGGGTTTTTGAAGAGTATGAACTTTAATGACACCAAGTTCAAGAATTACAGCACTATTGAAGAGTATGATGAAGCCCTTTCCAAAGGAAGTAAAAATGGAGGGGTTGCTGCTATTATTGATGAGCTCCCTTATCTTAGGCTCTTCCTTTCCAAGTATTGTACCAAGTACACCATAGTTGGTCCAACCTACAAAACTGCAGGCTTTGGCTTTGTATGTCCTCAAACTCTTTTTTCTATTTATTCCTAACTTATGCCTTTTCTAGTTGGAGGGATTACAAACTCTAGGGAAAGGAAATTTAGAGGGAGGGAAGAGGAATTCCATGGAAACAAAAGATGTTTGTTATAGTATGTCACATGGGCTCAGGTACAGGAGTCGGGTGCAGGTACGTGTCAAGTGTCGAACTTCTTAATCATAAATCTAAGAACATGGGAGGTGACAATAAAAAAAAAACATTTTTTCTGTGTATTTCCAAGAGAAAAAAATAAGACTTTATATGAGCATTTTTCCATTTTGAAAGAAATTTGTAGTAAAAGGAATATAATTAAAGACTTCAAGGTATATACAAGTATAACAGTAGAATACTTTTTGGTGAGTGCCCAACCATAAATGTCGCACACATATCTCATACCCTTGTCTGTGTATTAGTGTCCATTACAGGTACTTCAACCTCCTAAGAAGCATATAACATAGTATTTGTGTATGTATATATAGTAAGAAAGAGAAGGAGGAAAAGGAAAATGCGCAACTCAACGCAGAGTAATTTTAATCGTGAGTCCCAAGAATAGTGGAATATCACATTTGTTATAGGGGTAAAATAGTAACTTCAACAACAATATTCATTCCCACCCAGTTTTGTCCACTTTTGACCAGATTTCCAATGGTAGGCTCAGAGTGAAGTGGCATTCGCTCCCCTTTTACTCCACCAAACAATGGATTCGTTTTGAATTTCCTTCTTTCTTGCAGGTATTTCCAATGGGTTCTCCTCTAGTTCAGGATGTTTCAAGAGCGATCTTAAATCTAACTGAGGGAGAACAAATGACTAGAATTTCGAAAAAATGGTTAGGTAACGAAGCTAATTGTTCAGAACAAGGCGGCACAGTTGTCACATCCGATAGCCTCTCACTCGATAGTTTTAAGAACCTCTTCATAATCACCGGCATATCTTCATGTTTGGCTCTCCTTATATTCTTACTCATATTTGTACACGAGAACAGATACATCTTAACCTCTGGTGATCCAATATCGACAAAGATAGCTGCCATGGCTAAAAGCTTTCATGAAAAAAAAGAGGACTCATCTGAATCGTTGAAAAAGTCAACTGAAACAGATGAAGGGACCATAATGGCTGTTGTAGGTGAAGGTGACGAAGATGTTGTACATGAGGTACTTCAAAGTCCAGCAATTAGCATTTCCCACCATGCAGATGGGATTTTCTCTCCATATGAAGGGTCCTTAACACCCGAAACAGGAACTCCAGTTCATTACACATTTGACGCGATAACCGTTGCGGAGACAACTGAAGATAGAAGATTTGAGAGCTAATTTTTCCCAATTGAAAGTCATTCTTTCTAACTCTTTCTTGTGTAACGTGACAAGTTTAGATATTAAAGCATCATAACTTGTACATAAGTTTTTAATATAATAAGCATACATCTCTCTCTCTCTCTCTCTCTCTCTCTCTCTCTCTCTCTCTCTCTCTCTCTGAAAAGATGTGCCCACCATGCATATAGAAATAGTTTTGCTAGTAGCCTTACTCTATATATAAACATTGTCAAGACACTTGGATTACAGTTGCATGTTGCTATTTCGTAATGTTAATGCTTCATACTTTCCAGGTTCCGCATCTTATAAATCCCATCTAGTTTGTTTTGTATCAATTCTTGATCAATCTGAACTTGGGCTTTATGTTACATGTGCAAGTTTAGAAATTTGTTTTCAAAATGTGTTCGTCCTGGTACTGTAGTGCGAAACTGAATTAATATGTAATCTCAACCCCAGAAGATTAGTATAATCTCAAAGGTTACACTAATCAAGCTTGACGCATAAAACTCATCAATTTCTTCATTATCCATATGGACTCGAGAAGATACTAAGATTTCAGTTTATTAATTTTAGTAAGAACATAGGTTTAAATTTGCATTATAGCAGCAAAAACATGCTTTGTGGGAATACATTTTTTTAACCAGCCACATGAACAAGAAATCAAGGCATCTCCGAAGGTCAGTAATCTTTGAATTGAAGCTATTGGCGTTGTACATATCACAATTTTTTTCCTCTCTTGAAAGAGATACAATTGCAAAACAGAGTAAGCTACGTCTCACTGAATTTCGTCATTGAAAAGTGCACCAAAAAATCTAATGGCTTCTATAAACTCTTGGACCATAATAGACAATGAATCAAACATTGTGGATTCTAGATCGAATAAAGCATCCAACATAACACCATCAAAAAGGTTACCCAACTTCAATGCCCCCTCAATCAGAGAACAAAAGAATGACCTAACTTTGTCACTACACACCATCAATGTACAATACTTTAGGGTTCATACACTAAGAGGAAAAGAAATGAAATAATGAAAGAGGAGAAATGGGGGAAAGAATGCTTACTAAGAATACATGGATTGCCGTCGGAATATCTATGGGGGGGTTCCTTCTGCTATCTTATTTACAAGAGCTGAAATAATTATGCATTACGAACTTCCGTGAGATCTGACAGATGAAATTGATTGTGCTGAGACTGAAGCGGTTGGGCTATTAAGATCCCGATCTCCGTTAGCAATATTTCTTTTTCCACTCAGTCTTTCTATCGCTTCCTGGCAAATGTCAGTGAACCAGTCGTCTTCGGGAAGTATGCTGCTAAGAATATTAAATCTCAGCCAAAAGAAAGCACAAACCTCCAACTCCACCAGTACATATGCCAAAATGCAAATGTATGTGTAATCACTAATTTCTCAACTTAACAAGTGCAAAGAAATTTATAATTTTCCCACCAAGATGAAGCAAATAATACAGCCACATTTTCCTTTTGTCAGGTCGCAATAACACAAGTTCTTTTCCTTTTTCCTTTTGAATATGTACTTCTTTGTGTTGATGAATTCATGTCCATGTCGAGAATATATCTCTAAACAAATCACAAAATAAAGGACAAGATGAAGAATTCTTCACAATATTCTATGCCTTGAGTTCAGTATTAAGGTTCTACACTATGGTGGGCTCACCTTGACCAATCTTTTAATCATTCTCCTTTAATCATTCGTTTCCTCACTATCATGAAATAAGTACTACTTAATTAATGAATAGCTTGGATCATCAACTCTCATAGACGTGTTATAAAGCATCTTCTTTACTTTGGCGAAAAACCGACTACCACCAAAAAACTCCAAAAGCACTTTCCATATCAACCATCCTATTCCAGTTCAATGTGAAAAATCTTACCCTTATGGGTTAATGAAATTAACATGTCAAAGTTGATCGCTACTTGGTATTTCTTGAGCAGTAAATTTCATTATGCCATTTGTTGCTT
Source organism: Hydrangea macrophylla (assembly GCA_033977485.1). NCBI lineage: Eukaryota > Viridiplantae > Streptophyta > Magnoliopsida > Cornales > Hydrangeaceae > Hydrangea > Hydrangea macrophylla. Next base: position 32,716,100 of record CM066987.1, read on the forward strand.
CTACTTTTTTTTTATAATCCACTCCATATTATGTTAGCTCTACTATACTTGAAACGTTTTAAGGCATCTCCCAATTGCTATAAGGCTTAGTTTCGCCCCCATTTTGGTGCTTCTCAATTTTTAAAGCACAATTTCATGTTAAATCATTTGGTAACTAGTTTATGAGCTTTGCAAAAATTGAACTTCAGGAAATTTTTTTTTTTTTTTTTTTTAAAAGCTGTAGAATGGAGCTTTTAAAAGCTCAAAGTTGTTTTTGGTTTCATGATTTTTTTTTTTTAAGAGTAATGTGTCACTTGTACAAAATTATCAAACAACTTAATAACAAATTTCATAAACTACTTTTAATAAGCCACGTGGGGACCAAACTAAGGCTTAGTTTGGCCCCCACGTGGCTTTTAAAAGCTCAAAGTTGCTTTTTGGTTTCATGATTTTTTTTTTTAAGAGTAATGTGTCACTTGTACAAAATTATCAAACAACTTAATAATAAATTTCATAAACTACTTTTAATAAGCCACGTGGGGACCAAACTAAGGCTTAGTTTGGCCCCCACGTGGCTTTTAAAAGCTCAAAGTTGCTTTTCGGTTTCATGATTTTTTTTTTAAGAGTAATGTGTCACTTGTACAAATTATCAAACACTTAATAATAAATTTCATAAACTACTTTTAATAAGCCACGTGTGGCTTTTTAAAAGGAGCTTATGAAATTTATTACTAAGTTCTTTGATAATTTTATACAAGTGACACACTACTCTTCAAAAAGACATCGTGAAACCAAAAAGCAACCTTGAGCTTTTAAAATCTCCATTCTAGAGCTTTTAAAAGCTCCCTCCAAAAAAGCCCTAAGTTGAATTTTTGCAAAGCTCATAAACTAGTTACCAAATGAATTAACATGAAATTGGGCATTGGGCTTTAAAAAAGGAGAAGCACCACGTGGGGGCCAAACTAAGCCTAAGCCTAAGTAGAAGTTAACCAATACTCTATGTAAATCAAAGTTAAAGCATTCAGATTCAGTGCAGATATGAAAATTCGAAACTAGACTAAAATAGTATAATTGACAAGTTGGCCATCACTCAAAACCCCAAGTCAGAATAAGTTAGCATACCTATATGGATCCATCCCTGTTGCCTCAAATGCTGCTATCGCCTTCGATATTATATCATTGACAGCTCGATGCAAATTCCGTGATAAGTAACGCCCTTGGGAAGCAAAGCATATTACAAACTTCATATCCAAATAAAACTGCACAAAATCCAACAAGTGATTTAAGACCAAAATTTTAAACCTTGAGCGGGGTACAGGGCACAGGAAGATAATAGACATCAAATTTGCAAACCTGTTGAAGACCGAGAGGACCTAAAGGCCTAGGTCCGTCCTCAATCTCATCCCAAAAGTTTTGGTCTTGTGAAAGCCATAAGAGGACGGTTTCGGTAAGCTTCATCAACAATAGAGTGGCGAATCTTTCCCTGCCAACAAACATATCGGCTGCTATACTAGCGATCCTGTTAAGTTTGACATACAGTACCTGATAGTAACAGAGTGATCAAATAGTAAGTAGGAACTTACAGTTAACAAACAAAGTAAAAGGATAGGCACAAAAAAGAAATAATAATAATAATAATAATACGAAACAAGAAAATTCAATCACATTGATTCTAATTTTTAACGGCACGGACATTACAAGAGTTCGTCCAAATTAATCAATTTATCAGGAAATGACAATCATTAAATGTTTACACTTATACACACACTAACCAACCACGTATGCAATAAAGTCATGCCCTATCCTAGGGCATATACAAAGCACATCAGAAATTCATGGCAGTTAAACTGTGGCATTTGAACAACAAACAATAGTCAATAACTGAATCATAGTTAGAGAAGGACAACAGATAAAAAAAAAAAAAAAGCATCCAACATTTAGAATTACCTGGCAGACTGGAGAAGGAAACCATTCTATATGATCCACATTCCCATCCATGTTTATGTACATGTCAGCCCTAAGATGGCTATCACCATCCTCGGTAAAAATAAGATCCAAGGCATGTTGTCGACAAAAACTAACTTTGAGTCTGTCAGCAGCGATGACAAGGCGTCTCTTCCATTCTCTTTGCTCAGGATGACGATTTTGCCTATCTGCAGGTCTTCTATGAAGATCATCCTTGTAATTATCCTGATTCAATGGGGCAAGCTTCATGGCTGCACGCGGTAGAAGTTCTTCAGCTAATAAGGATGCATTAGCGAGTAATGCAATTTGTTGGGCTTCAGTCTCGGCCGTTCGAACAATTTTGTTACCAGAACTTTCATCATTTGCTTCTTCCTCCATTGAACCAGGTAAAGCTTTTATCAGCATGTTCATGTATGAATTAAATACCTGGAACAGACCTTCCATTGTTTTTCCTCCCAACTGCAAACTAAGAAGGGATCCCACATCTTCAAAAAATTCCTGCAGGAGCAATTGAAAAATACAGTAAAATGAGTCAGAGGAGCAGATCATCAAGTCAATGTTTGTTACAGATTCCATATAAGTAGATTCCATGGTCATTCAATTAATGAATTCCCAGTAACTGAAGATGCTCAAATGGACAGGAAATCCTATAATCGTTGTAACCACCAAAAGAACACAAGATACATGAAATGGTAATCAAGATCCATTATAGTAATCAACATGCAATTTCGCTGCAGTGAACCAAAGATCAGAGCATTAGAAACAACGTATTTTTAAGATCAACCAAACTGTCAATCAAAAGGTGACAAGTGACAAGAGCAGCAGAAACAGATAGTTAATCTAACAGATCAGACTAATGAAATAACAAAAAGAAAAATTATCTCAATTACATATGGCACCAACCAGTGTTTAGTAGATTTAACCATGAAAGAGAGAGGGAGAGCAGTCATCATATTTCAGTGGATTAAAATTCAAAAGCAAATTAAGTTATTCACCTGGACCATTAAGATGAACCGATGAGCACTACTAGAAAGTTTATGGTGATGTGCAGTTGTGCTACCGATAGATGCACTTGAAGGCCTGCCAGATTGCCACGTAACAGTTGGAGGATACGCAAGTTCCCAATCATCGGCCGCTACTAGAGCAGCAGTACTCTCTTCAATTCGCTTCAAGTTAGCATCTAGTGCTTGTTCAACACTTGGTCTAAACTGTTTCAGTAACACGGGACAAAGTGCCAATCCACGAGCTTCCAGCAATGAGCAATGACCCAAGGCTATTTGAACACATTCCGCAGCTGCCCTCAACCCTCCAGCAGCTGCAGATGAAGCCAATGCATGTCTTTTAACTAGAAGCGCAAAAGCCTCAATTTGCTTTGTTGCCCACATCACAAGCTCAGAAGTATAAGGTGTCTCTTTACCAAAGATAGCTAACGAATCACTGGCTGCTTGAGCAATGGCAGAAAACACTAGCTGCGCAAGAGCAGCAGTATATGCTCCTCCATACGATGTGCTTGCCGGACGAAGGCTTTGCATCTTATATTGACATCTTTGGTAATGTGCATTTAGTAATAAGCTATGAGCACGAGGGCCATCTCCAAGCTTTTTAAGAGCTGAAATAGCTGCACGAAGCTCAGCTCCACGTGTAGAAGGTTGGCAAGCAGCTTCGGCAAGCTGATCAGCTAATTTTTGCCTCCGTTCAGTAATAGCAGCTTGTAGCGACACGAGGACAGTTGGATTCAACGTTCCCTTGTTTTTTGATTCAGAAACTACGCTTTCTACTTTGTCAATGGTAGCCAAGGCTTCTTCTACTCTCCTCTCGGCTAACAAAATGTCAAGTAGATCAGGGAACTCTACTAACTGTTTCTCCAGGTCTGAGAGTTCTCCTTTGGCAATAGATACATCAGGAATAGTAATAGATAATGAATCAATGTGAACTCCCTCAGCTAGCCCGTGAATCAAAGTTGCCTGAGTGGATAGAAGGTTTCTGATTGACGAAAGCTCTCCCTCTAAATCTGATATCTCTTTTGATGTGCTGTGAATTTGAAGGGAAGAAAAAGTAATTTTAAATTCAGGATGCATGCCACTTAATAAGAATAGTGATGAAAATAGGCTAAAGTAACCCCAATGGGAGAAGCTAATTATCATTTGTCTTTATTCGGTAGAGAGAAAATATAGCAAGCAAGAAGATGGAGAAAATTTTGATAACTTCGACAAGTCATGTCATCCTTGTGTTCTTGACCGCTCAAGTTCCGTTAAAATAACTTTATCCAGATCAGAAGTACATATACACATATACACACATACATCCATGATCCATGAACTAAACAATTAAGTAATGAAACAAACATGGACACAACTTGCACCTCAAGTACATTTTCATGTTTCTAACAAACAGATTTAGGAAATGAGAGGATGGTGTGCATGCACGAACTGGTGAAAAGTCAAAACCAAGGGCTGTGCCATCAACAATGGTGTAATCCACATAAATCATGCTAAACCAATATTACTACTGGACAGGAACCAGTTCGCAGTCATGACTAAAAAAAAATGAATACATTGCATCCACCTAAAGCTAAGCTAACAATCCTATTCATTTTGATCAGGAAGCAAAGCTTAACAACATGACATTATGTTTTCTACATAAACACAAAATCGACATCATGATGAATGCACAAATGAATAAATACTAGCCCAAAGCATGTGTGTGTGTGTGTGTGTGTGTGTGTGTGAGAGAGAGAGAGAGAGAGAGAGTGAGTGTGTGTGTGTGTGTGTGTGAGAGAGACAGAGAGACAGAGAGATAATAGGAACCAGGAAGTAAACTCAATAAATCAAACACACGTGTGGAGGTCATTTTGCTAGTATGAAACAGCTCAAAAACAGATGCTTAGTGTGTGCATAAAAATGACGTTAGATAGTACTGGCAGATGATTCACCGTATGAAGGCTGCATAGTTGGCATAGACACTTTTACGCATTTCCTCAGCAGAAGCTTTCTTCAAATCTAAAAGATATGAGCATAATTGCCTGATTTCCTGAACAACAATGCATATATGATTATTAAGGGTCTCCTATAATCAACCAACCCTGCATCCTGGTAAATGGCATAAAAGGATTGAGGAAAAGTAGTACAACAAAATTTGGGAATAAAAATGTAACTCAGTTTAGTTAGGCATCGTCGCTCCATCATTAAACTACCAATCAATTTTTCCTTCTACTTGTTTAAAAGTAACTTTCAAGGGCAATCATGTTTCACATTTTGTTTTAGATACAAAGACAGCTTCACATGTACAGTATATGGATCAAGGCAAAGCTAGGCGAAAACATTCGAAGGAAGAAAAGCTATAAGAAAAATAGAGCAAAAAAGAAAGACAGGTTTTAGGGTCGTCCATAATTCTGATATAGAATTCTTCATTTAGAACATGTGCCCAACACTACTTGAACACTTGCAAACATGTGCGATGAATTTAAACATTGGGTATGACTGTCTTTAGAATGAAAAAAAATAAGGGAGTAAAATTTTAAATAAAAATAAAAACAGAGACTAATATGAATTATATCAAAGTCTTAACCATATCTACAAAACAAAGTAAGATATAGGAAGGTTCTTAAACAGCCAGGAAGGACGAGAAGATTCCCTGTAAATGTATGGACATATATGGACTATGTAGCATGGATACAGACATGTGACACAGATCTCATATGACACAGAGACAATGATACGGAAAATCCCAAAAATGTAGGATATGGATATATGGCAATTGGCAAGGATACGGCGAACAACACCATGTTTTTTAAACATATTTTAAGTAAAAAAAAAAAAGGATAGAATATCAATATTGCATATTCATCCATAGTAACTAGCAACTTATCAATATAGTTTCTACATTGCAAAAAAAACAATGTGGAAAACCCTAACATACACTATAAAAAAAATAAAAAATCAGAGTTGTGTCGAGAATTAAGCTTTTAATTATGAAATTCATACATGGGTTTTGGCATGTCGGATACGTGTCTGTGTCCCCCGTGTGTCCGTGCTACCTAGCTGTACAGACGTATAGCTATTCTTCTTTTTGTACGTCTTCTTCTATGAGAGAAGGGTGATTATATGATTCAAATGCCATAAATTTCTTGTTAAATCCAAAGAGAACTAAATTTTTACTCATAGATTAGCGAAAATAAATTATGAGTTGTTGTGCACAACACTACAATATTTAAAAAAAAAAAAAGAATTGTTTGTTGTGCATCACACAATTTCTGTATGCAAAATAAATGTACCTTTGCCTTTGGATCCATATACTGATGCTTTTCAAATTTTCTGTTTTGGCATGTTCTCGTCATGCTTCGTAGAACTGTAGAAGTTACCTACTTAGGTACCGGAATACCATACCTACTTTAATCAAACTTTGTACCGTCCCTGGTTACTTAAAAGTAATGATTCAGAATGTCATTTGTTAACTCTAAATAAATGTCTTTTGTACATCAATGAAAGTGGTTCCTCCTACAATGAATCACCATAAAAGTTAGGGTTAATTACACTCACATCCCCTGTGTTTTGCCTTAATTACACGGACTTCCCTCGTGTTTTGGGAAATTACACAGGCCTCCCTTAAAATTAGTATTCTATAACACTTTCCCCCCTTAAAATTAATATTCTGTAACACTTTCGCCCCTTAAAGTGTAAAAAAAACTAAGCATAAGGGAGGTCCGTGTAATTTCCCAAAATGCGAGGAAAGTCCGTGTAATTAAGGAAAAACACAGGGGAGGTGAGTGTAATTAACCCTAAAAGTTAAAATGAAAGGGATTATATAAAAGAAAACGACAGATGAAAACTAACCAAACCAATAGAACTTAGGTCTTATCTAGAACTTTTTCTACCACCACACTTGCAAAATATTAGGCCGAAAATAGCCCGAGAAGGTCCGTTCCACTCATGTCTTCGATTACCAGTAATGAATAAAAATAATCCCCACAATGTGATGGACACACTTCTATGCGCACCTTGATAAAAACAATCCTCTTAATAACCAATCAAAAACCTTATTTAATAATTGGATTCTCTCCACTATATTCACCATTCTGTTTGCACAAGCAATGTAATGAGATGGTAAAGGTTTTCAGCTTGTAGATATGTAACAGTCACAAATTAAAAATCAAAAGTGGCTAAATGTCCCATGATTGGAAATCATAGTGAAAAGACACAAATTTATACTCACTATCTCTGTTGTTAAAGGCGCACCTAAGGCTCAGGCGGAGGCGGGCTCGGCCTTTGTGCCTCGCCTTGCCCTAGGCAAGGCCCCTTCAAACAGGCCCCACCTAGGGGCGCCTTCTTGTGCCTTTTTATAAAAGCCCAAAGCGCAATACTCGTGCCTAAATGAAAGGATGCATCAATGAATTAATTAGGCATGAAACTAGTCATATCCAACTAGTATTAACTTTAGACCCAACTCATGCCCCACCATATTACGACCCAATTGGTCATTAGATATTTGATTAGGTCTTCACTGTTTTATTCTAAGGTTGACAATTTTGTGAAGCATCATGGAGATGACTTACTAGTTGACCTATCACCTTAATAGGCCAGCATGTACCTTACGTCAATGTTTTGGCAATTTAAATGTATATGTTAATTGTTGAGTTCTTATATTCGCTTAAGCATGTATGATTTATAAGTTATTTTAAAATGCGCCTCACTCCGCTCAGGCTCGCGCTTTTTTCTGCACCTTGCGCCTAGGCTCCGAGAGGCATTTGCACCTAAGTGCGCCTTGCGCCTTTAATAACTATGCTCACTATCATAACTGATCAGAAAATTGTTCAACCAGACAAATTGGAGGGCACCATCTAAAGGTGCTTCTCCAAGAACAATGGTAGAAAGAATGTTACATCAAGATAATGCGATTAGAATAGGTGACGACGCTCATAGTTAAGACTCCGGCCAAAACAAGCCGACAGCTGTTTAGTTTAATTTGGATGAACAAAAGGATCGGAACTCGCTGATAGGAAAGGTGAGAAAAGCTGTAAATTTCAGGAAAAAAGAATAAGGAAAGAAGGAATACTTTTCTTCCTGGGAATGCAAAATTGCAAATGTTATAAAGAACAAATTGTCTGCTTCCTTGTTCTTTCAGAAACATGGGGAAAAAAGGATTAGAATTGAACTTTTTAAAATGTCCATTTAAAATTTTGATAATGTTCATCCAAATTTTAAAACACAGGTTCCTGAAAAACATTACCACATTTTCTTCAAGTTAATTTTCAATATTTCTGCTGCTTAACAGTTAACACGATTCTTCAAATATAAATGGGACAAGGTTTGCTTAAGTTGGCTTGAGTTGCACTGCAGCTTAAAATGTACTAAATGCTTAGCAGTTAAAAAGTAATATGATGCTTAATTTTCTCATTCAACAAATCAATTTCAACAACTGGTTCTAATTGTATTTATAGATATAACGGTCCGTTTGGAATGACATTTGCGGAATGCATTTCCACCAATTATAATTATATAATCATCTTCCTTGTCAACTTAGTGTAAAGATGCATTCTAATACAATTTTGACTTTTTCGCTTTTTCTCTCCATAATGTTTCTATCAAATTATATCTTACTCTATAATGTTTTTATCTCTACCCCTCTTTCGATATTTCTATCTCTAAGGATATGAAATGTATCAATATTAATACACATGCTACTAAAAATAAGTCATTTCTATGCCAAACGGAGCATAAGAAACCAATCCTAGTTCCTACTGGCCTATCATAATATGTACTGAGACAGAACAATTCAAGTTTTTTCAATGAATCAATGAAAATTAGGGTAAAATTGAGACCTTTTCGTTCAAGGAGCGACACTTGGACTGTACATAGCCATCGGCGTCGAAATTATCGGAGGTGAAGACGTTGAGATTTTCATCGACCTTCGTGCCTGTGTCCTTGTTTGCGTTGTTGCCCTTTGTTGGGGTGCCTGTAGGTGATGGCCTTGACCGAGACGACTTCACAGAAGCCATTAAACGTCTGTCTTAGCTATACCAGTTCAGATCCAATCAAAACTGAAGCTTGAAATTTAGGGCTTCATTTGAACGACGAAGCTAATTTGGGAATCAAACACATCAAATGAGTTGGATCAAAGGTTGAAGATGAAGCTCTGAGATTGTTGTGTTGAAAATTCAGCTATGAACAGACGACTGTAGAGAGAAAGAGAGAACGATCAATTCGTAGGCGTGTTGGCGTAAGAGAGAGAATTCAGAGTGAGAATTCAGAGTTTGGATGGGCTCGCCAAAGAGACTTCTCTCTACTTTTCTTTCTTCCGGAGAGAGAATAAATATTCAAAAAATGGCCGATGTGGGAGAGAGAAGCGAAATGTTTTTTTTTAAAATAGGCTGTCAATTTGTGAGAAAGTAGGGGCGTTTTTGCTCACTAAAAAATAGTTCACTAATCCTCATTTAAGTATCTTATTGGTCAATATAGTGAAATTTACGATTAAACACTCACCCAAAAAATGGTTTTTCAATTCTCATTAGGAATGCTTGGGTGAGTTTTGGATGAGCAAAAATATTTTCGAAAAAGTAAAGAATGGGTTAGATTTACGAGTAAATGATCGAGGCACAAAAACTTTACAAACACTTTATTTCTCTTTGACTTTACAGTATCACCAAAGAGAGATAGAGTGTTTGTATAAAGTGTTTATATATCTTCACGTGGCACTGTGAAGTACACTAAAATTACTGGATCCCACAGGCCAACCAAGATAGAGATACAGTGTTGTGAAAAGTGTTGGTGTCCCAAGCATTACCATCTTGTTTACTAGTGAATCGATTGATACATATTCGAGTGTTTGGTGAGTGTCAATTTCTTGTCCATCATCATTAAATTAGATATTCCATGTAGGCCTGTTAATGGATCGGGTCTAGACCCGGATCCGATTCAGATCCGACATCTGTTAGACGGATCTGGATCCGAATCCATATTTTATGCTTAAAAAATGGACCGGGTACGGTTTTGTAATATCCGGTCCGCCTAAGACCCGGATTCGAATAATACTTATATATATAAATATATTTATATATCTACATATTTTATATATATAATATAATTATGTATATATAAAATGCATATACATACTGTATTATATTTAATATATTAGTCATGTATATACAAATATATTTATATATACATATTATATACATATACAAAAATAGTATAGATATACACATTATATATTATTTCGGATCGAATACGGATCCGGATCCGGATTCGGTATATTTTGGCGGATCCGGATATGGACTGACTTATAACAGATCCGTCAGATCCAAATCCGAATCCATATATAATTTAGCGGATCTGGATTTGGATGCACTAGATCCGGTCCGAATCCGACCCGCTTACAGACCTAATTCCATGGATATGCAATACCCAATCACAAATCCCTCTCAATGATGTCCCAAACGCATGAATTGTCCAAATACGAATGAGATACCTATTCCCAATCATGATATATTATTTTCATCCAAACACAACTTCTATCCATTATTCATGTTATTGAGGTTTGTTAAAAACTTTAATTATACTAAGTTAATTTAATTGTGTGTCTTATCATATCCGACATGATAAATCTATCTCAGCTCCCACTAGTAAATGGGCATCTAAATATACAAATTATTTAAGGGGATCGGACAAAGAAGAAAATGCCCTCCAAATCTATCCCAACCATTCAACTAAAAACACTTATTCTTTCACTAGGATACTCTAGTTAGAACAACTAACTAAACTTAACCTCGGTACCTTTGCAAGCCAACACAAGCAATGGATGAAGTAGCTCAACCATAGAGAGCATATTGTTGAGATTTTACACAATGGAAAGAAAATAACAATGAAAAAAAAAATCACACAAGAGAATTCTACGTGTTCATAAAAAACTTGTCTACGTCTACATCCAAGAGGTCAATCGTTTACTATTGAGAATTTAATTGGTACAAGAAACCTTGGATTAAATCACATAACTCAATCTTCTAACCGTTGTACTCTCACACTCAATACACACAAAAAAAAAAAAACAAAACAACACCAACCTCTCAACAATATATTTTTCTCTCTCTCAAGCCCAACCGAGTGTATCACCCATCGCCATAGGAACATATGTGTATGTCATTAATATATATATACACGTACTCACAGATGAGATAATGGGTAAAGAGTTTCATGTTGTTCACACCACCTTTGGTTTGGTTGTTGATCTATCTAAAAAAAGATGATATACACTAAAATAGTTTAAAGTAATCCTATTTGGTTCCAACTTCCAAAAGCCAATCCGTGTAGAACATGGTGTGGACCCAACACATATAGATAACGATTGAGGATGACCAAATTCAGCCTCGATTATTAATGGATAAGATCTAATTGGCTTAGCCATCAACGAAAAATCTATACAAGAATTTTGTCAAAATTGCTGGCTGGTGGCAGTACGGCATTGCAATGGCATGGACAACAGGTAGGCCATACGAGCATGTCTTTGCTTGCTAAGGTACCAAATTTGCCTTGCCAAACCAGCGCTCCCCCTAGCACACTACACCGCTACATGAGCGTTCAAGCACCGCGCCCATAATCGTGTCGTTGCTAACAGCCAAAACTGATGTGAATTGTCGCCACCGCTACATGAGCGTTCAAGCACGGCGCCCATAATCGTGCCGTTGTTTGTAGCCGAATCCGATGTGAATTGTCGCCTGGCCAAGCAGTGCTCTCTTGACTCACCATACAATTTTGAAAGCTTATTATGACGATCACGAGTTTAGCAGTGTGTAGACACCCCAATTTTGACCAGACGTCAAATTTAGGAGAGCGTCACATCCACGTCCAATGATGATAAGGACCGAAAGATTCGAAGTATTCCAAACTCTTCAGAAAATTCTCCAAACGCGATAAAATTTCACAGAAAGAAGAAAATACCAGGTATTTAGGAGAATTCATGTATAAAACATCATTTTCAGAAAAGATCTCCAAAAATAAGTTTCTTTAAGGAAAAAGGAAGAAAGAAAATACCTAAAAAGGGAAGTTTAGCAGAAAACGGCACACGGCAGTATTACGCGGCACTCAGTGAGTGTCGTGCGGCATTCATTGAGTGCCGAACGGCATTCACTGAATGCCGGCCCGGTAGTTACTAAGTGCCGCCGACATTTTCTGACTGCTGTTTGCTTTTAAGGTCCGTATTTTGTGGTACAATACGTATGTGTATGCAGATAAAAACAAAAAACTGATAAAGTAAGGTTGACGAAAATACGGCAATCAATAAGTATTTGCGGCATTTAGTGAGAGCCGCGCGGCAGCCACGGAGTGCCGCGACGGCATTCACGGACTGCCGCGGCGGTATCCACGGACTGTCGCAGGTAACTTTTGAATGCCGCCCTGGGCAGCAGTCTGTCTAATTTCAGGAAGTACGTATTGTACCACCAAATGAGACATTTACACCTGTCTTTTGCTCCGAATTCACTGAAAATACTTGGTAATTTTTGTCTATAAAAGAGGGAGGATCTTCCTTGAAGACACACAAGAAAAAGAGAGAGGAGAAAACATAAAAAAAAAAAAAAGAGATTCAACAAGAAGAACAAAAAGAACAATACACAAGAGATACAAAAACACTACTACTACACCAACTTTCTTTGGGAGAGAAAAGAGAGAGTTTAGAGAACTAGAGAGAAGAGCTTGGAAGATCTTCAAAACTTTGAGGATAGTTTGGAGGTGACCCTCTAATCTTAGTTGTGTTTCCTTTCTTTTGAGCTTCTAATCTTCAAGTCATTTTTAGTTTTTCTTGATTAAGTTTTAGAGTTTGTTAAGTAAACTTGGGAGTTCTTGTTTCTAACTGTAGACACCCCATTTTGTCGGCTATCAGATTTAGGAGACCCATAGTTTGGTGGTTCACAATGATCGTAAAAAAAGGACTCCTGGAAGTCAACTCTATCTCTCAGAATGCTCGGATTGACCAAAATGCCCCTGAAAGCCCGAAGACTCCCAGATTTGGTCCCAAAGTTCTGAAAACATGCTATGTCGTAAGAAAAATGATAAAATGAGTTTTTAAGCAAAAGCGGAAGAAATCGTCAGCTCCCAGAGACCCCCGGAAGTCCCGGAAGTTCCCCGAAAGTCCCGTTGACCGGTTTGACCAAGGTTTGACCAAGGTTTGACCAAGTTTGACCAAAATTGTTCAAATTCACCGGAATCATTAAAAAAGTATTAAAGTGAGTTTTAAAAGAGAATCGAGCGAAAACGTCGTCTCTTGGGAGCTCCCGGAGGTTCCCAGAACTTCCTGGGAATCCCAAGATTGACCAATTTGACCAAGATTTGACTTTGGAATCGGGGTACCGAAACAATTTTCAAATATTTTTCATGGATACTAGAGGTCAATAGCTTTCCAACGGTATATCGCACATAATTCCTGGGTTTAAAACGAATTTATTATGGATTTCCAAAGCCAAAAAAGGCGATCAAATCGGCTTTTATCGCGAATACCGTAAAACTTTTCAAAGTGACCTATCCCCGAACTATTTTTTTTGTGTAAAGTAGACTCCATTACCTTTCCAACGGTATATCACAACCTTAATTTGGAGTTCGTACGCATTTTCTGTGAATTTCGGACGAAATAGGGCCTTTTCGCGAATACCAGAACTTCAGGGGGCCTAAACAGCATTATCTGGACGAGGGAGGAGCAGTGCCGCCGCGGCACTGGCCCATTGCCACCGCAGTACTGGCCCAGTGCCGCCGCGGCACTCCCCTCCAGAGCAGTGTATTTTTGTAATTTGTTTTGTGGTCCCATTTTGATTAATTAAAAACCAAAACGACATAGTTTTATGATTTCAGATGTTTGAAGCCAATGGGAGTACTTTCTAAATCCCAAATCCACCCCAAGTTGGCCTATTTAAACCCCCCATTGCTCTTCATTTTGGGGGAGTCAAATACAAGTTTAAGAAAAGTTTGGGAGAGAAAGTTGTAGAGATAAGGTTAGAGTAGAGAGAAAGGAAGCTTTCTTCTTTGATTTTCAAAACAAAAGTGAGTTCTAAACTTTGTTTTTACTACATTACTCCTATTTACTTCAACATTCAATACACCCAACCACCATTTTAGTGAGCATTTGAGAGAGTGGAAGCTTCTTCCATGTCCAATGTCATTACATATGAGTGAAACATCATGCTACAAGTTCAATACTTCATGAATATCATCTATTGATCATCATCTACTTGCTTGTTCATTCATTGTTTATCTCTTCTCACCTCATTTCTTTTTTATTTTCTTTATTTTACTTATTAGTTCATCATCATCTAAATGATGACATGAAGTTTGGGGTGAGTGAATCCTTATGGATAGTAGCTCTTGACCTCAAAAACATGTTTGATAGATGATGATCATAACTTCAATACCTCCAAGGTATCCTTGAAGTGTATTGAAGTTATGCTCAAATAAAAATAAGTTTCTCCAACAATCTTGGAGGTTCTTGATGATGAGTTGAATGTTGGCATCTTAAGTGGTTATAATCTTTATTGAGTATTAAAAATGCACTTTCAAAACCTCTATTTCAAAACCCCCCTCAATCCCTCTCATTTTGATTTCAAGAAAGAAAATCTTATTTTCCCCAAAATCTTCAAAACAGTGAGTAAGCTGAGTTCAAAGATTTCTCTAGAACTCAATACTCAACATATAGATGCAAGGCCACTTGAAAAGTCTTCCTAACTCATTGGAGAACACCCATGATTTTTGGTTTGACTTGGAAGTACTTGAAAATGGTCCATTTAGACCCAAACATTCCTTCCAAACATTCTGCCTCTGCTGTCACAACAGCTTGACTAACTTCTAACTTCTTTTTCAGAAATATTTTCTAAAAGGGGTGGTCCCAACTTATTTTTCCCTTAAACTTCAATGTCGTAGGGAACTTTCTGTATAAAATGGGCCCCTAGATCATTCGTTTTCATTTTCTAAGATTTTTCAACATTTCAGTCAACAGTACGGACTCTATTTCTGAGTGACCTCTGTTGTTCATATGATTTCTCTCAATCTGTGATAGTTATTAAAGATTGGCTTTTTGGGTAGTGTTCTAGACACAATAAGGAACATCTCCATAAAAAAGCATGCATTGAAAACCTTCCTAACCCCTCTTTTCAATTTTCCCAAGATCATGCTACTGTTCTGTCCACTATTCACAGCAAGCACATTTTAACTTTCATTCTTTGATTTGATGCTTATATGCCTTCCAAATTAGTTCATATATTAGGAAGTAGTTCA
The DNA here is from genome assembly GCA_033977485.1 of Hydrangea macrophylla. Classification (NCBI taxonomy): domain Eukaryota; kingdom Viridiplantae; phylum Streptophyta; class Magnoliopsida; order Cornales; family Hydrangeaceae; genus Hydrangea; species Hydrangea macrophylla. The sequence continues at coordinate 32,731,291 of CM066987.1, forward strand.
TACCACATTTGTACATATCCCATGATGATTTCATTCATTCATTCATACACATTATAGACTTCTAAGTCATTCTAGGAATCCATGAACACAAAGCACACTACAACCTTGGCACATTCTAGATACATACATTGCATCCATGCAAGATTTGGGGCCTTCATGGCTCCTAATCTAAGAAGATTATAAGGAATGAACTTGATCACACGTTCATGCTTCCCCTCGATCTAATCATCCTTTCTCATCCGTCCCGGGGATTGAGAGGTCTTCTTTTCTCAAAGATTAACATGCATCATACTAGCTTGCTAAGCATATTTTGATTTCTTTGTTTATTTGTTTCAAGAACAATTCATGCCCCTTTAGATTATGAAGTCTTGATTATTTGATACATGATTAGACGATTTTTTCTAGGTTTATTTGTGTGATCTTCCACTTTACATTGTATGATATTTGACTTAGATCTTATGAATGATATCTTATCTTTTGATTTTCAATTTCAAGATTCTTATGTGATGTAATATACTATCATAGTATTAATTGCCGAACCATACATAGTATAAGATGATTATTTGGATGCTAATTGAGGCCCGTCGAGAGACGGGGCGAGTTGAGGGTGTTTTAGTCGTGACAAAGGCTCCTTCCTCTCTCGTACCAAAACCCCGAGCCAAGTTCTTTGGTTATGAAGGGCCGGTGCCCTTTATCCGTTTGGGTGAGTCAAAATAAGGTTTCTTGGTTCCTTAAAGACCAAGTGGCGACTCTGTATCTGTTTTCAATAGACCCTTTTCTCTTTCCTTGATTCAAAAAAATCAAACAAGTTTCGAAAACATAACGAAGCGGTGGAATCCCGGTATCCACACTAACTCTTTGATCTTCCTTCTGTTTTCTTTGTTTATGTTTTTTTTTTCTCTTGAGATTCTTGGAAGATCTTCAATATCTCTCTTGAAATCTTTTGAGTATGATCCTTTGAATCTCATGTAAGCTTGTGCTTTACATGAGAGTCAAAATTTGATCATCACTTCATTTTATAAGCAAATAGATGGATCCAAGTCCATACTCATGACTTGAGTCCTCTAAACTTGATGTTTTATGGAATCCTTTCTATATTCCTTTGAGACTCATGAGTATTAGTCATGTCTTCATCTCCAATGACCATCAAATGGTAGGAGAAAGTGGTTTTGAGTCTAAGCCCATCTCCATGGTTTAGATTCCTTATCTTGAGATTTCATGAAGTTCATTCATACTTCATTTGAAATCTACAAGTATGAAGGTATTTAGTCTCCAATGACCATCAAATGGTAGGAGAAAATGGTTTAGTTCAAGTCCAACTTCATGGTTGAATAGTTGGGGTTAACAAATAAGAGTTGAACTTGACAAATGAAAACAGTGAGTTCACAAACTGTTTTTGATCATAGATTTTTAGTTCGAAATCTAACCGTCGAAATCGAGTGAAACCAATGGAAAAATGTCAATAACACAATGATTTACCACTGCAATTTTTGTTTTGATGAAATTCCATGCCTAAGGTGGTTTGGTCTCATGATTTTAAAGTATGCAACTCTCTGTCCGAAATTTTAGAACAGCAAGTCCATTTTGAAGTTCATGAATCAAAATCTTAATAGAGTTCCCGGGGTTTCTAATAATTTTTCCTAGATACCTTAATATGTTAGGAAGATCCCCTAAAAAGATCTAAGTGTTTCTCATCTTTTTGCTATTTTTAGAAAATCGTACAAGATCTCTGGACAGAGAGTTGCAGATTCCTGAGTGATGTCTAGTGTTTTCCATATTCCTAGAGATCTAACCGTTCAAACCTTGATTTTCTTTTTGGGTTATAAACTAGACTCACAGAGGCATATCATATCCAAAAGTCATTAAGATCCAACCGTTGGAAGTATAGTGTTTCCATTTTTTAAGATCTGGTCTGCTCTCTGTAATTCATAAAAAACTGCTACTGTTTTTGTCTAATCTTATTTAGTTCAACTCAAATGGTCTCCTAATGTCTTAGGACTCAAACCATGTTGTGAATAATGATAATTTAGCTTAAATCCAGAGGCCAAGTGATCCAAATTAGTGAATAAACTCACATCTCATCCTTATACATGTTCATGCATTCATTCATACATGTTAATATTCATAAGAAGGACTTATCTCTTGTCTAAGTTGTATCTAATTGAACATGACTTAGGATTAATTACTTTTTGATATTATATCTTGTCTAAAGTATGTGGACTAACTCTTTGTTTTGTAGCGCATTTGAGGTACAACTTCTCAACTCTTCTCTAGTCTAATTTACTTCTTTGATTTTAATTGATTTTCGACTCCATGTGCGACACCTTAGACTAGGTCTTGCCTTATGTGTTTAGATGTGTTAGAGAGCTTTTCTTAGGTTTTATTTTATTCTTGCATGCATTGCACGTTTAATATTTGCGGCCGGATCCCGAGTATGTTTTCTAGTTCTCTATTGCATATCATGTTGTTTGCTACTTGTATTACGTGGCTTATGAATGATATTTTGTCATTAGCAATCTTACACCATTTCCAACATGCTTTTGTAATGTATATGTTATACCTATGTATTATTTGAGGGCACATTTAAATTAATAATTCGATTAGAAGGATGTTGAGTAGAGGCCTATCGCAAGATAGGATGAGAGATGGTGTTTTAGTCTGACGGGCTCCTTCCTCTCTCATTCCATGATCCCCGGACCTAGTTAATCTCTGGTTTCTAAAAAGATCAGTTTGCTTTAAAAATGGTTTCTTAATTTTTCCTTTTAAAAATTAAGTGGCGACTCATTTGTTTTGAAATTGATTCTAAGAAAGTATTTTAAAAGAAAAGCTGTGGGTAAGAAAAATGCGATATCCACAATCTGGCGACTCTGCTGGGGATCGAACCCAGAATCTCTGGTTTCGCAGACCAGAATTCTGATTTTGGGTTCACTCGAGGATTAGACTTAAAAAATATCCTTTTAATCGAATTAATTAATCTTTGTGTGCCTGTTGCATTTCACTTGTATGTCCAGCCAGTCGATTGCACGGAACTATGACCTTGGAGGCTCGGGGCAACCCGGTCGGTCAAGTCATCATGGGACTGTGTGATCACCCTTGATCTCGTACCATGATTTGGTATATTAAACATCCTATCGGATGTGTGTCAAGGGTTCCTTATTTGACCAAAACCCGGCCTTTGCATGGTAGCTTCTATAGAACCTTTCAATCTTAGGGAGTCAATTCTTGATTAGGGTTATGTGATAGGAAGTTTTGTATGCCCGGAAAGGATTACTTGAGATGATGACGATACTTGCTTGATGAAAGATGGATAATCTTTTAATCACCTTTTAGCAATTTCTCCTCGTGTTGCATGACATTTGGAGAACATGCTGAACCCTGATTATAAGATTATACTTCTTATATCATGTTTAGCTAAGCATCATTGACCTTGTATGTATCCAAATTCATGAAAAGTACGGTGATAATCCGATCATGTGGCCCCCTACCCAAAGGATTCCTTCTTTTCAAGATTTTCATTCACAAAAAAATCTTTTTCTCCTTTCAATTAAAATTCTTAAACTAACCTTTGATAAGGCATATTTTCACTTGATTATTTTCACAAGAAATAAATTCGAAAATCCTTGAAATTATTTTGGGAAGAATGATTTTCAAAACAAAAATCCACTCATTTTCCTAAAAAAAAAGAAAAAAGAAAAAGAAGAAATGTTTAACGCCCTCAAAAGCATTCTCAAGCATCGCTTTCAAAACCTTTTTACCATCCAAAAATGCTTTTCAAATAAATTTTGGGAAAATTTTGAAATATCCAATATCTGAGAGAGTAGTGGGATCACAATGAGAGGAGGAATTAGAGCACTTGACATGGGTAAGGATCTTATGTGTTTATGTGCTTATGTGTTAGGATTAAGATTTTCTCTTTTTTTGGCATATAGAGTAAGCACACACGCACACATGCATTGCATCCGCATGACATATAAAATGAAAGTTTTTTATCTTTTGTGTGGTAGAAGAAAGATAAAAAGATTTTAAAAGGAAAATTTTAAAATTTGTTGTAGGAGCAAAAATAGCATCTAGATCAAGGCAAACCTGGTTTAGGGATCCCACGGCGAGGCTGGTAAGAAGAGAAGGCGCTAACATGACTGAGAAAAGAAACAACGAGGAAATGGCTGGGCTGAGAACACTGGTAGAACAACAAGCGGAGCAAATGAGGCGACAGGCCGAAAATATGAACCGCATGATAGAGATGATAGAGGAGCTGAACCGCCGACCACCACATGCAAATCCGCCTCTTATGGACCCCCCTTTGGGAGGAGGAGAAGGAGATTGGTTTGATGATCAGGAAGCACAATGGACTGATGCACTACGGGCCAACAGAGACAGAGAGAAAGCTGAGAAAGAGAAGCAACTGACCGAGAAAATAGAGAAGTTGGAAAGGGTGATGCGCAAGGCTCAGGGGCTTGATACCTATCTAATGGAGTTAGAAGGCCTCTACGACGGGGTCCACGAGACGCTGCCCGCCGGGTTCAAAATGCCAGTTTTTGATAAGTTTGATGGCACCAGAAATCCTCGCAGTCATATAAGAATGTGTATTGGGGCTTTCCAACCAAGCGGCTTGAGCACAACCATGATGGCAGTCTTATTCCAACAAACTTTGACTGGAGCTGCTCTGTCCTGGTATCTTACTCTCGAACCAAGCAAAACCAGATTTTGGGAGGAAGTGATTAAAGTATTTGTGGCGCAGTACGAGTACAATCAAGATTTGGATGTCACTGTCCGAGATCTAGAAACAACCAGGCAGGGAAGCAAAGAGTCATTCGCTGAGTATCTGAACCGATGGAGGGGAAAAGCGGCTAAAATGGTACAAAGGTTGTCTGAGAAAGACCAGATCCGAATGCTGATGAAAAATCTACAGCCAGTGTACCAAGAAAAGATGAGATTCCAGTCGATCAACACTTTTGTTGAGGTTTTCGATATCGGGACAAGGATAGAGGATGCAATCCAAGAAGGGGTAATCAAGAAAGAGGAGCAACCAAACCGGTACAGGAGGCCAAACTATGGGTCCAACGGAGGGCAAACGGGGGGTCATTCCGGCCCTACCGATGTCAATGCACTGAATGGGCCGGAAAGGAAGTTCGACATAGCACCAAGGAGAGGAGGGGATAAAGCACCAAGGAGGTTTTCAGATTTGGGAGTGTCACTGTCAACCGCCCTCGATAGATTGTTAGCCAAGGGGCATCTTCGTCAGTTAGAACCTCGCCCTCTACCAAGTCCGCTTCCGCCAAACTTTCAAGGAGACCTCTTTTGCAAATTCCATCAGTAGAAGGGTCACTCAATGGATAGATGTATGAGACTAAGGCACGAGATTCAGGACCTTATTGATAACAAGGTAATTTTGGAGCCCCCTACCAAAGCCCCGAATGTTACTAGAAATCCGCTTCCGGATCACCGAGCCGTGCCACCACCGTGAGGCCTTTATTTCTTAGGGATAGAAGAAGCAACCTTCGATCCGTCTAGGCTAATCACTAAGTCCGGGACACCAAGAAAGCCATACCGGCTGCCTAAGGATTCAACGATCTGTGCTTTGGAGGATCAACCAGGGAAGAGTGAAATGGGGAAGTCAGACTGGTGGATCCAAGGGAGTGACGATCAAGACGTGAGCCAGGTGGAGGATGATCTTTGGTACGAAAGCGACAAAGAAACAGAGGTGGTAGAGAGCACTCTGAAAGTTAATTCAGAAATTGACAATTTATGGGTGAAAGAAGAAGTCAGTCACTTGACCCGGTCAGGCAGACACTTCAAGCCGCACGAGCTAAAGGAAGATCATCCTGGGAGAGATCTGGACAAGGGAAAGGGTAAGGTTGATGAAGAAGCAGGAGAAGACAGGGTCCTGAAACAGTTGAAAAAGACCCAGGCTAACATCATTGTTTGGTGGTTGTTGATTGCCTCCAAACGTCACAGGCAGGCGGTCCTAGATGCTCTGAACCAGTCTGACGTATCTATCGACATCACCCCGGAAGATCTCATAGGACTAATCGGCAAAACCCCGACTTCGACCATTACCTTCTCATCAAATGACTTGCCTCCGGGAGAGCCCGTGCACAACAAACCGTTGTATGTCACTGTTGAATGCCTGGGGAACGTCGTGCCTGCTTGCCTAGTTGACAATGGATCGGCCCTCAATGTGTGTCCTTTTCGAACAGCCAAGCGAATGGGTCTGGACGAGTCAACATTTACACCATCTGAGCAAAGGGTAAGAGCCTACGATAATACCCAGAGAACGGTTATGGGGATAGTCTTTCTTCGTCTCACTATTGGCCCTTGTGAAAAAGAAGTTGAGTTTCAGGTCATTGACATCCCCGCTTCTTTCAATTTGCTATTAGGGAGGCCCTGGTTGGACAGTTTGGGGGCCATACCATCGACAATCCATCAGAAGGTTAAATGCATCTGGGAGAACAAAGTCTGTGATATTCTCGGAGATAGTTGGGATCGGTTGACCGAAGCATTATCTAGCGCGCCAATTTTAGAACTTCAATTGCAAGAAGAAGAAGCAAAAATAGGAGGGTTCGAGTTCATCAGCATGTTGGAAGAGGGGAAGCCGAGAGAGTTTCTACCATTCCATTTTGATCAATATGACAGTCCAGTGGTCGCAGGGATCATGAAGAGAATGGGTTTCTTTCCAGGATTAGGGTTAGGGAAGAACCTTCAGGGCCTGCCGGAGTTTCCAAGAGTCCCTACTCAGACTCACACTCACGACCTAGGGGTACCAGCCATCAAAAAAGGAACTGAGGGCAAAGAAGAAGACAACAGACACACCACTAGATCCTTACCTGAAGACGCTCAATGGATATTTCATGAAGGAAGGAGAAGATTTCCCCTTTTGTGGCCTCCCAGAACCGTGGATGGACTAGAAAGATAAATGTTTGAAGCCAGGGTTTGAGATCTTCTTTCCCCATGAGTTTTCTGCATATGAAGATCCATACTTGCAGCTGCCTATCAAGCCGGTTACTGCCAAAGACTGGATTGGTGCGCTAGATGGCACTGTCATGAAAAATCTGCTGAACGAGGGAAGCACGGAGGTTATGAATGCGGATCCTGGAAAAGCCAAGGGTGAATACGTCGAAGGTCTGGTGGAGGAAGCAGCCGAGAGTGGAGAAGATGAGAAAAATCAGGGGGAGACCGACAAGGGGAGAGAAAAGATGGAAGAGATTACCAAGGCGGGGGATCTGGAGGAATACTTCATCACTTATCTGGGAGGAGAGAACAAGAGAGAGTGGGTTTTTGAGTCTAGTGATAGGTTTTCCCCACACCCAGAGTCTGTAATGGCCCAAATGAGGCGTCTGTTAATCTCTATGTCTGTTGTAATCACTCCAAAGAAAATCAATGAAAACATGACCGATTCTGCCTACTCGAACGCGCTTAATGAATGTGATGATCATGAAACACCCATTGAATTGCAAAAGTTAATTGAAAAAGAAAAAGAATCTGCATGTGAAATCATTGAGGACACTCTAACGATTAATCTAGGAAATGAAAATAATCCTCAAAATGTCTTTATCGGCTCAACACTTAGCAATGAAGAAAGCAAAGAACTAATCAATCTATTAAATGAATTCAAAGATGTTTTTGCATGGTCTTATAATGATATGCCAGGTATTGATCCAAAAATAGTCCAGCACCACATCCCTCTCTTTCCTAATTCAAAACCCATAAAACAAAAATTGAGGCGAATGAGGCCAGAATGGGCACTTAAAGTAAAAGAGGAGGTTGAAAAGCAATTAAAGGCTGGATTCTTGATGGTCACCGAGTATCCTGAGAGGATTGCCAACATTGTACCTGTCCCAAAGAAGGACGGTCGTGTTAGGGTTTGCGTTAATTTTCGAGATTTAAACAGGGCAAGCCCTAAAGATGATTTCCCGTTACCCCACATCGACGTGTTGATCGATAACACTGCGGGACACGAGGTTCTATCTTTCATGGATGGATTCTCTGGGTATAATCAAATCCTCATGGCACCCGAGGATAGGGAGAAAACCACGTTCATCACTCCATGGGGGACATATTGCTATAGGGTCATGCCGTTCGGACTTAAGAATGCAGGTGCGACCTATCAGAGGGCTGCCACCACCTTACTACACGACATGATCCACAAAGAGGTAGAAGTATATGTGGATGATATGATTGTGAAATCCAAAGAGAGGGGAGGGCACCTAGAGGCTTTGAGAAAGTTCTTCGAGAGATTGAGGGAATTCAAAATGAGGCTAAATCCGCAGAAATGCACGTTCGGAGTCACTACCGGGAAATTATTGGGATTTTTTATTACTCAGAGAGGAATAGAGGTGGACCCCACCAAAATAAAAGCCATAACCGAAATGAACCCACCAAAAAATGAGAAAGAACTGAGAAGTTTCTTGGGGAGAATACAGTTTATCAGCCGCTTCATTTCCAAACTCACCTTAACCTGCGACCCACTTTTCAAATTGCTCAGAAAAGGAGAAAAATTTGAATGGGATGCTCCTTGTCAACAAGCCTTCGACAAAATCAAAACCTACCTCCAAAACCCGCCCGTCCTGTCACCACCTTCACTAGGGGGACCCCTGTTACTTTATCTCTCCGTATCCGAAGATTCGATGGGGTGTATGTTGGCCCAAGAAGGAGAGGAGGGGCACGTGGAGAAGGCCATTTACTACTTGAGCAAAAGAATGGTCGGATACGAGTTAAAGTATTCGCCCTTGGAAAAGTCCTGTTGGGCCTTGGTTTGGTGTACCTGTCGCCTTCGCCACTACATGCTAGCCTTCCCTGTAATCCTGATATCCCGAATGGACCCATTAAAATACCTATTCGAGAAACCCGTCTTGACTAGTAGGATTTCCCGTTGGACCATGATGCTAGCCGAGTTCGACATCAAGTATGTCACTGCCAAGTCTGTGAAAGGAAGGGCTGTCGCTGAGTTTTTAGTTGACCTCGCTATAGAATCCGAGGACGAGGTGATGGAGTTGGGCCCTGTCGGCCTACACGGTCAAGGAACAACCGTCGAGAATGGCGTACCTATCCCTAATTCGGCTGAGGTCTTGGGCGTGCAAGATGGAAGGAGTGAATTCACAGGAGAACGCGACCTCAGGGTCGGGCCCCTCCGGTATCTCGTCACCAGAACCTCGAGAGACGAAGGCCACCAGGACCTCCTGGTCAGACTCATCGTCCGACACCTGGACCGGAATCCTGCCCTCGTTGTGATGGTTTGACGGAGTGGCAGAGGGCGGATCCAAGCTTGTCTCCGGGGTCCCGGACCGAGACTCTTCATCTTCTGACTGGGAAGAAGAATCAAAACTGGAGTGACACATCTTTGGTACTCCTACGGTGGAATGAGAAAGCAAACGACGACCTAGGTATGGATCAGAGACTCCGAGTCTGAGGTACAAAGGAGGTAAAGTTACAAGCCTAAAGGGTAAGGAGTATAAGATTTTCAAGAAAAAGGTGGCACTCGGTCAAAACCACCCCGGGAAAACCCGCTCGGTTCAATTATCCTGCTGTACCCCCTGACCTAAAGGAAAAACAAAACCTAAGGAAGAAGAAATCCCACTCCTGTACGAGACCTAACGGATTCGTCCTCTCCAACTTCACTCAGAAAAGAAAAAGAAAGAGGAGAATGAAGAATGTAACAAATTGAAACTGGGGAGGTGAAGACTTATAGGAAAAAGAGCAAAAAAGAGCTCGGGAAGCTTGACCGGGAGCTTTTTCTCTGAAATCGCTCAGTAATCTCTATCTCAGGGTAGCAGGAACGAAAGAAATGACCAAGTGCCCCTTATATATATAATGTGTGAATGGTCCAAATCAGATTAGATCTAACACCCAGGAAGTTTTCTCGCTGAAACCACCTACAAGCTGTCTCCTCGAACGTAAAGCGTCACCTCAAAAGGCACGCGCATTAAATGCGTGACGTGATGGTCCAGTTGCCATGCGATTGTTCGGTTACGCTAGCACCAGCGTCGTAGGATCCTAACCGGACCAGTCACTCCTTGACACGTGGTTGCCACCTACCTCGGGTCCCCAACGGTACCGCTCGGTCTAACCCTCGGGTGGCCAAGGGGACGGATCCATTCTTGAGGAACGGCCAGGGCTGTACCCCGGGTGGTCTACTAAGTAGTGCAGATTTTCAAACCTCACCTAATATAGTATCACGTCAGCTTCGAAAATAGGGGGCAATTGATAGGTCAGAATATCCGGTCAAAGTCAAAGCGCCACGTCAACGCGGAGGTGCCAAGTCATCCGGAAAAGGTGCCTGTAATCCAGCTATCTCGAGCTGATCGATCAATACCGCCCGGTCTGGCCCACAGTTCGGGATCACGAGGCAGACTCGTCCCCCCAGCGGGTACGGCCCGGGCCTGCCCCATGATTTGCTCTATAAGGTTGATGGCAGCTCCCTAATTCAGTTAGAAGACTAATGCAAGTAATTTCCTAAACCATTTAGGAAACTCCTGTGAGTTATGCCGATTACTTGTGATCATATTAGGTTTCCTTATCCGTGAGTTACCTTGTACGAGTGATCTCTTGGATCTATAAGCCCCATTAGGGGCATGGCATTCTTATCGCACTAGAGTAGCACGAATCACTCATACGCATATACCCGGTTGGTTCTCTGATAGTGCTGCCCTCTTTGTTGGTTTACCAAAGGCCGCCAGTGATCTATTAGTGAACGCGTTGCGACGCACCTGTGGACGTAGGCCGCTTAGGTAACGGGGTCCTAGTTAACGGGGCCGAACCACATACAAATTCCTTATCTCCCTCTCTTTAAATTACCCTTTTAACTCTCACCCAAATTTTGACATCATCATTGTACATACTACATTTATTAATTTTGCATATTCTTACATTATATGTAGTTTAACTAATCGGACTCAAATTAGATAAATCCAAATTCGTTTTGGTAAACAAACATACTAACGAGGTTAGATTCAGATTCGAATTACACATATACAACATATTATTACCATGTTATACTACACATCCAATCAAATGTAACATATTCGGATAGGATTCGGAGTACTGAAAGTAGATTCATTGATGGTACCAATTTATAGCCCATGATCATTCATTCTTGAATTTACCATTGCTTGTTCTTTTGAGACCAGCCATTTGATTTATGATGGTAACATAAGTATAAGTATATGGTGCTTATCTATAATTTTTTTTAGTTCAATAATTTAAAAATATTGAAATATGTTGAAGTAATCACATCATTATTGTTTGTATACTACATGTTAACATAGATGTAATGTTGAACATTTTCTTGTCAGATGTGAAAACAATTATCTTTATTGGACTATAGACTATAAATACTTCAACACTCCACCTGTAACACAAATATGTAGGGCATATTTCATCAAATAATGAATAAGACATGGGCAAACATTTATTGAGGCCTCCATTGCATACTTTGTTAAGTTTTTTGAACAACACAGACACATATTATAAGTATTAAATGAAACCCAAACAGGGACATTGATTACATCAAAACATACTATATTGTACTAGGACATAACCCCAATAATACATGTTGGAATATTGTGTATGATTTAGCCTAGGTTCATTTTACTGTATACTAGACTAGGTTCGTTGTGTACTACACTGTACTACTAGGTTGTACTACTCTTTCCTTTTCTTGTTTATAGCCTAGCCTATATAAGAGGCTCCCTATTGTAAAGGTAAATACACTATTCAATAATACATTCTGTATTCTCTCTACTTTATCATGGTATCAGAGCCAATACGCTCCGCGTAACCTCTATACACCTAATCTCACAATCACCACTGCCTCTAACCATCAAAACTGCCCAATCACCACAATCTGCTGCCCATTAATCACAACCATTCCTTACCTTAAAATTCCACAAGCCCAACCAGTATCACATATTGATCATTAATCCGCTACCACCTATACCATCATTCCATATCCCACGATCTCAATCTGCATCACCATCACCACTAATCCAAGCCAAGGCCAAAATCTGCCATCATCATCTACCAAAATCTCCTATATCATCTACCCAAGGCCCAAGCCCAGACCAATTACCCTACCTATCTCCTATAACCAAATCTCCTATATCATCTACCCAAGGCCCAAGCCCAGACCAATTACCCTGCCATCATATCATCATCACCACCACGTCCACACTCATCACGTACCAACATCATTAACCACAATCTGATCAAATACCACCACTATAACATCATCATTTTTCTCATTGTCCTAGTCCCGACCCGACCCGACCCGACCCGACCCGACCCGACCCGACCCGACCCGTATGGAACGTATGGACACTTCTCAACCCATTGGGACTGTTCTTGATGGCCCAAACTTCATTCTCTGGGCCCAAGCCATGTCCAGCTTTCTTAAAGGGAGAAAGCTTTGGCGTTATGTCACTGGTGACATCTCTGAGCCCAAGCCTATCAAAGATGAACCGGAACCCAAATATCTTGAGAGATTAGAAGATTGGGATAGTAAAAACCATCAAATCATCACCTGGTTTCGCAATACTTCCCTCAGTTCTATCCACCATCAATTTGGCAGATTTGATACAGCCAAGTCTGTTTGGGATTTTTTGGCACATCGCTACACAACTACTGATCTTGCTCATCAGTATCAGCTACTTGGCAGTCTTCATCGCATGAGACAACAACCGGGGCAATCTATCAACACCTTTCTTTCTAATATCCATTATGTATGGGATCAACTCGCCTCCTCTGAGTCCACATGGTCCAATCCCACTGATGCTGAAAATTTCTATCAATATAGGGATAAACAACGTCTGATACTCTTCTTGATGGCTCTTAATGATGACTTTGAGCATGTCCGTGCCTCTCTTCTTCATCGTAGCCCTCTACCCACATTGGAACAAGCTATCTCTGAGCTTCTCTCTGAGGGAACCCGTCTTGCCACTCGCAAGACTTCTTCTACAAACGCAGTTCTTGCTGTTCACAAAAGACCTCTCTCTAATCTAAAAAATAATCAGTCAGCGGCATCTTCCGAACAACAATGCAACTATTGTAAATTACCTGGACATGTTCTTTTGCATTGTCCCACCCGCGTTTGTAAGTACTGTAAAAAGCTCGGACCTGGTCACTATCAAAGTGACTGCTTCAAGAATCCCAACAGAAACTCCCACAACAATATGTTTCGAGGGGGTTCTTCCAAATCTATCAATCCGTCCCATCAAGGTCCATCCAAATCTGCTGCTACAACTGCCGATAGTTCATCATCTGCTGCTCCTACCGAAGGAGGGTTTTCTGTTGCTCATCTTGAGGATCTCCTCAAACAAGTTCTTGTCCACTCTGGTAATACACCTTCCTCTGCTATGTCTGTTACCTCAGGTAATTCATCTTGGTTCTTTGACTCCGCTTGTTGTAATCACATGACCTCTGATTCCACCATTTTTTCAACTAAACATTCTGCTCACCAAACACCAATCATTCAGACTGCTGACGGTTCTCACATGTCTGTTAATCATATCGGAAGCATTTCAGCATCTAATACAACTCTTCCAGATACTTATTTCATTCCCAAACTAACTATGAATCTCATATCTGTTGGTCAACTTTGTGAATCTGGTCTCACTGTTGTATTTTTCTCCTCTGGTTGTTGTGTGCAGGATCCAAAGATGGGACAGACTCTTGGGATAGGCCGTAAAGTTGGCAGACTCTTTGAGCTCATCAGTCTCCACATACCTTCCCACCTTCCTTTATCCACTAAAGCTGCTGCCTCTGTCACATCTACTCCATCTCTCGAGACTTGGCACAACCGCTTGGGACATGCTTCTACTAGTCGTCTACAAATTCTAGTGTCTAGGGGTCAATTAGGGTCCATTAATAATAATTATTTTGATTGTCTTTCTTGTCAACTTGCTAAACAATCGGCATTGCCTTTTAATAAAAGTAATTCTACTTCATCCGCACCGTTCGATTTGATACATTATGATGTTTGGGGACCTTCTCCCACTTCCACTATGGGGGGTTCTAGGTACTATGTCATTTTTGTTGATGATTACTCTCGATACACTTGGTTATTTTTCATGAACAATCGGTCTGAATTACCCCAGTTGTACTTCAATTTTGCTAATATGGTCAAAACACAATTTTCCTGTCATATAAAAGTGTTTCGTGCAGACAACGCTGTAGAATACACAGATTCAAGTGTCCTTCAATTTCTTCACCAAAATGGCACACTACCCCATCGTTCCTGTCCTGGTACATCCCAACAAAACGGGCGTGCTGAGCGCAAACACAGACATATTCTCAACACTGTCCGTGCTCTTCTTATATCTGCATCCTGTCCTGAACGATTTTGGGGTGAAGCTGCCCTCACAGCAATTTACACCATGAATCGTGTCCCTTCTCCTGTGATTAACAATCAATCACCCTATGAGCGCCTCTATGGTCATCACCCTGACTACAATATGCTTAAGGTCTTTGGGTGTGCTTGTTTTGTCTTACTTCAACCACATGAACATTCCAAACTTGAGTCACGGTCTTGGTTATGTTGTTTCTTGGGTTATGGTATAGAACACAAAGGCTACCGGTGTTGGGATCCTGTTTCCAAGCGTCTTCGTGTGTCTCGCCATGTTGTCTTCTGGGAACACAAGATGTTCTCTTCAATGTCTCAATTTCATCTTACTCATTCCAGTACCCCTCTCTTCTTTACCAATCCATCTATCGACTTGTTTCCTGAGACATTTGACACGGCCATACCTGATGATACCCCTCATGTTCCTATACCACAAGATACACCCTCAGCTTCATCTCACATATCTACTGATGATTTATCTGAGTCATCCACTTTGGTTCTTCCTGAGCTGCCTACTTCGTCTGATGGATCTGCACCAACATCTGACTTTCTTCCTAGACGCAGTGATCGGGTAAAATCTCAACCTACTCGTCTCCGTGATTATGTTGTACTTTCTACCATCCTTTCTCAGCATGAGCCTCAGTCTTATCATGAGGCCAGTACTAATCCTCTTTGGCAGAAAGCAATGGATGATGAATTGCAGGCTCTGGAACAGAATTGCACATGGGACTTAGTCGACCTACCCAGTGGAAAGAATGCAATGGGATGTAAATGGGTCTATAAAATCAAAACACATTCTGATGGATCCATCGATCGTTACAAGGCCCGTCTAGTTGCCAGGGGTTTTACACAGGAGTATGGGATTGACTATGAGGAGACATTTGCCCCAGTTGCCCGACTCACTTCAGTCCGAAGCCTGATTGCTGTTGCTGCAATTCGTCGTTGGGAATTATTCCAGATGGATGTCAAAAATGCCTTCCTCAATGGTGATCTCACTGAAGAAGTTTATATGCGTCCCCCACCGGGATATCAGCATTCTTCTAATAAGGTCTGTAAACTTCGTCGGGCACTCTATGGTCTTAAGCAAGCTCCTAGAGCCTAGTTTGCCAAATTTAGCACCATCATTGGAGATTTTGGATTTACTTCAAGTTCTCATGACTCTGCACTCTTCATTCGTAAGACAGATCAGGGTACCATTCTTCTACTCCTCTATGTTGATGACATGATTATCACGGGGGATGACTTGTCCGGCATCTCTGATCTCAAGTCCTATCTCAGTCAGCGTGTTGAAATGAAGGATCTTGGAAAGCTCAATTATTTTTTGGGTCTCGAGATCACATCCAGCTCAGACGGATACTCCCTCTCTCAAGCTAAGTACTCCTCTGATCTTATCGCCCGTGCAAGACTAACTAACAACAAAACTAGTCCTACTCCTCTCGAGCTTAATTCTAAGCTTACACCTATGGATGGTACTCTTTTGGAAGATCCCACTTTGTATAGCCAATTGGTTGGAAGTCTTGTGTATCTCACAGTCACTCGGCCTGACATCGCACATGCCGTCCATAGTGTTAGCCAGTTTCTTGCAGCTCCTAGATCAACGCATTATGCAGCTGTACTTCGCATTCTTCGCTACGTCAAGGGCACCATGTTTCATGGCCTACATTTCTCTGCTCACTCTACTTTTGATCTTCATGGATATTCAGATGCTGACTGGGCAGGAGATCCCACTGATCGACGATCCACTACTGGATACTGCTTCTTTCTTGGCAAATCCCTTATCTCTTGGCGTAGTAAAAAAGCAAACTGTTGTTGGTCGGTCAAGTACAGAAGCAGAGTATCGTGCTCTAGCTGATGCCACTCAAGAACTTCTCTGGCTCCGTTGGTTACTTGAAGACATGGGGGTTACTCACTCCACTGCAACTACTATTTACTGTGACAATCAGAGTGCTATTCAGATTGCTTGTAATGATGTCTTTCACGAACGTACAAAACACATTGAGCTCGATTGTCACTTTGTGCGACATCATCTCACTCAAGGCACCATTTGTCTCAACCCCGTTTCCTCTACCGATCAGACTGCTGACATCTTCACTAAAGCTCATCCTCCCGGTCGTCTTCAGGACTTAGTTTCCAAACTCAAGTTGGTCTCAATCTTACCACCTTGAGCTTGAGGGGGGATGTTGGAATATTGTGTATGATTTAGCCTAGGTTCATTTTACTGTATACTAGACTAGGTTCGTTGTGTACTACACTGTACTACTAGGTTGTACTACTAGGTTGTACTACTCTTTCCTTTTCTTGTTTATAGCCTAGCCTATATAAGAGGCTCCCTATTGTAAAGGTAAATACACTATTCAATAATACATTCTGTATTCTCTCTACTTTATCAATACAAATTAAAACCAAGTTACATGACTTTGAGCATTCTTATTTAAATTGAAGAGGTACACTAAAGAGAGATGGACGGACATATATATATATATATAATATATGAATTTGCTAACTTACAGCATATGAGACTTTTAGCGACGAAAAATAAGATTTTAGTGACGAAATTTTTGTCGCTAAAAGTTGGCACCTTTAGCGACAAAAATTTTGTCGCTAAAAACTTGTTTTTCGTCGGTAAAAGGGCTGTTGCATGCTGCTAACTTACAACCATCCTGTTGTAAGTTAGCAGCCCCATATATATATATATATATATATGTATATATGGTCCTAATTATAAATTAAAGGGGAATGGAATTGACGAACAAAGAGGTGTTGAAGTCTTTAAGGCCTTCTGAATGGGTGAAAGCATCTTGGTACTTGTAAACAACATCAATGACACGAGAAAGGTTAACAATCCTCATGAGCAATTCCATTGACACTGCAGTTGGCCTCATGCATTCCTCGGACATGTCTTTCCACGCGTTCTAAACCCTTTTCTGAAATTCATCGATCACCTCTTTCTTGGACACCCCATATTCCTTCATGTAGCATTCTACTCCTGAAGCCACGTGTCCTCTCTTTGGCTCAAACTTCAATCAAAATTTTGTACATATATATTTTTTAACGTTAGAAACTTTCAATCATCGAGCAATGCTATGCATCCTAAATATCGTATCTCAAATGTGATTTCTCACACATATGGTGGTGCGATCATCACTATAGTACTCTCCAATGAAAATCAAATCGGCCCACTACATAGTGTTGGTAACTAAATTTGGAATATAAATTTAGAAACATAACAAATACTCATACATTATTCATGTAAATAGGTAGAGATATAGAATTATTGAATCTGGACTCAAACAAAACATTTGTTAGGATTAGAATATAAGGGTCAGTGTAATATTTAAAATAAAAGAGAGGTACTCAATCCGTGTAATCATGCCATTCCTCATGGGAGGTGAGTGTAATTTATCTCAAGAAAATTAACAGATTTACGTACTGTACTTTACTGCTAGTGACAAAGTAGGTCAACGTAAATTAAAAAAAAAACACATTGGAATTCTGTGTAGTTCTAACCTCTAGGGAGATCAGAGTAATATATATCCAAAAATTGTACAATTTTCAGTCTCATCAAAACAATTCATCATTTTTATCGAATTTCAATTTTACAGTAACTAATTAAAAAAGGATGAAAAGTGAAAAATAACAATGTTGTCCAAATTCTGGAATCTTTTTTTTTTCCCTGTATGATTTGCTACTATTTGAGAACAAATCTAGACAAATAGCTATGGAAATTATTGGTTAGCTTTACCTCGTGGGACACTATGTCATCCATGAGACGGGCCAATACCTCTGAGGCAGTAACCATTTTAGGTCTACTCCGTAGCCACTCAAATGCCTCATTGGGGGCAATCTCACCCATTGTAGCAAAACATGCTGTTGTGAGCAGGTGATAACCGCTACTGATTAAAGCATTACCCAAATACTCCTCAAATGGTGCCATATAACCACTGTTGTACCACTTTGCTTCAACAAAGTAGCTTCTACAAATTTTTTTCAGCTGCTTATTTTGAACACAAGAAAAAGAGAAAAACGAGAGTGAACTAAAAGTGTATATATATATATGTGTGTGTGTGTGTATGTATAAGGGTAGTGACAATAGGATTCTCTCCTCCCTATTTGGATAGGCAAAAGAAAAGAGAAGAGAAACGAAGTTCTCTTGTATGGTTACCTTTCATAAAAGAAAAGAAGATACTCAAAAATATATTATTTAAACAGAGTGTTTTATTTTCTGTCTCTTCCCTTCGAATTTCTCCAGTTAAGAGAAATACAAAAATTGACTCTTTTTCTCAATACTCTCCACTTTTATCAATTAAACTTCTATCTTTTTGTGTTATATATCTTCTTTTTCATACAGTGGAATTCTTTGTTTTTAACCCGTGGAGGTAGGCAAGTTTGCTGATCCATGTATATTTTGCTTGTGTCTTGTGTGATTGTTATTATTATCATTGTTTTTCGCACTTTTATATGCTGATACGTATTTTGATGATCTCTGCACAACACTCTCCTCATCTCAAACCAAACAGATTGTTAGTGTCAAATTGTGAAAATCTATGAATTTAAACTAGTTTCAATAGTCTTACTTCTTCTTTTGCATCATAGACGCCATATGATCCTCCTCGTTTGGTCATTTCTTCATCAAATTCATCAAAAAGATCTAAGATCGCCCTATATAAAACTTTCATGTAATCTGGGAGCTGATAAATGGCACTAACATCCAACCTAAACATGGAAAAAATTTCGTTATAACAATGGTACTAATGACATAGTGTTAGAAGCCAATGAAATTTCACAACATTCGAACTCACTAGTACACCAGCCTATCCTAGTAGATATATTGAGAAAGACATGCAAAACAAAATCAGCAGCATGAGATTTCATATGCCAGAAAAGAAAATTTCCTAAGGCTTTGTTCGGTTTGTGAATTCATTGAAGGAAAGTAAAATAAAAGGAAAACTGAGTAGTTTTTTTGTTAGTAAGTGAACATATCATAAAATTCTACAAAATGATACAACAATGCCCTAAATACTCAAAATATTGAAATATGAACTACAAGAAAAATGACAAACTATGTGACCGGTCGACCTCCTCGTGGACAGGCATTGCTGACTAAAAATGGAAATTCTGCTAGTAAGCAAACAGGTTCAACCTATGGGCTACACTTCAACATTTTTTGCTTAGGCAAACCTTGTCCGAATGCATAAATGAATCTTTGTGCTCTCACTTTCCATTTTCACTCTATTAATCGACCTTCCAAATCCTAATAGAGTGCCTTTGGTGGAGACTTCCTATAGGGTTAGTGTTAGAGTTGGTAAAAGGCCCTTTAAAACCGAGAAGTTATTCAGTGAGCCCGTCACACCATGTCACCATGATGTGGTGTTAAAGTTTAATTGTATAACGACATGTGGGTTTTTTTTTTTTAAATGTGGAGATGACATATGTGGAAATTGTGTATGAGTTAGCATGGCTCATTAGGCGGAGTCGTAGTAATTAAGTACATATATGCATGGGTTAAGTTGGTAAAAGCAAACTACTAACCAAATTTGCCCCCTTGCCATTCCTAATGATACAAGTGTCATTGCATTGATTATGTTCTCGATAAAATATATATATATATATATATATGTATATAAATAACTAATAGAAGCCAAAATCAGATTGATTGTTTTGAACTTCACAACAATGCTGTATTTAGAAAGGAAAAAAATAAGGGGATTCAAGACATTCAGCACCTTAGCTACCTACCTGTCCATTGCTTGGGTGAAAAGGTGGAGCTCTTCAAGTGTACCATATGCATCGTATGTATCATCTATTACCGTCAACAAGGCCATGATTTTAGTGAGTATGATCCGAGCTGCAGAATAACGAGGCTCAAAATAGGTACCCATTGCCCAGAAGAAGCACTCAACCAATCTATCTCTTGAATAACAAAGCTTTGATGAAAAGTCCAACTCTTTCCACCATCTGTAAAATGGCATGCATGACCACGCATCTTTAGTAATAATCATATCATTATGCTAAATCTTGGAATAAATTGTTGGAATTTGTTTATTGGGTTAAAAAATTGTTAGAATCACTCTCTAATATTTTAAAATTTTGAAATAATGATATTAACATGATATCAAAGCAGGGGCAGGGGCGTAGCCATAATTTTTTTTCAATTGTGTCATTTAATAACTTAATGTCACATCAAAAGCCAATTGATCATATTAAAATGTATCCACCAAAATAAACCAAAAACCTTGTAAATCTTGAAACTATAAGTACTAAAAGCAAAAGAAACTTGAGTACTTACAATCCTTACGTCAACAGAAAATGCTCCAAAGATTAAACAACGCTTATTTATAAAAATTGTTGGCTATTTTTGTATTTGAAAATATTGTATGATAGACTCATTGCTTATGCCATCAAATTCATATTTCTCAAATAGATTGAACACGTAAATTGAACTGTGAAAGAGAATGGAGCTGTCTGAAACTTTAAAGCTTACAAATTTGACATCCCTTCTCTTATTTTTCCTCATTTTAGTGGGGTCGACAAAACAGTAAAAATATGTTCTTAAATCATAAAACACTGCATATAAAACATTCCCAAATTTCAGCAAACGAGCACAAACACCACACCATTGAGCAAAAATTACCTTGCGATGTGGCTGAGTTCTTGCTGGTGCAATAACTGTACTAGGTTGAAATCAAACTTTGCAAGCTTCAGCACCAAATCACTCCTAGATTCATCTTCCTCATGTACAGATATGTAATGCCTTGCCTCTAATCTTGGCATGCCCTTGTGGAAAGGCCGGATCAGTGCATGCATGGTTTACTTGTTTTGCTAGAGGAGGGCTCAAATGGACTTTCATGGACTCAAGTTGAGCAGTGGTGAAGACAAGTGCTTCATCTAAAAAGTCCTCTCCTCTTAATCTGAGATGTGTAGCTTCATACAAGCTTAACATGCCCCTTGGGTCACTTGCTATGGTCTTCGATCTTGATCTCACCATTACTCTCCTTGAATTTGTTGAAAACATCTATATTGTTCATAAGACATTAAGGTATGTTAGTTGACCTGAAGAATTTTTTTACACAAAAAATTGTATATATAAGTAAATATATTAGGATGTTAAGTCTCTTCTCTTGTACAATGATGGTCGCAAGGTACTTTCATTGCTAGTCTTTTCTTTAGTGATTGCATTTTGCTGAACAACTTTACTGCGAGCTTCGCGGTGAGGTTGCATCATCGTAACTTAGAAGTCACGGATTCGAATCACCAAAATGTTTGGAACAGTATATAGGGCTCATTATAAAATGTTTTGATTTTATGAAACTTTTTTTAGCATTTGATCCCACTGAAAACTTTGGAAAAGTTTAATGTTCATTTAATAATATAGTGATATTGGGCGAAAACTTTGAACAATTAACGTTCATTTTGCAATTCGAATTAAAACATGACATGTAATATATGGATTTCTTCGTTTTTCGACGAGAATTATGAATCTACGATCAATTTTACTTGAATCGATCCGTAACTCTCGGATTTTGCGAAAAACCGAGAGTTGACGGAAATTTCGTTTTTAATATATGTCGCCCTACGAACGAATTAAGCTCTAATATTGTAACTACCACTCATATGAACTATAAGCTTTCAAAATCATCTTTCAAAACAAAATTTGGTTAAGTTTAGGAAAACTCATGTTTTTCAACTCAAGCTCCCATGGAGGAATTAGCAATGGTGGTTTATCAATACATGTATACAATTAGTAACTAAGCATGAAATTACATTTGGAGTGAGTTTAGAATACTCATTGAGATTAGAGATTGAAAAGGTGCTGAGATAGCTAGAATACAAGAACAAGAGAACTCCAAGTTTTGGCTATGGAGTTTTGAAGTTTCTTCTCTCTACAAATTCAGTAGCTATGAACTCTCAACTCTCTCTCTCTCTCTCTCTCTAATTCTCTGTTTTCAACTCCAGAATGTGTGTTGTTTGAGAGTGTATGTGGTGTATAAATAAGAGGATAGCCAAACTTGGCCACCAAGTTCATTCTCAAAGGCTCAACAAATTCATTTGATTTCAAATTTCCTAATCTGCATAATATATGCACAGATACATACGTATACACATTCCTACAAAAAATGACGAGGGAGCATTAGACTAGTAGGGGCCAATCTAGAGTTGTTTGGCAATTTAGCTTATGGTCACAACAATAACACACTAAGGAGGTATAACCAAACAAGACATAAGCTAGTTGCATAAGAATCCAAATATGTGTTTGGGTAAAATTGCTTAAGGCACAACAATTACACACACACATAAAGCATTCCCAAACAAGACATAGGCAATCATTAGTTGCCATAAATGAAAAAATAAGTGTCAAATCCTCATTGGTGGAGATTCCCAATCTGTGGGAGATCATCGCGGCGCAGACAGTTTTGAAAGTAAACTGGTATTTTCGCGGCGCGGTGGTCGCTACAAAAATACAGGAAAATTATTTTAACATAGGAAATCGTTATCTGGTTTTATAAAAATATTGATTGAGTCAAAGGAAAATATTCTCACCGTTTTGAAATACAGTTTTGAAATTCAATACAGGTATTACTAAAGTTTATAAAATTACAGTTTGATCCCAAAAGAAATCTTAATATGCAATAAAACAAGCAACCAGATTTAATACAAGAGAATTGTAATTAAAATAAAAGCAGACAATGCAAATGTTAAATGAAACTGTAGGTTGTTACAAATTTAGTGTGGATTTCAAAGTGTGCCTAGTATTACTCCATGAGAAATGATACACCCACTCTTCCAACCACACTTCCAATCACACCCACTGCTTTAAATACATGTACCCCGTGCATAGTGAATTTTTCATATTTTTTTTGTGCACCACTTAAACAGCAAAGGGTACATGCATTTAAAACAAGGTTGTGATTGAAGGAGTAGGTGTATCATTGTTGTTACTCTATTATGTATTAATCTTTTTACGACACACCTTAAACTTATTGCTCACCGTTTATATGAGAAAATATCTACCTCATCACCTGCATGGATCACCGTACTAATATATGTAAGTATATATGGTGCTTATCTATAATTGTTTTTTAGTTCAATAATTTTGGATTGAAACAAGTTGAAGTAATCACATCACAATCGCTTGTATACTACATCGTTGACATAGATGTCATATTGAACCTTTTCTCCGCGGATGTGAAAACAATTATTTTTATTGGACTATAAATTATAATAACAATGTTAGGAGCACAAACACCTTTTACAAACACACTCTATCTCTCTCTCCTGGGTGGTACAGTAGGATTCATTAAAATTATCCGAACCCACAGTACCACTAGAAAAGATATATAATGTAGTTATAAGTGTTTGTAAAACTTATTTGTGCCCCCAAATATTACTCAAACTATAAATACTTCAAACACTCCACCACTAACACAAATATGTAGGGTATATATGTTTCATTAAATAATGGCGCCATAGGCAAACATTTATTGAGGCCTCATTGCAAACTTTGTTTAGTCTTTTGAACAACACAGACACATATTATTGGTATTAGATGAAACCCAAACAGGGACATTGATTACATCAAAACGTACTATATAGTACTGGGACATAACCCCAATAATACGAATTAAAACCAAGTCACATTACTTCGAGCATTCTTATTTAAATTGAAGAGAGATGGACGGGCATCGATCCAAATTCATACACATATATATATATATATATATATGTACATGGCCAGTTCTAGAGTGAACATGGTAAAGTGAAATATTCAGTGAATATTTTTTTTTTTCCTGAAAAAACCCGCAGACTGCCCCACTGATCCGCTGACCCGCGCGCGCCCCACTAACTCGCAGATTTTTTCAGACAAAAAAAAATGTTCACCAGTATATATAGAATTGGTCCTAATTATAAATTAAAGGGGAATGGAATTAACGAACAAAGAGGTGATGAAGTCTTTAAGTCCTGATGAATTGGTGAAACCATCTTGGTACCTGTAAATAACATCAATGACACGAGAAAGATTAACAATCCTCATGAGCAATTCCATTGACACTACAGTTGGCCTCATGCATTCCTCGGACATGTCTTTCCACGCGTTAGAAATCCTTTTCTGAAATTCATTGATCACCTCTTTCTTGGACACCCCATATTCCTTCATGTAGCATTCTACTCCTGAAGCCACGTGTCCTCTTTTTTGCTCAAACTTCAATCAAAATTTTATACATATATTTTTTTAACGTTAGAATTTTCATATCAATATATCATGATCATCCAAAAGCTGTAGATATCTCATGTAATTAATCTGATAAGAAATTCTATGTCACCATGATTCAATTATCCAGCAATACTATGCTTCTTAAATTTTGTATCTCAAATGTGATTTCCCATATATGTGGTAGTGTGACCACTCCAACATCCTCCAACGAAAATCAAATTTGTGATACAAATTTGGAAACATATCAAATACTCATACATTAATCATGTATATAGGTATAGATATAGAATTATGAAATATGGACTCAAATACAACATTTGTTAGGAGAATACTGGGGGGGGGGGGGGGAGTCAGTGTAATATTTAAAATACAAGGGAGGTCGATCCGGGTAATCAAGCGATTCCTCATTGGAGGTGAGTGTAATTTATCTCACAAAAATTAACAGTTTTACATATTTTTTTGCTAGTGACAAGGGAGGTCAACGTAATTTTAAAAAACACAACCGAATTCTGTGTAGTCCTAACCTCGAGGGAGATTAGAGTAATATACCCAAAAATTGATGAATTTTTTGCACAAATATTTTAATTTCTGGAATCAAATTATTATTATTATTATTATTATTATTATTATTATTATTATTTTCTATATGATTTACAACTATTTGAGAGCAAATCTAGACAATATGTTTGTGCAACCTAAAACAAATTGCTATGGAAATTATTGGTTAGCTTTACCTCGTGGGACACTATGTCATCCATGAGACGGGCCAATGCCTCTGAGGCAATAACCATTTTAGGTCTACTCCGTAGCCACTGAAATGCCTCCTTGGGGGCAATCTCACCCATTGCAGCAAAACATGCTGTTGTGACCGCATGATAACCGCTACTGATTAAAGCATTACCCAAATACTCCTCAAATGGTGGCAAATATCCACTGTTGTACCACTTTGCTTCAACAAAGTAGCTTCTACAAGTTTCTTTCAGCTGCTTATTTCGAACACAAGAAAAAGAGAAAAACGAGAGTGAACTAAAAGTATGTAAATACATATATATATATATATATATACGAAAATTCTTTAAAGAGGGCGCTCCCTTTTTATTATAGAGATGTCCTCTGTTTTGGCCGTTGAATCATATTTTTATAAAGGATAGTGTTGTCATTTTACAGTTTTTAAATACGATCTGATGGCCAAAACAGAAGATCTCTTTAAAAAGAGAGGACGCCATCTTTAGAGCCTGACTGTATATATGTATATAAAAAAGGGTAGAGAAAATAGAGTTCTCTCCTTCCTATTCGGATAGGCAAGAGAAAAGAGAAGAGAAACGAAGAGAAATAAAATGTAACTTTCTGTTGTTTGGTTAGATTTCATAAGAGAAGAAAATAAAGTGTTTAAAGCCAATTTGCTCTTTTACTGTTATTGACATCATCATTAAGTGTAGCTTACTGTTATTGACTTATCGATCTTCGAATTTTTCCAGTTTAGAGAAATACAAAAATTGACTATTTTCTCTATACTCTCTCCATTTTTATCCATTAACCTTCTATCTTTTTGTGTAATCTTGTTGGGTGTGGTTCATATTGTAATAGATCCGTTACACTAGGCTCAAGAGTCTAGGGGAGGGCCTTGTGGCCCATGGCGAAGCGAAGCGTAGACCCCCGCGGTACGGTATGGGTATTTTGGGGATTTCGCCATGTACATATAGGAGATATATATGACGTAACTCTAAATCGTTATTGATAGTGGAAATTTCAGGCTCTCCGGTGTGGACGTAGGCACATTGCCGAACCACGTGATAATTCTCTGTGTCTCTTTAATCTTTCAGTTTTTCCATATATTGTTTGCGTGTGATTGTTTCGATCCAATAAATCTTCTTTTTCATATACAAGGATTCTTTGTTATGCTTCGCCCATGGAGGTAGGCAAGTTTGCTGATCCATGTTTATTTTGTGTATTGCTATTTTTATCATAGCTTTTCCGCACTTTTATCTACGGATTCATATTTTGATGATCTTCAGCCCAACACTCGGCTCATCTCAATCCCAACAGATTGTTAGTGTCAAATTGTGAAAATCTATGAATTCAAACAAGTTTCAAAAATCGTACCTTTTCTTTTGCATCATAGACGCCGTCTGATCCTCCTCCTTTGGTCAATTCTTCATCAAATTCATCAAAAAGATCTAAGATCGCCCTGTATAAAACTTTCATGTAATCTGGGAGCTGATAAATGGCGCTAACATCGAACCTAAACATGGAAAAATTTTCGTTATAACAGCGGTATCAATGACAAAGTGTTAGAAGCCAATGAAATTTCACAAACATTCGAACTCACACCAGTCTATCCTAGTAGATATTGATCGGGAGAAAGACATGGTTATAGCAAATCAGTTCAGGGGGGCTGGATGTGCCCCCAACATTTTTTTTGAAACTTATATATACATATTTTGGATTTATTTATGCATATTTTTGGACAATTTTATACATTTTGTGTGTACACTGTACATTTCGGACCCATTTATACATATTTTCTATAGATATATTTTATAATTAACACAAAAACATAAGAGATGGGGCATAGTATAATAATTTTATAATGTTAGGGGGGGCTTTTATAATTTTCAAGAGGGCTAATCTGTAAAAAAAACTTTTTTTAGTGCAAATATATCATTTTTAAAAATCTGGAGGGGGGGAGGGGTCTTGAACCAGCCTTTTCCCCTTGTTAAATCAGCCCCTGGTGATGCATATAGAGACAAGGGTCGATCCAGAAACTCTTAAAAGGGTGGGCTAAACTTTAAAACAATAGAAACAAAAAATTACGTTTTCTTTCTGTAGCAAAAATCTTCACATCAATAAGTCTATATTAAAAATTGACAAAAAGTAAGTACAAGATGTTAAAAACCTTTTGAAGTTGTGTTCGACTAATGGTTGATTACATGCCATTTTGATTTAAATTAAAATTGAAGAAAGTAAAAAATAAAGAGTAGTTTTATGTTTTTCAAATTTTGTATCCGAACACTCATGTGGTAATGGGACCATCTTCAATAATGGTGGGGCCACTAAAACATCCTCCAATTAAAATCAAATAGGCCCAATGCCACATTTGTTTGGAAAACATTCGGAATACAAAAAACTTGAAAAACATAGCATTGCTCAAAAGAAAAGGAGACTAATTATCTTATCTAAAACTTTAAATTCCACTATCTTATTTCTTATTTTAATTTTATAATAAGATTCTTAATTAAGATACTTATGTTCAGAAAAAATAAATTAAATTTATAACCTGATTTACCTAAAGGAATAATAATCACATAAGGAAAAAAAAAATGAAAAATTTTTGTTTGAAAATTTTGATGATGATTAACTGCAAGATTTTATTTTTTTTTTTGCTGAAGATTAACTGCAAGGTTACCTTGTGCCTAGTTGGGATGTGGTTATTCCCAAACCACATGTCACAGGTTCAAAGCCGGTAAGAAGAAAAGAAGGGAATTAACAGCAGGGAATTACGTCAGTCACTGTCAGTGCAGTGGGCCAGTGGCCCACGTTGGTCTCCACTTCTCTGCCCTAATATGTGATCGTGTGGAATGTAATATATGGGTGTGGGCTATGGGCTAGATGGGTTGGGCTAAAGGACACCATCTATGTGTAAACTTGTTGAAAGGTGGGCTAGAAGACTAATTAATATATTTTTTTCAAAACTCAGCACTGGGCTACAGCCCAGCTCAGCCAAGTGCTGAATCCGCCAGTGTATAGGGACGTAAAAAATTAGGGTAATTCTTTGGTGACAACTTTCATACAACCTCCTAAAAATATGTGTCTATCTCTCTCTCCTGTGATGTCACTGGACCCAATGACACAGGAGAGAGATAGACACATTTTTTAGGAGGTTGTATGAAAGTTGTCGCCAAAGAATTACTCAAAAAATTAACACCCGCCGATTCTGTGTCCCAGCGCTCCTAGTGAAATGGGTTTTCTTTTAAACAATTAAAAGAGTTTCATTGAAAAAAAACAAACAAACAAACAAATTTTCCAAATGATACAAGGATGCAAAATATGACCACCTCCCTTGCCTAAAAAACTTCCATACAAACTTGTAGATCTAAATTTCCTCCCATGCAAAACAAACACAGACCAAAAGACCAGCATGAGACTTCATAAGCCAGAATAGAAAATTTTGTAAGGCTTTGTTCAGTTTGCGAATTCATTGAAGGAAATGAAAACAAACTGAAAACTAGTTTGTTTGTTAGTAAGCAATCAGATCATAAAATTATATAAAATGATACAACAATGCCCTAAATACTCAAAATAGTGAAATACGAAATACAAAGAAAAAAGACAATCTATGGGACGTCGACCGGCATTGCTGGATAAAAATGGGAATTCTGCTAGTATGCGAACAGGTTCAAGCTACCGGCTACACTTTTGCATTTTTTGCTTAAGCAAACCTTGTCCGAATGCACAAAATGAATCTTTGTGCTCTCACTTTCCATTTTCCATAAGAAATCTATTAGTGGACCTTCCAAATCCTATTTGAATTCCTTTGGTGGAGATATTATAGGAATAGCGGTGAGTTTGGTACTTTAAAGTTAAAACTCTATAGGGTTAGTGTTAGAGTTGGTAAAAGGCCCTCAAAAACCGAGAAGTAATTTAGTGAGCCCGTCACACCACGTCACCATGATGACGATGACGTGTTATTACAGTTTAATTGTATAGCGACATATGGGCTTTTTTTAAAATGATGGAGATGACATATGTGGAAGTTGTGCATGAGACTCATTGGCGGAGTCATAGTAACTACATATATAAATGGGTTAAGTTAAAATTAAGCAGACTACTAAACCAATTAAATTTGCCCCGTTATGGGATTCTTTATGTATTTGGTTTGATAAATGATGTGTTGCCGCTCGATTCTTTGTGAAAGGACTGATCCTTTGTTGTTGGGCTGTGCTGTCATTCTTGGGTATGCATTCTTAGAGGGCTCTGTCTTTGGCTTTGGTTCTGAGCTAGTATGGAAGATAAAATTCCGTTTGTTTCTGCAAATAAGGGATTGGTTGTATTGACTGATAGAGTTTTTGTTTTAGCCAAGGATGGACTGAAAATTTGGGTGCTGGCAGCACCCAAATTTTGGACCGAGAAAAACAGATTCTATTCTTTTGGACCTTTGCACCGTGCTGGGTGTTGCGTTTGGAGAGGTTAGTAAGGTTCTGTTGATTTCTCGATCTAGTGTTTCGTGCAAAGGTCCAAAAGAATAGAATCTGGGTTTTCATTTTTTAGGCAGAAGTTGTTTGGGAGGTTGAGTATCTCTGAGTTTGGGATTTGTCATCAACTTTGTATTATGTCTTTGATGTTTTTTTCCTTTTCGTTTTTGCTATTTGGTGTCTGGGTGATCTGGGTTGTGTTTTTTTTTTTTTTTTTTTTTGAGGTTCCTGTTATTGGAATGTTGTTTCTTGGGGGACCTTTATTTGTGGCTGCCTTGGGATGTTCTTTGTGGATTTTCCACCTCTTAATGAATCAATTTCTTGCTTAGCAAAAAATAAAAAGTACCATTGCATTGATTATATTCTTGATATAAAAAAAAATACAAATAAATAATTAATAGAAGCCAAAATCAGATTGATTGTTTTGAATTTCGCAACAATTGCTGTATATAGAAAGGAAATAATTAAGGGGATTCAAGACATTCGGCACCTCAGCTACCTACCTGTCCATTGCTTGGGTGAAAAGGTGGAGCTCTTCAAGTGTACCATATGCATCGTATGTATCATCTATTACCGTCAACAAGGCCAAGATTTTACTGAGTATGATCCGAGCTGCAGAGTAACGAGGCTCAAAATAGGTACCCATTGCCCAGAAGAAGCACTCAACCAATCTATCTCTTGAATAACAAAGCTTTGATGAAAAGTCCAACTCTTTCCACCATCTGTAAAATAGCATGCATGACCACGCATCTTTACTAATAATCACATCATTATATGCTAAATCTTTGAATAAATTGTTGGAATCGGTTTTTTTTTTTTTTTTTTTTTTGTTTGGGTAAAGAAATTGTTGGAATCACTCTCTAATATTTTAAAATTTTGAAATAATGATATTAACATGATATCAAAGCAGGGGCGTAGCCATAATTTTTTTTTTTTTTTTTTTCCAATTGTGTCATTTAATAACTTAATGTCGCATCAAAAGCCAATTGATCATATTAAAATGTATCCACAAAAATAAACCAAAAAACTTGTAAATCTTGAAACTATAAGAAAAAGCAAAAGAAACTTGAATGCTTACAATCCTTACGCCAACAGAAAATGCTCTTGAGCAAAAACACCCAGACAATTGAGCAAAAAATACCTTGCGATGTGGCTGAGTTCTTGCTGGTGCAATAACTGCACTTGGTTGAAATCAAACTTTGCAAGCTTCAGCAACAGTTCACTCCTAGATTCATCTTCCTCATACACAGATATGTAATGCCTTGCTTCAATTCTTGGCATGCCCATGTGGAAAGGTCGGTTCAGTGCTTGATTTACTTGTTTTGCTAGAGGAGGGCTCAAATGGGTTTTCATGGACTCAAGTTGAGCAGTGGTGAAGACAAGTGCTTCATCTAAAAAGTCCTCTCCTCTTAATCTGAGATGTGTAGCTTCATACAAGCTTAACATGCCCCTTGGGTCACTTGCTATGGACTTCTTGATCTCACCGTTACTCTCCTTGAATTTGTTGAAAACATCTATATATATTGTTCATAAGACATTAAGATATGTTAGTTGACCTGAAGAATTTTTTTACACATAAAAAATCGTATATATAAGTAAATATATTGGGATGGTAAGTCTCTTCTCCTTTACAATGATGGTAGCAAGGTACTTTCATTGCTAGTCTTTTCATTAGTGATTGCATTTTGCTGAACAACTTTGCTGCGAGCTTCGTGGAGAGGTTGTATCATCGTGACTTAGAAGTCACGGATTCGAATCACCAAAATGTTTGAAACAGTATATAGGGCTCATTATAAAATGTTTTGATTTTATGGCAATTATTTAGCATTTGATCCCACTGAAAACTTTGGAAAAGTATAACGTTCATTTAATAATATAGTGATATTGGTCGAAAACTTTGAACATTTAACCCCTCTAAAATGTGGAAATAATGCTTGGCAGTAAAATGTGGAGGATGGAACTTTTATTTTCCAAAAACTAGGGTATAGTACTAGCAAAAGATACACGCAATCGTTTAGACTAAAAGCCATGCAATTGAGTCATAGTTTAAGTAGAATTAATTTTGTAATTTGTTTAACAAACTATTGTAATTTGGAGTATCTTGTTGAATTTTAAAATTTGAACAATTAATTGATTAGTTGCATTTTGAATTTACATATGAGTAATAATGCTACATATTCCAAATGAAAATCCCAAATGCTTTGCTAGTTGTACCACAGTAATGATCAGTAATGATCTGTGGTACCACTGATCACTGGCAACATGTAGTACAACTGACAAAGCATTTGGGATCCAATTTTTGAATTTAAATTTGAGGAGTATAGCATTATTCTTTAGATATCAAATGTGCTTTTATTTATTTTTATTTTCTGTCAAGGGGTAGTGTATGGGGTAACAAAACAAAAAGGAAGTGAACAGACCGACAGAACCGATCAGTTCGGTAAGTTTATCCAAAAAAAAAAAAAAAACCAAGAGTAAAAATCGAACCAATTATGTTAACATTTTTTCTGTGAATTTTGCAGACAAGAAACTAATCCTCGTAGTATAATTTGCACCTTATTTTTGTGCATTGTGGAAGCTTGTCTTTTTATAGTTTGTAACTATAAACCTTTGAGTAATGCCAGAGACACAACACATTGTACACCTCAAAACACAATAGGACTTTAAATGCCTTGTACCATGTGTTGTTTGAATTTTTCACACTTTCTATGCACCACTTATACAGCACAGGGTACATGCATTTAAAGCCCTGTTGTGCTTTAAGTTATGCAATGTGTTGTCTCTAGCATTACTCTAAGCCTTTTAGTTTTTAAGAAAATTGATGTTGAGCAGAAAGAAAAAAAAAACATTAATGTGATAATATTAATAAATAATTAACCACACCTGTGAGACAACTCACAAAAATTCATGACTTCGCCACTAACAGTAAGAGCAACTCCAAGGGTAGTCATCAAATGTGGGTATCCAAAATACCATTTGGTTACTTGAATAGTGTTTTACATACCAAATAAATCTCATGTACTCCAACCATAGTACCCAAAACTAGTCTCCATTTTATTATTTAATATATTTTGATGTATCTCAACCATACATACACTAAAAATATTATTTTATTCATAAACCAATGGCTAGGATCATCCCACCAAATATGCAACCCCTCACTTTCTCTCTCCAAAGGCTATAACTTTGGAGACTCAAACCATGAGTTTGCATAATGGATCCCCTTTTGGATCCCCCATTGGAGTGCAATTTTTGGGATGAGGGGATCCATTTTGGCATCTTTTGGTTTTGGATACCCATTTGGATCCCCATTGGAGTTGCTCTAAGATTGCGTAATCTAAACTTCCCACATACTTAAAATAATGCGATGAGGGACTCACCACAAGACATTTTGTAACCATGTTGTCTGAAGACACGAAATTGAAGTGAAATGGTGTAGAGATCATATTCATTATCATCAACATTGGCACTATGAAGGTGAAATATGTGGTCTAACTGAGCTTCAATCTCTTTCTCAAAATGGTAGGACACACCAAGGCGTTCAAGTGAGTTGATTAAACCTATTTTCTCTGCCGGTTTAATGTCACCATCTAACAACATTATTGCTCTCACTTCTTCTTTTAGCAATTCAACCTCTTTTGCACATTCTTCCATTAGGATCTGCAATATGAATTAGCAGTGAATGTTCATGATCACATTTGGATTTTAGTTTTGATATCCCAATTTAGATGAGAATTCAGTTAACATATCAGACATGGATATTTTAGCATACCCAATCTGATAAAATCTGATTAACTATACTATATATATATTGTTTTTGCTCAACAAACAGTCTTATTAAAATGGACAAAGTCCAAAACCATTGCATCCAAAAGACAAGCCATAAAAGTCACCTCTAGGCATGCCAAAAACAGAACACAAATTCTGCCCAAAAAAAAAAAAAAAGGCACAAATTCTGCAGAAATTCTGCCTAATTCTGCCACTCAACAAAGAACAGAACCTCTAACTAAAAGCCGCCCCTAGGCTACAGAAATAAGACACACCAATACACAAATTCTGCTGGAAGAGCCTAGTTCTCACACCATACACACCAAAACAGTTGGACAAACCAACAAATTACCACCAAAAAGGAGCAAAATTTCCCCAAATGAAAAGCCCAGTTTAATGAACAAAATGTCAAACAAAGAGCACTCATATATAACCATAAATGATATAATCTATTTCATATATTTTTTTTTATCTATAATCTATTTCAGATTATAAAACTTTAAGTACATATCATACAATATATATTCTATTTAATCGCATATGAACCCCATGAGATGTTTCTAAACGGGCCATATCTCTTTCCCAGTATGGGTCTGTTTGGCACAGATTCTGCTAGAACTTTGTACGATTCAATCAGATATATTATATAGGCTTTAGATCAAAGTTGATTAAGGTAGCATTTTGGCCAAAAACTGTTTCATGCGCATTAGCAAACATGCAATATACTTAAAAGAAAAGAAATGATTAATTACCAGTTTATTTGAAGGAAAGAAAGCGAAGTGGTCACCCCAAATACTAGGGGAAAAGTGTGCCAAAGGGCGAGAAGTTTGTTGCAATGCCATGTGAAGAAAACCAAAGTACCCAAGTAAGTATTGAACTTATAGAGGAACAATAAGAATCTTATGGTGTATGTATGGTATGGGACACTTACCTAGGTTGCTATTTATAGAAGAGATATTAGGCTAGAGTGGGTACCTAATCGCTTTGCTGTTATACATTCTACACGGGACACTTGTTAACATGAATTTTCAAAATTATTCATCAATTATCAAACAAAGTTCAAATTAATTTCAAAACTGCCAAGAGGTAATATAGTGAGCCAATAGAATGCCACTTCTTCATCAAGTTTCAATCCTAAATTCATGAAGAAAAGCATCATAGATAATACTTTTAGCGACGAAAAATAAGGTTTTAGTGACGAAATTTTCGTCGCTAAAAGTTGGCACCTTTAGCGACAAAAATTTTGTCGCTAAAAACTTATTTTTCGTCGCTACAAGGGCTGTTGCATGCTGCTAACTTACAACTATCCTGTTGTAAGTTAGCAGCCCCATATATATATATATATATATATGGTCCTAATTATAAATTAAAGGGTAATGGAATTGACGAACAAAGAGGTGTTGAAGTCTTTAAGGCCTTCTGAATGGGTGAAAGCATCTTGGTACTTGTAAACAACATCAATGACACGAGAAAGGTTAACAATCCTCATGAGCAATTCCATTGACACTGCAGTTGGCCTCATGCATTCCTCGGACATGTCTTTCCACGCGTTCGAAACCCTTTTCTGAAATTCATCGATCACCTCTTTCTTGGACATGCTCCCCATATTCCTTCATGTAGCATTCTACTCCTGAAGCCACGTGTCCTCTCTTTTGCTCAAACTTCAATCAAAATTTTGTACATATATATTTTTTAACGTTAGAACTTTCAATCATCGAGCAATGCTATGCATCCTAAATATCGTATCTCAAATGTGATTTCTCACACATGTGGTGGTGCGATCATCACTATAGTACTCTCCAATGAAAATCAAATCGGCCCACTACATAGTGTTGGTAACTAAATTTGGAATATAAATTTAGAAACATAACAAATACTCATACATTATTCATGTAAATAGGTAGAGATATAGAATTATTGAATCTGGACTCAAACAAAACATTTGTTAGGATTAGAATATAAGGGTCAGTGTAATATTTAAAATAAAAGAGAGGTACTCAATCCGTGTAATCATGCCATTCCTCATGGGAGGTGAGTGTAATTTATCTCAAGAAAATTAACAGATTTACGTACTGTACTTTACTGCTAGTGACAAAGTAGGTCAACGTAAATAAAAAAAAAACACATTGGAATTCTGTGTAGTTCTAACCTCTAGGGAGATCAGAGTAATATATATATCCAAAAATTGTACAATTTTCAGTCTCATCAAAACAATTCATCATTTTTATCGAATTTCAATTTTACAGTAACTAATTAAAAAAGGATGAAAAGTGAAAAATAACAATGTTGTCCAAATTCTGGAATCTTTTTTTTTTTTCCCTGTATGATTTGCTACTATTTGAGAACAAATCTAGACAAATAGCTATGGAAATTATTGGTTAGCTTTACCTCGTGGGACACTATGTCATCCATGAGACGGGCCAATACCTCTGAGGCAGTAACCATTTTAGGTCTACTCCGTAGCCACTCAAATGCCTCCTTGGGGGCAATCTCACCCATTGTAGCAAAACATGCTGTTGTGAGCAGGTGATAACCGCTACTGATTAAAGCATTACCCAAATACTCCTCAAATGGTGCCACATAACCACTGTTGTACCACTTTGCTTCAACAAAGTAGCTTCTACAAATTTTTTTCAGCTGCTTATTTTGAACACAAGAAAAAGAGAAAAACGAGAGTGAACTAAAAGTGTATATATATATATATATGTGTGTGTGTGTGTATGTATAAGGGTAGTGACAATAGGATTCTCTCCTCCCTATTTGGATAGGCAAAAGAAAAGAGAAGAGAAACGAAGTCTTTGTATGGTTAGCTTTCATAAAAGAAAAGAAGATACTCAAAAACATATTATTTAAACAGAGTGTTTTATTTTCAGTCTCTTCCCTTCGAATTTCTCCAGTTGAGAGAAATACAAAAATTGACTCTTTTTCTCAATACTCTCCACTTTTATCAATTAAACTTCTATCTTTTTGTGTTATTTATCTTCTTTTTCATACAGTGGAATTCTTTGTTTTTAACCCGTGGAGGTAGGCAAGTTTGCTGATCCATGTATATTTTGCTTGTGTATTGTGTGATTGTTATTATTATCATTGTTTTCCGCACTTTTATATGCTGATACGTATTTTGATAATCTCAGCACAACACTCTCCTCATCTCAAACCAAACAGATTGTTAGTGTCAAATTGTGAAAATCTATGAATTTAAACTAGTTTCAATAGTCTTACTTCTTCTTTTGCATCATAGACGCCATATGATCCTCCTCGTTTGGTCATTTCTTCATCAAATTCATCAAAAAGATCTAAGATCGCCCTATATAAAACTTTCATGTAATCTGGGAGCTGATAAATGGCACTAACATCCAACCTAAACATGGAAAAAATTTCGTTATAACAATGGTACTAATGACATAGTGTTAGAAGCCAATGAAATTTCACAACATTCGAACTCACTAGTACACCAGCCTATCCTAGTAGATATATTGAGAAAGACATGCAAAACAAAATCAGCAGCATGAGATTTCATATGCCAGAAAAGAAAATTTCCTAAGGCTTTGTTCGGTTTGTGAATTCATTGAAGGAAAGTAAAATAAAAGGAAAACTGAGTAGTTTTTTTGTTAGTAAGTGAACATATCATAAAATTCTACAAAATGATACAACAATGCCCTAAATACTCAAAATATTGAAATATGAACTACAAGAAAAATGACAAACTATGTGACCGGTCGACCTCCTCGTGGACAGGCATTGCTGACTAAAAATGGGAATTCTGCTAGTAAGCAAACAGGTTCAACCTATGGGCTACACTTCAACATTTTTTGCTTAGGCAAACCTTGTCCGAATGCATAAATGAATCTTTGTGCTCTCACTTTCCATTTTCACTCTATTAATCGACCTTCCAAATCCTAATAGAGTGCCTTTGGTGGAGACTTCCTATAGGGTTAGTGTTAGAGTTGGTAAAAGGCCCTTTAAAACCGAGAAGTTATTCAGTGAGCCCGTCACACCATGTCACCATGATGTGGTGTTAAAGTTTAATTGTATAACGACATGTGGGTTTTTTTTTTTTTTTTTTTTTAAATGTGGAGATGACATATGTGGAAATTGTGTATGAGTTAGCATGGCTCATTAGGCGGAGTCGTAGTAATTAAGTACATATATGCATGGGTTAAGTTGGTAAAAGCAAACTACTAACCAAATTTGCCCCCTTGCCATTCCTAATGATACAAGTGTCATTGCATTGATTATGTTCTCGATAAAATATATATATATATATATATGTATATAAATAACTAATAGAAGCCAAAATCAGATTGATTGTTTTGAACTTCACAACAATGCTGTATTTAGAAAGGAAAAAAATAAGGGGATTCAAGACATTCAGCACCTTAGCTACCTACCTGTCCATTGCTTGGGTGAAAAGGTGGAGCTCTTCAAGTGTACCATATGCATCGTATGTATCATCTATTACCGTCAACAAGGCCATGATTTTAGTGAGTATGATCCGAGCTGCAGAATAACGAGGCTCAAAATAGGTACCCATTGCCCAGAAGAAGCACTCAACCAATCTATCTCTTGAATAACAAAGCTTTGATGAAAAGTCCAACTCTTTCCACCATCTGTAAAATGGCATGCATGACCACGCATCTTTAGTAATAATCATATCATTATGCTAAATCTTGGAATAAATTGTTGGAATTTTTTTATTGGGTTAAAAAATTGTTGGAATCACTCTCTAATATTTTAAAATTTTGAAATAATGATATTAACATGATATCAAAGCAGGGGCAGGGGCGTAGCCATAATTTTTTTTTCAATTGTGTCATTTAATAACTTAATGTCACATCAAAAGCCAATTGATCATATTAAAATGTATCCACCAAAATAAACCAAAAACCTTGTAAATCTTGAAACTATAAGTACTAAAAGCAAAAGAAACTTGAGTACTTACAATCCTTACGTCAACAGAAAATGCTCCAAAGATTAAACAACGCTTATTTATAAAAATTGTTGGCTATTTTTGTATTTGAAAATATTGTATGATAGACTCATTGCTTATGCCATCAAATTCATATTTCTCAAATAGATTGAACACGTAAATTGAACTGTGAAAGAGAATGGAGCTGTCTGAAACTTTAAAGCTTACAAATTTGACATCCCTTCTCTTATTTTTCCTCATTTTAGTGGGGTCGACAAAACAGTAAAAATATGTTCTTAAATCATAAAACACTGCATATAAAACATTCCCAAATTTCAGCAAACGAGCACAAACACCACACCATTGAGCAAAAATTACCTTGCGATGTGGCTGAGTTCTTGCTGGTGCAATAACTGTACTAGGTTGAAATCAAACTTTGCAAACTTCAGCACCAAATCACTCCTAGATTCATCTTCCTCATGTACAGATATGTAATGCCTTGCCTCTAATCTTGGCATGCCCTTGTGGAAAGGCCGGATCAGTGCATGGTTTACTTGTTTTGCTAGAGGAGGGCTCAAATGGACTTTCATGGACTCAAGTTGAGCAGTGGTGAAGACAAGTGCTTCATCTAAAAAGTCCTCTCCTCTTAATCTGAGATGTGTAGCTTCATACAAGCTTAACATGCCCCTTGGGTCACTTGCTATGGTCTTCGATCTTGATCTCACCATTACTCTCCTTGAATTTGTTGAAAACATCTATATTGTTCATAAGACATTAAGGTATGTTAGTTGACCTGAAGAATTTTTTTACACAAAAAATCGTATATATAAGTAAATATATTAGGATGTTAAGTCTCTTCTCTTGTACAATGATGGTCGCAAGGTACTTTCATTGCTAGTCTTTTCTTTAGTGATTGCATTTTGCTGAACAACTTTACTGCGAGCTTCGCGGTGAGGTTGCATCATCGTAACTTAGAAGTCACGGATTCGAATCACCAAAATGTTTGGAACAGTATATAGGGCTCATTATAAAATGTTTTGATTTTATGAAACTTTTTTTAGCATTTGATCCCACTGAAAACTTTGGAAAAGTTTAACGTTCATTTAATAATATAGTGATATTGGGCGAAAACTTTGAACAATTAACGTTCATTTTGCAATTCGAATTAAAACATGGCATGTAATATATGGATTTCTTCGTTTTTCGACGAGAATTATGAATCTACGATCAATTTTACTTGAATCGATCCGTAGCTCTCGGATTTTGCGAAAAACCGAGAGTTGACGGAAATTTCGTTTTTAATATATGTCGCCCTACGAACGAATTAAGCTCTAATATTGTAACTACCACTCATATGAACTATAAGCTTTCAAAATCATCTTTCAAAACAAAATTTGGTTAAGTTTAGGAAAACTCATGTTTTTCAACTCAAGCTCCCATGGAGGAATTAGCAATGGTGGTTTATCAATACATGTATACAATTAGTAACTAAGCATGAAATTACATTTGGAGTGAGTTTAGAATACTCATTGAGATTAGAGATTGAAAAGGTGCTGAGATAGCTAGAATACAAGAACAAGAGAACTCCAAGTTTTGGCTATGGAGTTTTGAAGTTTCTTCTCTCTACAAATTCAGTAGCTATGAACTCTCAACTCTCTCTTTCTCTCTCTCTCTCTCTCTCTCTCTCTCTCTAATTCTCTGTTTTCAACTCCAGAATGTGTGTTGTGTGAGAGTGTATGTGGTGTATAAATAAGAGGATAGCCAAACTTGGCCACCAAGTTCATTCTCAAAGGCTCAACAAATTCATTTGATTTCAAATTTCCTAATCTGCATAATATATGCACAGATACATACGTATACACATTCCTACAAAAAATGAAGAGGGAGCATTAGACTAGTAGGGGCCAATCTAGAGTTGTTTGGCAATTTAGCTTATGGTCACAACAATAACACACTAAGGAGGTATAACCAAACAAGACATAAGCTAGTTGCATAAGAATCCAAATATGTGTTTGGGTAAAATTGCTTAAGGCACAACAATTACACACACACATAAAGCATTCCCAAACAAGACATAGGCAATCATTAGTTGCCATAAATGAAAAAATAAGTGTCAAATCCTCATTGGTGGAGATTCCCAATCTGTGGGAGATCATCGCGGCGCAGACAGTTTTGAAAGTAAACTGGTATTTTCGCGGCGCGGTGGTCGCTACAAAAATACAGGAAAATTATTTTAACATAGGAAATCGTTATCTGGTTTTATAAAAATATTGATTGAGTCAAAGGAAAATATTCTCACCGTTTTGAAATACAGTTTTGAAATTCAATACAGGTATTACTAAAGTTTATAAAATTACAGTTTGATCCCAAAAGAAATCTTAATATGCAATAAAACAAGCAACCAGATTTAATACAAGAGAATTGTAATTAAAATAAAAGCAGACAATGCAAATGTTAAATGAAACTGTAGGTTGTTACAAATTTAGTGTGGATTTCAAAGTGTGCCTAGTATTACTCCATGAGAAATGATACACCCACTCTTCCAACCACACTTCCAATCACACCCACTGCTTTAAATACATGTACCCCGTGCATAGTGAATTTTTCATATTTTTTTTGTGCACCACTTAAACAGCAAAGGGTACATGCATTTAAAACAAGGTTGTGATTGAAGGAGTAGGTGTATCATTGTTGTTACTCTATTATGTATTAATCTTTTTACGACACACCTTAAACTTATTGCTCACCGTTTATATGAGAAAATATCTACCTCATCACCTGCATGGATCACCGTACTAATATATGTAAGTATATATGGTGCTTATCTATAATTGTTTTTTAGTTCAATAATTTTGGATTGAAACAAGTTGAAGTAATCACATCACAATCGCTTGTATACTACATCGTTGACATAGATGTCATATTGAACCTTTTCTCCGCGGATGTGAAAACAATTATTTTTATTGGACTATAAATTATAATAACAATGTTAGGAGCACAAACACCTTTTACAAACACACTCTATCTCTCTCTCCTGGGTGGTACAGTAGGATTCATTAAAATTATCCGAACCCACAGTACCACTAGAAAAGATATATAATGTAGTTATAAGTGTTTGTAAAACTTATTTGTGCCCCCAAATATTACTCAAACTATAAATACTTCAAACACTCCACCACTAACACAAATATGTAGGGTATATATGTTTCATTAAATAATGGCGCCATAGGCAAACATTTATTGAGGCCTCATTGCAAACTTTGTTTAGTCTTTTGAACAACACAGACACATATTATTGGTATTAGATGAAACCCAAACAGGGACATTGATTACATCAAAACGTACTATATAGTACTGGGACATAACCCCAATAATACGAATTAAAACCAAGTCACATTACTTCGAGCATTCTTATTTAAATTGAAGAGAGATGGACGGGCATCGATCCAAATTCATACACATATATATATATATATATATATGTACATGGCCAGTTCTAGAGTGAACATGGTAAAGTGAAATATTCAGTGAATATTTTTTTTTTTCCTGAAAAAACCCGCAGACTGCCCCACTGATCCGCTGACCCGCGCGCGCCCCACTAACTCGCAGATTTTTTCAGACAAAAAAAAATGTTCACCAGTATATATAGAATTGGTCCTAATTATAAATTAAAGGGGAATGGAATTAACGAACAAAGAGGTGATGAAGTCTTTAAGTCCTGATGAATTGGTGAAACCATCTTGGTACCTGTAAATAACATCAATGACACGAGAAAGATTAACAATCCTCATGAGCAATTCCATTGACACTACAGTTGGCCTCATGCATTCCTCGGACATGTCTTTCCACGCGTTAGAAATCCTTTTCTGAAATTCATTGATCACCTCTTTCTTGGACACCCCATATTCCTTCATGTAGCATTCTACTCCTGAAGCCACGTGTCCTCTTTTTTGCTCAAACTTCAATCAAAATTTTATACATATATTTTTTTAACGTTAGAATTTTCATATCAATATATCATGATCATCCAAAAGCTGTAGATATCTCATGTAATTAATCTGATAAGAAATTCTATGTCACCATGATTCAATTATCCAGCAATACTATGCTTCTTAAATTTTGTATCTCAAATGTGATTTCCCATATATGTGGTAGTGTGACCACTCCAACATCCTCCAACGAAAATCAAATTTGTGATACAAATTTGGAAACATATCAAATACTCATACATTAATCATGTATATAGGTATAGATATAGAATTATGAAATATGGACTCAAATACAACATTTGTTAGGAGAATACTGGGGGGGGGGGAGGAGTCAGTGTAATATTTAAAATACAAGGGAGGTCGATCCGGGTAATCAAGCGATTCCTCATTGGAGGTGAGTGTAATTTATCTCACAAAAATTAACAGTTTTACATATTTTTTTGCTAGTGACAAGGGAGGTCAACGTAATTTTAAAAAACACAACCGAATTCTGTGTAGTCCTAACCTCGAGGGAGATTAGAGTAATATACCCAAAAATTGATGAATTTTTTGCACAAATATTTTAATTTCTGGAATCAA
Organism: Hydrangea macrophylla; assembly: GCA_033977485.1. Lineage (NCBI taxonomy): Eukaryota > Viridiplantae > Streptophyta > Magnoliopsida > Cornales > Hydrangeaceae > Hydrangea > Hydrangea macrophylla. The sequence goes on from CM066987.1 coordinate 32,774,270, forward strand.
ATTATTATTATTATTATTATTATTATTATTATTATTATTATTTTCTATATGATTTACAACTATTTGAGAGCAAATCTAGACAATATGTTTGTGCAACCTAAAACAAATTGCTATGGAAATTATTGGTTAGCTTTACCTCGTGGGACACTATGTCATCCATGAGACGGGCCAATGCCTCTGAGGCAATAACCATTTTAGGTCTACTCCGTAGCCACTGAAATGCCTCCTTGGGGGCAATCTCACCCATTGCAGCAAAACATGCTGTTGTGACCGCATGATAACCGCTACTGATTAAAGCATTACCCAAATACTCCTCAAATGGTGGCAAATATCCACTGTTGTACCACTTTGCTTCAACAAAGTAGCTTCTACAAGTTTCTTTCAGCTGCTTATTTCGAACACAAGAAAAAGAGAAAAAGGAGAGTGAACTAAAAGTATGTAAATACATATATATATATATATATATATACGAAAATTCTTTAAAGAGGGCGCTCCCTTTTTATTATAGAGATGTCCTCTGTTTTGGCCGTTGGATCATATTTTTATAAATGATAGTGTTGTCATTTTACAGTTTTTAAATACGATCTGATGGCCAAAACAGAAGATCTCTTTAAAAAGAGAGGACGCCCTCTTTAGAGCCTGACTGTATATATGTATATAAAAAAGGTAGAGAAAATAGAGTTCTCTCCTCCCTATTCGGATAGGCAAGAGAAAAGAGAAGAGAAACGAAGAGAAATAAAATATAACTTTCTCTTGTTTGGTTAGCTTTCATAAGAGAAGAAAATAAAGTGTTTAAAGCCAATTTGCTCTTTTACTGTTATTGACATCATCATTAAGTGTAGCATACTGTTATTGACTTCTCGATCTTCGAATTTTTCCAGTTTAGAGAAATACAAAAATTGACTCTTTTCTCTATACTCTCTCCATTTTTATCCATTAACCTTCTATCTTTTTGTGTAATCTTGTTGGGTGTGGTTCATATTGTAATGGATCCGTTACACTAGGCTCAAGAGTCTAGGGGAGGGCCTTGTGGCCCATGGCGGAGCGAAGCGTAGCCCCCCGCGGTACGGTATGGGTATTTTGGGAATTTCGCCATGTACATATAGGAGATATATATGACGTAACTCTAAATCGTTATTGATAGTGGAAATTTCAGGCTCTCCGGTGTGGACGTAGGCACATTGCCGAACCACGTGATAATTCTCTGTGTCTCTTTAATCTTTCAGTTTTTCCATATATTATTTGCGTGTGATTGTTTCGATCCAATAAATCTTCTTTTTCATATACAAGGATTCTTTGTTATGCTTCGCCCATGGAGGTAGGCAAGTTTGCTGATCCATGTATATTTTGTGTATTGCTATTTTTATCATAGTTTTTCCGCACTTTTATCTACGGATTCATATTTTGATGATCTTCAGCCCAACACTCGGCTCATCTCAATCCCAACAGATTGTTAGTGTCAAATTGTGAAAATCTATGAATTCAAACAAGTTTCAAAAATCGTACTTCTTCTTTTGCATCATAGACGCCGTCTGATCCTCCTCCTTTGGTCAATTCTTCATCAAATTCATCAAAAAGATCTAAGATCGCCCTGTATAAAACTTTCATGTAATCTGGGAGCTGATAAATGGCGCTAACATCGAACCTAACCATGGAAAAATTTTCGTTATAACAGCGGTATCAATGACAAAGTGTTAGAAGCCAATGAAATTTCACAAACATTCGAACTCACACCAGTCTATCCTAGTAGATATTGATCGGGAGAAAGACATGGTTATAGCAAATCAGTTCAGGGGGGCTGGATGTGCCCCCAACATTTTTTTTGAAACTTATATATACATATTTTGGATTTATTTATGCATATTTTTGGACAATTTTATACATTTTGTGTGTACACTGTACATTTCGGACCCATTTATACATATTTTCTATAGATATATTTTATAATTAACACAAAAACATAAGAGATGGGGCATAGTATAATAATTTTATAATGTTAGGGGGGGCTTTTATAATTTTCAGGAGGGCTAATCTGTAAAAAAAACTTTTTTTAGTGCAAATATATCATTTTTAAAAATCTGGAGGGGGGGAGGGGTCTTGAACCAGCCTTTTCCCCTTGTTAAATCAGCCCTTGGTGATGCATATAGGGACAAGGGTCGATCCAGAAACTCTTAAAGGGGTGGGCTAAACTTTAAAACAATAGAAACAAAAAATTACGTTTTCTTTCTGTAGCAAAAATCTTCACATCAATAAGTCTATATTAAAAATTGACAAAAAGTAAGTACAAGATGTTAAAAGACCTTTTGAAGTTGTGTTCGACTAATGGTTGATTACATGCCATTTTGGTTTAAATTAAAACTGAAGAAAGTAAAAAATAAAGAGTAGTTCTATGTTTTTCAAATTTTGTATCCCAACACTCATGTGGTAATGGGACCATCTTCAATAATGATGGGGCCATTAAAACATCCTCCAATTAAAATCAAATAGGCCCAATGCCACATTTGTTTGGAAAACATTCGGGATACAAAAAACTTGAAAAACATAACATTGCTCAAAAGAAAAGGAGACTAATTATCTTATCTAAAACTTTAAATTCCACTATCTTATTTCTTATTTTAATTTTATAATAAGATTCTTAATTAAGATTCCTATGTTCAGAAAAAATAAATTAAATTTATAACCTGATTTACCTAAAGCAATAATAATCACATAAGGAAAAAAAAAATGAAAATTTTTTTTTTGAAAATTTTGATGATGATTAACTGCAAGGTTTTTTTTTTTTTTTTTTTTTTTGCTGAAGATTAACTGCAAGGTTACCTTGTGCCTAGTTGGGATGTGGTTATTCCCAAACCACATGTCATAGGTTCAAAGCCGGTAAGAAGAAAAGAAGGGAATTAACAGCAAGGAATTACGTCAGTCACTGTCAGTGCAGTGGGCCAGTGGCCCACGTTGGTCTCCACTTCTCTGCCCTAATATGTGATCGTGTGGAATGTAATATATGGGTGTGGGCTATGGGCTAGATGGGTTGGGCTAAAGGACACCATCTATGTGTAAACTTGTTGAAAGGTGGGCTAGAAGACTAATTAATATATTTTTTTTCAAAACTCAGCACTGGGCTACAGCCCAGCTCAGCCCAGTACTGAATCCGCCAGTGTATAGGGACGTAAAAAATTAGGGTAATTCTTTGGTGACAACTTTCATACAACTTTCATACAACCTCCTAAAAGATGCGTCTATCTTGAGAGAGATAGACACATATTTTTAGGAGGTTGTATGAAAGTTGTCGCCAAAGAATTACTCAAAAAATTAACACCCGCCGATTCTGTGTCCCAGCGCTCCTAGTGAAATGGGTTTTCTTTTAAACAATTAAAAGAGTTTCATTGAAAAAAAACAAACAAACAAACAAATTTTCCAAATGATACAAGGATGCAAAATATGACCACCTCCCTTGCCTAAAAAACTTCCATGCAAACTTGTAGATCTAAATTTCCTCCCATGCAAAACAAACACAGACCAAAAGACCAGCATGAGACTTCATAAGCCAGAATAGAAAATTTTGTAAGGCTTTGTTCAGTTTGCGAATTCATTGAAGGAAATGAAAACAAACGGAAAACTAGTTTGTTTGTTAGTAAGCAATCAGATCATAAAATTATATAAAATGATACAACAATGCCCTAAATACTCAAAATAGTGAAATACGAAAAACAAAGAAAAAAGACAATCTATGGGACGTCGACCGGCATTGCTGGATAAAAATGGGAATTCTGCTAGTATACGAACAGGTTCAAGCTACCGGCTACACTTTTGCATTTTTTGCTTAAGCAAACCTTGTCCGAATGCACAAAATGAATCTTTGTGCTCTCACTTTCCATTTTCCATAAGAAATCTATTAGTGGACCTTCCAAATCCTATTTGAATTCCTTTGGTGGAGATATTATAGGAATAGCGGTGAGTTTGGTACTTTAAAGTTAAAACTCTATAGGGTTAGTGTTAGAGTTGGTAAAAGGCCCTCAAAAACCGAGAAGTTATTTAGTGAGCCCTTCACACCACGTCACCATGATGACGATGACGTGTTATTACAGTTTAATTGTATAGCGACATATGGGCTTTTTTTAAAATGATGGAGATGACATATGTGGAAGTTGTGCATGAGACTCATTGGCGGAGTCATAGTAACTACATATATAAATGGGTTAAGTTAAAATTAAGCAGACTACTAAACCAATTAAATTTGCCCCGTTATGGGATTCTTTATGTATTTGGTTTGATAAATGATGTGTTGCCGCTCGATTCTTTGTGAAAGGACTGATCCTTTGTTGTTGGGCTGTGCTGTCATTCTTGGGTATGCATTCTTAGAGGGCTCTGTCTTTGGCTTTGGTTCTGAGCTAGTATGGAAGATAAAATTCCGTTTGTTTCTGCAAATAAGGGATTCAAGACATTCGGCACCTCAGCTACCTACCTGTCCATTGCTTGGGTGAAAAGGTGGAGCTCTTCAAGTGTACCATATGCATCGTATGTATCATCTATTACCGTCAACAAGGCCAAGATTTTACTGAGTATGATCCGAGCTGCAGAGTAACGAGGCTCAAAATAGGTACCCATTGCCCAGAAGAAGCACTCAACCAATCTATCTCTTGAATAACAAAGCTTTGATGAAAAGTCCAACTCTTTCCACCATCTGTAAAATAGCATGCATGACCACGCATCTTTACTAATAATCACATCATTATATGCTAAATCTTTGAATAAATTGTTGGAATCGGTTTTTTTTTTTTTTTTTTTTTGTTTGGGTAAAGAAATTGTTGGAATCACTCTCTAATATTTTAAAATTTTGAAATAATGATATTAACATGATATCAAAGCAGGGGCGTAGCCATAATTTTTTTATTTTTTTTTTCCAATTGTGTCATTTAATAACTTAATGTCGCATCAAAAGCCAATTGATCATATTAAAATGTATCCACAAAAATAAACCAAAAAACTTGTAAATCTTGAAACTATAAGAAAAAGCAAAAGAAACTTGAATGCTTACAATCCTTACGCCAGCAGAAAATGCTCTTGAGCAAAAACACCAGACAATTGAGCAAAACATACCTTGCGATGTGGCTGAGTTCTTGCTGGTGCAATAACTGCACTTGGTTGAAATCAAACTTTGCAAGCTTCAGCAACAGTTCACTCCTAGATTCATCTTCCTCATACACAGATATGTAATGCCTTGCTTCAATTCTTGGCATGCCCATGTGGAAAGGTCGGTTCAGTGCTTGATTTACTTGTTTTGCTAGAGGAGGGCTCAAATGGGTTTTCATGGACTCAAGTTGAGCAGTGGTGAAGACAAGTGCTTCATCTAAAAAGTCCTCTCCTCTTAATCTGAGATGTGTAGCTTCATACAAGCTTAACATGCCCCTTGGGTCACTTGCTATGGACTTCTTGATCTCACCGTTACTCTCCTTGAATTTGTTGAAAACATCTATATATATTGTTCATAAGACATTAAGATATGTTAGTTGACCTGAAGAATTTTTTTACACATAAAAAATCGTATATATAAGTAAATATATTGGGATGGTAAGTCTCTTCTCCTTTACAATGATGGTAGCAAGGTACTTTCATTGCTAGTCTTTTCATTAGTGATTGCATTTTGCTGAACAACTTTGCTGCGAGCTTCGCGGAGAGGTTGTATCATCGTGACTTAGAAGTCACGGATTCGAATCACCAAAATGTTTGAAACAGTATATAGGGCTCATTATAAAATGTTTTGATTTTATGAAATTTTTTTTAGCATTTGATCATCCCACTGAAAACTTTGGAAAAGTATAATGTTCATTTAATCATATAGTGATATTGGTCGAAAACTTTGAACAATTAACCCCTCTAAAATGTGGAAATAATGCTTGGCAGTAAAATGTGGAGGATGGAACTTTTATTTTCCAAAAACTAGGGTATAGTACTAGCAAAAGATACACGCAATCGTTTAGACTAAAAGCCATGCAATTGAGTCATAGTTTAAGTAGAATTAATTTTGTAATTTGTTTAACAAACTATTGTAATTTGGAGTATCTTGTTGAATTTTAAAATTTGAACAATTAATTGATTAGTTGCATTTTGAATTTACATATGAGTAATAATGCTACATATTCCAAATGAAAATCCCAAATGCTTTGCTAGTTGTACCACAGTAATGATCAGTAATGATCTGTGGTACCACTGATCACTGGCAACATGTAGTACAACTGACAAAGCATTTGGGATCCAATTTTTGAATTTAAATTTGAGGAGTATAGCATTATTCTTTAGATATCAAATGTGCTTTTATTTATTTTTATTTTCTGTCAAGGGGTAGTGTATGGGGTAACAAAACAAAAAGGAATTGAACAGACCGACAGAACCGATCAGTTCGGTAAGTTTATCCAAAAAAAAAAAAAAAACCAAGAGTAAAAATCGAACCAATTATGTTAACATTTTTTCTGTGAATTTTGCAGACAAGAAACTAATCCTCGTAGTATAATTTGCACCTTATTTTTGTGCATTGTGGAAGCTTGTCTTTTTATAGTTTGTAACTATAAACCTTTGAGTAATGCCAGAGACACAACACATTGTACAACTCAAAACACAATAGGGCTTTAAATGCCTTGTACCATGTGTTGTTTGAATTTTTCACACTTTCTATGCACCACTTATACAGCACATGGTACATACATTTAAAGCCCTGTTGTGCTTTGAGTTGTGCAATGTGTTGTCTCTAGCATTACTCTAAGCCTTTTAGTTTTTAAGAAAATTGATGTTGAACAGAAAGAAAAAAAAAAAAAAAAAACATTAATGTGATAATATTAATAAATAATTAACCACACCTGTGAGACAACTCACAAAAATTCATGACTTCGCCACTAACAGTAAGATTGCGTAATCTAAACTTCCCACATACTTAAAATAATGCGATGAGGGACTCACCACAAGACATTTTGTAACCATGTTGTCTGAAGACACGAAATTGAAGTGAAATGGTGTAGAGATCATATTCATTATCATCAACATTGGCACTATGAAGGTGAAATATGTGGTCTAACTGAGCTTCAATCTCTTTCTCAAAATGGTAGGACACACCAAGGCGTTCAAGTGAGTTGATTAAACCTATTTTCTCTGCCGGTTTAATGTCACCATCTAACAACATTATTGCTCTCACTTCTTCTTTTAGCAATTCAACCTCTTTTGCACATTCTTCCATTAGGATCTGCAATATGAATTAGCAGTGAATGTTCATGATCACATTTGGATTTTAGTTTTGATATCCCAATTTAGATGAGAATTCAGTTAACATATCAGACATGGATATTTTAGCATACCCAATCTGATAAAATCTGATTAACTATACTATATATATATTGTTTTTGCTCAACAAACAGTCTTATTAAAATGGACAAAGTCCAAAACCATTGCATCCAAAAGACAAGCCATAAAAGTCACCTCTAGGCATGCCAAAAACAGAACACAAATTCTGCCCAAAAAAAAAAAAAAAGGCACAAATTCTGCAGAAATTCTGCCTAATTCTGCCACTCAACAAAGAACAGAACCTCTAACTAAAAGCCGCCCCTAGGCTACAGAAATAAGACACACCAATACACAAATTCTGCTGGAAGAGCCTAGTTCTCACACCATACACACCAAAACAGTTGGACAAACCAACAAATTACCACCAAAAAGGAGCAAAATTTCCCCAAATGAAAAGCCCAGTTTAATGAACAAAATGTCAAACAAAGAGCACTCATATATAACCATAAATGATATAATCTATTTCATATATTTTTTTTTATCTATAATCTATTTCAGATTATAAAACTTTAAGTACATATCATACAATATATATTCTATTTAATCGCATATGAACCCCATGAGATGTTTCTAAACGGGCCATATCTCTTTCCCAGTATGGGTCTGTTTGGCACAGATTCTGCTAGAACTTTGTACGATTCAATCAGATATATTATATAGGCTTTAGATCAAAGTTGATTAAGGTAGCATTTTGGCCAAAAACTGTTTCATGCGCATTAGCAAACATGCAATATACTTAAAAGAAAAGAAATGATTAATTACCAGTTTATTTGAAGGAAAGAAAGCGAAGTGGTCACCCCAAATACTAGGGGAAAAGTGTGCCAAAGGGCGAGAAGTTTGTTGCAATGCCATGTGAAGAAAACCAAAGTACCCAAGTAAGTATTGAACTTATAGAGGAACAATAAGAATCTTATGGTGTATGTATGGTATGGGACACTTACCTAGGTTGCTATTTATAGAAGAGATATTAGGCTAGAGTGGGTACCTAATCGCTTTGCTGTTATACATTCTACACGGGACACTTGTTAACATGAATTTTCAAAATTATTCATCAATTATCAAACAAAGTTCAAATTAATTTCAAAACTGCCAAGAGGTAATATAGTGAGCCAATAGAATGCCACTTCTTCATCAAGTTTCAATCCTAAATTCATGAAGAAAAGCATCATAGATAATACTAAGAGATATATTGACATCCATGATTTGGAGGATGTTGAAGACAACATTCCATCTTTAAGCGAGGGAGGGGAGATTAAGATTCCACATCCCATAATCGTTGAAAAATGGTGCTAGTCTCCAACCGAGTGGGAGTATACTGTTAGACACTAGTGGGAGTATACAAAATAGTGGCAGTACACCACTAGACACTCAAGATTCTCAGGAATTACACTATAGGTGATGAGGAAAAAGTTCCCCTACCACTGTTTTGAAATTGAGGGAGACATTTTAATTCATATGTGCAAATGTGTACACAAGTGGATGAGGATTAGCATGTTTCTTTTGTTGAAGTAGTTTTTTCTTCGTCTGCTGAAGCTGAGTCGATAGTTGATATGCCAGATGAGATATTCTCTATGTACGCAAATAAGGCCTAGGCATTATTTGATATTCCGCTTTTGTGTAAGATTATTGGAGACAAGTGTGTTTTCAAAATCTAACGCAAGGTAGATAGTTCAATTGACAAGAATAAGGTGCGCCTTATGGAGATAGTTTGTACCAAGAGAGGGTATACACCATGGAAACATGTTCTCCCAAAGGGTGAGATCTGACTCCATTCGCCTTATCCTAGCAATTGTCGCATATTTAGTTTTGGAACTTTTTTAGTTGGATGTTTAAACTATTCTTTTCTTAATAGAGAACAAGACGACGAGATAAATATGGATTAGCCCATTGGTTTTGTGAACAAAGGGAATGAGCGTGAAAAGTATGCCGTCTCAAACAAAATGTTATTATCTCAAGCTAGCAATCGGCTAAGCAGTGGTACAATGTGTGGACATTAAACGGTCCAAGAAAAGTGTTCTAATGCTTTGCATGTTGATGACATTCTTCTATCTAGGAATGAGATGAGTTCCATTGTCGCCACTTGAAAGTGGTTGTCTTTTCAGTTTGAGATTGAGGATATTGGTGATTCTAACTATGTATTGGGAGTTTAGATTATGAGAGATCGTTCTTAGATGCTGATACACCCAAAATTGGCTCCATCCTATGACCGAGCGGTTCTAATCAGCAGCCGGTCCATGCCCCGGTCAAATCATGTACAACTCCTCGGACAAGCATCATCCCGAGTAGTCTAGTCAACATGGAACTCATCATCCCGAGCGGTTTATCCACGACCCGGCCAACAGGTCGGGAAAACCGCGCAGGCACATCCCACCATAGGAACAGCTTATCCGGGCCCACAGGCATGATCCTGAGCATTACGGGTGGTTTCCTACTCAAGCTAGAAGACTAATGGAAAGTGCCCACTATTTCCTAATCCAATTAGGAAACCCCCACAATTAATGTCAATCTATATCAATTGGATTATATTTCCTTATCCATGTAAGAGTAGGTCTCTTGCATCTATAAAAGAGACCTCTCACCCCCCATTGAAGGGGCCAACTCTTTAGTCTACACAGCATCTTTATAAAATTCACCATTGTACGCATACACCCGGCAGATATTACTGGTAGTGCCGCCCCTCTTTGTTGGCTCACCAGGCCCGCCGATGATCTGCTAGTGAACGTGCTCAAACACACCTGTGGACGTAGGTACCTTCATTAACAGGGCTGAACCACATACAAAAAATAGTCTCTCACTCTCTCTCTCTCTCCTAAAATTGCTCTACTTTACTCTTACCAATTTCTGGCATCATCAGTTTGGCGCCGTCTGTGGGAAACGACAAGTCTTCTCATCAACAAATCTCTTGACTGATCGTCATGCCACCGAAGAAGGGTAAGAAGGTTAGTCAGCAGTCCAACATGGATGCTCCTCCGGCCCGGCACCGGCTGCGGCAGTCATGACATCTGAGCAGATCACCGCGACCCTCACACAACTCTTGGAGGGCCAGTGTCAAATCCAGCAACAGATCGAATCCCTGCTAGCCCAGCAAAGCAATCCTCCAGGGGCCGAGAAACGACCCGGGAACGTTGCGTACGGTCGGGAACCGATCTTGACCAGACAACGTGCCCGAGCCAACCCGTCCCGTGTTGAGGATGCCAGAGACATCAACAATGGGCGTGCTGCCCGAAAGGAAAGGCAGGAGCATATGGCCAGGGAATTAGTCCAGGGTCACTCGGTCAAGAGCCGAGTTATCCCTAGGCGAACGGTTACCCGAAGCCATAGCCGAGCCCGATCCTAGAGGACAGCACACCATCATAAAGAAAAAGCCTCTTCCACCAATACCGGTCGGGAAGGAGTGGAAGCCCGAATCAAAGACTTGCAGAAGCAGATCGACGGAGTGGCCAAGAAGCTTGGTCAAACCCGCGCTCAGAATCAGGCCAATACCGAGACAGAGTCACCGTTCTCCAGCCAGATCACGGGGTTTGCCATCCCCCACAAATTCAAGCAGCCTCGCCTAGATCCCTATAACGGCTCGGGAAGCCCGGTCGACCACGTCCGGACCTATAAGGCTCAGATGGCCCTAGCCACCTACTCCGATGAACTACACTGCATAGCCTTCCCCAGCACTTTGAAAGGCCCGGCCGCCCAATGGTTCTACACGTTGGAGCCCTGATCGGTCCGCAATTTCACGCAACTCAGCAAGTAGTTCATCAATCAGTTCATCGGTATGCACGAACGGCCAAAGCCTGACATACATCTGCTGACGGTTATACAAAGGAATAATGAGACCCTCAAGGAGTTCACCGTCCAGTTTAATCAAGAGAAGCTCAGCATCTACGATCTTGATGAAACCGTCGCTATCATAGCCTTCTGCTCGGGAGTTCAACACACCAAGTGCGCCGCGTCGTTCCACAGAAACCGACCGGAAACTTTGGTTGAGCTCTCTGAGAGGGTTGGAAAATACATTGACACTGAAGAGTTTCTGAAGACCAAAGACACCGGGCAAGAAAGCAACGAGTCTTCCAGAAGTAAGCGAAAGCGAGATCAGCCCGGGAGTTCTGACAGTTCCTTCATCTCACAGCAGGCAGGGTCCGGCAGTCCCGACCCGACCTCCAGTCCGCAACGGTCTGAGTCCAACAGCCCTGGTCCAATCTCCAGTTCACATCGGTCAGGATCAAACAGTTCCGACTTTGCCTCCAGCACAAAGAAGTCAGAAGCCTGACAATCCTGATCTGACCTACTATCTCCATCGGACTAGAAGTGCCTGACTACAGTGGTACTTGCTTGATCACCACATGAGGCTCCACCGATTGTCAGAGAGGCATACAAAGACCTCGGGCCTAACCCCGAGGCACGAAGAAGACCTCGAGCTCCGAACTCATGCACTAAAAAGACCTCGGGCTCCGAACCCAGGCACCAAAGACCTTGGGGTCACGTCCGAGGCACTGGCTTTGCTTAGGTCCAACCGACGATGGAGGAAAACCTCCTAGGTGGCTGAGGATGGCAAGCTTCAAAAGACCCTATAACCACCATGTTCCAGGTCGGTTACCTACAGTTCATAGCCTCTGTAAGACCCTCGTCTTAGCAAAAGCTTGGGGGGCAAGACGGCGCAGTGAACTAAACAGGCAATCACACTGGGTATCTACAGGCCTCGCGGATAACCAAGTCAAAATCTTGGACAACCCGAGCGCCTACAGTACTCAGAGGCATTAACTCCACTTAGGTCCAGACCGACGATAGAGGTGACTAAATCTCTTAGGTTGGCCGACGATAGAGGAGCAAAAAGACCCTAAAGCAACGTGATTTAGGTCGGCTCCACCAACATGGTCAAGCTCTTCTCCCAACAGTCTTGACGAAGGCTGACCGGACGGAAGACAACCATCCTGGGGAGTTAACACAAAAGGACCCTAAAGTGATACGCTTTAGGTCGGCTTTTCCAACATGGTCAAATTCTTCTACCCACAACCTTGACGAAGGTTTACGGGCAGAAGATAACCATCCTGGGAGCTAACTAAAAAAAAAAAAGACTCCTAAGTAGGCCGAGTCTCAACTCTAGGTCACTTCCCGAGCATTCAAAGACTCCGAATTAGGTCGGGTCTCAACTCCCGGTCATTTCCCGAGCACGTAAAGTTCCCGAGCTAGGCTGGGTCTCAACTCTCAGCCAGTTCCTGAGGACTTACCAGGCTCAGAAGCCCCGAGGCAGCTTCCCGAAGCACTCAGACAGTGGCAAGTAGCATCAAACTGATTTCCAAACTTGCCCCGATATAACATCTGGCCAACCTTGGAAATGGGGGGTAGCTGATACACCCAAAATTGGCTCCATCCTATGACCGAACGGTTCTAATCAGCAGTCGGTCCATGCCCTGGTCAAATCATGTACAACTCCTCGGACAAGCAACATCCCGAGCGGTCTAGTCAACATGGAACTCATCATCCCGAGCGGTTTATCCACGACCCGGCCAACAGATCGGGAAAACCGTGCAGGCACATCCCACCGCAGGAACAGCTCATCCGGGCCCACAGGCATGATCCCGAGCATTACGGGCGGTTTCCTACTCAAGCTAGAAGACTAATGGAAAGTGCCCAATATTTCCTAATCCAATTAGGAAACCCCCACAATTAATGCCAATCTATATCAATTGGATTATATTTCCTTATCCGTGTAAGAGTAGGTCTCTTGCATCTATAAAAGAGACCTCTCACCCCCCATTGAAGGGGCCAACTCTTTAGTCTACACAGCACGTCTATAAAATTCACCATTGTACGCATACACCCGGCCGGTATTACTGGTAGTGCCGCCCCTCTTTGTTGGCTCACCAGGCCCGCCGGTGATCTGCTAGTGAACGTGCTCAGTCACACCCGTGGACGTAGGTACCTTCATTAACAGGGCCGAACCACATACAAAAAATAGTCTCTCACTCTCTCTCTCTCTCTCCTAAAATTGCTCTACTTTACTCTTACAAATTTCTGGCATCATCAGATGCTTCTCTCGAGGATTCTTGAATGTTTTTCACTTGAAAAGCTGTAAACCCATTGACATCCCATTTTTTTGGGACTTACCTTGATCTTAGATCAATGTCTTAAGAATAATGAGAAAAGGAAACAAATGTGTCCGCAATAGGAATCTGAAGTATGTTAATGTGTGTACTCGGTCAGATGTCTGGTATGTAGTTGGTTTAATTAGTCGTTGTTGTAGCAACCCTGGTCCTATCGCTAGAGAGTAGTGAATAGTATCTTGCGATAAGTTCGCAAGAGTACTGTGGACCTTGCCTTATGCTGTCCATGATGGAAGCATAATATGTGGTGTGCTCTGCAGCTGTTTGAAAAGATGTTTTGGTTAAAGAGTTTTTGCAGTGTCTAGGTTCTTTACCTCATAAGCGATGAGGTTGTGATAATCTATGGTGATGGCACATAAGCCTAAGCATATGAAAAAGATCTCAAAAACCATTCTAGCACGTAAATATTTATTTTTGTCACATTTTGAGTTGTAATTTGCGCAAAGGGAAGTTGTCTTGATGCAAATCTCCATATGGGGATTCGATGTGCTTAGACATTTTATTGTGTTATTGACATTATTATTCGAGTTTTTTAACAGGTTGGTTTCCATGTATATTAAGATATGAATGGAATGAATGCACATTTCTAATATGTCACCGGGCTTGATTCGACCTGCTCACACGAATGATTCACCTTGGTGCCGAGATAGCGAACTAGGACATGTGTGTCCATGGTGCTTAGATGGTGATCAAAATGAGACATTTGTGTTCATAGTGCTTAGATAGCTAGCTAGGACATGTGTGTCCATGGTGCTTAGAAAGCGAGCTTAAACACTTATATCTACGTAGTGTAAGAACATCGAGCTAGATGTAAACCCTTATTATTTCTATATGTCGCCTTAGATGAGCTAAGTTGAGACCTTTATATTTGGTCGAACATAGAGAGATCCTGTAGACACCCCAATTTTGACCGGACTATTAAACTTGGGGGGATTTACCTCTGGAAATCAATGATGAATAATGTCCCGACGATTTTTTTCAAGTTCAACGCTTCGACTTCTGAAAAGCTTCAAGTTCCCAAACCTTGCTCCTAATGCCCCTATATTTGGCCAATCACTGATCATCTGTCTCGAGCTCACTAGATCATGGGTTACTTTCTAAAAAAAAATGGAATAGATTGAATAATAGTAATAATAATTATATTTTCTAAAATAACATTGTTTCCTATATTTTTTTTAGATTCAAAAAAGAAAAAAAGAAAAATATACTATTTGGTGACTCATATGATTAATTTAGATTTGAAATGAAAAATGTGTCTATACATGCACACACACACATATATATATAAGAAAAGGAAAATAGTAAAAGAAAGTATCCCATGTGATTTGGAGAGTTAGAGATTCCTTGGCATATTCCTAATCCAAAGTAAATACCCAAAGAGACCTTTGTTGGGCACTAATCTCCCATGTGCTTTGAAAATGCTCTAGAATGTTCCTTTATTCTAGCCAACTTAAATGTCTTTCAAGTTTCTTGGAATTACATAGAACAGCCATGGAGAGTTAGAGATGACAAAGAATATTCCTAACCCACCCCAAATTGACCTATATACACTTATCTTAGCCACCAAGTAAATCAAAGTCTATAAAAGCTCATTTCTCTCATTGGGGTAAGGGGAGAATACTTGAATGATATAGAGAAAAATATTGGGAGAACTTTAGAGGAGAAAAATATAGAGAGAGAAACTCTACCAATTATCTACCCAAACCCCACCAAAACTCTACCCAATCATCAAATCACCATTGAAGGAGCTTGAAGGTTGAGGAAGAAGAAAAGGAAAAGCTTGAAGAATTCAATATCTCTCTAAATTTTGAGAAGATCTAGAAGTAAAACCTTCAAATCTATATATATAATAATTCAATCACAATTCATATATCTAGGATCTTTACACATTTTCAAAAAGTCTCTTCCTACCTCATTTTATCACACACCACATAGAATTGTGATTGAATTCTTTCATTGATTTGGATCTAAATAGAGCTTTGGATTTAAGAATTGTAAAAGCATTTTTAATTTGATTTTATATAAACCTTGACTTTACTTCCTTTTTGTTTCTATTTTTTTTTTTTTGAAATCCATGAGATCTCCTATATCTCATTGGAGTTCCCCTTTAGTATTGATCCTTTAGTCTCCCATAGACTCATGATTTATGTGGGGATTAAGATGGGTCCTAACCACATCCATATGATTTTTGTTGGGACCAAGTTTTGAACCATAACTTGAATCTTTCAAGTTGAGTCTCATAGAATTATTTCTATATTCTATGAGATTCACATAATGTTGAGTCGTGCTTTAGTCTCCAAAGACCATTAGCTTGAGAGGAGGACTAATAAAATGGATCCATATTCCTCAAGGAACATGTATTTGTGAGAGGAATTAGGTATAGTTTGGGCTTAGATAAGGTTTTGAATACCAATTCCACAAAGGGTGCAGTGAACTCATGAACTTACTGAGATCAAGGATTTTTAATTAAATCATGGTCCATGAGAATTAAGTGAGATCAATTGGAGGATGTTCATAAATTATACAAGTATCTCTGTGATTTTTGTTTTGAAGAAATCCCATACTTAGGATAGTTTGGGCCTATGATTTGTGAGTATGTTGCTTTCTTTCCAAAGTTTCAGAACAGTAAATTCGTTTTAAAATGAGTAGATCAGAGCCTTAATCAAGTTTTCTTAACCTCAAATAATTTTTTCTAAGTATTTCAATGTGTCAGGAAGATACCATAAAAAGATCAAAGTATTTCTGATTTTTTTTACTATTTTTAGAAAATCATGCAAGAATTCTGGACAGAGGGTTGTAAAATCCTGAGTGACGTCTGGTTATGACTCTATTCCCGGAGATCTAATCGTTCAATTTTTGATATCTTTTGGGATTAGAAACTATACTCACAAAGGCATAACATACTCAAAAATCACTAAGATCCAGCTGTTAAAGTATGGTTTTTCTAGCTTTGAAAGTCTGGTCTGCTCTCTGTAATTCATGAGAAACTGTCTCTGTTTTGTCCAAACTTATTGATTTTAACTTAAATGGTTTCCAAAATTCCTTGGGACCCAAATCATGTTTTGAATAATGATAATTAAGTCTAAATCCAGAGGCTAAGTGGTCCAAGTTATTGAATAATTCATAGCTTGTCCTTATACATGTTCATGCATTCATTCATACATGTTAATATTCATAAGTAGGACTTATCTCTTGTCTAAGTTGTATTTAATTGAACATGACTTAGGGTTCCTTATGATCATGTTAGGGCTATGGCATCTCTATATGGACATTGCATTGGCTCTTAGTTGAGACTTGCATATCTGTAGAGATGATATGATTCCAACTAATTAAAAGGAATTCATAGTTTTGTTCAATTCCCTTTCATTTGATAGATTTAAGCTATAGACTTAGGATTAATCATTTTTGATATTATATCTTGTCTAAAGCATGTGGACTAACCTTTTGTTTTGTAGCGCTAATGAGGTACAATTTCTCAACCCTTCTCTAGTTTGATTTACTTCTTCGATTTTATAGATTTTCGACTCTATGTGCGACACCTTAGACTAGGTTTTGCCTTATGTGTATATGTGACTAGAGACATTTTCTTAGGTTTTCTATTTTTTATGCATTGCACGTTTAATATTCACGGCGGGATCCCGGGTAAGTTTCCTAGTTCCCTATTTGCACATCATCTTGCTTGCTACATGAATTATGTGGTTATGGATGATATTTTGTCGTTAGCAATCTTACACACTTTTCAACATGCTTTTGTAATGTATATGTATATATGTATTAGTTGAGGGCATGCTTAGATTAATAATTCGATTACAAGGATGTTGAGTAGAGGCCTATCGTGAGATAGGATGAGAGGGTGTGTTTTAGTCCGCCAGGCTCCTTCCCCTCTCATTCCATAATCCCCGGACCCAGTTAATCTTTGGTTTCGCAAAAGATCAGTTAGCTTTTAAAATAGTTTCTTAATTTTCCTTTAAAAATTAAGTGGCGACTCTGTGTCTTTGAAATTTGAAAATTTGTTTTAAAATTAAAAGCTGTGGGCCAAATGCCGGTATCCACAAATCCCACGACTCTATGTAGCATGTTTACAGCCGAATGTGAGTTTTCAGACGGGCGCCAAGATGGGCGACTGTGGGCGACTGTGCTGGAAAACTCAGGTTATATGTTTTGTGTAACGTCTAGATTAAGATTCGTATGGCGTTACTTGTTTTTCCAAACACAGAGTGACATGCCCATTTTTATGGAAGAACGCCATAGCATACATTTCATATTATATGTGCTTTTGCGATCGATTATGGAGCAGTGAATGGATTCATCTTCATTGCTGTGTGAGCCACGTAGCATATCCAAGACATTGGTTATCCCACAAACTGGTTGCCTTCACTACCTGAGACTATGTCATGAAGAGGACACTTGATGATAGCTACATTAGCATGCTATCCTAGGACGAAGAGATAATTCCGTTCTATGGGGCGTGTTTGGGCAAGCGGTCAAGTTAGTCGGATTGACATGAAGGCTCAGGGAAGACCATTCCATAACATACCATGTTTTGTGACTCATTAGCAGGCCTGCTACAATCGTAATTTGTTACTGATACGTCATGAGTACATTACATTGAGGTAGTGCAGCAATTCTTTTCCCCGAGGGATTGAGAATGCTGTGTCAAGTGTGGTTGAACTATCTAAGGCATACATGAGAAGCTTTTGAGTGATGTGTCTTGCTGTTTATGGTGATGATTTGGCATTACACTCCTATCACTGTACTTTCTTTTCGTAAGGTCGCATGTTCTATTTCCCTGTATGAAGAGATGAAAAGTTCTGTTTCGAGAGATTGTTTTAGTAACAAGCTCTATGTGGGTGAGTGGGAGATGTAAGAAATTGTGGGTTATTTGTACACCCACATACATTGGACAAGGTCTAATGGGCTTTGGCCTTTGGAGGCCTAAGAGTTTCATAGGTGTGTGCCTATATATATGTATAATGCACATGCAATTAGGGTAACCGTTAACACACCCTAGAAGCCGGCCCTTCTCTCTTTCTCTCTCCCCTCTCTTTCACGATTTCTTTCTCTAGGCCATCAGCATGAAGCTATGAGATTTAGCGCGTAAATACAATGGAGATTGCTCTAGTAGCGTCTCCTTTGATCAACACGAAGCATAAGAGAGTACACAGAAGCGAGGAAGGAGCAGCTTCAAGTGGGGTTTCTTCTCGGGCTCGTAACAACGCCGAATATCGATCCGTCGGGCTATGTTCCGCTAGGTAAATGGCCTAAATCCGACTTCATACTTGTGTGCATGATTTTTCTACGATTGTAATATATATATATATATATATATTTTTTACTATTACAGTATTTGTAACCAATCAAATGAAAAGATTTTTTGTTCTTCATATTTTTCTTCATTTTCCTCATTAAATTTGCAATGAAATTGAGCCAAGAATCTTAATTTCTAACAAAAGGTTGTCAAATAAATGTACTGCACATCACTCTATGTCCTTGGATCATACCATACAATCGCGTCATTGATTGATTCCATATAGTTTTGTGGATAAGTGCTCAATTAAGTCTTGTTTAAGTAATGGTATGTGACATATGGTGGGTGGTAGTTTAATGGTTACCTCAGTCATGTGGATGTGATCATTTTGGCTTATATAGGGTCTTTCTTCAGCATGAAGTGGAAAATTTTAAATAATTTTTTTTTTGTTACAAGAAATTTCTAAAAGTAGTCTTAGAAGGGAAGAGGCTTTGAAAAATTCTGTCTTTTTTTTTTTTTTTTGGAATTTTGCCTTTGAAAGAGTATAAAAGTAATTTTTAAAAAACTTAACCATAAATTAATGGTCAATTGACCTTAACTAATGAAAGAGGAAAGTATCATTCAAACCACATTTAGAGGGATGCCAACGTAAATTTTTTCAACACTTGGGTAAGTGTCTCAACAAGGCTTGGCAACAGCACATGTTATAATACTTAGGCAAGTATTGGTATAAAAACTAGTTACACATTTTGTAACCTTTTGTAACACTTTTTTCTATCTTTAAATGCCTATTTTGTTGTAGTGAGACTTGTCTCCCTAATTTTGTTTAAACAAAATTATTAAAGCTCGGACCCTAAACCTGCTTGCCCCCCAAAGCTCGATTCCTGGATCTGCCCCTGAGTCTATGTGACACTTTTTATTTGGTTTTGGTGAGAATCAAAGTAATCTTGATTTTGACAGAGAATCACTTTTGAGACAGTTATTAGATTGGGCATGAATGCTTATGCAAGAAATTTTGCAATCACTAAACACTTGAATTTGTGGAACAGGTAGTCTAGTTCACTTATGAATCGCAAAACTGGTTCTTTATTTTTCTAAACAGCCTCTCACTTTTATTAGTCCAAGGATAAATTAGTGTTATGTTGGTTTGATAAATAACCAATTCTAATATACAATACTTTTGTTGAAGACGTATAAAAAGTAATTGGATGCCTCTCAAAATTTATATCCTATATGCTTTCTAAATACATATAACAGTAGGGACATCTTGAGTAATAGTGGTAAATTGAACAATGGCGAACCCAGCAAGAAAGATACCCTTCGATCAATATTGGCATCTTGCTGCTCTAGCCGTTTCTATTGACAGATCAATTTGTAGTTGATCTCCTTCATTAAAAAAAAATAAATATTAATGATGTAAACTCCATAAGCTAAAATAAAATTTTTAGCAAAATAGTCTATGCGATTGCAATAGGCCGAAAGCTACATCAAAACGTACTTTCTTTTCATAAGGTCGCATGTTCTATTTCCCTGTATGAAGAGATGAGAAGTTTTGTTTCGGGAGATTTTTTTAGTAACAAGCCCTATGTGGGTGAGTAGGGGATGTAAGAAATTGTGGGTTATTTATACACCCACATACATTGGACCGGGTCCAATGGGCTTTGGCCTTTGAAGGCCTAAGGGTTTCATAGGTGTGTGCCTATATATATGTATATTGCACACGCAATTAGGGTAACCTGGCACACCCTAGAAGCCCGCCCTTTTCTCTCTCTCTCTCTCTCTCTCTCTCTCTCTCTCTCTCTCTCTCTCTCTCCTGTCTTTCACGATTTCTTTCTCTAGGCCATCTCCATGGAGCTATGAGATTTAGCGCGTGAATACAATGGAGATTGCTCTAGTAGTGTCTCCTACGAACAACACAAAGCATAAGAGAGTACACAGAAGCGAGGAAGGAGCAACTTCAAGTGGGGTTTCTTCTCGGGCTCGTAACAACGTCGAATATCAATTCGTCGGGCTATGTTCCGCTAGGTAAATGGCCTAAATCCGACTTCATACTTGTGCGCATGATTTTTCTACAATTGTAATATTTTTTTATTTTTACTATTACAGTATTTGTAACCAATCAAATGAAAAGGTTTTTTTTTTCTTCATATTTTTCTTCATTTTCCTCATTAAATTCGCAATGAAATAGAGCCAAGAATCTTAATTTCTAACAAAGGTTGTCAAATAAATGTACTTCACATCACTCTATGTCCTTGGATCATACCATACAATCGCGTCATTGATTGATTCCATATAGTTTTGTGGATAAGTGCTCAATTAAGTCTTGTTTAATTAATGGTATGTGACATATGGTGGGTGGTAGTTTAATGGGTGGTAGTTTAATGGTAACCTCAGTCAAGAGGATGTGATCATTTTGGCTTATATAGGGTCTTTCTTCAGCATGAAGTGGAAAATTTTAAATTAAATTTTTTTTTGGTTATAAGAAATTTCTAAAAGTAGTCTTAGAAGGGAAGAGGCTTTGAAAAATTCTTTGCCTTTTTGTTTTCTTTCTTTCTTTTTTATTTTATTATTTTTTTTTTGTGATTTTGTCTTTGAAAGAGTATAAAAGTAATTTTAGAAAACTTAACCATAAATTAATGGTCAATTGACCTTAACTAATGAAAGAGGAAAGTATTATTCAAACCACATTTGGAGGGATGCCAACATAAATTTTTTCAACACTTGGGTAAGTGTCTCAACAAGGCTTGGTAATAGCACGTGTTATAACATTTAGGCAAGTATTGGTATAACAACTAGTTACACATTTTATAACCTTTTGTAACACTTTTTTTTTCTGTCTTTAAATACCTATTTTGTTGTAGTGAGACTCGTTTCCCAAATTTTTTAAAAAAAAATTATTAAAGCTGAGACCCTAAACCTGCTTGCCCCCCAAAGCTCTATTCCTGGATCCGCCCCTGAGTCTATGTGAAACTTTTTATTTGGTTTTGGGGAAAATCAAGGTAATGTTGATTTTGACAGAGAATCACTTTTGAGAGAGTTATTAGACTAGGCATGAACTCTTATGCAAGAAATTTTGCAATCACTAAACACTTGAATTTGTGGAACTAGTAGTCTAGTTCACTTATGAACCGCAAAATTGGTTCTTTATTTTTCTAAACAGCCTCTCACTTTTATTAGTCCTAGGAAAAATTAATTAGTGTTATGTTAGTTTGATAAATAATCAATTCTAATATAAAATACTTTTGTTGAAGACGTATAAAAAGTAATTGGATGCCTCTCAAATTTTACATCCTATATGTCTTCTAAATACATATAACAGTGGGGACATCTTGAGTAATAGGGGTCAAAATCGTAACTCTTTCAATGAAGGGCGTATGGGGTGTAGGGGTCAAAATCGTACAATAGTGGTTCGAATGGACCGGAACCACTTCAAGCACCTCAATTGTGCCTAAACAAAGTTGTAGGAAGAAATGGAATTGAAAATCGAGTCCCAGTTAGGGAGAATGACGCAAAGAAGCATTTTAGAACCTTAACTCTTTCAACAAAGGGCATACAGGACGTTGGGGGTCAAAAGCGTCCAATAATGGTCTGAATGGACTAAGACCACTTCGAGCACCTCAATTGTGCCTAAACAAAGTTTAGGAAGAAATAGAATTAAAAACCAAGTCTCAGTTAGGGAGAATGACGTAAAAATGCATTTTGAAACCTCAACTATTTCATTAAAGGACATACGGGGTGTTGGAGGTCAAAATTGTTCAATAATGGTCCGAATGGACCAAGATCACTTCAAGCACCTCAATTGTGCCAAAAGAAAGTTGTAGGAAGAAACGGAATTAAAAACCGAGTCCTGGTTAGGGAGAATGACGCAAAAATGTATTTAGAAACCTCAACTATTTCATTAAAGGGCATACGGGGGGGTGTTGGGTGTCAAAATTGTCCAATAATGGTTCGAATGAACCGGGACCACTTCAAGAAACTCACTTGTGCTTAAAAAATGTTGTAGGAAGAAACGGAATTGAAAACCGAGTTCCGGTTAGGGAGTGACACAAAAATGCATTTTGAAATCTAAACCATTTTTTTAACGAATTGTTGCACACTTTTTTTTTACTTATACTTTATTTAAAATTGATTTGTATATTTTTGTATTGCAGATATACAGGCATCTGGAGTGCATGAATGAAAACTATGCATGGTTTTGATCTCATTTTCTGGAGCAATTTACATTGATGTTTGGAGATACTATATTGTTTTTGGAATTTGTGTTTTCTATATGGTTTTTGGATGTTTGGAGATACTATTTTTCTTTGTTTTTTTGGATTGAGTAGGTGATTTATTAATGAATAAAACTTTTTTTGGTGAATATGTATGTTGTGGATGTTTTAGATTACTCGTTAGTAGGTAGGGGTGCAACTCGGGCGGGACCCAGAGGGTTTTGACTCTGTCCAAGCCCGAGCCCGAATTCAAGAAGTCTGCCCAAGCCCGAGCCCGAGCCCGACATAAACCCGTACAAGTCAACCCGAGCCCAGTTTGTGAATAAGTACTACAACCCGAGCCCGAGCCCGAGCCCAAATTGAGCCCGAATTGCAATTTTTTTTTGGTGCAAACTGATTTTTAGTATGTAAATAACAATATGTAGAGCTTCAAATCAATTTTTTTTTGTTAATATTTGAGAAAAAAACATTTATTTATTAATTTAGTGCTAAAATAATATCTAATAATGTTTTATTATCACTAAAAAACACTATAATATATAAATATAATATAAAAAATAATACATAAATAGAATTCGGGCTCGGGCTCGGGTTCCACGGGTTAGCAAAATTTTTCCCAAGCCCGGCCCGAATTGAATTCGGGCTTGAATTTTACGGCCCAAGCCCGCCCATGGTGAAAGTACCGCGGGCCCAAGCCCGGTAATTTTTGGGCCGGGCTCGGGTTGACCGCGGGTTGGCCCGCCCGAGTTGCACCCCTATTAGTAGGTGGACCCAAAAAAAAGTGTGAATAAAATATATATTAAAAAAAATAGAAATACTTTTAGTGACGAAATTATTCGTCACTAATAGTCAAATTGTATTTTTTAGTTTTACCTTTAGTGACGAAATAATTAAACCTTTTTACCGACGAAACTTATTTCGTCACTAATGATTACTTTTTACTGATGAAATATTTCGTTGGGAATAGAGATCTTTTGCCGATGAAACTTAATTCGTCACTAATAGTATGACTCTTTCGTGACGAAATTTTGTTCGTTGGGAAAAATATACTTTTCTCGACGAAAAATTTTGTCACTAAAGGGTACTTTTAGCGATGAAATCTCGTCGCTAATTATAACACCCACATTTGTGTTATTGCATTTGTACCATATTGTCATGCATGATAATGTGATGTGGCGTGTCCTATGACACATGGTTGAGTGAGTTTTGACTCACGAGTTGATTTGGGTGTCTGTATTAGAGAACCCTTTGAAACTGTGGTAATTGAGGATTTATTGTTTGTGAAGTCTCTTCGAGTATGAGACGGTCACTGTGGAATACTTTAAATGTTTATCTGGAAATAAATGTTTACCTGTGTATTTCAATATCTGTATTATTTTCTGTTTTAGAATTTATATCTACTGTTAGTTTCAGTATCCTGGTGAGAACGAATGAACACGCTATTAATTTGGTAGGCTAATTAGCAACATCGGAAACGTCATGTAGAAATTCGCGTTTTAGCGACCAAACGAAACTTAGTCGGAAACTTTTATAATTTTGAAGTTTCACTCGTAAAGCTATGAATAAGTTGTATAGAAAGTTTCAGAGACTAATTAGGAGTTCGGAAACTCGTGGGGAGGTAAACGTAATTCCCGAGAGTTTTGCCTATAAATAGGAAGTGATGGCTTCCATATTTTTTATAAGTTTAACCTAAAGTTCAAGAAAGGAGGCTAGAGAGAGATTTGTTTTGCTTAGAGCTTTGCGACGCCAAACGACGACTTTCCGTCAGTTTGTTTTCTCCTAGATTTCATATTCGAGCTCCTCGAGGTAAGAGCTTCGTTTTGATATATGTTAGGACTTGTTTGGCCAAGTTTTTCAAAAAGTTGTTTTCTAGAATTTTTCATAAAAGTTGGTAAATGGAATTTTGATCCATAGGAATTCTACTAGACGGACTTCTGCACGTTCTTTGTGCACGGGTTTTCTTCAGATTGAATAATAGGAGCGTAAATCGGAGGTGAGTGATTCAACTATGTTTTTGGAATGGTTTCTTGATATGTATTCATGTTATGTTTGAATAGCATGTATTAATTCCTAGAGATATATTGTGTAGTTCATATTGGGCATTTATATTGATAAGTAGGCTCAATAGCACGGTGATATGTTTTAATTACCGCGAGCATGGTGATATGTATTTGAGCATGTTAAGTTGCTTATTTGGGTCAGAAGGAGCACGTGGTCACCGTACCATTTTGTGGAGCCGATAGAGTGGCATTAAGGTCGCACGATTGTTTGTAGAATCGTGGGTCTTACCCTTTCGCGTGGACTTATTGGCGAGGAGTCGCGGATTGGGAATATGGACGGGCACGTGAGTCTCCGGCGACTAGTATGAAATGTAGAGATGTGAATGCGGACATGTTTATCATTCATGTACATATGTTGATTTATTCACTAAGCATTAGCTTAAACAAATCGAAATATGTGTGGTTATTCAAATAACCATTTCAGGTGTTAATGCTGGCGAGGAATCGAAGATATGAGCACGGGGGTTATGGGAGTTCGCTTAGAAGGCAACTCAATGCTTTAATCTCGTGATTTTGTAATCGTATAGTCTATTTCATTTGAGTTGTTAAGGGACTTGTAATAGAATGGAGAGTCGTCTTGTAAACGTTTTATTTTAGTTCCAAATCCTGTAAGGAATTACTACGTTTTGTTTTGACTTTGAAAGCATGGTTTGGGTTGTTTAAGTTATCATGTACATGAACCTAGAGTTCACGGTTTGAAATGTTTTACTTGTCGACTTTATATCTTGTATTAATGTTGAGATAGTTTGCGGTCGCAAGGGTCGTTTGACCTTAGGCAATTTCCTTGTGCAAGAAGGATTGCTGTCAGAGGGTCATTCGACCGGTCGAAAGGGACAGCTCGACCGGTCGAAGTACCCTCTGTTGTGAAGGATTATTGCCGAGGGTCATCCGACCGGTCGAAAGGGGAATCTCGACCGGTCGAAATGACCCCTGCATGAAAACTTTTTATATACCTTTCGCAACTTATTTAAATGTTTTGATTGGTTGTTAGGGCACCTTTGGGATCCCTTTGAATATAAATTCATTCGTTTCAAAATATAATTACGTTTTCAAATTTATATGGATTTTACCAACTTCGGGTATATTGTTTCAAAGGAACGACTACTATTTGTTATATTTAAAGTTTATTTTTCCGCTGCTACAACTTTGAAATGAGTAGGAAGAGCCTCGGTGGCGTGCCACGGGCTCCGGTTCCGCTATTGTGGGACCGGGCTGTGACATTTAGTGGTATCAGAGCATAAGTTTAGAGCCTTGGGAACGTTCGACGACGAGTGGAGTGTTGAGTGAATTGTCACATGTTCTAAATTGCATCCATACATATTAGAGATGTTTGATGCATATGGTATGTTGCTATACTTACATGATTATGTTATTGCCATACATGCATAGTATTTATGCATTTGTGAATCGGTTAAATCATACGGATGTGGAACTGTATGATGAGATGACGTTATCATGAGTTATAATAGACTGCGTGCTGTGGCAAGAGGGAAAGATGATATTTTGGTAGTGATGAACAGTGGAATTGCTAAGCTAAAAGAAAATGATTTTTGATCGAATCAGTGGATGTTTTCAACGATAGTGATGAGTATCCTTTGGGGGATCTAACTGAGAACGGAGTTTGAGCAGTGAACGTCAGATAAGATTTCTTTATAGTTCTTCAGACATGGGTTAGATGCTGTGAAGCGAGAGAATAGAGATGTGCAGTTGGGTATTATGGTAACAAGATAGTCCAGCACCATGTATTGCTCGTGTATGGGATAGGTGAGGAATCTCTCACCTTATCTTACGGTGTTAACCTACGGTACAATCGTACGAGGTTATCTTATGATGTATCTTACGGTATATACGGTGTATGTCAAGTAGTTGAAGAATTTTTCGACTTATTGTACGTCATTGAGACGATTGGATGGTTGAGGAATCTCTCAACCTATCTTACGGTATGTATTGGACGGTTGAGGAATCTCTCAACCTATCTTGTGCTATGTATTGGGAATTGAGAAATATCTTAACGAGCTATGAATATTGTGGTTATTGAGGAATCTCTCAACTGAACCTGATTTCGAATGGTTATGGCACCAAGGTAGATTTAGATGTGGTATGAGGATTAGAAGTGAATGCTACTTAATCGATTGTATGTGTGAAAATGTTGGGATTGGAGGACTGACCTAAGAGGAGGGGTTAAGAACGGAAATGATAGAGTATACTTTGACGGTTTGAAACTACAGTTGGTAGAAGTTTAATTGATGACATACTTCGGGAGTGGTTACTTAGACTTGATGATTATGTGCGTATCAATGTAACGATAAGGACGATATGGGTTGAAAGAGGAACTGTAGAATTTCTTGATGAAGAGTAAATGGACAGAAATGAAGAGTAAAAAGGTTCCCTAGTGTTTTGCAGTGGTTTGTCAGAAGAGATAGAATAAAGAAAGTAGGAATAGGAGACTGGGAGTAAAAGATAAGTGTGAATTATGGAACGTGATAAGAGATTCAAAGGAATCGAGTGGATATTTGGATAACATGGAGATGGGAGGACCTTGATAGGGAGATTGTAGCAAAGATTGTTATCACAGAGAGTTGTAGTACGGGCGACCTCGAACCTGGATTTTGAATGTATTTTCAAAATAAAACGAAAACCTTTTCTTCTAATGTTTTTAAAACATCTTTGGGTTTCTGAAGCAAGTGGTTGCCAACTGGAAGTTGGAGTACGAAAATTATTACGATACTGAACAAGAGCAATTGTGAAAGTGGATAGAGTAAAGTGACTTTGGGTAAGTCAAGTTAGAAAGGTGAAAATATAAATTGGGAAGATGAGGCTTCGATAAATAAGTGAACATGAACGGTAAGAGTGAGATAAAGACGTAGTAGTATGTGCGTACATTATCGGATATGATAGAAGGAATGTGAAATGGTCAGACGAAAATAGAAAGTGTAGCAGAATGTTATCTCAATCATCCTGAATTCCAACAAGGTTCGAGAATTTTGAGAATGTCAGATTTCATCCCAAAAAAAAAAAAAAAAAAAAAAATTTAAAATTTAAGTGTTTAAAATATTTTAAAAATAAAACTTTTGTTTGAGTAAGAAAAATTTTGTTAAATGTTTGTAACAAGGTATCAAGTGGACTTTGAAAGACAAGTATCGTGGAAGGATATGGTATGCTTAGTGCTTGAGACAAAACGGTGGTCGTCAAACTAATGAGTTATACGTGAGTAGATTATCAACTTGGAAATTCTAAAGAAAAAGAGGCTAGTGAAATGTTGTACACTTGGAATTAGTAAGTTGGAAGTAGTGCTGTTAAACGAGTTGACTTGAGTATTGTCAAGAAAGGTATGTGAATTGAAAGTTGATAAGAAATTTATCAAACACAGTGAGACTATGGTACTTGATTGGGAAGACCAAATATTTGAATTGTCTTCAGATGGTTACGGGAACAGTATGAAATACTTGGGACAGCAGGTTCTTCGAGAACAATGAATTTGAGATTAGAATGGAAAATATAAAGGATTAGAGAATCTGAATTGGAGTTAAGTCAGGTTGACTAGAGTTATGAAACACTAAACTGTTAAATAAGCTATAAAGCATTAAGATATTATACAAGGAAAATATGTTCAGTGTAAAAGACTGTCAGAAATTCAGTAAGAGTTGAGATACATGAGTACGCTTGGTATGAGCTTGTGTAAAGGGTGGAAGTGAAACACTAGAGACTCATGGAGTCGTATAACTACGTAAATGGTGGTGGATCTACATGGACTGATAGACCAAAGGATAGTATACGAGTGAGGTATGAGATGGGAATGGAGTACATTGTTGTTGAGATTTTCGATTGAAAAATAATTGGCTCTGGGTGTGTGTACACTACGTAAATAAGAATGGATTGTGAATGACCAAGGGTTTAAGACATGAACGAGGTATTTTATGAACATGGGAGTACATTTTATAAACTCTATGGTATGTGTATGATTGACTAAGTCAAGTTTGGGTTCACATCGTTAATTGTTGCGACGGATATTGGGGTAACTATATGTGAAAATATTATGCAAAATTTTAAAATGTTTTAATTTAAAAACAAAAGGGAGAATATGTAATTGACTTTGTTACAAGTTTTAAATTGAAGGTGTAACATTTAATCTTTTACGTTAGTCGACGATAGTTTGAGTACAGAATGCGAGAGATAAAGGGGCAAGTGTGTTTAACTATTCGAGACATCAGGTGGGCTCGAAGAAGTAGAGTGATATGAAATTGTCAGTTAGGAACTGGATAGTATCTTGCGAGGCATGTATGATTGGAAGTATAATACGAGGTTGGATTAAACCGAATGGGATTTGAAAGGGAATGAAAGTCGTTTGAAAACGTGTTATCGTTCTACAAGTATTCCGCGATTAGCAGGATAAGGGATTGAATCTATGGTATATGAAATAGTTGGTTGAGGCATTGACTTATCGACATAGTATATATGCATGAAAGTACTCAGTTGGTTCACTTCGAGATGAAGAATCAGGTATGGTTGTTACCCAGTTGAGACGTGTTGGAAACGACTTTTAGTCAACAAGAAAGATAGGTGAAGAGAGATGAGTTACTTCCTTCATTTTGGTGATTGGGATATAACCTTTGGGTTTCGAAAAGCATATGTGATAAGTAAGATGAGGATATGTGATTGGACGTGGTGACGTCGTGATGTGATTTAGTGTCAGGTTTGACTATTGAGTAAGTTCTACTTAGGTATCGATGTTCTCATTTATCGAGATGCTTCGGGGTATTACTAGGATTCTGTTTGAATCATCTATCGGATTGAGGCGGGGATTCTGAGGATTTATTTTCCTTAAGAGCCTGGGGATTTATTTTCCTCATGAGATTGTGTCATTTCAGTGAAGTGGATTGTGTATGTGGCAAATGTTGGAAGTACTTGCGTGAAGTCCTAGTGACTTGAGAAGATGAGATGCCTACTCAGTATCCGCACCTTTTCGAGACATGAGGTATAAGTTTGGGGACAAACTTCTTTTAAGGAGGAGAGTATTATAACACCCACATTTGTGTTATTGCATTTGTACCATATTGTCATGCATGATAATGTGATGTGGCGTGTCCTATGACACATGGTTGAGTGAGTTTTGACTCACGAGTTGATTTGGGTGTCTGTATTAGAGAACCCTTTGAAACTGTGGTAATTGAGGATTTATTGTTTGTGAAGTCTCTTCGAGTATGAGACGGTCACTGTGGAATACTTTAAATGTTTATCTGGAAATAAATGTTTACCTGTGTATTTCAATATCTGTATTATTTTCTGTTTTAGAATTTATATCTACTGTTAGTTTCAGTATCCTGGTGAGAACGAATGAACACGCTATTAATTTGGTAGGCTAATTAGCAACATCGGAAACGTCATGTAGAAATTCGCGTTTTAGCGACCAAACGAAACTTAGTCGGAAACTTTTATAATTTTGAAGTTTCACTCGTAAAGCTATGAATAAGTTGTATAGAAAGTTTCAGAGACTAATTAGGAGTTCGGAAACTCGTGGGGAGGTAAACGTAATTCCCGAGAGTTTTGCCTATAAATAGGAAGTGATGGCTTCCATATTTTTTATAAGTTTAACCTAAAGTTCAAGAAAGGAGGCTAGAGAGAGATTTGTTTTGCTTAGAGCTTTGCGACGCCAAACGACGACTTTCCGTCAGTTTGTTTTCTCCTAGATTTCATATTCGAGCTCCTCGAGGTAAGAGCTTCGTTTTGATATATGTTAGGACTTGTTTGGCCAAGTTTTTCAAAAAGTTGTTTTCTAGAATTTTTCATAAAAGTTGGTAAATGGAATTTTGATCCATAGGAATTCTACTAGACGGACTTCTGCACGTTCTTTGTGCACGGGTTTTCTTCAGATTGAATAATAGGAGCGTAAATCGGAGGTGAGTGATTCAACTATGTTTTTGGAATGGTTTCTTGATATGTATTCATGTTATGTTTGAATAGCATGTATTAATTCCTAGAGATATATTGTGTAGTTCATATTGGGCATTTATATTGATAAGTAGGCTCAATAGCACGGTGATATGTTTTAATTACCGCGAGCATGGTGATATGTATTTGAGCATGTTAAGTTGCTTATTTGGGTCAGAAGGAGCACGTGGTCACCGTACCATTTTGTGGAGCCGATAGAGTGGCATTAAGGTCGCACGATTGTTTGTAGAATCGTGGGTCTTACCCTTTCGCGTGGACTTATTGGCGAGGAGTCGCGGATTGGGAATATGGACGGGCACGTGAGTCTCCGGCGACTAGTATGAAATGTAGAGATGTGAATGCGGACATGTTTATCATTCATGTACATATGTTGATTTATTCACTAAGCATTAGCTTAAACAAATCGAAATATGTGTGGTTATTCAAATAACCATTTCAGGTGTTAATGCTGGCGAGGAATCGAAGATATGAGCACGGGGGTTATGGGAGTTCGCTTAGAAGGCAACTCAATGCTTTAATCTCGTGATTTTGTAATCGTATAGTCTATTTCATTTGAGTTGTTAAGGGACTTGTAATAGAATGGAGAGTCGTCTTGTAAACGTTTTATTTTAGTTCCAAATCCTGTAAGGAATTACTACGTTTTGTTTTGACTTTGAAAGCATGGTTTGGGTTGTTTAAGTTATCATGTACATGAACCTAGAGTTCACGGTTTGAAATGTTTTACTTGTCGACTTTATATCTTGTATTAATGTTGAGATAGTTTGCGGTCGCAAGGGTCGTTTGACCTTAGGCAATTTCCTTGTGCAAGAAGGATTGCTGTCAGAGGGTCATTCGACCGGTCGAAAGGGACAGCTCGACCGGTCGAAGTACCCTCTGTTGTGAAGGATTATTGCCGAGGGTCATCCGACCGGTCGAAAGGGGAATCTCGACCGGTCGAAATGACCCCTGCATGAAAACTTTTTATATACCTTTCGCAACTTATTTAAATGTTTTGATTGGTTGTTAGGGCACCTTTGGGATCCCTTTGAATATAAATTCATTCGTTTCAAAATATAATTACGTTTTCAAATTTATATGGATTTTACCAACTTCGGGTATATTGTTTCAAAGGAACGACTACTATTTGTTATATTTAAAGTTTATTTTTCCGCTGCTACAACTTTGAAATGAGTAGGAAGAGCCTCGGTGGCGTGCCACGGGCTCCGGTTCCGCTATTGTGGGACCGGGCTGTGACACTAATAGTAGGACTCTTTCGTGATGAAATTTGGTTCATTGAAAAAAATGCATTTTTCCTGACGAAATATTTTGTCACTAAAAGGTACTTTTAGCGACGAAATATCATCGCTAATTGTAGGACTCTTTTGTGACGAAATTTGGTTCGTTGGGAAATACACTTTTCCTGACAAAATATTTGTCACTAAAGAGTACTTTTAGCGACGAAATTTCATCGCTAATAGTAAGACTATTTCGTGATGAAATTTTGTTCGTTGGGAAAAATACACTTTTCGTGACGAAAAATTTCATCGTTAAATGCTACTCTTTGGTGATGAAATGTGATTTCGTCGCGAAAGACCTTTTGCGTCGAGGAATTAGCGACGAACGCACGACGAAATTTTTTTCGTCACTAAAGACCTTTAGCGACGAAAATCTGACCTTTAGCAACGAAAATTTTCGTCACTAATAGTCAATTTTCTTGAGTGACTCTATCTCTCTCCTAGTGGCACTTTGGGTCTACTGCGGATCCCACAATACCACTAGGAGAGAGATAGAGTGTGGGTGTGAGTGTTAGTGGAATTTGTTAGTGCCCCAAATATTACTCATATCCTATTATTTATCAAAGCTTGCTTATCATTATAGAATCCTGAATTGAGGTTACTGAAAACTTTAAATAAAGAAGATCTACTAGAAAAAAAAATCAGTGAATCTCTACTTCAAGACATAAAACATTGTTTTGAAAACTGTGAATACTGTAGCTTCAAAATATTCAGTATTAACAATTTAGCACTTAAAATTTAATTTTATCAACTGAGATCTCAGGTACAGAATGAACTTTTCATTAGGCATTTTATTAATATCTGAAGTGTGATTTTTCCTCAATGTTTTGTGATGATTTCTATTGCGGTTATTCTTAGGCAACAAAACATTGTTCCCAGGTGGTTTTTTCCATATGTATTACTTAGATAAGAAAACATTGTACCCAGGGTCACCAATAATGTATATACATACACATATATATATATATTGTACCAACATAAAATATAAAAAGTTAAAATATTGTACCCAGGGTCACAAAATAGAATAATAATTGGTGCACATAAAAATCTAAGTCATTCATTTCAGTGGATCCCATATATGCTGCTGACATGGACTTTGCCAAAATGAATGGTCTAGATCTTAATATGCACACTTTATGTGCACGTAGCATTACCCCACAAAAATATTGTGCCAGCATAACATACTCATTTTAATCATATTGTACGATCAAACTGCTTGATCGTATCATAGAATTCCCACAAAAAAAAAAATAAATAAATAAAAATGAAGAAGACTAAAAACAAAATGTACAATAGTGTGGTCCATTGAAAAAATGGAAAGATACATCTCATAGAATTCGCCAAAAACAAAATGTTAAATAATGTGGTCCATTCTTGAATAAATGAAAAAATACCTCTCATAAGAAACACGAGTTTTAATTCGCATGGAAGGAAGACCACAGACAACAACATGTACAATAAATGAAATTGATTTCTTGATGTCTATGTCAGGATTCAGAGATGTGGTCAATAACTATTTTGTACCAAATTTAAAACACAGTTGTTGAAAACGAAGAAGGAAGACCACTAACATCTATATCCTTGCATGAGAGCCTTACATTAAATGATAACAAAAAAGAAGAAAAAGTTAATTCTATTTATGGATCATAAATTTTTGTTTCAAATGTGCAAGGAAAGTGGAGAGCTATCAAGCAAAGACGATAAGAAGAAAACACTTACAACAAAAAAAAGGAAGAGTTGGTTAAGCAAAACAAGAACATGAGATGGGTATTTATAACCTTCTTGGTGATCAGTTATTGCAATGCTTTTCACTATTGACAAAAAATTCACTATTGACCATAGGAAGCTATATTAAATCATTGGTGGACAAATGTTACAAACGACCGCTTTCATTAATTGATGCTATGGACAAAAGAAAATAACAAAATTTGCAATAATTTACTGTGTAGGTACTCATCATTCGTTAGTATAGGGAGTATAAAATATTTTTGGGTTAATTACACATATAGCACCTGTGGTTAACACGTTTTTCAGATTGCCTCCAGTAGTTTCATATGTGTGACTTTTAGGTATAGACTAATGTGCAACTGTTACAAAATCCGTTAAATTTTATGGGACAAAAGGTTGCGTGATTGGTTTATTCTCGAGTTAATTACAGATACATCCCCGAAGGTTAGTGGTTTTCGGATATACCCGTATGCAGGCTATGTCCTGTTAAATACAACGAATTTTCTAACGTTTGCACGTTAGGCCAATTCAGATGGGGTATTAATAACACATTTCAAACTATATGGAGCAAACTAAAAATCACGCTAACCGGTGTTGTTTTAATTACCAATATTTTATGTGGAAGTAAGAAGAAATTTACATAGGGTCAATTATTGCATTATTTTGTTTTATTTTATTTTTGTGATTTCTTGATATGTGTAAAACTTATCTCCATTAGTCAATTGATAATTGATAGTTAATTCTTCAATATTTTATTTATTTATTTCTGTTAAAAAAAAAATTACTAATTGTGAGCGCAAAAAAATAATAATAATAATAATAAAAATGCTCAACTTCTATTATTTTATACTGATGTCATAATGATAGACCACTAGTAGTTTCAAACATAACACTAATACCTACTATACCTACTGTAGTTTCAATTATAGTGTCCACATTAGAAAATATGTTAAATTCTGATAGAAAATAAAATTTCATAGTTATTTAAACCTTGAGTAAATTATATATATTCCACCTATAGCTAACATGTTTTTAAGCTACACCCCCAATATAAGTTTTGTTCCATTAAATTTATCAGATGTATTAACAGTGACACTTTAGTTGTAAGTTCAAGGAGAATTAGTACAAGGTCCAAGGGGTCCCGATAAAAATGGCATGTAAGTGTAATTTTTCCTTATTTTTAATGGACACTTGTTCTAATGTCCCTGCGTACATCTTGTTATCTAATTAGGTCGAAATTGATTTTGTTTCCCTTATTAATCATCGATCACAAGCCGCGTAACACTCGCGCTATACCTTATAATCCTCACATGCCCTGACATGCATGACACGCACTAGGCCTGTAAACGGATCGGATATGGACCGGATCGGCCATATCCGAATCCATATCCGGCAAACATATTTTAGTCCGGATCCGGTCCGTTTATCCGACGGATCTGTGAACTTTATCCCGAATCCGGATTTGCTAAGATCCGAATATCCGGCCCGGATCCGGATCTTAAAAAAGACTCAGATCCGTCTAACTGAGCCGGATCCGGACCGGATCCGGGTCTAGACCCGGTCCGTTGACAGGCCTATATGGGACACTTACCTAGGCTGCTATTTATAGACGAGATACTAGGCTAGAGTGGGTACCTAATCGCTTCGTTGTTATACATTCTAAACGGGACACCTGTTGACGTGGATTTTCAAAATTATTCATCTGTTATCAAACAAAGTTCAAATTAATTTCAAAACTACCATGAGGTAATATAACGAGCCAATAGAATGCCACTTCTTCATCAAGTTTCAAATATAATAAGCATTTGAATTGCTAGATTAGATCCGTTTAATGGATTTGACATCCGAATATTAATCAATGTCTAGAGCATTTTGGGGAACTATCTAGATATAAAATTTGGGAAGCACATCATTACTCTTGTATATTCGCTTCTATAAGAGTGCAAAAGTGTAAGAGTAATGCTATGATTTTCAAATTTATATCCCAGATTTGCTTCCCAATACATGTGTAACATCCTTTAATTGGAATAAAATGGGCCAACTACACACCACAATTATTTGGAAACTCTTTGAAATTCAAAATTTGGGTGACTCATATGAAAATATATGTATTGAAAATATTAATTGTCACCATAAATAAGATGAAAAACTAAGCATATATATATCATATATATATATATAATATAAAGTAGAATCAAAAGCCTGCAGCACATGATATTTGTGTGATTTTTTGCATTCTTTATAAATTTTTTTTATTATTCATCATACTATTTTTTAATTTCAAATACTTGATTATTTTTCTAATATAATACAAGTCTTAACAACAAGTGATAGGATATAGATGCGATATTGATACACACATTATTTCATACTTTTTCACACTCAATAATTTTGGCTCTTGATTTTAGTGGATTTCATGTGCTCCCGTGTGGGACTCATATGAAATCTACATGGAATCCACTAAAATGACGGGCCAAAATTGTTAAATTTAAAAAAAGTGTGTAAAATTATGTGTGCATGTCATTACTCATATAATTCGAAAAAGCATTCCAATTCTTGTTCAGCCCGTTTAAGTAGTAAGTAGTATGTTCAAGGCATTCAAATATATATCACTTTGGTTTTGGATAAAATGGTCTGGAATGGTAGTACGAGCTCAAAAGTCAACAAATTAGTTATGATTTGACAATAACTTGGAAATTATTTTGGGCTGCAAGTTTAATATATATATATATAGGATGACTGCTTGTATATATGTCGTAAGGACACTCAATGATTTGTTATTTAAATCATTTTCCTTATAGCCAGTGGCGGAGGCAGTGTAGGGCCAGGGGGGCCCAGGCCCCCCCTGAGATTTTGAAAATTAAAATTTTAGTCTAAAATTTTTTAGTATTTTACATTTAGGCCCCCCCTCAACTATGTTTAGGCCCCCCCTCAAATTATGTTTAGGCCCTCAAAGGGGTCTAAGGCCCAATTTAGTGCTATCAACTACATATATATTGATATACTGGTATATACAACTCAAAAGAAATGCGCCTAAAATTTCAAAAATTACACTTTTAGTGTGATAATTTTATGCATTTTAGAAATAGACCCTCTTAAAATTTTGAAAGACACTATATAATATTTACGTGTCACCGAATAGACTTATATTATAAGCATATCCCCAAAACATCACAATTATAGACAAGTAGACCATAAAAAAATTGTCAATTATGTATGAATAGACCCCAAAAAAAAATTTTCGGGGGCAGTATAGCCTAGGCCCCCCCTGGCCAAAATTCCTGGCTCCGCCCCTGCTTATAGCTAGATGGTAAGGTTTTTGGGTGTTATATTCAGAGGTCTCAAGTTTGAATTTCAAAGGGGTGGCCACAGGTGATTCACCTGAACGCCCTGGCCTCGTGAGATTAGTCGAGGTACGCTCAAACTGACCCGGACACCCATGATTACAAAAAAAAAATTTGATTTGTTATTTATATTTTATACAGTTGTACGGTAGCTGTATACGAATTCAATGTGTGCTAGATCTCTTGCTGTATGATCTTATGTTAGATTCTTTTGACACAATTTGCATAAACTTGTCCAGAAAGTTCACTATAGGCTAGAGCGTCAGGTCATTTACTCAGGCTGGAGTTCAATTGACCGGATAGTACCAGTCGACTGGAAGCTTAACACTCTAGTCAACTAAACATGGGAGTCAGTCGATTGGATTAGCTGCTGAAACTTGGAACTCTCTGTATCTAGCATTTCCAGTCGACCGGTCCCCTGATAAGTCAACTGGACGGCTGTTTTCAAAATGGTTTGTTTCCTTTAAGTGTTTAAAACGAAAAATTCTTTTTATAGCTTGAATTTACAGATTTGTACTCGTGTTTATTCTGCTGCTATTTTACGTTAATAAATTAGAGTAGCCTCGGTGGTGTGCCACGGGCTTCGGTTCCTCTATAGTGGGACTAGGCTGTGACAATGCTGCTTCTTTTGCTTT
Source organism: Hydrangea macrophylla (assembly GCA_033977485.1). Classification (NCBI taxonomy): domain Eukaryota; kingdom Viridiplantae; phylum Streptophyta; class Magnoliopsida; order Cornales; family Hydrangeaceae; genus Hydrangea; species Hydrangea macrophylla. The sequence goes on from CM066987.1 coordinate 32,812,140, forward strand.
CACTACAGGCATGCAGATTAGACACGCATGCAGATTAGACAGAATCTACAGTCCCCGAGCATCCGTAGATGGTTTAAAGTCCCAGAACTTCTGTCAGCCCAATATGTGACGCCCCGCCCCGCCACGGTTCCCGGCGACGGGGTGTCAACCGGCGGAAGTACAACAATAACAGTAATAGTAGGCTTTGAGACTAATCGGGAACTCCCCGAGTCCTAAACTCCGAGGGTTACCTGAATAATATAAATTCATCATTTGGAAAACATGTATAAAATTTAAATCTGGTTTTCATATGAAACATTCTTTTCTTGAAACGAAACGTTTTCAATATAAGCAGCGGAAAATCAGAGTTTATCTATCCTTTTATTTAAAAGCGTGTAGACTAACCTTTATCCAAATAAACATAACATATCCTTTGAAACATAATTTTATTACATTAATTAAAAGATAATCCCCACACACGGGGTCTTCAAACTATAGCGGAAGCATTGTCAAATTTCAGGGCCCTGCCCTTATCTATATCACCTGAAAGGAAGGTTTAATAGTTCATAAGCCAAAGGCTCGTATAGTCATATAACCGCACAATAACATCTGTTATATAACATGCATGAGTGCAATGAATGCCAATGTCAATGCATGAAAATCATTTTCATGCCTTTTTAAACACTCACCCTCAATCGTCAATATCATTACCCGGACCATGGGCTTCCCGTCCACGTAGGCCTAGCCTCAAACGTGCGGGACTTTGGGCCTTACGAATTACACGGAGGCCTAGCCTTCAACGTTACGGGGGTTTCTTGCAGCACATCCCGCAAATTCGAGTTCCTAGTGGTACCCATCTCACACGCCTACCCACAAATCCGGGATTTCTAACTTTTCAAAACAAAATCCCTCTTAGAGGGTTTTATGCATGGAAGCCTCTAAGGTCTTCCCTTTTAAAACCTGAAAGCCTCTACGGTCTTCCCTTTTCAAAAATTGAAAGCCTCTAAGGTCTTTCATCCCAAAATTATTTTCGTGATTTTCGTGTTCATGCTCATGCTTATGAAATGATATGACATATGCGAGCTCTAAGCATTCAGACATATTCAATATTTCATAAGACAGATTATTAAGGCATGCTATCAATTCAAAACAACACAATAGACATGCTGAAATTATCCAGGTAAACACATAAGGCATATCAACTCAAGTAAACATGTAAGTACACTATTAACATGTTATACAACTTTATTGAGGGTTATACGGAACTACCGTTCACCGAGGGTAGACTGAATAATAAATCAGAATAGAAACTGGAACTGCTCAATCTGTTACAAATCTCAATATACAATAATGCGCGTATATTAGTGAGGTACAACACCTCTAAGCATAAGTACAACTACTATTAAAGTGAGGTACAACTCTTAAAGCATAGGGTACAAGGCCCCTTGGCTCAAAACAGATTTAAGTACAACAAAGCAGAAGTTTTTATTAAACTGCCTGAGGTCGCGCGCGCTGGCCACTCGCGCGGGACCTCGCTCGCTCGGGTCGCTCGAGCGAGTTTTTACAGAAGGGTCACGGTTTCAATTTAAAATAGTTTTTCAGAAAATAATCTGGTCGCGCGCGCGGGCCGCTCGCACGGGTCACGCGCGCGAGGTATCACAGACTCGTCTTCTTCCTTATTTATTATTTTTTTTTTCCTGTTTTGAAATCAAGGTTGGTTTTTTTTACTCATTTTGAAAACTTAATCAAAAATAGACTTTCAATATATGAACCTCTTCCTTTTTCCGCGTAGATTTCAAATATGAAATCAGTTTTTCAAGAGTAAAAACACAGCTCTTGATTTTAATGAAAAACCGAACGATGACAAAACTTTAATTTGACCGTTCGTCGCAACCGTTATGAATTAGCTTTTGAAATTTGAAATGGAGCCTCGTGGAATTGAGACCTTTGATTTGATATAAAGAAATCAAAATTCTGTGACTGTTTTTCTGCTCGCTATTTTTGGACCCTTAACAATATACATATGAAATATATATATATATATATATATTCATAGTTTATAGTGAACTGGAATTAAAACAAAAGTTTAACAAAATCTAAAGCTTGAATTTAAAACTTGAATATCAATCTCCATGAAATTGTATACAAGAATCTGCCTATCTATACACATATATATATATATATATACCTACACTTAACAGTTTAACTAAACTGAAATTAAAAAGCAAAGCATAGATTAAAAGCTTACCCAAATGAATTATCCAAAGCTTGATTTGTATCTCCTTATATAATTATATATATATATATATGTGTTTGAGTATCTAAGTAATAATGTGTGTATATAGATTGATATATGTGTGTGTGTAATAATTTCTGTGTGTATGTGTGATGTTGCCGAGATAGAGAGGCAGTGGAGAGAATGAGAGTGCTGAGAGAGTTGGTGAGATTATGCTGTAGGAGGTTTATGAGATGTTGGTGTGTATATATAATTGTAAAGTGCTTGAGCACTAGACATATAATATATACCATACACTTTCACACACACTGCGCACCAAAATTGCTTGGCACTAATCATATAAATATATATATAGTACACATGCACCACTGCGCACTAATTTGAGTGGTTTCCAACGTTCTAATGAGGGATTCTCATGTGTGTTGAGCTCACGCGATGATACACACATGCAGGTAAAAATTGTTTTGCCAAAAATTCAATTTTGGTAATTGTAATTAATAAAAAAAAAATACGGGTATTACATCCTACCCACCATAAAAGAAATTTCGTCTGCGAAATTCGCACACCGATAATCATTATCACAGAAAACAAATAACTCAAGAAGCAAATAATTGCGGATATCGATCGCGCATCTCCTTCTCATTCTCCCAAGTAGTCTCCTTGGTACTATAGTGACGCCACAGTACTCGAACCAAACGAATAGTCCTACCACGAAGCACATGCTCCTTAGTTTCCAGAATCTGCATGGGTTGTTCCTCGTAAGACGCATCTTGCTCCAATGGTAAATTAGTCCAATCTAAAACATGAAACGGATCAGGTTCATACTTTCGAAGCATTGAGATATGAAATACATTATGAACTTTCTCCAACTGCGGAGGCAAAGCCAACCGATAGGCGAGTTCACCCACACGTTCTAAAATCTGGAAAGGTCCAATGAAACGAGGTGAAAGTTTCTTATCCTGTCCAAAACGAAGCACACCACGATGAGGTGAAACTTTGAGAAACACATGATCTCCAACTTCAAAGGACAAAGGTCTTCTCTTTTTATCAGCATAACTTTTCTGTCGACTCTGAGCCGTAAGTATCCTCGCACGAATTAGTTTTATCTTTTCAGTAGTTTCCCTTGCTAGATCTGGTCCCAACAGAGACGCTTCTCCAACTTCTGTCCAACATACGGGAGAACGACACGGTCGTCCATAAAGGGCCTCAAACGGTGCCATCTGAATACTCGCTTGATAACTATTGTTATACGCAAACTCGATCAATGGTAGGTGGTCTTCCCAACTACCTTTGAAGTCCATAACACAAGCTCGTAACATATCTTCCAAGGTTTGTATAGTACGTTCTGACTGACCATCCGTCTGAGGATGAAAAGCCGTACTCAATCTCAACTCTGTCCCCAAAGCTTTTTGGAGACCTTCCCAAAACAATGAAGTGAACCGCGGATCTCGATCCGACACAATCGAAACAGGGACTCCATGCAATCGAATGATCTCTCGGATATACAAGCGACTAAGGACATCAACCGAATCGGTCAAACGCATTCCCAGAAAATGTGCAGACTTTGTCAAACGATCCACAATGACCCAAACGGCGTCATGACCACGTGGTGACTTAGGAAGTGCTGTCACAAAATCCATTGTCACGTGCTCCCACTTCCACTCTGAAACTGGTAATGGTTGTAATAACCCTGCAGGTCTCTGATGTTCGACTTTCACTTGTTGACAAGTCAAACAACGAGATACAAACTTAGCGACATCGCGCTTCATGCCCTTCCACCAAAACTGACGTCGCAAATTATGGTACATCTTGTTACCTCCCGGATGCACCGCTAATCGTGAATGATGGAATTCCTTCATCACTTGTTCACGAACTGCCAATGGTACAAACAAACGGTCTTTGAACTTCAACCCACGCTCGGAGCCAAAAGTCCAACCTTCTATAACATTACCTCGAAGAATTCGCATACGAAAAGTAGATGCTACAGGATCAGATTGTTGCTCATCTTTCACTTGTTGGATGATCGACGGTTGAGTCATAACAGAATATAATGAAGTACGATCATCAGAGTCGTCAAGCTCTACCTCAAACTCCCCAATCTGATCGAGCATGTTCCATTCCTGAATGGCCAGACAAGCCAATGAACCTCGTGACTTGCGACTCAGCGCATCGGCCACTACATTTACCTTCCCTGGATGATACTGTAGTTTAAAGTCATAATCTTCTAAGTACTCCATCCATCGACGTTGTCGAAGATTCAAATCGCGTTGAGTAAAGATATACTTCAAGCTCTTGTGGTCTGAAAAGACATCAAATCGTTCCCCATATAAGTAATGACGCCATGACTTTAAGGCAAACACAACGGCAGCAAGCTCTAAATCATGAGTTGGATAATTCTGTCCATGAGGCTTCAACTGGCGCGAACCATAGGCAACAACCTTTCCTTCTTGCATAAGTACACACCCCAAACCAAGAAGTGAAGCATCACAATAAACTGCGTAGTCAACACCACGCTCCGGAATAATCAAAACCGGTGTAGAAGTCAATCGAGTCTTTAAAAGTTGAAAAGCTTTCTCGCACTCCTCAGTCCAAATAAATTTCACCCCTTTTCGTGTCAGCTTAGTCAAAGGTGAAGCAATACGAGAAAAGTCCTTTACAAAGCGACGGTAATAGCCTGCTAAACCCAAGAAACTACGTACCTCAAATACGTTCTTAGGTGGCTGCCAATCCATAACAGATTCAATCTTTGATGAATCAACTGACACTCCATCTCTCGAGACAACGTGTCCCAAAAATTTCACTTCTGTCAACCAAAAATCACATTTAGATAATTTACCGAACAATCGGTGAGTACGCAATACTTGTAGGACAATCCTCAAGTGTTCTTCGTGAAGTTCCTTAGAGGAAGAGTAGATGAGAATATCATCAATAAATACAATCACAAACTTATCCAAATAATCGTGAAATACTCGTTGCATAAGATCCATAAATGCTGCTGGAGCATTGGTCAATCCGAATGGCATAACCATAAACTCAAAATGTCCATATCTGGACCTAAAAGCTGTCTTCGAGATGTCTGACTCTCGAATACGGAGTTGATGATAACCCGATCTCAAATCAATCTTGGAGAAACAAGTGGAACCTTTGAGTTGATCAAACAAATCATCAATTCTTGGAAGTGGATACTTATTCTTGATCGTCACATGATTGAGTTTCCGATAATCAATACACAATCTCAGTGTTCCATCCTTTTTCTTAACAAAGAGAACAGGAGCTCCCCACGGGGATACACTCGGGCGAATAAAACCCTTACTCTGGAGATCTTCCAACTGAATCTTCAACTCCTTCAATTCTGCTGGTGCCATACGATATGGCGGAATAGAAATAGGCGAAGTGCCTGGCACAAGATCGATTGCAAAATCGATAGCACGAACAGGTGGCAATTCGGATAAGTCTTCTGGAAAGACGTCAGGAAATTCACAAACAATGGGTGGCAATTCCACAAGAGGAGTGCCCCTCTCCATGGCCAATAAACTAGCCAGAGTTCCAAGAGAAGAATATAAACTACTCCGTGAAAACAACGAGGGTAGCGGCAAATCCAACTGATCGCCCTCGAATCTACAACTGTCTCCCTCAGGAGTGAAAAGAGTAACCCGACGCTTAAAACAATCTATGAAGGCTCGATACTCGACCAACCAGTCCATCCCAAGGATGACATCGAATCCTAGATTCGGCATAACAATCAAATCGACACTCAATTGCTGGTCTGCTATCAAAAGCATACAGCTACGGCAAACATGATTCAAATGAATAACACCTCCAACTGGAGTATCAACAGATAAGACATGCTGTCACGCCCCGGCGTAGCAAAATAAGGAAAAAAAATTTCATTTCCGTTTTGGACCCGTAGGTCATGACAGTTGATGGATCGCTTGTCCTGTACTTAGCTTAACATGTACCAGAAAACAGAGTATATAAAAGCAACAGGGAAGATAATATTAAACATATAACAACTTCAAATATTACATAGGCTTAAGTTCAAATATCCTTAAGGCACAGACCGCCTTAATCAAATAAAAACATTATCCATATCCTTATTACAACTTTATTTAAATTATAAAAGTAGCGATGTAGGCTCCTCTAGCTGGCATAATCATATTGCCCTGCATAATTATTTCCTGAACATTTGGATGTCCAGGACAAAATAAAGTCATCAGCTAATGAAAGTCGAGTGAGTATAACGAACACACAAGCAATGTATATAAAAGTACATTAACAGTTATTATAATGTTCGATACCTTAGAGTGTGATAAATCCATTATTCCAATCGTCGCATGATAACAATTAATAACCGTTTGAATAATGAATAATTAAGACCGTGCATGAACCATGAAATCATCTCATCTCACTGACTCTTTTATCTCGATCACAATCTCTTGACTCATTCGGTCCACCTAGAACCATCCGGCACAATGCCGTTAGTTTAGAAGGTCTGTCGATATGCCTGCCGTATTTAAGTTGACCTGGACATACCTAGACATTCAAGGTTATAATAACCTGTGGAATACTTTAATTAATCTACCGTATCTGAAGCGGCCTGGAATAATTTAAAGTTACCACCAGACTGACCTACCGTATCAAAAGCGGCCTGGGCTCAGCCCTCTTAATTAATCTACCGTATCTGAAGCGGCCTGGAATAATTAAGGCTATCACAAGACTCTGATTGACCTACCGTATCAAAAGCGGCCTGGGCTCAATCCTTCTTAATTAACCTACCGTATCTCAAGCGGCCTGGGATAATTAAGGTTACTCGTCCCGAGACATTCTCACAACATATATGCTGACCAACGACCCCTTTCCATACATGCCAACTCGACTATGCAATGCGTAACTTGTTCTATTTACTATTTTCTTTATCAGGGCAGTGGTTGTTTTAAATTCGTAATTATCATCAAGTAAACCAATTTATCTCAGTTTGTTCTTAGGAAGCTGACGGCGTAATTTTCGGAGTCTTAGAATTATTATTACAAATTTCAGAAGATTAAAATAGCATATAAATTTAGCCATAAGTCTCTTCTTAATAAAAGTATAGGGTACATGTTTTGACATTATTTTTTTTTGCTCAAAAACTAAAATATCATTAATGAAACTTAAACCTTACAAAGAAAACAAAACAAACGAAAAATAAAAACACAAGCAAAGGCAAAACAACCAAGAGAACAATAGATAAGGAAGCATAAGCGACTACAGAAAATCCTATGTCAGCTGCAAAAGGAATCCACCACTGCGCCACAAGGACCGCCGAGTAGAGAGATCCGGAACCCAGGACACCTTCAGACTTGTAGATGATCGAGACCACCAAAACAAAGAAGACGGCACAAAGCCAAGTCCAAACAGGTGAAGAAGCATCACCAAAGGGGGCAACCGAAGTTGCTTGAAAAGCGTCCATGATAGCAAAAGTTGCACCATGGAAAGCAGCACAGCTGAAGACGAAGGCTCCGAAGCCACCAATCATAACCCAATGTAGACCAAAAAACCAATCTACTATTTCAAGACTGGTCTGGGCAACATCTACCATCTTGAACCCAAGGAGAAGCCCTGCAAGATAAGGAAAACAACCCTCACAAAGGAAGGAGAAAAGCTTCACAGAGGAAGCGGAGGAGCCAAACAGGCCCTTATTGGAACTGGGACAAAACATGGCAAAGGGAGAGAGAGAGAGAGAGAGAGGAGAAGTAGGAGGCCGAAGAAGAAAGGGGGGAGGGGGGGCTTTGTGCGGCTGTCGGATTCATGCTTACTCTCTCTCTAGAAAATTCTAGAGAGAGAAGCTCTCTAGGGCTGCATGACTGCCGGTTCAAAAATTCCTGAGCATGGTTACATGTTTTGACATTATTGTTAACAAAGAGAACACATCAAAATACAATTTCTTCTATTTTCCAAAACTTTGGAAGCATCATAGGCATTTGAAATAATTAAAATACTAATTTAATAACCACTAATTAATTTATTAAAAAATACCATGTTCTTGTTTTATAAATTGGTAAATTACAAAACTATATAAAATGACCTCTAACATGTGAACAAAAATATAGAATTTAACAGAGTCAATAAGTATTTTTAATACTCATTTTATACATAGTAATTAATTTATCATTTATTTAACACAAATAAATAATAAATATAATTTAGCATTACTAAGAAAGTTTTCATAAAATAATAAATATTACTTAATATCATTTTCGAAATAAAAATATACTATAATAATTTAAAACATAATTTAGGAATTATTCACATTTAAAACAAATATTCATAAATTTTATTATCCATGTAAAAAAAATATAACTAATATGTAGGTTACAAGGGTTGAACCCCTAACCTCTAAGTGAGAAAATAACCAAATACCCATTCTGCCAGCTTGTGTTTTACTTAATAAATTACCAGAATTAAATACTTAACTAAATTAATTCATGTACTAAAAAGATATTGACTAATATGGTAGATTACAAGATTGGATCCCCCAACCTCAAAGTCAAAGAACAAACCCCAAACCATTCTATCAACATAAATCTTACTTCTAAATCACCAGAATTTAATACTTAACTAAGTCAATCCAGGTATCAAAAATATTAACTACAACACAATATGTAGCCAAGAAGATTTGATCTCCCAACCTTAAGGTTGGAAAACAATACCCCAAACTATTCTGTCAACGTAAATCTTACTTTTAATTCACCAGAATTAAATACTTAACTACTACGAAAGTCAAGCTAATTTACAACAGTCTTCTCCAAATTTCTGCAACTTCTGGTTAAGGCTCCGTTTGGCTATGTTTTTAAAACTTCTTAAAGTTATTATATCTTTCTCGTTACTTATCGGATTGCGACGAGTCCTATATGAAAGTTGCTCGATTTTTCGCAAGGATTCCAAAAATCTAACTTATATATTCTGAATTTTAATTAAAAATCTCCAGAATTTTAAAGTTATGGTAAATACATAATTTCACTTTTGGGGGTCAAGAACTCAACCAATCAACAAACTATTTATAAGGGAACCTACTATGATCATATACTTTTATTTTCAATTTACGGAATTAGTTTTTGTTAACATTTTTGGTACCGCTAATTTTGGACCTCCATGGCTATATATACGTATATAGGCGTCTATACATACTTTTGATTCCCCCGGCTTGTGTGTAATGACAAATACTACATTATGAGTGGGTTCGAGAGACTCACCGAGCGTTAGTTTGAGTGGCGCGGCTTGCCGAAGAAAAGACGAAAATTTCCGAAATATAAGCTTCAATGGCTATGGAGCTCTTGTCACTTGCTGTGATGTTATATATATATATATATATGGATCTCCAGCAGATTGTATATGTGTGTTTGTGCTTGAGAGTGAGGGAGGTTAATAGAGCTTGAGAGGTATATGTGGGTGTGTATGTATATATGATCCGAGAGAGAGGAAGAGCTTTTGAAAGCTTAGGCTTCCAAATGTATGTATATGTGAATATACTGAGAGTAATGCCAATGCTTACTAATATGAGTCCCTTTCATTTGTGTGATTATGTTAGTACATATAGGCAAGGTAATGAGTCTTGTAAGTGTGAACATAGATAATGCTTTCAGCATTATTGCCCACTTGCTCCATAAACCATTGGATGCAATCATGAGGAAGAATAAAGAAACTCTTTGATGATTGATGTGGATATGTATATGCCGAGAGTGAGAGGGAGAGCTACTGGAGTGCTTTGAAAATTATATAATAGTAAGTAATGATATGCTTGTGTGAATTGCTTTGTTGAGAGTCATGATTGTGTTTGCAAAGTGTGAATACACTTATAGGGAAGACAATCATGAGCTTTGCAAGTTGCAAGCTCATTTATTTGATGGTGATGATGGCGAGAATATTAACAACTGGTGAGTTGATTGATACAGTCAATCAGATTGTGGATAATTCATCTGGTTAGTTAATCAGTTTGATCAGTTAGTTCAGTTAGGTTGGTTCGGGTAGTCTAGAAAAATACCCCAAATAAATATTAGGAACCAAAAATGTAGGCAATGTGATAAAATATTTATTACTAGTTTTAATACCAAACTATGGGGTAACTTAGGGGCGCAGTCTTAAGCATAATAAATTCAATTAAAATTACTAAGGGGTCACAAAATTAATGTCATTGGGTTAACAACTACTAAAACTAATATATAATATTTATAGAAATAACATCACTATAAAAATGATGTACCGTTAGTAAAATAAGATTGGCATTGCTTTTGTATATAACAACATAGTTATTATTTATTCATGCACATAATACCACAACTAGATTAAATATAAAGTAATAGAAATAAAAACTGACATTTTATTTATTATTAGGGGCGCGAAAATACAGGTTGCTACACATGCTCCAAGCATTCTATCTCTAACCCTAATACTGATGCGAATGCTGATGAGATGAATGAGTGTGATGCACCAGTGTCAAACAATACAGATGCCCAAGAGTTAAATAATGGGACGATACCTCGGATCACAGAAGGTCCGGCATTCCCAGAAACATGATGAGCAGATGACATAGGGAGAGCAAAATTCCTTCCTTGGGGTTCTTGGTGTTGTTGTGGCTGAATGCCACCACGGTTATCTGTCCTCTGATAATTACCCTGGTTCCCTCTGTTCTGGTAGGGTTTCACGCTCTGAGTGGATATTGCCTGAGATGGTGGATAGTATGGTGTTGAACCAATCGACTGAGATTTCTTGGGTGGTGGTTGAGGGCAAAACTTGATAAAATGATTTGGATCACCACATCGGAGACAAACTTTCTCCCCAGCAGCATTCACACCTCGCTGTAATCCCAATTGTTGAGAATTTCGATAAGAAGATCTTTGTTGTGAATGGGCTCGTTGCTGCTGTTGTTGTGGAGGTTGGGATTGCAATTGAGACCTAGTCTCTGCCTTGGCCTTCTTAAACTGACCGGTGCTCTTGGCTGGAGTAACCATCTCCCTGGCCCTTTTTAGATCTAAATCTACACTTTCAACACCCAACGCCCTTGTCAAAGTATCAGCATAAGTGGTGATAGGCGTGCTAGCCAGACTCTTCCGAATGTAGGGTCGAAGACCAGAGGCAAAACGTGTAGCCTTGAAATGATCACTGATCAACTGCTCTTGTGAAAAACGAGCCAAGGTGGAAAACATAGTAGCATATTCTGTCACTGACATATCCCCTTGCTGAAGGGTAAAGAACTCAGCCCTTTTTGCGTCCCTCTGTACTTCTGGAAAGTAGTCATCGAGAAAAAGACTCTTAAATGACTTCCAAGTCATGCCAGCAAGTGGATGAACACTGACAGTACAATCCCACCAATGGGTAGCTTCTGTAGAAAACAAATATGTAGCCAACTTGATGCGGAGAGCATCTTCATGAAGATCAATGAATTCGAATATCTTCGTGATATGCTGAAGCCAATCCTCTGCAGCAATCGGGTCAGAGCTACCAGAGAACTGTGGTGGCTTCCTAGCATCAAAATCTTTGGTAATCATCCGCTCCCGAGCTCTAGCGGGATTTGTCTCACCTCTCGGAGTACGAGGGGGAGGAGGCGGCATAGCATCTCTAACTACCCTTGCAATTACATCAGCAATGTTCTGTAACCCTTGCTGTCCATCAGGAAAATCAACTGGTCCTGTGGAAGCTTCAGACTCAAATGCAACATCATGCGTGTGACCTCGACCACGACCACGACCTCGACCACGACCTCGACCTCGACCACGGCCTTGCCCTGGACCACGTCCTCGAGCACGACCTCGACCTCGGCCTCTAACTGGTACCGACGCAGCCGATATCTGCTCGTCAGCCTCTAGTTCAATACTGGGATTCTCACGACGCGGCGGCATAACTATAATAAGTTCGAATCGAGTAACGAATCACACAACATAATCTAATCACTAAGTGTAATCGACAATACACGTATATGTCGAGTAAGTAGTTAACATCTCAAGTTACCAAGTAACAAGTTAACACATATCAATTCATACGTCTTTATCAACTAATCATGTCTAACATGTCAACAAACTAAACATGAGAGCACATAACCCGGCGTCCAAAGTATTCGACCCGGTTACGCTCTGATACCATTCTGTGACGCCCCGCCCCGCCACGGTTCCCGGCGACGGGGTGTCAACCGGCGGAAGTACAACAATAACAGTAATAGTAGGTTTTGAGACTAATCGGGAACTCCCCGAGTCCTAAACTCCGAGGGTTACCTGAATAATATAAATTCATCATTTGGAAAACATGTATAAAATTTAAATCTGGTTTTCATATGAAACATTCTTTTCTTGAAACGAAACATTTTCAATATAAGCAGCGGAAAATCAGAGTTTAGCTATCCTTTTATTTAAAAGCGCGTTGACTAACCTTTATCCAAATAAACATAACATATCCTTTGAAACATAATTTTATTACATTAATTAAAAGATAATCCCCACACACGGGGTCTTCAAACTATAGCGGAAGCATTGTCAAATTTCTGGGCCCTGCCCTTATCTATATCACCTGAAAGGAAGGTTTAATAGTTCATAAGCCAAAGGCTCGTATAGTCATATAACCGCACAATAACATCTGTTATATAACATGCATGAGTGCAATGAATGCCAATGTCAATGCATGAAAATCATTTTCATGCCTTTTTAAACACTCACCCTCAATCGTCAATATCATTACCCGGACCATGGGCTTCCCGTCCACGTAGGCCTAGCCTCAAACGTGCGGGACTTTGGGCCTTACGAATTACACGGAGGCCTAGCCTTCAACGTTACGGGGGTTTCTTGCAGCACATCCCGCAAATTCGAGTTCCTAGTGGTACCCATCTCACACGCCTACCCACAAATCCGGGATTTCTAACTTTTCAAAACAAAATCCCTCTTAGAGGGTTTTATGCATGGAAGCCTCTAAGGTCTTCCCTTTTAAAACCTGGAAGCCTCTACGGTCTTCCCTTTTCAAAAATTGAAAGCCTCTAAGGTCTTTCATCCCAAAATTATTTTCGTGATTTTCGTGTTCATGCTCATGCTTATGAAATGATATGACATATGCGAGCTCTAAGCATTCAGACATATTCAATATTTCATAAGACAGATTATTAAGGCATGCTATCAATTCAAAACAACACAATAGACATGCTGAAATTATCCAGGTAAACACATAAGGCATAGCAACTCAAGTAAACATGTAAGTACACTATTAACATGTTATACAACTTTATTGAGGGTTATACGGAACTACCGTTCACCGAGGGTAGACTGAATAATAAATCAGAATAGAAACTGGAACTGCTCAATCTGTTACAAATCTCAATATACAATAATGCGCGTATATTAGTGAGGTACAACACCTCTAAGCATAAGTACAACTACTATTAAAGTGAGGTACAACTCTTAAAGCATAGGGTACAAGGCCCCTTGGCTCAAAACAGATTTAAGTACAACAAAGCAGAAGTTTTTATTAAACTGCCTGAGGTCGCGCGCGCTGGCCACTCGCGCGGGACCTCGCTCGCTCGGGTCGCTCGAGCGAGTTTTTACTGAAGGGTCACGGTTTCAATTTAAAATAGTTTTTCAGAAAATAATCTGGTCGCGCGCGCGGGCCGCTCGCACGGGTCACGCGCGCGAGGTATTACAGACTCGTCTTCTTCCTTATTTTATATTTTTTTTTCCTGTTTTGAAATCAAGGTTGGTTTTTTTTACTCATTTTGAAAACTTAATCAAAAATAGACTTTCAATATATGAACCTCTTCGTTTTTCCGCGTAGATTTCAAATATGAAATCAGTTTTTCAAGAGTAAAAACACAGCTCTTGATTTTAATGAAAAACCGAACGATGACAAAACTTTAATTTGACCGTTCGTCGCAATCGTTATGAATTAGCTTTTGAAATTTGAAATGGAGCCTCGTGGAATTGAGACCTTTGATTTGATATAAAGAAATCAAATTTCTGTGACTGTTTTTCTGCTCGCTATTTTTGGACCCTTAACAATATACATATGAAATATATATATATTCATAGTTTATAGTGAACTGGAATTAAAACAAAAGTTTAACAAAATCTAAAGCTTGAATTTAAAACTTGAATATCAATCTCCATGAAATTGTATACAAGAATCTGCCTATCTATACATATATATATATATATACCTACACTTAACAGTTTAACTAAACTGAAATTAAAAAGCAAAGCATAGATTAAAAGCTTACCCAAATGAATTATCCAAAGCTTGATTTGTATCTCCTTATATAATTATATATATATATATATGTGTTTGAGTATCTAAGTAATAATGTGTGTATATAGATTGATATATGTGTGTGTGTAATAATTTCTGTGTGTATGTGTGATGTTGCCGAGATAGAGAGGCAGTGGAGAGAATGAGAGTGCTGAGAGAGTTGGTGAGATTATGCTGTAGGAGGTTTATGAGATGTTGGTGTGTATATATAATTGTAAAGTGCTTGAGCACTAGACATATAATATATACCATACACTTTCACACACACTGCGCACCAAAATTGCTTGGCACTAATCATATAAATATATATATAGTACACATGCACCACTGCGCACTAATTTGAGTGGTTTCCAACGTTCTAATAAGGGATTCTCATGTGTGTTGAGCTCACGCGATGATACACACATGCAGGTAAAAATTGTTTTGCCAAAAATTCAATTTTGGTAATTGTAATTAATAAAAAAAAAATACGGGTATTACACGATAATTCAATGCGTCAACGTAGTAAAAATAACTCTACATTTATAGATATACTTTAAAGGATGCGCTATATAGTTAATCATCTATAATGTTATTTTTAGTATAAGCTTAACGTATTAGGTGATGAGGTGGTTGTCCAGAAAGCGATGAATGCAAAACGTGGTGCACTACTTAGTCTTTGGAGTCACAGATTGTACAAGCAGTGCAAACGTCTAAGAGGAGCTGAGGGTGAGGAATATGCCAAGAACAACCACCCAAAGAATTTCAACCTTGATCAATGGATAGATTTAATTGATAATAAATGGAGTGACCCAAAGTTTCTGGTAAGCAAATCAATTATAAACAATATCCATACATAAGTTTGAAGATTATGAACAAAATGATTTATGTTCATATATTGTTTAATATTCCACGCAGTACTAATCAATCGTGAACTCGACAATCAAGCACGTTCAAGGACAATCAAGCATGTGGCTCGAGTTTGTTTGCAACTAGGGCTCATAAGATGGTGCACATTATTTACTTGTTAAAATTATATTACTACTATACATTATTAATTATTAACTTTATACTTAATAAATCAGTTAAAAGACGGAGATATTGATCTTCCGGACTTCTACCGCTCTTCTCACTTCAGTAAAGCAAAAAATGATTCAGTGTCTTCGGACTACGGCACTTACCATGTAAATATACTCTCTTTACTAGTAATGAGTACTTGAAGGAAAAACATGTTTAAAATCACTACCTCTATAAAAGAGGCTAACTATGATTGTCAATTTTGATTTTGTCCTAATTTGTCATTTTTTGATTTGTTTAAAATCACATTTTTACCATTACTTTTCTTTTTTGTTCCATTTCCTTTTAATGATTACTTTCATTTTTTGTCATTATGTGAGGGTAGGTTGGTCATTTCACTCACAAAACAACCCTTATTACAATTAGGTCAACTTTTATAATTAAATTATTCTAGAAATGATGATTCAATCAACTTTTCAAACAATAATTACAAATATTTATAATTTCATTCAACTTTAAAATTATTTAATCTACAAATAATGATTCAATCAACTTTTCAAGCAATAATTCCAAATATTTATAATTTGGTTCAAAAACCCAAAATTCAACAATTGTAGGTTGTGCCTTGTTTGGCACAACCGCTTTTCGGCTTTGTGATTTGTGTGTGTTTTCGTTCTTCCCAAACAAGTCACTAGCTTGTTTGGTTTTATTTTGTTTTATTTGGTATTTTGTTTGGTTTTGTTTTTATTTTTATTTTTTTTTGAGATTTCCCAAACAAACCACTAACACAAACAAGGCACAACACAACCCGAACTGGGCTATGCCTTATTTGGTTTTGTTTTGTTTGATTTTGTTTTTCTTTTTTAATTTGGTTTTCCCAAACAAAGCACTAACATTTGTTTTATATACCCTATATAAATCTATATATGTATCTATCAAAGATTCTCTAAAGAGGACCACCTCTTTTTATTAAAGAGAGGACCTCTATTTTGGCCGTTGGATTGTGTTTAAAAACTGTGAAATGACAAAACTGCCATTAATGAAAACACGATCCGACGGCCAAAACAGAGGTCCTCTCTTTAATAAAGAGAGGACGCCCTCTTTATAGCCTGACTGATGTATCTATATCTATACCCTATATAAAAGAGGCTAAATGTGATTTCCAATTTTAATTTTGTCTTTATTGCTAAATGTGATTCCAATTTCAATTTTATCCTTATTTGTCATTTTTTTGAATTGTTCATTTTTATCATTTCCCCTTTGAAATCCTATACAATTTCATACATCTCCACACTCTTTTTTGGTCATTTATTCACAAACGATTTTGAATTTTTTTTTTCTTCTTGAAAAAGTGAGGTGTGCCTATAAATTTTTTTGCATACATGCTTAGACATTTAATTCCATTACACACATGCCTTAAAAAAATGATTTTTTTTTGTAGATTGTGGGTAATATCCAAATATAAAATGAAATTTATAGGCATTGTGTGTGATCATAATATTTTGGGACAACCAATTATGGGTTTTTAGTTTTTTTTAGGCATGTATGTATAATAAAATTAAATGTCTAAGTATGTGTGTAAGTTAAATTCATAGACCCACCTCACTTTTTCAACAAAAATATGAAAATAAAATTTAAAAAAAAAAAACCAAATCCGGTTGTGAAACCGGTTGTGCCATGTTTGGAAAACCGATTTTAGCCTATGTTGTTTTGTTTTTATGTTTTTTTTTTGTTTCCCAAATAAGCACCACTAATTTTGGAATTAAATCAATTTCATACTCATAACAAATAAATAAATATGGGGTTTGCTAACTTACAGCATAGGAGACTTTTAGCGACGAAAAACAAGGTTTTAGTGATGAAATTTTTCGTCGCTAAAAGCTGGAACCTTTAGCGACAAAAGTTTCGTCGCTAAAAACCTGTTTTTCGTCGCTAAAGGGGCTGTTGTATGCTGCTAACTTACAACCATCATGTTGTAAGTTAGCAGCCCCCAATAAATATATATATGTATATAGTAATACATATAATACATATATAAGCAATACTTTGCAATGTTAAAAAGACAAATTGTAATTTGCAATTACTAATACATCTATAATTATATGCTGCACAAAATGCACATTTCCATCTCCTTCCAACATTTTTTTTTTTTTGCATTAGAGCTATAAATATAAATGGAATTTCATATTTTATTAAACACACATACCTATAAATTTAACTCAGACATACACATGGTTAGAAATTTACTTTTTTACGCGCATAAAATAAACTTTAGAAAATTAATATTAGAGATTGTGGATAATATCAAAATAGAAAATTCAATTTATAGGCATGTGTGTGTAATACATATAACCATTCCCTTGATTTTAGCTCAATAAATCATATGTGTATAAAATTTATATGTAGTTAAACAAAAAAGGAAAAAGAAAAAAGATTATAGGGTTTTGAATATATCATGTGTTATGATGTTAAAAAAAAAGTTTTTACTTTAAACCAAAAAAAAAAAAAAAAAAAAGAAACAGAAGAAAATAAAAAAATTATTTCAAAAAAAGATGAAAAAAAGAAAAGAAACGAAAAAAACGATGATAAGTTCTTCCAATATATCATGTGCTATGATGTTAAAAATAAGTTATTAGTCAGACAAAAAAGAATAAAATAAAATTGGGAGAGAAGGGCTAAAAGAAACATAAGTGAAAACACCAAGAAAGATTCGAAAAAAAAAATTAAAAAGGAAGAAGAAAAAAATAAATTATATTTTGCTTCCATATCAAATTAACGAAGCTTTTACGTTTACAATTTTTTTTACGCAGCAGTATATGTTCAGTATATTTAGGATTTAATATTATTATTATTTTTTTATTTACTGGATAAATTTATTTATTTATTTTTTTTTTAAATTTTGACGAACCCGTGCATTGCACGGGCGTGCATCCTAGTTATATTTAAACGCGCATTGGAAAAGATTAAGTTACAAAAACTTATTGGTAGCCCAGGATCTACTACTCGTCAATTTCATAGATGCGTACACAAGAGGGGACAAGAATTATACCGAACGGTCTTGAACCAAATTCTGAAATCTCTAACTTCCAGCAGCTTCCACTAGATGATCTTCACTCTTATGACTCCTGCGGATGCTTCCCAGAGAGACTAGAGATGGTGGGATCCCTAATAGAGAGGATAGAGAAGGTTTAGGGAAACCTAAACAGTCTCTGTAGCTTCTACGTAAAAAAATGACGATTAAAAATATTCATTACGCAGCTGCACTATTTATAAATTCCCAGAACTGACCTAACCTTCGAGCGATCAAAGTGGTTTCGATCGATCGAACCTTCGATCGATCGAGCCATGTTCAAGCGATCAAACTTTCCATGACTTCGATCGATCGAGACACATTCGATCGATCGAACCTGCCTTGATAAGATCCTCATGTGCCTTTCCAAGCATCCTAGCGGAGCTAAGAGTGGGACCTCCTAGGCTCTTTATTGTTGGCTCAGATCAGTTTGTTAATTCCCGTGACCAAACTCTTTGATTAGCAAATTAACCAACTGATCAGTTAATGTTTACTCCACTATAAAAATGATAACTGAATTCCAACTCAAAAGAACATATCCGAAGCGATAACTAGACTTGTATGGTGTACTAATGTCCCTCTACCGTCAGCATTCACAATCATATTCAGGAAGCCGGATAACTGTTACTGTCAACCTGAATCATGATTACTTCTTGTATTCCTTGAGTCCCATTCACCACTCATGATTACCAAACATGTTGATAACTACTTATCAACAAGACTGCAGTTCTCAGTAATAAACTTGGTAACATTCTCAAGGGAATGCTTACTCTAAATCAGAGGGTAGATTCTATCTTGGCAATATATGTTCACAACCCTATGACATGACATACCCAAGATACCCAGGTGTTGATCTTCAATAGACCTCACTGATTGGTAAGTCAAAGCAGCCATATCCATAGTCTATATTCATAATCATCTCAAGATTTAGAACACGTACCTTATACAAGTTATGAGTTCCTATCGACTGTTTGACAGCCTTAAGTGTAAATAGGAAAGCTCAGGTCCGTCAATGCACTATAAGCACTAGCATATTAACTAAGAGCTACACTCTAGTGATTGAGATTCATCACTTCATCCAATGGTACTTAATCATGCTATAGTGTATACCTGACGAGATATCCAGTCTCATCATCCACTGTGACAAGTTCTAAGTGTTAAAGAATAGTAATTCGTATCTCACTTATATGTATCTCATACACACACGAATTACTTACTATGATACTTAAGGATCAACAATCATCTCATGAAAGAAACATACATTAAGAAATGTAAAGCTGATATCCATATATTATAATGTTAATGTCTCATACATAAAGTAATGGTTTGAGGGCACAAACCCAACAAATTCCCACTTGCACTCACAACCATATAGGCTTACATCTGAGACCTAGACTATTTAAATGACTATCAAAGACCTTCTGTGGCAAGGCCTTTGTAAACGGATCCGCAAGATTGTCAGAGGTGGCAATCTTGCTGACAGTCACATCTCCACATTGAACAATATCTCGGATTAGATGATATTTTCGCTCTACGTGCTTTCCCTTTCCGTGGTTCCTTGGCTCCTTGGACCGAGCCACTACCCCGCTATTATCACAGTAAAGCGTAATAGGTAACAGCGACGCTGGTACCACCTCGAGCTCCATAAGGAACTTTTTGAGCCAAACAACTTCCTTTGCAGCTTCACAAGCAGCCACATACTCAACTTCTGTAGTTGAGTCTACAAAGCATTTCTGCTTAATACTCCTCAAACTAATAGCACCACCTCCCAAGGAAAAGAGATGTCCGGATGTCGACTTCCTCAAATCCTTCTCTGACATAAAGTTTGAGTCAGTGTATCCTACTGGAATTAACTCACTACCGCCGTACATAATCATGTAATCTTTAGTCCTTCTCAAGTACTTAAGAATGTGCTTAACGGCTATCCAGTGCTCTGGACCTGGATTCGATTGATACCTAATGGCCATGCCCACAGCAAAGCAAATATCTGGTCTTGTGCATAACATCGCATACATGAGACTTCCCACTGCCGAAGCATAGGGAATTCTTGCTATGCAATTCCTCTCCTCTTGTGTCTTTGGACACTGGTCCTTGGAGAACTCTAAACCATGCCTGAAAGGTAACAAACCTTTTTTCGAATAATCCATTGAAAACCTAGTGAGCACCTTATCGATATAACCAGCTTGAGATAATCCAATTATCTTTCGCTTACGATCCCAAAAGAGCTTTATCCTAAGGATATAGCTCGCCTCTCCTAGATCCTTCATATTGAAAGTACTAGCTAGCCAAACCTTGATCGTTGACAATACTGCTACATCATTTCCAATGATTAGAATGTCGTCAACATAAAGCATAAGAAAAGCTACCACTTTTCCTTCACACTTCTTGTATACACAAGGCTCATCCAGATTCCGTACAAAATCAAACGACTTGACCGCTTGGTCAAAACGAATGTTCCAACTCCTGAATGCCTGCTTAAGCCCATAAATGGACTTTTACAACATGCATACCAAGTTACCTTTTCGACCAGCTACGAACCCTTCTGGTTGTTGCATATAGATGTCCTCCTCAAGATTGCCATTCAAGAATGCAGTCTTGACGTCCATCTGCCAAATCTTATAATCTAGGCATGCAGCAATGGATAAGAGTGTTTTGATCGACTCGAGCATGGCTACCGGCGAGAAGGTTTCCTCATAGTCAATGCCCTCCCTTGGACTATAACCTTTCGCTACAAGCCTAGCCTTAAAGGTCTCAAACTTTCCATCATATCCTCTTTTCCTCCTATAGACCCACTTACAGCCAATGGGTTTAATATTGGCTGGAAGTTCTACAATATCCCAGACCTAATTGGAATCCATAGATTCCAATTCAGCCTTCATACCTTTAACCCAATGAGCTGAGTCTACATTAGCCATTGCCTCTTCATGCGTAGTAGGATCAGATTCATATTCTATGGAGACAGCTTCAAAAACTTCTCCTAAGAACATGTATCTATCAGGCTGGCTGATAATCCTCCCACTACGACGAGGTACCAGTGCAGAAATGGGTGAAGAAGTGGTATTTTCTTGATTTATACCGTTATCAACTGCGGGTTGGACTGAGGGCTCTCCTTCTATCTCTCTCAGATCTATCCTTCCTTTAGGTTTATGGTTCAAGATATAATCATCCTCCAAGAAAATAGCATTCGTACTAACAAACACTTTCTGTTCTCTTGGATTATAAAAATACCATCCATAAGTACCATTTGGATATCCTACTGTAATACCCGTAAATTTTCTATATTAATAAAAAAAATGGTCCCCGTATTTTGTCCGTATATTCCGGTATTTAATTTCGTTATTCCAGAAACCTGAACTTATACGTGTACGTGGTTAATTATAATTCTTGGACTGTAAAATGCAAACCCGGACTGACTGGCACGTTAACTCGTAGAATATGTGTCTGTATTAGACCGCATTGCACATATTCCTAAGCGACGACTATCCCTACAAATTTGGAAACATGAGTACACTAAGAATCTTGCCTTAATTGGCAAGCGTACTGATGTTGTCAATATCAAGATATAAAAGTATTCTTTACTTTTCAAAAGATTTGCAATGTGGAAGTAAAGGTCGAACCCACAGAGATTGATTAACTATAGCGACTTAATTTTAAAACCTAACTTTAGTTAATTATGAAAACGGATTTTGATTTGGTTTGAATTAAACTACTAACAAATAAAAATAAATCTAAACTATGAAAGCAATTAAAGTTGTTCTAAATAATGTTTAAGGGAACCTAGGATTGCAAATCCACCACTAGCTTCATAATAGGAATATTTATGAATTACTTTAGCTTATTACGTTGGATGATAATGGGGAATTGTAGCTACAAGCCCAATTCCTCCGACAAGAAGATAATCATGGTTCAAGCACCAACATATTTCATCTTCGGTTAGCACGAATTATCCCACACTAAACTAGGGTTGTGACATAATTCGTCTAATCTAGGCATGGATTATTCGGATACTTGATAGCACAAATCAATAAAGCACCATCACATGTAAACAATCTAAACAAGCACAGCAAGCATAGATCGTTGAGCACATCACAGTCAAAATAGATATAAGACAAGAATAAATTATGAAAGTAATGATTTAATCACTAGAAGTACGATTTATTTATAAAAATCCTCGGAACATGTGACTGTCATCCATACATAATAAAACTAAAATAAAAACATAAAATATTCCCTATTACTCGACTAGGGCTTCATTGAAACCCTAGATCTTTGTCTAGGCTGCCATAGAAGTGGAGATCGGCAAGTAGTTGATGGAGGAGGCCATGGAAATCCTTGGTCTTTTTCTTCTTCTCCTTGCTTTTCCCTCTTCAAGGGCTGTATGTGTATGTATGTATGGGTGTGTAACAATGTCTAAACCCTAAAAATTATAAAAACTAAGTATATATAGAGTTTTACACAAGCTTTGGAAGCTTTCC
This sequence comes from Hydrangea macrophylla, assembly GCA_033977485.1. Lineage (NCBI taxonomy): Eukaryota > Viridiplantae > Streptophyta > Magnoliopsida > Cornales > Hydrangeaceae > Hydrangea > Hydrangea macrophylla. Next base: position 32,835,151 of record CM066987.1, read on the forward strand.
CAACCCTAAACGCACTGAAATTGATATAATTTACAATCTGGACGTCATTCAGCAGTTTCGTTTGCACAGGAGTCTTCAGTATACTGAAATACGCAACTTTATTTTTTACACATATCGCGCGAGTGGACCGCGCGAGCGCGACATTTGGCACCTCGCGCGCGCGGATCGCGCGAGCGATTCTGGGATTTTCGCGCACGCGATGTTGATTTTTCAGCTTCTTTAGCTCTGGTTTTTCACCCTGTTTAGCCTGGTTTAGTTGATTTCTTCCAAAACCTGTCAGAAACTAGAAAATGAAGTAAAAATACACAAAAACAGAATAAAAAGCACTAACAAATGCTTGTTAAGGCGTATAAATAGGCTCTGTTCTCTCCCGATCACACCCCCAAACCTACATTTTGCTAGTCCTCGAGCAAAACTAAAAATGAAAATAAACTACTAATAAAATACTACTCCATTTTCGCATGAATCACGATTGCATTTAGCATATGCAACAAGCCTTTTAAACCTCTAGGTGTCCCTAGTCGGACGAGTGAAGTCTCGTGAGGGTTCTCGTCAACAAGTCACCCACAACCATCTTTATTAACTTAGAAATTTAAAAAGTTTTATTAAAAAGATAAACATAACATTCAATACTCCTTATTATAAAACAATGATTTGAAATAGAATAACGAACAAGAAGGAACGGAATCAAACATTCACTTACGTTATTAAAAACAATCCCAAGTACATGAATCGTATAAATCAATAGAATTTCTCATAAAATTGCACGTGTGTGATATGGTAGTCAAATGAACACGCGCATGTCATGAACATGGAATATAACTCGGATAACCATCCAACTATGATTCGACTACGAATCTCACAATGTTAATTACACTCTCAAATGAAATACTCAGAAACAGGTGTAATTTTTCTAATATATGTGAGTAAAGGAAATATATTTTCAAAATGATAAACGCTCACATACGACTCGAAAAGGACGCATGACACGAAAGAAAAGTAGTCTCATGGATAGGATGCCAACAATCAAGAAAAATTAATCATTACCATGTTTTAATCCCCTCCCATCGTTTACATATCTAAACCATCTTTTCTAGGATTAACTAGGACTTTTCAAAGGTTGTATTGTGGCTCAGGTAATGAAAAAGGATATACTAGGTAGGTAATCTCATAATGGCATTGTAAGGCATGTTCGATTTCTTTCATTCTTCTTCTACAAACTTTCATCTTTTCTTTCTCTTCATTCCTTTTCATTCATTTTTCTTCTTTTCTTTCATTTTTCATTTTTTTTCAACCTTATTCTTTTTTTTTTTCTTTTTTTTCTTTTTCTTTTTGAATAATCAATCAATAAATAACAAGGCAACCACTCCAAACATCATCTTATTTTCTTTTTCTTCTTAATCGACACATCGCCTTAATACCACTAAAAGTTGATCAATCTTTCAGGGGTGAACTCCAAGTTGGCCAAATTGGAGCAAAAACAGGATAATGGTAATTAAAGAGAAATGGCATTTAAACGGCTCAAGGGGCGAACTAAGGACATTTTATCATTTATCGGTCGACAGTAAACAAAGAAGGGCCTAAGATCATTTCCTAGGGTTATATGATTCTTCAACATTTACGACGGAAGATTATTTAGCATGGTAACAAATATTTTAACTTGACTATCAACCAAAACAAGAATAATGAGACTAAACAAAAAGTTAATGCGCTATTTATGTGAAATTCGACAAACACAAAATGTATTTATAACCGTCTAAAAAGAAAAGATAGGCTCAAAAGCTCACCGGGTCTAGTCTCCACCTTGTGTTATCTAGAAATCCGAATCATATTATAGTTCAAATCAGACATGTATTCACGTGACTACGTGCAGTGCATAGGTTTATGTGCAAAACTATGATATAAAACTACGATTCAAACGATACATGACCTAAAACGTCTCAACATGACTTCAGCAAATATTTAATCACATCTTCTCTTGTTTATCATTCTATAACAATCATAGTTATCAAACAAGAAGTATCGAATGAAGATTGCAAAAACGTCGGTAATCATCGTTTATTTAAGCACAAGAATCGAAAATTTTTTAAAAAGTAGTGCATAATAGTGCATAGTAATGTGCCTGTGTGTGCATACCCCCAAACCTAAACCTTTCATTGTCCCCAATGAAACAATAAAACGAAAGAAAGGAGAGTAGGTAAGAACGGAACGATAGTACCTTGGTTTCGACAATGATAAGCAGGTAAATGTATAAAAATATGGCGATAAAGTTCAAATGTACCTGTTAATACTAGATAAACGAAAAGAAACTAACAAAAAAAAATTAAAAGTAAATGAAACCGAAATATAAAACATAAATCGATAAACTAATCGAAGTTAAAATTAAACGACAAACGGAAAAGAAATAAAACGGAAAATTATAATTGAAACAAGGAAAACAACAACTAACTCGATCTAACATGACCTAATAAACAAAAACAGAAACGTAAAAACTACCTGATCAAGTGGGGAGGAAATAGGTAAGACAACAAAAGAAAGCATCAAGAAAACGGGGAATCGCGCGAGTGGCCATCGCGCGCGCGAATCCCAAATTTTTTTTTTTTTTAACAAAAATCTCGCACGAGCGAGGTACCTCGCGCCCGCGATATCAGGCGCGAGGAGAACCTGAGGGCTCAAAACAAAAAGAAAACGAAAATTTCACTAAGGCACATTCTCGCGCCAGCGGGCCGCGCGAGCGAGCCGCTCGCGCGAGATTGGTATTTTCTCTCGGTTCACTTATTTCATGTATATAAATTAAAAATAATTTTACTCCAACCCCCAAACCTGTCCAGAGAACTCAAAAATTGACCAAAACGACCCAAGAACATGCAAAAACAAGACAAGCAGACGAAATAAAGCTTGGGTTGCCTCCCAAGAAGCGCTATCTTTTACGTCTTCAGCTAGACCGTTCTAGCTCAGGACTTATGGAGGCCGTAACTCAGATTTTGTACCCCTTAGGATATCAGGAAGAGCCCGGTGGTAAGCAGAATGAATGTCGCTTTGGATTAACGGATCATCCTTATTATGTTCAAATCTATTTTTCACCTTCCGAGTAAAGTCCTCATTAGGGTCTGGGTTAGTTGAATTCATCCGCTCATTACCAACTATATTATTCCCCGCACTCATATTTATTGCGTTCTTAGGCTCAATATTCCTTCTCACATCACATTCCGCCTCACATAGGTTATCGTCGTCTTTAGGAGGTTGATCAGCAGCATTAAAAACATTTAATTTTAATTTTATATTCCCGAACGACACTTTCATCACCCCTGTTCTACAATTGACACGTGCGTTGGCCGTGGCTAAGAATGGACGACCAAGAATAACAAGAGTGTATTTTCTAGTATCTAGCACCGGTTCGGTGTCAAGGACCATAAAATCAACAGGATAAAAACATTGATCAACTTTGACTAAGACGTCTTCGACGATTCCTCTAGGTACTTTGACGGAACGATCCGCTAATTGAATGGTAGCGGCTGTAGGTTTAAGTTCACCTAGACCTAGTTGTTTATAGACATGATAAGGTAAGAGGTTAACACTAGCTCCTAAGTCAAGGAGAGCCCGATGAATGATAGTGTCACCTATGACACATGAAATCGTAGGCGTACCGGGATCCTTATACTTCGGAGGAGCGTGTTGAAAAATTGAGCTTACTTTTTCCGTGAGGGAGACCTTTTTAGGAGTATGACTACGTATTTTGCGCTTTTGTGTACAAAGGTCTTTTAAACATTTAGCATAAGCGGGAATTTGTTTTATAGCATCGAGGAATGGAATATTTATTTTAACTTGTTTAAATACCTCGAGTATATCTTCAACTTTCGACTTTTTCTTTGTAAGATTAGACGGTTTCTCAACATTGGGTGGGAAAGGTAACTTTGGAACATAGTTAGTTGGGACCGGTTCTTTATCTTTTCTACTTTGATTCACGTCCTCACCTCTCTCTTTATTAGAGTTGATGCTCATATCTATCACATTCTCATTCTTATTAGGGGTGTCTATCACCTCCTCTCGTGTAGTCATCCTAGTTGAGACGGCATTTACTTGTTCACTTGACCCCTTAACCTCATATTGTCCCTTAGGGTTTTGAATTGTTTGACTAGGCAACATCCCCTCGTTTCTACGACTCACTACAGTAGCTAGTTGTCCCATTTGGGATTCAAGCTTCGCAATGGATTGTGTGTGTGAGTGCACTATTTGTGCTTATGCCTGTACTTGCGTTTCAATAGTCTTAAGGGACGCCAACACCTTTTCCTCAAAAGCATTACCCCTTGAAGGATTCGAATTAGGATGCAGTTGTTGGTATTGATTAGGTTGAAACTGAGGTCGATACGCATTTGGAAAATTAGTTGCCTCATTAGGATTATTATTATTATTTTTCCACGAGAAGTTAGGATGGTTTCTCCATGGCGCATCCAGATTATTAGTAGTCGAATTATAATTATTTCGTGGGTATTGTTGAATAGAGTTAATGTGTTGCTCCACGAATTCCGGAAATTGACTCGCCGATGGACATGCAAGTATCGAATGTGAAGGATCAGAACATAATGCACAAATTTCATGAGCGGGTGAGGCTATCGTTTGGTTCATTGTTAAAAGTCGGTCAAGTTTGCTAGATAGTTCTTTTATTTCAATTGATTGACTTGACTCGAACTTTACCTCCCTATTAGGTTGTGAATGATATTCCTCAGAATGGACAGACACCGCTTGGTGCATCGAATTCTCGCTCAAAGTTTCAAAAATTTTCCAAGCCTCGTCGGCGCTTTTGTGTAGGAAAGTTCCCGCACAAACGGCATCGACGGTATTCCTAACAGAGGGAATAAGCCCCTCGTAGAAGACTTGAACCAATTGCCACTTGGGCACGAACGTAATAATTCTTTAAATTTTTCCCACGTGTTATAAAGAGTCTCCCCATCTTGCATCACAAAATTAGTTATATCTTTTCTTATCTTATTTGTACGCATAATAGGTAAAAACTTTTGTAAAAAGGCAGTGTGTAAGGCTTCCCATGTTTTTATTGTGTTTGGCTCAAGTGATTGAAGCCAATACTTCGCTTTGTCTCTTAAGGAGAATGGGAAGAGCCGCAATTTTAATTCAACATTATTTAGGTTTTGTATTTTCAAAGTAGAGCATATACCCTGAAAATCCCCTAAGTGTTGGTAAGGGTCTTCATTTAGACGGCCATGGAATGATGGAAGTAGCGAGATGGTAGACGACTTTATCTCAAAGTGAGATGCTGTCGCCTCCGGTCATTCGATACCAGCTTGTGGCGTGTACGTCGTAGGAATAAAATAGTTTATAAGTGGAGGAGGTGGCGGTATATTAAGATTATTCATATTAGCTCCGTCGTTATTTTGGTTGTTTTCGTAATTATTTCCAATGTCTGCCATTTTAATCGATTCTATGTTATGAAAGCGTGGTTTCTTTAGTCTTGTAAGAGTACTACGTATTTCGGACTCAAATAAAGACGTTGGTTTCGGTGTCAAATCGTCGTCTATTAAAAACCTTGTTCTAGAAGTTAAGTTTGAAGACTTGTTAAGTCTTAATGTACGTTCAAGTTCAGAGTCAAAAGGTTTTAATTCCGGTTTATTTGAACGTATACCTAACATAAACTAAAAGAAAGTAAACTAAAAACAAAAACTGACTCAATAAAAAAACAAATAGCAATCACGCAAATAAGACGACAAGCAAGCACACAGTACTACTATGATGCATGAATATTATCCTGTAATGCAATGACCGCGTCAAGCCCAGCGCCCCGGGTTTCCTAGCTAATGCAGTGTAATTAACCCTAAACTAATGCAAATAGTGCGTCACAGCGCCCTGACTTACAGTGGTTTAAAGCGAGTTTCACAAGAAGCAATTTATTTTACTTTATTTATATTTTTTCTTTGCGTAAGCTCCTTTGATGTAATTAGCTACTCCACTCGGAAACGTTGGAATTTGATGACTCGAGAAACTACAAAATAAAAAGAAAAGTTAGTGACTCAAAATAAAATAAAAAATAAGAAAAAGAAAACTAATCTAATATTTACAAATTAACTAAACTAAGATTTTAAAACTAAAGGTAGTAATGCAATCCCCGGCAACGGCGCCAAAAATTGATGTTGTCAATATCAAGATATAAAAGTATTCTTTACTTTTCAAAAGATTTGCAGTGTGGAAGTAAAGGTCGAACCCACAGAGATTGATTAACTATAGCGACTTAATTTTAAAACCTAACTTTAGTTAATTATGAAAACGGATTTTGATTTGGTTTGAATTAAACTACTAACAAATAAAAATAAATCTAAACTATGAAAGCAATTAAAGTTGTTCTAAATAATGTTTAAGGGAACCTAGGATTGCAAATCCACCACTAGCTTCATAATAGGAATATTTATGAATTACTTTAGCTTATTACGTTGGATGATAATGGGGAATTGTAGCTACAAGCCCAATTCCTCCGAGAAGAAGATAATCATGGTTCAAGCACCAACATATTTCATCTTCGGTTAGCACGAATTATCCCACACTAAACTAGGGTTGTGACATAATTCGTCTAATCTAGGCATGGATTATTCGGATACTTGATAGCACAAATCAATAAAGCACCATCACATGTAAACAATCTAAACAAGCACAGCAAGCATAGATCGTTGAGCACATCACAGTCAAAATAGATCTAAGACAAGAATAAATTCTGAAAGTAATGATTTAATCACTAGAAGTACGATTTATTTATAAAAATCCTCGGAACATGTGACTGTCATCCATACATAATAAAACTAAAATAAAAACATAAAATATTCCCTATTACTCGACTAGGGCTTCATTGAAACCCTAGATCTTTGTCTAGGCTGCCATAGAAGTGGAGATCGGCAAGTAGTTGATGGAGGAGGCCATGGAAATCCTTGGTCTTCTTCTTCTTCTCCTTGCTTTTCCCTCTTCAAGGGCTGTATGTGTATGTATGTATGGGTGTGTAACAATGTCTAAACCCTAAAAATTATAAAAACTAAGTATATATAGAGTTTTTCACAAGCTTTGGAAGCTTTCCCAACCCGAAACGCACTGAAACTGATATAATTTACAATCTGGACGTCATTCTGTAGTTTCGTTTGCTCAGGAGTCTTCAGTATACTGAAATACGCAACTTTGCTTTTTACACATATCGCGCGAGCTCGACATTTGGCACCTCGCGCGCGCGGATCGCGCGAGCGATTCTGGGATTTTCGCGCACGCGATGTTGATTTTTCAGCTTCTTTAGCTCTGGTTTTTCACCCTGTTTAGCCTGGTTTAGTTGATTTCTTCCAAAACCTGTCAGAAACTAGAAAACGAAGTAAAAATACACAAAAATAGAATAAAAAGCACTAACAAATGCTTGTTAAGGCGTATAAATAGGCTATGTTCTCTCCCGATCACGTACTACCAAGCCTACCCATTACCCTACGGTTACTAACATTACCCAAACACCACCCTTAAACCTGCCGGACCAAACCCTACACACCCCCACCGCCGGCCACATCTTTCTTTCCCCAATGCACCATCCAAATCAAGTGTCTCCTCCATCCCTTTCCTTTTACATCACACAGATCTTATAATCTGTATATATATATATCTGTGTGTGGGTATAAGAGTTGAGAGGCAGAGAAGGAGAGAGAGAGAGAGAGAGAGAGAGAGAGAGAGAGAGAGAGAGAGAGAGCTCACCCGAGAGAGAAGGAGAGTCCCCGGAGATAGAGGTAGGAAAAGAAGAACCCGAGATCCCCACAGGTAATCCCACACCCCTGTTTACTCCTGTACACCCACACACACACACTCAGACCCTCACAAACACAGCCAAACAGAGCTTCGAGCTCTGAAAATAGCAGGGTAGCCATTAAAGCTCCCCGCCGGAGCTTGATCTTGAAAGTATAACCAAGACCCATTTGTTTCGTACCAAACAGACCCTCATGGCCTTAGATAGACCCCCTATGAACGGCCTGAAGCTTGGACCCCATTTAGGCCACCATGCACAGCGTTATTCTCCAATATCCGAAAAAGGATAATCCTGTGGTAGGCCTAGTAAATGAATCAACCACCATTCCGGCTCCTAGTATGTTGTAGAGGAGGCCAAACCGAACCTATTGGCATTGGTCTCATCAATTTTGGTGGAAGAACGAGCAAGTTATGAAGTTTTTAAGTGTTCCGGCCAAATCGGGCTTGCCGACGGCGAGTTTGGCTCGCCGGAGAAGACATGACCCACTGGGTCTTCGGGTTATATCATTAACCCATTCGGGTCGGGTCATGGGTCATGGCATGGGTTTAGTCTGTGTGTATAACTATAAGTGGTTGCGGGTTTGGGTTATAATAAATGTTGATGGATCCGGTTCGGATCTTTTAAGTTGGATCAACCAGAGTGTGTTAACGGGCGACCCGTGGATTCGGATTCGAATCTGGGTTAACCCGCGGGTTTTTGATTTTAATTAGTAATTTTATATTATTAATTATCCTATTAATCCTAATTAAGGTCTTAATAAACGGTTTTAATAATAATTAGTTATTATATTATTCTGTTAATCAGGGTTAGGACATTAATAACCCAGGATTAGCAATAAATTACACTTTATTAAATTGCTAATCTAGATTAGTAGATTTATGATTGGTTTTAGAATTATTAATGTCTTAATTATTCTAATAACCTTAGTTAAGGTTTTATTAGTCTATTTTTAATGGTTAATTATTCTGTAAATTCTAAATTAATGTTTTAACATTCTGTTTTAGTAATTATTAATGTATATTAACTAAGATTAGTATATATTAATCGATATTAGTATATAAATATATTACTTATAATATATTTTTGTAGTAATAAGTAAATATAAATATGAATAAATGATTTTAAATTATTTTAAAAATCTAAAAATGGTTTCTATAATACTATAGATTATATTTTAATAAACTGTAATATTATTTTTATAATATTCTTATATTATGAAAATATGAATTATCATTTTATGATATACTTATTATTTATTGGTTTAAATAAATAATAAGTAAATAGTTTAAATTAAAATAAATAGGTAATAAATACCTAATGACCCCTTTTCAAGTATAGGAAAATTATATTCAATTTTCCTAAGGTCTAGTACCTCTATATAGCAAATTATTATTTACGAGACCCTAGCGTTAATATATTAATAATTATTAATTACTTAAAAAAAAAAGTATCCGTTTGGTTGTATTTTAATTATTTAAAATACCAAACGAGCCCCGAAAATTACGAGAAAAATACTACTAGCCTAATTTAAGGCCTAGTATTTAATAAAAATAATTATAAGGGCCAAATATCTTCCTAAATCATATTTTATAAATATGGGGCCCCGTAGTCTATTATTAGACGTTTTAAACTTCAGAAATTCATAATAAATAAACCGTAGCTCAAAAAAATACGCGGTCAGTTCCTAGAGTCTTAGAATGATGTCTAGAATATTCCCTTAAAGTTTGGTTACCTTTTGACACGGTAAAAAATACAGCTTATCTTTAGGGCCCAAACTGGTATAGAAAACCCAGCCTTTTATGCGACGGACTCCGATTTGAGTCTAGTCAATGACGTTAGACTCAGAATGATGTCTAGATCATCATATTGAGGTTTAGGAACCCACCCGGCACAATTACCATTATGCCCCTGATTTTAGTACACTTATTAATCAACGTTCTATGCATTTATACACTTTGTAGGAACCGCTACGCCCACTTTTACGCACCCGCTTTGAGGTGAGTCATTTTAACTCACTTGGTATATTATAGAATTATTCCTTGTATATTTCATGTATGCCCGGTACGTCCAACGTGGACGAAGCCGATAAGTATGAACTATGTAACGGCTGAGCTTGTTTCTACTATAATGAACGCATGTTAGCTAGATATACTTATGCCTAGTTAATGTTCATTGATATACCTGTTTCTCATATTTTACGGTTATACCATCATGTGAACCATTCATATAAACATAGTTGAGTCCTGATGTCAATGTTGACGTCCGCATGGTTAGTCAAGGAGACTAACCCAATCATTTTGTCATACATATGGTGTGGACTGTGGGGGTCCAAGAGTTGAATTAACTTGAGTTGGATACTAGTCACGATGGCCGTAAAATATAGCAAGATAATGTTAGGCCGCTTTGACCCATGAGAGAGGTCAAGGGGTATGTGGATGATATTGCTTTAGTCCATGAGAGAGGCTAAGGGATACGCTAATGATATCGCTTTAGTCCATGAGAGAGGCTAAGGGATACGCTAATGATATCGCTTTAGTCCATGAGAGAGGCTAAGGGATACATCTAAAGAAAATATTGTATCATGGATACCGCCTTGGCCCATGAGAGAGGTCAAGGGGTATGCCGGTATTATGGTTAAGAGAACTTGGAGTTATGGTCAAAAAGTGTTGAGTAAAATCGAAAATATCGATATTGCATTGTGTCATCATACTACCATGTCATATGCTCATTTAATGTTTACTTTCAAGATATTCGTCGTACTTGTATATTCTTAATTGTATTAGGAGTGATCGGTTAAGACGATCCCACTTAGCTTCAAAAGCTAATGGCTCCTTCCCTGCCCTGGACATCTTACGTCTAGGTTATGATGGAGAGAATTACCAAGATAACCCTGAAGACGAGTATAACTATCGTCAAGATGGGAGTTACCCAGAAGGTGACCCTGAGGCAGACCTTCAGGAAGAGTATGGTTACGAGGGTTACGGGTTTGCCAGCTAGAAGAAGGACCCTGACTTATTTCCGTATCAAGCTCTCCTTTAAGTTTTAAATAACTGTCTTTTGTTAATGTAATAATTTAAGTGGCGTCGATCGCCCAAACTTATCTTTTGTGGTTTTCATTTGGAACTTCTGTAATAGCTTAAGTAGCAAACACTTTAAGTTCCCCCATGAATACCATTAGACGCTTTTGCAAATATCTTACTCTGACTTATATATTTTATCTTAGAATGTTGTGTGGACTGGTCAGTTTTATGTAATTCGTCATTCCCTACGGGTCCAAAAAGGAAATTTTAAATTTTCCCTATTTTTGGCTACTCCGGGGCGTGACACCTACGAAGTAACATACTTCCGATCTAGAATCCAACTTGCTCATCTTTCCTTTCAGCCATGTGCCGGACACCCCCATATCCGGAGATCTTACAAAGAAGGATTGCGCCCAATCCACATCTCCTGTGGTGTCCTGGGAACAGATTTGCTTGGTACTAGATTTAGTATGTATGCAGCGATTTCCAAAGCATAACCCCAAAGGAATTATGGTAACTCAGAATAACTCATCATCGACCTAGTCATGTCTAAAAGAGTCCGGTTCTTTCTCTCCGCTATACCATTATGCTGAGGTGTACTAGGTGCAGTCAATTATGACAGAATCCCATTCTGTACGAGGTGATCAATAAACTCATTAGAGAAGTACTCGCCACCTCGATCAGATCGAATGACCTTGATATGTGTGACCAATTGCTTCTCCACTTCAGCCCTAAACTCTTTGAACTTTTCAAAGGCTTTAGACTTATGCTGCATTAGGTACACATATCCATACCTAGAGTGGCCATCAGTAAATGTGATGAAATACTCATAACCACCCCATGCTCTAATATTTATTGGTCCACACACATCAGTATGAACTAATTCCAACAATGCATTGGTCCTATTACCGTTTGCTAGAAAGGGCCTTTTGGTCATCTTACCCTCTAAACAAGACTCACAAACTTTCATTGGTTCGAGAACCAAATCGCCTAAGACCCCTTCTTTGACTAGTCTGCCAATACTATTTAGATTGATATGGCCAAGCCTCATATGCCAAAGCCTTGTTGGATTAGTGGAAGGTTCCTTTCTTTTAGATGGTACAGTTACCACTGAGTTATTAAGTTCCATACAAGAATCTTTAGGAAATAATGGGAGTTATCAAATACAAACCATTTGTTTTAAGACCAGAAGATATAAAAGAACTATTTCTTTGAATGATAACTTCAGTTCTAAAATGAAAAGAATAACCATTATTCGATAAATTAGAAATTGAAATTGAATTACGTCTCATTAAAGGGACATAAAGTACATCTGATAAAACAAAAACTTTATTGTCTAAAAATTCTAAAACTATGACTCCTATAGCAACCGCAAATACGGTTGCACTAGAACCTGGAGTAAGTACGATTTCCCCATCACTACACCTCCTGGTTGATCTGAACCCCTGCAATGAATTACAGATATGGTTAGTTGCCCCAGAATCAATGCACCAAGTGTTTAAAGTATCCGTTATAAAATTTACTTCAATCACATGTGATTCAATCATACCTTGAACTCTTGTAGCTAAGAATTATGGACAGTTCCTCTTCCAGTGGCCCTTGTCACCTGTGACGCCCCGCAAAAATAAGCGTATTTCCATTGAAAAATTAAATAAATCACACTTGATTCTTTAAAATAAAAATACAAAATTTCTTTAAAACTCCCAGCAGGTCCATATTCTCCACGGATCTCCTATATCATCCTTAACCTTATCTCCCTTCTAGGCTTCGGTTACCGGCACTGCCTGCATCTAAAAACCATACCGGGAAGTATACAATATGACATGAATAATAAAGGCTCAAAAGGATAATGACAATCAAATACATAGAATGACATCAAATCAATTGACCAGTCTCACAACCCAACTGCTCACACTACCCAAACGCTCATACCAATAGCATCATACCAGGTTCCTCTTGATCACATAGCAAGAGACACCTCACCTCACCTCACCCGTCTCCAGTACGTCGGTCCCTGAGGCCTGTTGGACTGTTGATAGGTGCTCCTTGCTCATGACCCTTTAGTCCCATAGCACTTAGCAATAAACACATACTCATTGATTCCAAATGAAAACACAACATAACTGCAAAAAGAGTACAAGTAGAGATAACAAAGAAATACTCCGGAGAATTTAGAAAGCATATTGTACACAACCCGGTACCTATAAATGATGTTGAGCAACTCCCAAACACTTCTCTTCTTCTTCTTCTTCTTCTTCTTCTAACTCGAGGTGTATGTATATCTATAATTGTGTATATATATAAATCTCTCTCTATGTGACTCTCTCAAGCTCTCTATGCTAGAAGTGTAGAATGTGTGTGTTTGAGAGAGTATGTGAGTGTATAAATAGCCAAGCTTTCACTTGGAGACAATGACCTAACAATCCACTTATTAACCACTAACTTCTAATTAATGGGTAGTTTATAAGGAATATGCAAGATGATGTAAACATACACTAATGCACCTATAACTCCACTAATATTAGTGTATAAATAACCAAGCATAATGGCCTAACAATCTAATTATTAACCACTAACTTCTAATTAATTGGTAGTTTATAAGGAATATGCAAGATGATGTAAACATACACTAATGCACCTATAACTCCACTAATATTAGTGTATAAATAACCAAGCATAATGGCCTAACAACCCACTAACTTCTAATTAATTGGTAGTTTATAAGGAATATGCAAGATGATGTAAACATACACTAATGCACATATAACTCCACTAATATTATAAATAACCAAACATAATGGCCTAACAATCTAATTATTAAAAGAGAAAATATTAGATTTAATTTCTGATACACTAAAACTGCTACTGTAATCCTCATTTTCTGCCCAAACGGTGCAGAATCTGAGAAAATTGCATTAGACGAAAAGTGTGCAGAATCGAGTTTTGCTTGGGACTACGCGGGCAGAATCTTAAATTTCCTTCGTTTTCCTAACAAAAATCTGAAAACAAAATTCTGCTACTGTTAAAATTAAAAGAGAAAATATTAGATTTAATTTTAAATATGACTCGAAAAATCTTAACTTCCAACACGAATACCAAATCATTTAATCTCATGCAACTTTTCCCAAAAAAATATATTTTTAGTTCATGACTTATAAAATTGAAAAAATGACCAAAATACCCCTGTGACCAATTTTCGCTAAAATCGCACACGAAGTCTAAATCGTCAATTTAAACATGAAAACACGGGTTACTACATCACCGCATTGAAAACACTTTCCTTTGCCTTGGCCACCTGTCTTCCCTTTGCCCTTACCTTTACCCTTAGATTTTGCAATCTTAGGGACCGGTCCAACACTTGGACCACCAGTGCCAACTTTCTTCTTTCCTTTCTTAACTTTTGATACAGATCGGGAAGAGGAAGAACTTTTCTCAACGTTCAGAGCATTGCCCCCATGTTTGATCACCCCTTCCGCTGCCAGTAAAGAACTCATTAATTCGCTCATTGAGAAATCCATATTATTCATATTATAGTTTAGTTTAAATTGAGCGAATGATGGCGACAACATATTGAGGATCATATCAACTTGGGTCTGTGCGTCGATGTTGGCACCTAGGGTCTCCAGCTCGTTCAAATAACCAATCATTTTTAAAACATGTTCTTTGACTGGAGTCCCTTCTGACATCTTAGCACTCATTATCTTCTGCATGGCTACTTGTCTGGCAGGCCTGCCATGCTCCCCAAACATCTTTTTTAGGGATTCAATAATGTCACTGGTGGAATTGTTTGACTGGTATGGGTGTTGTAACACATTAGCCATAGAAGCCAATATGTAACAACGAGCCATCCCATTCGACTTTTTCCATTTATCGAACTCGCGTCTGGTAATTGTCGAAGCATTTGCCGCGGGTTCTTCCGGGCATGGGGTGGTGAGGACATATATGTGATCCTTCGCAGTTAACACGATGTCAAGGTTTCGTTTCCATTCAGTGTAGTTATTTCCAATTAACTTGTTTTATGTAAGTATAGTGGCAAGTGGACTAAATGCAGATCCAGACATGATGATTTACTAAAAAATCAAAAGACAAAATAAATATGGATATTAGATTTTGACAATTTAAAATAAAAGAATCCTTTTACTCTTATTTTAAAAACAAAGTAGCCGGAATATCGAAACGAAAGAATAAAGCCTCCGTGTGGTGGTCAATGTTCGATCTTTCGATTGATCATGCCTTGTCTGCTATGCAACTCTTATAAAATAAGTTATGACTCCCGAACCTATTTGATCTCTAAGTTTATGAATAATGCCCCGTGTGGGATCCCTTATCCATAGCTTAGCTAGTGTATTCCATTAATTAGGATCCAATCACAACCGCCTCAAGTAGCGCTTCCGTGTGGTGGTCACCCTCTAACACGTCTGATTGATCCTATCCATAGGAAGTTCACATCTAGTAGCCAATGAGTAGTGTACCCTCCGTATGGAATGATCACCCCTGGCGAGGTGACACAGAATGCACTACTCATCTTATAGTGAACCGTTAATGGAAAATAGTAGGTGTTATTAATAAGACCCTCTCCTACTAGATTTAGTAAATAAGGATTTTGCTTTTGGAAAAATTGTTTCCACACATTACCTATAAACATCCAATGTTTATTAATGTGTTTTTAAATTTTATTTTAGAAAACTTATTTTTATAATGAATGCAGTAACAACATATTTAATACTCCAATCACAAACAAACATATAAAAACAAAAAAAACTAAAATGAAATAGAGACATCCAAACGATGCCTCTATTTCCCATGGCTCTATCTCCATAGAACCTCCTACTTGGTTTGATCGCCTCCAGCTCCATCTTGATGGACAACGGCTTGCTCCTCCATCTGCATGGATTTTCTAATTCTATTACATTGGTCCTATGCTTCTCTCAAAGCTTACAATTCATCTAGAAAAAGAAATAGCAACAATAAAATAAAAGGCTAGGAAAACCGGTGCGACTTTTCTTTTCGTAGGATTGAAGTCACAGCGCCCTTTACATATGCCAATAAACCAAACCAATAATAAAAACATAATACACACGAATCTCAAACAATTAAATACAAAATTTAAAAGTCTTGGTGCCATGGGAGATAGCGGACTAAGCTTGCTGTAAAAGGGTTAGTTGTACATGCATCCACGCATATATGTAACAAATATATGTAACTATTGGAACCCCTAATTGATTCACACAGTGCATAAACTCTTTACGTACTGAATTAGAACTTGAAACAACATTTAACTTCTCTGTCATACTTCGATCAATCGAACCTTCGATCGAATGAAGTTGAACAGTCAGTTTCACAGAATGATTTAAAAATTTTTACAGAATAATTTAAAATTAAAGTAAATAATTTTAAAACATTTAAAACTATGAAAAGAATGGCTGGACAGAGAATCAATCATTTTATAGTGGAGTAAACGTTAACTGATCAGTTGATCAATTTGCTAAAAAAGAGTTTGGTCATGGGAATTAACAAACTGATCTGAGCCAACAATAAAGAGCCTAGGAGGTCTCACTCTTAGCTCCACTAGGATACTTGAAAAGGCACATGAGGATCTTGTCAAGGCAGGTTCGATCGATCGAATGTGTCTCGATCGATCGAAGTCATGACAATTCGATCGCTTGAACGCGGCTCGATCGATTTAAACCACTTCGATCGCTCGAAGGTTAGGTCGGTTCTGGGAATCTATAAATAGGGCAGCTGCGTACTGAATATTTTTAATTGTCGTTTTTATACGTAGAAGCTGTAGAAATTGTTTAGGTTTCCCTAAACCTTCTCTATCCTCTCTATTAGGGATCCCACCATCTCTTGCCTCTCTGGGTAGCATCTGCAGGAGTCATAAGAGTGAAGACCATCTAGTGGAAGCTGCTGGAAGTTAGAGATTTCAGAATTGGGTTCAAGACCGTTAGGTATCATTCTTGTCCCCTCTTGTGTACGCATCTATGGAATTGACGAGTAGTAGATCCTGGGCTACCAATAAGTTTTTGTAACTTAACCTTTTCCGCTGCACATTTAAATATAATTTTAAACCTGTTTTTCCTTCACTTGGTATCAGAACCACGCTTGTTTGGATCTATAGATGCATTTTTTAACACTAGTTTTGATTTGCATGTTGATTTTAGGACTGTTTTCAGAACTGCATCGTCACAGATCTATTTCTGCAGTCTTATCATAGCAGAACACAAATCTGTGATTGCATTGGATGCATGATGAATTCGATCCATCGAAGTATTCTCGATCGATCGAATCTTGTCTATTCTCAAGCGATCGAACTATTTTCGATCGATCGAACGTTGGTTATGTTCGCAAAAGAACATATCCGAAGCGATAACTAGACTTGTATAGTGTACTAATGTCCCTCTACTGTCAGTATTCATAATCATATTTAGGTAGTCGGATAACTGTTACTGTCAACCTGAATCATGATTACTTCTTGTATTCCTTGAGTCCCATTCACCACTCAAGATTACTAAACATGTTGATAACTACTTATCAACAAGACTGCAGTTCTCAGTAATCAACTTGGTAACATTCTCAAGGTAATGCTTATTCTAAATCAGAGGGTAGATTCTATCTTGACAATATATGTTCACAACCCTGTGAACATGACATACCCAAGATACCCAGGTGTTGGTCTTCAATAGACCTTACTGATTGGTAAGTCAAAGCAGCCATATCCACAGTCTATGTTCATAATCGTCTCAAGATTGAGAACATGTACCTTATACAAGTTATGAGTTCCTATCGATTGTTTGACAGCCTTAAGTGTCAATAGGAAAGCTCAGGTCCGTCAATGCACTATAAGCACTAGCATATTATCTAAGAGCTATACTCTAGTGATTGATATTCATTACTCCATCCAATGGTAGTTAATCATGCTATAGTGTATACTTGATGAGATATCCAGTCTCATCATCCACTGTGACAAGTTCTAAGTATTAAAGATTAGTAATTCGTACCTCACTTGTATGTATCTCTACTTACTTTGATACTTAAGGATCAACAATCATCTCATGAAAGAAACATACATTAAGAAATGTAAACCTGATATACATATATTATAATGTCAATGTCTCATACATAAAGTAATGGTTTGAGGGCACAAACCCAACAATATTAACATTAGTCTTTTATTTAATTTTTTTTATGCAGATGGCGCATAGAATTGGTGGATTGCTCGCTAGAGTGTTCAACAATTCATTATTGTCTTTATGTTGTGGGACTTTTTTTTTTTTTTTACTAAACGTGTATTGTGGGACTTATTTAGTAGCTAGGATGTTGGATATATGAAAATTTATGTTATGTTGGATTTTTTTAATTTGTGACCTATTATGTATTTTTTGGATATATGTAACTTGTGTAATGTTGGATGTGATATTGAATATTATTTATGTTCAACAAGTTTGGATTATTGTATATTTATAAATTGAATATGTTTTGAAATATCATAGGATTAAAAATAAATATTGGATTGCACAGGTATTGTTGGGATTACTTTAAAGAGAACAAAATGGCAAGGAACCATAGTTTTATTGCTAAAAATAACCTGGGTAAATTACACAAACCTTTGCCTTAATTACATGGACCTCCCATAAGGTTTCAAAAATTACACGGACCTCCCTCGAGGTTTGTAATTAGGTAAAAAACGATCCCTCCCCTAACGGTCCGTTAGTTTTTTTTACATTAGCCTCTCCTGAAAATTACAGTTAGCCCCCCTAATATTATAAATTATCATACTAAGCCCCCTTTCTCTTATATTTTTGTGCTAATTATAAAATCCCCATCCCTCCTATGTTTTTGGGTTAATTTTTTTAGCATTAATTTATATCATCTACACAAAACATAGGAGGGAGGAGGGATTTTATAATTAGCACAAAAACATAGGAGGGAGGAGGGATTTTATAATTAGCACAAAAATATAATAGAAAGGGGGCCTAGTATGACAATTTATAATATTAGGGGGGCTAATTTTAATTTTTAGGGGAGGCGAATAAAAAAAACTAACGGACCGTTAGGGGAGGGGGCGTTTTGTTACCTAATTACAAACCTCGAGGGAGGTCCGTGTAATTTTCGAAACCTCAGGGGAGGTCCGTATAATTAAGGCAAACCTCAGGGGAGGTTTGTGTAATTTACCCAAATAACCTTTAGCAAGGAAATTATTTCCTTGTCTTAAAGTTATTTAATTGGCAAGAGAACTAATTTTGCCTTGCTAAAAGTTTCCTTTAACAAGGAAATTATTTTGTTGCCTTATATTAATATTATTTACAAGGAAATCATATTCTTTGCTAAAAACGACGTTTAGCGAGGAGCATTTTCCTTGCCTTAGACTTGAATATTTAGTAATGAAATTTTTCTTGCCAATTGTCCAAATTCAACACAAAAACAATTTTTTTGTAAAAAAAATTAGACATTTAGCAATGAAAAACTTGAGCACTAACAAGGAAAAAATTTCTTTGCCAAAATTAACTATTAAATAGCTTGGTCATTTTGCCCAAAAACTCAAGTGCATCGAGATGTGGGTGAGGGACATGGTGCTTACGTGTAAATCTTTACAGTGACATTCTATTGGCTTGTTATATAATACATCATTTATATTGAATACTTTCTCACCTTTGAATGTAATAACAAATTTCTTTATTGGAATATAGACTCTAAATTCTTCAAGACTCTTAAAAAAGCCAAGGAATATAAAGAATATAAAGACGATCGATTACATATTGTGTCCTTCCATATTTTCCAAAAACATAATGTTCAGGACATTGTTTGGGGGGGGGGGGGGGGGGGGGGGGCTCTCCTTCACGTCGGGCCCGTCCTCAGTGAGCCATGAGCTAGTAGTAAGGCACGAGCTAGCAGCGTTGCTATAATCTCAAAATTACTTACATTTATCATTTTACGATATGATTTACTTGATCTCTTCATTATCTAATCGAATCAAAATTATGTGTTAAACAGAATCATCGACCAATAGACGGGGGCTTTCATGATGCATTGGGACTGGCCTCCGTATTGAGAGAGAAGTCAAGCTTCTGGTGCTCATCCCTCCAGAGTTTAGGCAGCCGGTGAGTCTGTATGCTACTTCTTTTGCTTCTGTTACAGTCATGCAGATTAGACAGAATCTACAATGCCCGAGCATCCGTAGATGGTCTAAAGTCCCAGAAACTTCAGTCGGTCCGATAATTCAACGCGTCAACATAGTAAAAACAAACATTTATAGATATACTGCAAAGGATACGCTATATAGTTAATCATCTATAATGTTATTTTCAGGATAAGTTCAACATACAAGGTGATGAGGTGGTTATCCAGAAAGCGATGAATGCAAAATGTGTTGCACTACTTTGTCTTTGGAGTCATAGATTGTACAAGTAGTACAAACGTCTAAGAGACACTGAGGGTGTGGAATATGCCAGGAACAACCACCCAAAGAATTGCAACCTTGATCAATGGATAGATTTAATTGATAATAAATGGAGTGACCCAAAGTTTCTGGTAAGCAATTCATTTTTAAATAAGTTTGAAGATTATGAACAAAGTGATTTATGTTTATATATTGTTTAATATTCCACACAGCACCAATCAGTCGTGAACTCGGCCAATCGAGCGCGTTCAAGGACAAATCACGCATGTGGCTCGAGTTCGTTTGCAACTAGGGCTCATAAGATGGTGCACAATATTTACTAGTTAAAATTATATTACTGCTATACATTATTAATTACTAACTTCATACTTAATAAATCAGTTAAAAGACAAAGATATCGATCTTCCTGACTTCTACAGCTCTTGTCACTTTAGTAAAGCGAAGAACGATTGGGTATCTTCGGACTACAGGACTTATCATGTAAATATACTCTCTTTACTAGTAATAAGTAGTTGAAGTCTTCAAATTTATATATTCGAAATGATTGATTGAATGCAATTTTTTTTTTTTAAATGACAAGAGGAGATGAAAAAGCTACAACAAGAACGTAACTTGTTGCCCAATTCAAAACCGCCAAGTGTCGAGGAGTTATCTATTCAATGTTTGGGTGCAAGATCTAGTTTATTGAAAGGACTCGGCATGAGACCTTCCTTTTCCTCTCATTCCACGACCACATCTGTTGAGGCTAGTGAGCAATGAACATGTCAAGCATCTTAAGCAAAAGATAGAGGAGATGACTGCTCAAAAGACAAGCATGTATCAGTGGATTCAAAGACATGGTTATAACGGTCCCGGGGGCTCATCTGCTACTGATGGAGCTTCTTGGTAAGTAGCAATTTGTAAAGTACTTAATCTCTCTCTCACTCTCTCTTCCTCTCTCTCTCTCTCTCTCTCTCTCTCTCTCTCTCTCTCTCCCCCCTGAGAGGAAGGTGAGGTTACTTCCATAATTAACAAAACCTTAATTTGGTAATACTATTAAGAGACAAACTGAGGAAGACAAAATTGAGTGAGAGAGAGAGAGAGGGAGGGAGAGAGAACAAAGAAGTAAGGTAGGGAGAGAAATGAATTTGGATAGTGTAGGAAATCAAAGACAGGTTAGGAAAAGATGTCTAAGAAGAGGTAATTGACTTCATAAATCTTTTGTATCTCTACTTAACAATCAAAATTTTTTTCCCCCGACTTTTTCCCTATAATATCGTCCATTTAATTGGTTGTATAAGACTCTCATGACTTACACGTGTTGTAAAAGATCCAAGTGCAAAGTGTTGATATACGTCTGATTTTTTACTGCAGATTTTTATATTGCCTCTCCAGTACTGTCCACTTTTTGTATAGAAGATATTAGTTTAATTGCATGTACACCATTTTTTTGGCTTTTTATTCACTATTACGCTCTCACTTACTCGAACTCTATAAACTATGTGCTCAAATTGATGTTATATAGGGTTATTCCGTGTTTTTTTTCCTATTCTTTTATTAATTTATAAGATATTAACGTTATTCTTTTCTTTTCTTTTCTTTTTAAATTTATGTAGATAGCGCTTAGAGTTGGTGGATTGCTCATTAGAGTGTTCAACAGTTCATTATTGTCTTTATGTTGTGGGATTTTTTTTCACACTAAATGTGTATTGTGGGACTTATTTAGTAGCTAGGATGTCGGATATATGAAAATTTATGTCATGTTGGATTTTTTTTGTGACCTATTATGTATTTTTCTGATATATGAAACTTGTGTAATATATGTGATATTTAATATTATTTTATGCTGGACAAGTTTGGATTATTCTATATTTATAAATTGAACAGGTTTTGAAATATTACAGGATTAAAAAATAAATATTGGATTGCACAGGTATTGTTGGGATTACTTTTAAGAGAACAAAATGGGCAAGGAATCATATTTTCGTTGCTAAAAATAACCTTTAGCAAGGAAATTATTTCCTTGTCTTAGAGTTATTTAATTGGCAAGGAACTAATTTTGCCTTGCAAAAAGTCTCCTTTAGCAAGGAAATTATTTCGTTGCCTTATATTAATATTATTTGCAAGGAAATCATTTTTCTTGCTAAAAATGACTTTTAGCAAGCAACATATTTTCTTGCCTTAGACTTAAATATTTAACAACGAAATTTTTTCCTTAAAATTACAACACAAAGACAGGTTTTTTTGCAAGAAAATTAGGTATTTAGCAACGAAAAACCTAAGCACTAGCAAGGAAAAACTTTCCTTGCCAAATGTAAGAATTTGCAAGGAAATTGTTTTCTTTGTTAGAAGCTTTAGAGAGGAAGCTTTTGGAAGGAATTGAGCAACAAAAAATTTTCCTTGCAAAAGTGTTTTGCAATGAAATTGTGGCCTTTATAGCAAGAAAATTTTTCTTTACGAAAACCCATTTTTATTGTCGTGCTAGCTAAAACACAGCTACATAAACACCAAAGACACATATTATTATGTAAATTATACATAGATAATTTATCTTACCCTTCCATGTATACCTACATAATTTAAATTTAACCGTATAAATCAAAGACACTTATTATTTATATATCTAATGAGCAAAAATCATGATTGGTGGAGAGAGAATAGGATAATTAATTAGTTAGGATTAGATTTATTTATCATTAATTTCTATTTATTCAATTTCAAATATTGAGTGAAATAAAATAAAATAAAAAAGATTTTAGAGGAAAATTACACGTGTCGTTAAGGTGGCAAAACCAAAAATTTTGTTTTAATATCTATATTATATTATAGGACTTTGTCCTACTAGGACACATTAGAAATATGACTAGGATGATAATTGTATGACTAGGATGCTGACATGGACTAGCTTAACTACCCCCAATGGCCCAACCCTAGCACCTCTTACCCCTCACACTCTCATTCTGTGTTTTTTTTTTTGGATCACAGCTCTCTCTCTCTCACCCATCCCCTCTCTCTCATCCCCACCCCACCCACCACCAAACACCCACCTCACTGCCTCTCTCACTCTCTCACACACTCTCTCTCTCTCTCTCTCTCTCTCTCAATCTCTATCTCGAATCCCTAGCACACCACCTTCTCCAACTGCGACACCGACCACGGCCAATGCCCAGTGCCACCAACCATGGCCACTGACCACGGCCATCGTACCCCAATCCAACCTTATCAAATAGAGCATTTGAGTTTTTTTTATTTTGGGCTTCTAAAAAGTTTTGGGTTTTTGATTTAGGGCTGTTAAGCATTTGGTCTAATACCAATATTGTTGATGTAGTACCATTCTACTATGTTTTGTTGTGGGTTTTCAATAGGTTTCTCCGCCTTGATTAATTATGATTTATATTTATATTTTTGGTGTTCTATGTTTGTACAGTACCATGGACCTCGTCCAAATAGAAGTGCTCTTTGCGCTGTAGAACCAGGTCGCCATCTTTTATTTTTTTCAATGCTCTGATCTATGAATCTATGTAGTTTATTGGGTATTTTCAATTCAATATATTTGTGCAAAGTTTGATTGCATTGATGACCATTTATGTACATTTACTTGTATTTGATCAGAAAGTTCTCACTTTCCTGAACTTACAAGGGTTAATGGAATTTCAGTCTATTATATGTGCACTATTTCTAAGTCAGTCATGTCCTTTTTGTATATTGATAGGATGTCTACTTAAACTAAAAATATTAGAAACACGTCAACTTTAACCTTTTACAAATCTATGGGACCAAACTGCCCTTTTGTGGTCAACACCAACAAACCCAATATGAAGAAATCCCAAGCCAGTATATCATCCCAAATCTATGGATGAAACAAGTTTTGACTCACAAAACAATTATCCCAATCTAAAGAAATCCCAAGCCAAAACAATCCATACTCACAAAGAACAAAATAACTAATGAAATCTCCCAGGACAGAACCTCAAATTGAAAACGTAAATCACCAAACCAACCAACCACCACCACATCGCTGCCATTATCGGGTCGTAGCAACACCACAACACCACAACACCGCCATCACCGGCCGTCGCAACCACCATAAGGCCACCATCACCGGGCCGCCACAACCACCACAAGGCCACCATCACCGGGTCGCCGCCGCCACCACTAGACCACCACCATAACAGAAACCTATCCTTATTGTTCCTCGAACAAACCTCCAATTTCATTCCCAAAATTTAACACCTATTCTCCATTTTGACCAAACTCCAATTTCACTCCCAAAATTAACCCTTATAATCTATTTAGACAAAAAATAAACCCATATTTTCCATCGTTTGAGGTGAGGAGAAGATGAACTCAACCCTTATTTCTCTTGATTTGCTCAGCAGTGCGTCGGTGCCTCTGATGGTTTCTCCGGCGACTCTTGGTATAGGTGGTGATGGTGGATTGGTGGGAGTGTTGATGGGAGTGACAGTAGAAAGAAGAGTTTAAGAGAGAGAGAGCTACCGAGCGGTAGCCTGGTGGTAGGTGGGTGTGTGGCAGCGAGAGAGAGAGAGAGAGAGAGAGAGAGAGAGAGAGAGAGAGAGAGATGAGAAAGAGAGTTTTGGGTCTTGGGTCTATGTAGACATTTTAATTTTGACCACAGAGGGCAATTTGGTCCCAAATTTTTTTATAAGGTTAAAGTTGATGTATTTTTAATTTTTTTTACTTAAACTAAACATCTAATTAATATGCAAAAAGGACATGACTGACTTAGATATAGTGTTGTAACTATTAGGATTGATGGTCACAGATTATGAAAAATTGTGTGATTATTTGTGTGTTTATTAGTATGGAATCAAATTGTGTTTTTTTTTCCCTATCAGGTGTGTTGTTCCACAAAATTTTCGGAAGTGGTGTAAGAGGATAGCTCAAAGGACTTCAATTTTGTACACGGCGCCAAAGGTTTTCACATAAAATCCCATCGTCTTCCACCTCTTTTGATTTAGAGGTAATTTTTTTTAACTGTTTGGAACATTTTTTTACTGTTGGAACATTTTTGATATATAAATATATAATTTTTTTTGTCTCTTAAGAGAGGGGTCTCTCAATTTCCACATTGTAAGAGAAAGTTATTGTCAAATTTTTTGACTGGTGGAAACATCTATGATATCAATTTCAACATTGTAAGAAATGATTTTTGTCATTTTTTTTTGACTGTTTGGAACATCTATAGTATCAATTTCAACATTGTAAGAAGAAGTGTTGAGATCAAAGCAAGAGCTAGGTGTTGAATTCATCAGTGTGAGTTATTTATATTCTCTTCCATTTTTCTTTTCTTTTTTTCCCATATTAGTCTATCCCTATGTTTTAGAATATTTAAGAAAATTCAATGGGATGAATAAATAAAAAAGGAAAAATAGAATAATTAAGTAAGTATTGTTTCTTTTTTTTTTTACTCCAATATCATGAATTCTTGGGGCAACTCTCTCTCAATTGTTAACTTATTTTGACTTACACACACACATCCATATGAATTGGAATTTTGTCCTTTCTAATTTAACAGTGTTTTCGAAATCACATTATGATTTTCGTATTTTTTTATTTCTGATTTCGCATTGTCCTTTCCAAAATTTTGCCCCCAATTTTAGGTAACTATGTTTGAATTCACTATTTTTTTTTTCACTTTTACTTTCCTTTTTAATTTTTTTTAATTTAATGCAATGACATCTAGCTCCCGTCAATGTCACAATTATCAGTCAAACACCATCAATAATCACAATTACCAAAATTATCTCTATATATTTTCAGTAAACACCATCATTGATCACAATTTATATCCCTAGAATCTCTATTTTAGCAAACAGTCAACACCTTCTATGTATAATTCAATCTCGCCCTTTTCCATTCACTTACGTACTCTCTCTCTCTCTCTATATATATATATATCTAAAAATCACCTTTGAATCCCGAACTTGATTCGTAAATTCTTTTACAACCGATGTACAATGTGTTGTTGGATTTTTATTAACTAATTTGGGCCTTGGGCATTTTTATTTCAAAAACCCAAACAAAACCTAAGCCTTTGTGTGATGTGACATGTATCTCATATTGGAAAAGCATAAGAGTTTTTCACAACTTATAGATGGTTTCACATCTTAAGTTTGTAAAATTATTATTGGAGAAAGGTTGTCTCACCCGCGTGCAAGGGTGTTGCAAATCACAGATTCTGGTCATCGATTTGGCTTGGAATTCGACACTTGTGCGTGCACGTCCTGCGGACACGAATGTTGTCCGATTTGTGCCCTTGCACGTACAAGTGAGTGGGTCACATATTCCACCCTGTAATTATTTTTGTGGGAGTCATAAAAATGTTTTGGCTAAAAATTACAGCGAACCGAACCGTTTTCAACCCTACCGGTAGTGTCCTCGGGCACGAGCAATATCTAGTATATACATATACTAGCTTGTGACACGTGCGATGCACGGGAATAGCATTTTTAAGATTGTATTATTTAAAATAAAAATTTTAATATAAAAAGAATTGCTTTGAAAGAATGAGATGACTAACCTTGTGAACACAATTGGAGTATATGGCCTTCCACGGATAATTCTAAAGTTAACAATGAAAATAATAAGGGTAAATTGCACTGATCTCTCCTGAGGTAAGGTCTAAATACAATGACCTCCCCTATGGTATTGAAAATTACACTAACCTCCTTTGAGGTTCATAGATGCATAACACTTACCTCCCCTTCGCTAGTCAACTGTCACTTGCTTGAACAAAAATGTTGCTCTTTCTGTTAAATTTTTGAAAAATACAATTTTACCCTTGTCAACAACACCAACCCAAAAAAAAAAAGAAGAAGAAGAAAAAAAGAAAAAGTAAAATAGAGAGATGAAAATTAATTCTTCGTCCTCCTCTCTCTCTCCCTCTCTCTCTCTATATATATATATCCGAGAGCAACCCCACCACCACTGCCCCCCCGAGGCTAGCTAGTGTTTCTAATTAGAAGAAAAAATGTTCGTTGCCTTGAACTAGAGAGAGAAAGTGAGGAGAGTAGTTAAACGGAATTGCCATAAATGTAAACATAAAAACTAACCCACATCCTCCACATTCATTTGATACACACCTACATACCCATATATATATATAGGGAACTATAAGCACTCTTGTAGATTTGCATTACTTTGATGTGAGGCAATTTTGGGCAATGGAGATTTGGTTCAAATTGTGATGGGGAATTGGGTTCTCAAGAAAACTGAAGCCACAGCGAGAGTAAATAGTTGAGGTTTCCACCGAGGCACCACCGGCCGTACCCCACGTGCACCAACACCGCTCCAAGATGGCGTCTCAAACCCAAATCTACGACCTCCTCACTAACTCATACAACCGTTGCATCCCACTTTCCACAATTCCTTGTCTTCTACCAATCTATACCCCTCAATTCTTGCACCTCCATCATTAATTGGGGATTCTTAGGATGATGATCGGGTTGGGGTTTGGAGAGAATAGGGGGGGAGACAGAAGGACTTTGATTTTTGATTTGGTTATAGGGTGGTGACACCAGAAATGGGATGGAGTTCATCCAGTTTTGGAACAGAGAGATGGATGAGAGAGAGTGTGTGGACTTCTCCATTTATGAAATTTTTTAAAAAGAAGCGGGCAATATGGTAAACTAACATTCTCAGTTAGACCAGTTAGCTTACAAATACTGACAAGGGAGGTTAGTGTAAGTATTAATATCATAGGGGAGGTCCCTGTATTTAGACCTTACCTCAAGGGAGGTCAGTGTAATTTACCCAAATAATAAAGTGAGTTAGATATCATATGCCAAACGCAAGCAAAAAAAAAAAAAACTAATTGAACCAAGAAAAACAATGGGAATTGCTAAACATACCACATTTTCTGCTATTTACACCACCTTGTAGTATAAATGGATGAAAATTTTGTGAGTAAAGGTGCTATAAATAGCAAAAAAGATGGTGTAAATAGCCTCACCCAAAACAAATTACTATGTAAGAAGCCCCATAAAGAAAGCAAAAAATAAATTGAAGATGAGAAAAACACATTGATAATAGTTCTGATATACACAAAGATAGTGATAATAGGTCTCTTTTTTTTTTATAAGGAATATATAAAAGGTATGTAAAGAAGATGAGAAGCCTAACCTGAAATTTGTCTCCAAATAAGTTGAAGAAACTTAGTTTTTTCTTTTAGTTGTTCTAAAAAATCTTAGGCCATTGTCTTTATCATAGAGAGGACAAATGAAGTTGTAGAATAGAAGGTAAATAGGCCAGAGAAGATGGATTGTCTTAAATTTTGTTGTTTCTTTATCTTGTGTCGAATGAGAATTTCACATATGTCATATATATCATGCACCATTTAATAAAAAAATTATAAGTAGAAATATATATATATATATATATATTAGATATATAGATACGTCAACAGTTACAACTTACTACCAAAATTATGTACTAAAATTTGACATTTTTATGTAATACTCCATCTGTTTCAAAATAAGTGTCCACCTTTCCTTTTTGGATGTTCCAGAATAAGTGCCCATTTTGAAAGTCAACTTCATTTTTTGGTATAAACTACCTATAATACCCTCACAATAAAGACACGCATCATTTCCTACGGGAGTGGGAAAAGGGAAACGAGTAAGAAAGTCAATGTCACATCAAGGTTAAAATGGGAAAGTGGAAAGATGAAAGACAAAAGGAATAAATATGATGCACATTTCTTAAACATTGTGCAAATTGGTAGTGGACTTATTTCAGAATGGAGGGAATAACAATTACTACCATTTTTTCCGACCAAATTTCACATAAAATTTGTATGCTACATCCCAGGCCAGGGATTTAGGATGTATCATAATATGTATCGTACATCTTTTATATTTTTTGTTTGGCGCTAAAATATTATATGTTGATGTTATAAGGTTGTACCATTTATATAACAATGTTTTTGAAAAAGCAAAGTAGTTCTTTAATCCTCCAATGAACAAGGAAAAAACCACTGGACAACACCAAACAATTCCACTATATCAAATAAGGAATACAAAGTTTCTTCTCGAATTTTGAAACCCCTCACCTCTTCACAATTCATTGCTAATTGAAACCACTCACCTCTTCACAATTCGCTCCTATTTGAGAAGTTAAAGTCCAATTTTACTCCGGGTTCAAATCCTACATGAATTTGGCAAACTATGGATTACAGAACCGAATTTGGGTCGTCAAAATTATGACGATTAAACTTGATAAAAATAGTATCAAAATGTTAGACTCCCTTCTACGAGTCCAAATACGGTCTTGGAATCGAAATCGGAAGTCAAACCGCCAATCGGCGTCATAGAGCTCCGGTGAAACCCTCTCATCTTTTCTCTCTAACCAACTGAATGAAGATGAAGATGTAGTTATGAATCTCCTCTTGTATCTACAACTCATATATGGGTTTTGATATTTTATTATGAAATCCACCTATTTTCCGATTATTTACAATTTTACCCCCACAAGTTTTATAACCAACTATTTAGTCCTCCAAACTTAAGTGGGTCTTTGCCTATGTCTCGCGTAGGTCTCATAAATGGTCTCACATAATTCCATGAAGTTACTAATTAGCCTACTAGTTATGTAGCATGTTCAATTCGTTCTCACAAAGGTATCTCAAATTACCACAAAAATGGTCTCTAATAATAAACCATATATTAAAATAACATATAAATATTCCACATATGCCGTAATAAACATTTAAACATATAAGGGTGATTCTACAACCTTGTCCCAGTACAATGGAACTTTCTCAACTCATATCTCAATTTAGGACTGCCACATTGGCTAATATGGGGTTCCTAAATTGGACACCCATAATCAGCTAGTGAGCTAAAACTCACATAAACATGTATTAATAAACATCAATTAATTATGCTAATACATACTAAATCATGATTAGTGATTAATCACGGGAACGGCTGTTACAGAAGTCCGTTTAGAATATAGATGAGAATATCCTCATCGTCAATTATAACATCAACCGTCGCGATATTCTTTGTTTTTTTGGATGTAAGACTCAATTGCATCAGCATCGTTTGAGATTGATTGAAGATTTGTCTTCAACTGAAGAATATTAACTCTAGAACTTGAAGAAAATCGCCTTTCCAAGGGCTTCCAGACTTACTCTGAAGAAGTTTATACAATTGTATGAGACAAAGCCATAGGAGACAGAGTGGCATTGATGAGAGTCATCAATGCTTGATCCTATGTAATCCAATTCGCATGATATGAATTAATCTGATTTTTGCCTTGTTCATTTTGAACATATTGGGGTGGACATGGATTTGGTCCATCGATAAAACGAATGAGCTTTCATTGTAGAGAACTCGAATTTCCATGGTATACAGTTTGATGAATCTACTCGAAGAGTTATCATTTTACAGATATTTGATAACATATTATAAGTTGGAGTGTGATTTGAATAAGAGATAAAGAAGATGAAGATGAAGAGGAAGAAGATGAAGAAATTGAACCAGAGATAGTTGGAAACGAAGGTCTCTTTCACATGGCTCTAAACACCAGAAACAAGAATAGGAAAATTGTTTTCTTTCCTAATCAATGCACAAGCTATCCACCACCACTTTAGGAAGGACTTGAAGAGCAATTAACTATTAAATAGCTTGGTCACCAAGCATACTACACCATGGGTTGGACCTTTAAGCCCAACAATCTCCACCTCCAATTCATGTGACTATTCACTATTGCAGAATCAATGTTTTCTATGACTTATAAAATACTCACAAATCTCGTGTAAATGATATAAATGAAATATATAAAGATTTTGTGCCAAAAACTGAGGCATTCGTTGCAAAGCTTCAAGATCCACTTTATCTACATGCATCCAATAGCTTATGAAACAATGTAAATACATATGTTTTAGTGCTAACATCATAAAAGCACAATGTTATTCAAATGCGTGTAACTTTAGGGACTTAGGGACAAATCTATGCATATTTAATCATAATTCGTGCTATGAATATATAATATTTACCACTAATCACCTGCCATGAAAGAACAAGCTATCAACCCTTTTTTCCCTGGAACATTTCAAAATATTCCTTCCTAGAACAAATATGCATAGTGCATCCAGAATCTAAAACCCACTCATCTTGAGAAGAAGTTGTTGGAAAAAAGGGAAGGATACGGCTATGAATCTGATTGAGGCGTGCTACGATAGCACTGTCCTTAAGAACAATTCCGCCCCTCGGAGTCAATGACTCGATGCACAAGGTCTCAGCGCTATGCTCTCCAGGATTCAGCAATCAGTGTCTTCCAAACGTGCACTCGAATTGGAAGACTATTTGAGGGCTCAGAATTACTCCAGAAATAATAAGGAATTTTCCCAAAATATAGTTTTGAAGATTACAGAAAAGAGAGAGGAGTTTTTCTATATATAAAATGGGAAGAGATAATGCTATTTATATTAGACAAACTGCCCAACGGTCGTTTTATTAAAAACAGATTTAATAGCCTCCAACGACCATATTTTTAATACAGGATTTAATAGCCTCCAACGACCATATTTTTAATACAGGAGTTAATAGATTTTATAGCCTCCAACGGCCATATTTTTAATACGGGAGTTAGTCATATCAATGTAAATGACTTTGTTTGTATTTTTGAAATAAAAAGCCCAATGCCCAAATAAGGGGAAACCCAAAATTCCAACAATCCCCCCCTATTTAAAAAATTTAAACAAAAAATAAAAGAATGGAGCAAGAGAATTCAATGCATCAGAACTGGTGCCTTTAGGGCTATGAACCAGTCCCTAGGAATATAAGAAGTGACTTACTGGAATTTGGTGAAATCAAATTTCTATGAACCAGAATCCCTTAACGTAAACCAGTCGTCTTATACCCACATTGATTCCTCAGAATCTGAGCAACTCTAATCGGTGTGGCACCTCTAGGCCCTGCGCCAGTCCTGAATTTTCATAAGTGCTCTAGAAAACTTGCCTACATTTTCATAGAAAGCGGCCCACTTTCACACTTATATAGGTGAATCCATCAAGTATGTATTGCAATTAAACATACCATCCAAATAATATGGACTATGGAATTCATTAAGAGTTTAACTCAACCTTTAGACATTGCAATTGCACTATACACCATAGGAATGGACAACAATATAATCAAGTTATAGTGCATCTCAAATCAACCAATGACTTGTTATTACCCATATGAACCTATTTCTTGGGTTCTCCAATATTTACATAGGTTGGGTTACCATCATTGTTGATTTTTGTTATAGGCATAAGCCCCATTCCCCTCGATGTTTCATACACTAGTTTTCTCCCTAGTGATTTTGTTAAAGTGTCAGCCAAACTCACTTCTGGCCTTACAAAATTAAGAGAAAAATTTTATCTCAAACAGCTGTCTCACAATATTATGACTTAGGCGTACATGCCTACTCTTGCCTTTATAGGACTTATTTATAGCTCGACCTTTTTACAGCCTGGCTATCTCAATGTATAGAAACCGATGGAGCTGGTTTCTACCAAATAGGAATATTTGCTAAGAAGCTTTTAAGCTACTCAGCCTCAATACCAAACTTTTTCCAAAAGCTACAAATTCATATTCCATCGTTAACTTAGTTGTGCAAGTTTGCTTGGACGACTTCCAAGATACTGCACCTCCACTAAGTGTAAGAATAAATTCACTCATTGAATTTGTCTTATCTGAATCCGAAATCCAATTTGCATCACTGATTATTGAAAATACATAATTTCCTCCCCCAAACAATTTGGCTAAAATTTGGCCTTGAAAAAACCAAAATTTAAATTCTCTCGAATTTTGAAGTATGCAATATATTTTCAAAAATAGATTTATTCCTTTTCTCCAGCTATACAACATTTTTCAAAATTTAATTTCTTCTCGGAGGAGAAAATCAACTTTAAATCTCTAGTACCAAAACATTGGTACTATGTGAGTCATCAAGTAAAACACTTCATTTTCCCTTGAAGAGTATTTCTTGTAACAATTGTGTTGTTACACATATGCCTACAAGCGCTCAAATTAATTAACCGTCCTCCAAAATTTGTTATGAACTTTACTTCCATAAACATAGCCACAAATAGTTCTTCGGACACATTAGCCTAGGAACAAATTGATGCTTTTCCAATTCTTGACTAAAGAGCTTGATATGTTTTCAAAATAAAATAATTTGAAATCATTTTATTTGAAGGAGATTTTATAACACAATTGGCTCAAAAAGAGTCTAAAAAGGTTTACAAAGAGAATTATTAACTCAAAACCCTTTTCAACCTCATAAGATTGATCAAGAGAAATACCAGCAGGAGCTCTTGTAATTTTAATATCTAAAATTACCCTCGCTACATCCAAATCCTTTCATATCAAAATTAAATCTCCATGTAAATATATCATAACACATACTCTAACACTGTGTTTATGATATAAACATGTCACTTTCATTAATTTTGAAACTATTTGAAACAATAGTTTAATCAAGATTTCCATTCCCATAATTGGCTACTAAATTTAAAATCTATATAAGGAGTAAACAACTTATTCACACTTTACTCTTATTCGGATCTATAAAACCCTACCGGTTTATCCGAATAAAATTTCACCTCTAATTCTTCATTTAATATAAAATGGTTTTAACATCCATCTCATAAATATATACTCATACATATCAACAACAATTAATAAATTGATGTAACAGGAAAATAGGTATCCAAAAATCAACATTTTCCTTAAACCATTAGTTACTAATATAGCTTTATGAATTTTTCAATAGAACCATTGTGTAAAAATCTTTACAAAGGCTTCACAGTCCTAGATGTGATAAAAATAGGTTTAAACCCCACTATCCCTCAATTTAAAAATGATACTTGCTCATAAAAATTAGCACCAATAGACTTAAAAGGTCGCATCACTTTTTGTGTCATAAAAATTACAATCTACTTGCTGCATATTTCTAAAACAACTCTCTTTTTTTTTTTTTTTTTGATTGACTTTACTAGCAAGTTTCTTAGGATTAATAAATATCCTAACATAAGTCAAACAACCCAATATTAATAAACATAAAAATTGGGTTTTCTATTTTTCAATACTCGAAAAGAGTAGTTTTCGTTTTAGATTGGGTTACTCAATCAAAAACAAAAATACAATTTAGTACTAAAGCTAATAATCCCAAAATATTTGTATCGTCTCAAATAAATACAATACTACGAGTCAAAATTATTTGGTCCAGAGAATCAAAAAGTTTGCACGAACCAACCACATTATATACTATCTCTTACCCCACAAATATGTTCATACATAAGGCTAACATATGTTGACTGATATTGAAGTAAGCTACTAATAGTCATTAATATAATGTTGCCATAAACCATAATATATGTATCACAATTCCATACATATAAGAAAAGTAAACTAGCTGTTAGGGACTCCTTATAACATAACCACTAAAATTTGAAGATGCATTAACGCTTTGGTAACCTTCAATTCTATAATGAGATGTATAAGGGCAATAAAATCTGCTATAATTTAAGGTGTATAGCTTCTAAGGATTTAAGGTCATAAATCTTATCAATATCCTCAAAACATTATAACTGTATTTATTTAAACCCCCAAAAAAAAAAAATATTTGAGTATGACCACCCAAGATATTCTAGCCATATATGTGACATCCACATGCTTACTTAGGAGATAAAGAATCCCATCTAGAAAAAATACAAGAACCTTTACAAATGAAGTTAACAAAACTTTCGTTAATTTGTAAAGTGCACTGATAGATAACTAGTTGAAAAAATAATTAATGATCATCACTGTTACAAACACCAATTGAACAAGTAACGTATTAAGGAGTGGCGTATTAAATTGTACTCCATCAAGATTAGCTTTGACCAACTTATATTCGAATATTTTAATATATTCGGATATGCTCGGAATCAGTTTTTATCATTGCGTTCTCATCCTTTAATCATAAACTCTGAAATATTACATTAATGGATCATTTTCTCACTGAATGATAGAGTATAAGGAATCGATCATTACATGCTATTATACATGAGCCCTATAATCTTCATGAGCTATTGGTATTATCCTGGTGATTATGAATTGCGGTTCATGTGCAATCACATTCCTGAGACGATGGGAGCATATTTTCGTATGTAAGAGAATTATAGGGTACTATGATTTTGATATCAATTTAGTGATCTGTTATGTTGTAATATGTATGCATATATATATATATATTCTACCTAAGTTTCTACTAGGATTTTGAGGGTCTTACTAATTTCGTAAGTATAAAAGAAAACAACTTTCTTTTCCACTCAAGATTCTTAAAAAAAAAAATTCTTTGATTTTCATGTTTTAACCAATTTTTTTTTTTTTTTTAAGACTAAGCGGAGGAACCATAATTCATGGCAGAGGAATACATCTTAAAATAACTCTAAATAGAATAAGAATCAAACATTACCAGATCAGTAGCCTCTTGATAAATCTTAGTTGAGTTGCAAACTTGCCGATCATAGCAGCATCCGTAATTGTTCTTAAGATTGTTGGAAAAAAGGGAAGGATACGGCTATGAATCTGATTGAGGCGTGCTACGATAGCACTGTCCTTAAGAACAATTCCGCCCCTCGGAGTCAATGACTCGATGCACAAGGTCTCAGCGCTATGCTCTCCAGGATTCAGCAATCAGTGTCTTCCAAACGTGCACTCGAATTGGAAGACTATTTGAGGGCTCAGAATTACTCCAGAAATAATAAGGAATTTTCCCAAAATATAGTTTTGAAGATTACAGAATAGAGAGATGAATTTTTCTATATGTAAAATGGGAAGAGATAATGCTATTTATATTAGACAAACTGCCCAACGGTCATTTTATTAAAAACAGATTTAATAGCCTCCAACGACCATATTTTTAATACAAGATTTAATAGCCTCCAACGGCCATATTTTTAATACGGGAGTTAGTCATATCAATGTAAATGACTTTGTTTGTATTTTTGAAATAAAAAGCCCAATGCCCAAATAAGGGAAAACCCAAAATTCCAACAGAAGTGTTAGTACCTTTGGAGATTGTGAGTACTTCTCCATCGGCCACCATCTTTCCAATATCACCTTGGCAATATGTCATCTTTCTCTTTCTACCTTGCCCTCTCTCTTTCTTGCCTTCTTCACTTCGCTGAGACATGCACAACGCACACACATATATGTGTGTCATGCAGACCAAAAACAAGAATAGGAAAATTGTTTGCTTTCCTAATCAAAGCAAAAGCTATCCACCACCACTTTAGAAAAGACTTGGAGAGCAATTAACTATTAAATAGCTTGGTCACCAAGTATACTCCACCATGGGTGAACATGGGTTGGCCATTTTGCCCAACAACTCAAGTGCGTCCACCATGGGTGAACATGGGTTGGTCATTTTGCCCAACAACTCAAGTGCGTCGAGATGTGGGTGAGGGACATGGTGCTTACGTGTAATCTTTGCAGTGACATTCTACTGGCTTGTTGTAATACATCATTTAGATTGAATACTTTCTCACCTTTGAATGTAAAAATTCTTGATGACTCTTAAAAAAAATTGTGTAAAGACTAAAGATTATTATATAGAGTAACATTTGGGGCACTAACAAATTCCACTAACACTTACTAACACACTCTATCTCTCTCCTAGTGGTACTGTGGGGTCCGCAGTGGCCCCCGCAGTACCACTAGGAGAGAGATAGAGTGTGTTAGTAAGTGTTAGTGAGATTTGTTAGTGCCCCTAGCATTGCCCATTTATATATTGTGTGTCCTTGCATATTTTCCAAAAACATACAGGGCCAGGTGTACTACTCCCTCCGTCCCATAATAAGTGTCCACTTGCTTTTTGCACAATATTTAAGAAATTTGTATTATATTAATTTATTTGGTTCATTAAAGAGTAACTTTCCAATTTTACCCTTTGATGTGATGGATGTTTGACTTTTTATTTGTTTTGGGACTTCAAATAAATGCTTCCTTGTCTTTATTATAAGGGTAGTTTTGGAAAATAAGTAAAAGTTATATGCCAATTTAGGAAAGTTGACACTTATTGTGGGACATCCAAAAAAGGAAATGTGGACACTTATTATGGGACGGAGGGAGTATAAAATTAGTAGTTTCAAATTTTAAGCACTTAATTTTCAATTTTATCAAATGGTGCCATGGAGGCCTTTGAAGAGAAAAAAAAGATTACAAACTAGAACTAGGATATTTCATTTATTTATTTTGAACAACACAGGTGCATATTATTTCTTATTGCATAAAGCCCAAACAGGGACATTGATTACATCAAAGCAAACCAGTACTAGAAGACCCCAATTATACAAATTAAAACAAAGGTACACCTTAATTAAGCATTCTTATTTAAAATAAAGAGAGTAGACAGGAGAGATGGGCATCGATCCAAACCCTTACACATATGTGTGTGTGTGTGTGTGTTTAGTCAATGGTGGAGTGATACAAAATCTGCTCCAAACTAAAAGGGAATGGAATTGATGAACAAAGAAGTGATGAAATCTTTAAGGACTTGCTCTGAATTAGTGTAACCATCTTCGTACTTGTAAATAACATCAATCACACGAGCAAGGTTAACAACCCTCATGAGCAAATGCATTGAGACAACGGTTGGCTTGAGGCATTCCTCGGACATGTCTTTCCATGCATTCGAAACCCGTGTCTGAAACTCATCAATTACCTCTTTCTCAGACACTCCATATTGCTTCATGTAACATTCTATGCCAGAAGCCACGTGTCCCCTCTCTTGCTCAGCCTTCAATGTATATTAGATTAGTTTAATATAATTCATGGTAAGAATTTCAACCTATTCATATATAAGTAATGCTATGCTTCTCAAAATTTGTATCTCAAAAAGGATAAAATGCTTCACATAAATTCCTGGAAGTGAACACCAATCAAATTTTTTCGTGTACGACACATAGTGTTTAGATAGAATAACCCACACAACTAGAAAGTTTACGATTTAGCCCAATTTTGCTCGTCTACTATTACCGCAACGAGGTTTTGTGAGAGAGCTAGACAACTTTGACCAATTTTATCCCGTTTCATAATAAATCCCTAGAATGTCAGTTTTGTGTACAGTAATGTTCAGACACAGCACATTGCACAACACAA
The DNA here is from genome assembly GCA_033977485.1 of Hydrangea macrophylla. Taxonomy (NCBI): domain Eukaryota; kingdom Viridiplantae; phylum Streptophyta; class Magnoliopsida; order Cornales; family Hydrangeaceae; genus Hydrangea; species Hydrangea macrophylla. Next base: position 32,873,482 of record CM066987.1, read on the forward strand.
AGCACAACAGGGCTTTAAATGCCTTGTACACTGTGCTGTTTGAATTTTTCACACTTTTATATGCATAAATTTTTATGAGTCTAAATCTAGACAAAATATTTGTGGTAGCTCTAGCAAAATCGTTTGGGAAGTTATTGTTAAGTTTACCTGGTGTGACACAATGTCATCCATGAGACGATTTATTGTTTCCGAGGCATGCAGTAACAATTTTAGGTCTGCTCTGTAGCCAATCAAATGCCTCCTCGGAGGCAATTTCACCCATTCCAACAAAAGATGAGGTTGTGTGTAATACCCCGTATTTATTTGCGCGTTTGATAATAAAAATTTACCAGATTTGAAATTTGAGCAGTATAATTTTACCTGTGTGTGTGTATCATTGCGTGAGCTCAACACACACAAGGGTATCTTGTGTACACATTAGTGCAGTGTGTGCGTTAACTTTGTGCTGGAGTGCTTTGTGAGTGGAGTGTGTGGTGTTTGTGAGTGGAGTGTGTGGTGTTTGTGTTGGAGTGAGTGGGATTTGTAGTTTATTTATACACACCACTCATATATTGTTTATTCACACACTCATATGAGTATTATTTATACTACACCTAACCTCCCCTCAATCACTCAATCTCTCAGACTCTCTATCTCTCATCTATCTCTCAGTCTCTCTACAGCTCTCTCTCTCGGCAGAACACACACACACACAATTATTACATACACACCCACACATATATTGATTTACAAATTCCCACACACATATTGATCAATACACACAGTCATATAGTTATTCAAGGAGTCTAATTCAAGTTTTGGACTTTGATTTTGGGTAAGCTTCTGTAAAATTCATGTTGTTGAGTTCAGTTTATTTTAGATTGTTAGTATACATATATACACATATGTATTCATATATATGTAGATTTCATATATATACCGTTAAGGGTCCAGAAATAGCGAACAGAAAAACAGTCGCAGAATCTTGATTTCTTTATATCAAATGAAAGGTCTCGATCCCACGAGGCTCCATTTCAAATTTTAGAAGCTAATTCGCAACGGTTGCGACGAACGGTCGATTTAAAGTTTTGTCATCGTTCGGTTTTTCAATAAAATCAAGAGTTGTGTTTTGATTCATGAAAAATCAACTTCATATTTGAAATCTATGCGGAAAAAGGAAGAGATTCATATATTGGAAGTACTGTTTTAATTACGTTTTCAAAATGGGTCAAAACCAGTGTTGAATTTCAAAACAGGGGAAGAAAAGGAAGAAGAAGACGAAACTGTGACATCTCGCGCGCGCGAACCGCGCGAGCGGCCCGCGCGAGCGAGATTCCGCGCGCGCGAAAAGGCTATTTTTGGAAACTGTTTTAAGATAATCACATGACCCTTCTGAACACACTCCGCGCGAGCGAGGCCTCGCGCGAGCGGTCCGCGCGAGCGAGGTCCCGCGCGAGCGGCCCGCGCGCGCGACCTCGGGCAGTTTGACAGAAACTTCTGTTATGGTTATACTTAAGTCTGTTTCGAGCTAAGGGACCTTGTACCCTATGCTTTAAGAGTTGTACCTCACTTTAATAGTAGTTGTACCTATGCTTAAAGGTGTTGTACCTCACTGATATACGCGCATTATTGTATATTGAGATTTGTAACAGATTGAGCAGTTCCAGTTTCAATTCCGATTAATTATTCAGTCTATCCTCGGTGAACGGTAGTTCCGTATGACCCTCAATAAAGTTGTATAACATGTTAATAGTGTATTTACATGTTTACTTGAGCTGCTATGCCTTAAGTGGATTATTTGAGTTGCTATGCCTTATGTGTTTACCTGGATAATTTCAGCATGTCTATTGTGTTGCTTTGAATTGATAGCATGCCTTGATAATCTATCTTATGAAATATTGAATATGTCTGGATGCTTAGAGCTCGCATATGTCATATCATTTCATAAGCATAAGCATGAACACGAAAATCACGAAAATGATTTTGAGATGAAAGACCTTAGAGGCTTTCAATTTTTGAAAAGGGAAGACCTTAGAGGCTTCCAGGTTTTAAAAAGGGAAGACCTTAGAGGCTTCCATGCATAAAACCCTCTAGGAGGGATTTTATTTTGAAAAGTTAGAAATCCCGGAATTGTGGGTAGGCGTGTGAGATGGGTACCACTAGGAACTCGAATTGCGGGATGTGCTGCAAGAAACCCCCGTAACGTTGAAGGCTAGGCCTCCGTGTAATTCGTAAGGCCCAAAGTCCCGCACGTTTGAGGCTAGGCCTACGTGGACGGGAAGCCCATGGTCCGGGTAATGATATTGACGATTGAGGGTGAGTGTTTAAAAAGGCATGAAAATGGTTTTCATGCATTGACATTGGCATTCATTACACTCATGCATGATATATAACAGATGTTATTGTGCGGTTATATGACTATACGAGCCTTTGGCTTATGAACTATTAAACCTTTCTTTCAGGTAATATAGATAAGGGCAAAGGCCCCGAGACTTGACAATGCTTCCGCTATAGTTGAAGACCCCGTGTGTGGGGATTATCAATTAAATAATGTAATATAATTTGGTTGCAAAGAACCTATTCTGTTTAAATTGGACAAATGTTAGTCCACCCGCTTTGAAATAAAGAGATAGTTCAACTAAGATTTTCCGCTGCTTATATTGAAAACGTTTTGTTTCAAGAAAAGAATATTTTAAATGAAAACCCGTTTTCTGTTTTAGAAATGCTTTTCAAAGGATAAACATATATTACAAGTAACCTCGGAGTCTAGGACTCGGGGAGTTCCCGATTAGTCTCAAAGCCTACTATTATTACTGTTATTGTTGTACTTCCGCCGGTTGACACCCCGTCGCCGGGAACCGTGGCGGGGCGGGGCGTCACATTGTGAGCATGTGATAACCGCACGTGATTAAAGCATTAACCATATACTCCTCAAATGGTGGAACATATCCACTGTTGTACCACTTTGCTTCAACATAGTAGCTTCTAACTATTTCTTTCACCTGCTAATTTTGATAACGAAACACACCCAAAAAAAAATAAATCAATCAATAATGTAAGAGAGAAAATATTTGTTACAACGGTGAAAAACTAGCAAAGAATATCAAACCGCACGTAACTGCTTCTTTTGCATGGTATACGCTATACGATCTTCCTTCATTGCTCATTTGAACATTTAATTCATCATAAAGATGTAAGAGCGCAATATAGCAAACTTTCATGTAATCCGGGAGCTGATCAATGGCGCTAACATCCCACCTGAACATGGAAAAAAGACAGGGACGGAGAAGGGAGTGATTGCTCTGTGGGTTTCACATATTAATTGTGAGCTGAAATTGTTTATGGGTTGGGCTGGTTGTTGGTCACCATGAAGTGGTGGTTTTTTGTTTTTTGCAGATGTAACTTGTTGGAGATGTTCCTATTTCTGGGGTGTTTTTAGGACTATGCTTTAATGCTTTTATCATGAATAAAAGTTCTTTCCTTGTTGAGCAAAAAAAACATGCAAATTCAGAAGCAAACAAGTCTCCCCATAATTGTTTAAAAAAAAATAAAAAATAGAAAAGTGTCCTATGCTTAAATTAATTTTTTCCTTTCAACTAGTTTACTTATAAAGCATACGATAATCTTATTATATTATAATAATATGGAAGCCTCAGGTGTCACGTGGCACAAGGAGAGGTAAGGCTAGCAAAGTTTTATAATTTTGCTCATTAAATTACTCCAAACACCTTTTCCTATTTAGCATTGAATTCCTAATAATAAGTCCACTATTTTATTATGGGTGTTGAATTTAAAATGTTTGAAAATTGAGATTTTGTGTTATTTATAAGATTGACAAACTTTAATTTATTTATTGCACTTTATGTTATACACCATCACTGTATCTGATAATAGTTGTCCGGTTCATTGCACGAGTTAAAAAACTAGTAGTTAATATATATATATATATATGTTCATTTATAACCCCTCAAATACTCTAATTGAGTAAATAAGATGTTTATTAGAGAAAACTGAAAAAATTGAAGGACAAAAGTAAAAGACTTCTAATTATAGAATAAGGGGCAAAACTAAAAAATTCAGGGACTCAAATACATAGAGTATAATATTTATATGGTAAAAAAGAAAAAATAAAGAAGTTCTCACATACTCCCCCTAGCTCCTTACAGCCTCTGCCCCGAAATTAGCTAGTATTGGTTACAACACTAGTACTGATTTTTGTGATTATGATACGTGCAAAAGAGTAATGAGGCTCAAAATAGACCCCTATTGCCCAAAAGAAGCACTCAACCACTCTATCTCTTGCATAAGAAAGCTTTGACGAAAATTCCAAGTCTTTCCACCACCTGTGAAATAGCATGTATGTATGACCACCAATCTTAAATATTAACACATCCTACATGTTAAAGCTTGGAACAGAATTAATGTTGGAATCATTCAATGAGCACGTTCAAGATGGTGAATTTCTATACATATCCTAATGCTTTGTAAGTAAATCAAGAATGTTTTCATTCAATTTTTAGTTTTGGAACAACTGGTTACTTAACATGATGTCAAGTACACCCTGCTCTGTTTGTGCACTATGTTAATGTACTCTGCGTTAGTCTCTATTATTATGGGTTTAACACCATGCATGCATATGCACACTAAGATGTATGATTGAGCAAGAGTTACCTGACAATATGGCTGAGTTCTTGCTGGTGAAATAACTGCACTCTGTTGAAATCTAACTTAGCAAGCTTAAGCAACAAATCATTCCTAGATTCATGTTCCTCATATATAGATATGTATTGCCTTGCCTCTAATCTTGGCATGCCCTTGTGGAAAGGCCGGTTCAGTGCTTGGTTTACTTCTTTTGCTAAAGGAGGGCTCAAATGGGCTTTCATGGACTCAAGGTGAGCAGTGGTGAAGGCAAGGGCATCATCTAAAATGTACTCTCCTCTTAATCTCAGATGTGTTGCTTCATACAAGCTCAACAAGCCACTTGGGTCGCTGGCTAAAGTCTTGTTGAACTCACCATTACTCTCCTTGAATTTCTTGAAAACATCTACATAGTTCATAAACCACCAAGCTGTGTTAGTTAATGTCACAAATATGGAAATAGTGGAGTAAAATGCCCTTCTCTAGTCCCACTACCACATGTGCTGGGATGAAAATTTGGGATCTATATTATTCGTACGTGTATATATATGTGTGCGTGTGTATATATGCATTTATACATTTATATATTTTTATATATATGTATATATATATATATGGGGGACTCACCACAAGACATATTGTAACCATATTGTCTAAAGACACGAAATTGAAGTGAAATGGTGTAGAGATCATATTCATTATCATCTATAGAACAATGAATGTGAAAGATGTTGTCCAACTGATCTTCAATCTCTTTCTCAAAGTGGTAGGACACACCAAGGCGATGGAGTGAGTTGATCATACACATTTTCTCAGCCGGTTTAATGTCACCATCTAACAACATCTCTCTCACTTCTTCTTTCAGAATTTCAACCTTCTTTCCATACTCTTCCATTATTATCTGCAATGAATCAATAGTGAAAGCTAGCTATCATGAATCGTTATATATATATATATATATGTATCATGTGAGCTAGGGTCTCTTTCTTACACACACAAACATACTTGATGCGGTATGTATAATGCTATGGTTTGGAAATACTATGAATGTGATAACACAGGTTGTGGCAGTACCACATAACAATGCATATGATACCAATTCTATAGGATTTAGAATATTCCAAATTTAGAAACCATGCAATATTATATACATATACATATACATATAGTTAACAAATTAAAGAAATTGTTAGTTACCAGTTTATCTGAAGGAAAGGAAGCAAAGTGATCACCCCAAATACTAGGGGGAAAATGTCCCACAGGGCGAAAAGGCTCTGGTTTGGTATTACCAATTGCTGCCATTTGAAGAAAATTAAAGCAAAGTAAGTACTATTTGAATGGAAGCTCAATATATATATATATATATATGTATATATATTTAGATTGATAATTCTTATGGCGTATGGGTCACTTAACAAGGCTGCTATTTATAGACGGATATATAGCTGCTAAATACGTGTTCTTAGGTGTATGGTGTATATATGAGCACTAGATCTCTCGGGACCCATATGGAATTCATTTTCAACAGTTGTATATATATAGATAAACGGGATTATTAAAAAAAAAAATTTTACATATATATATATATATATATTTACCCACATCTTCTTCCTCACTACCACCTATACCAGCCGCTACCACCATGGCTGCCGCCGCACCACACCATGACCACCACCACCACCACTACAAGCCACCACCACCACAACCTCTCTCTCTCTCTCTCTCTCTCTCTCTGTATATATACATGAGTAAATATATCTAATATAGAGCCACCACCACCACCCACAATCTCTCTTCTCACCACCACCACGGCGTCCTCCTTCATCCACCCCTGCCACTGTAGAAAAGAATAGAAAAAAAGTTGTAAGTTAGAGCAACTGTCTAAACAGTAGAAGCAACTCACCAAACTTATCAGAAGCAACTCGCCAAACGTAAGAAGCAACTCATCAAACGTTTGAAAGAGCAATTGTTAAAGCATTTAAAAACTAAATTCGGATGGTGATGTGCAGTACATTTATTTGACAACCTTTTGTTAGAAATTAAAGATTCTTGGGCTCTATTTCATTGCGAATTTAATGAGGAAAATGAAGAAAAACAAGAAGAAAAAAAAAACCTTTTCATTTGATAGGTTACAAATACTGCAATAGTAAAAATAAAAAATAAATAAAAAAATTTTTTACAAATTTTTTTTACAATAACAGAGAGAAAAGTAGGAATAACAAGAAAATATAGTGAAAAATCAATTATATAAATCAAAGTTTGAGTAACTTTCCTCAATTTTCTTATTACAAATATATTTTAGAAGTTATACCTATTAATGTTATTTTAGCACGGAGAAAAACACAAAAGAAAATAGAAGGGAACTAGTTTTGCTTTTACTTTCTTTTACTTGAGGCTTTGTTTGATTTACGGATTTAGTGAAGGAAAAGATTCGAAAAGAAAAGAAAGTATAGAGAAAGATCTTTTCCATCATTTAATTTGTTTATACCACTGAAGTTTGATCTTAGTTTCATATTAGTCCTTGTACTTTCAATTGTGTCATATTAGAACTGATTATTTATCAAACCAACATAATATGTATAGGTCTGTAATACGTATCCCAACTACGTATCCCAACACAGTACAGACTCACTGTGGAGAAAATATTAATGAATTAGGGTTTGTTAGGTAGATGGGTAATTATTTTGGATTCTATATTTTCATTTGTCCTTTTATGTCATTTTATTATTATTTTTTTTTTTTGAACCTCGACGGCACGAGGAAGATTATATTGATATCAAAAAACAGTACACCTATTTAGCGGGGGGCATTAGACCTTACCCTCCTAAAACGACAGCCCAATTAAAAAGCCAAAAACGAACTAAATTATCAAGCCAAAAGCAGCCACTGACTAACAGCAGCAGACCCTTGAAGTTTAACCTTAGCCCAAAAACCAGCAAGAAATAAAGACATAGCAAAATTAAAGAAGCCAAAAACAGAACAGTGTGACCGAAAAATATCAAAGAAAGCTGTGAATGAAAGTACGCAGTCTTAATGACCCGGCGTTGACTTCCCCCCAAAACAGAAGCTTTCAAAACAGGGTCACCCTTCACAGCCAAGTGATCAAAGCAACGCTTCCAAAGCAGTTGATCTATGCGCACCTGACTTTGCCAAAAAGTCTGCCACCGCATTAGCGCTTCTCGGAATATTTAAGAATCTTGTGACTATATTCAAAGAATCAAGTTTTCTTAGGTTGGAGAAGATTGTATTAGCTATCCCATTATGTTTCCACGGAATGGAGTCCAGGCTAGTTACCCACACAGTGGCAACGATAGAATCCCTTTCAATGTGAAGTTCCTCACAAGAACCAACATGTATATCAGCATAGTTTACAGCTACCTGCAAAGCTTTAGAAATAGCCAGAAGCTCGGCGATATTGGAGTCCATTATTCCGACATTGGCTGAGAAAATGGCCAAAAAAGTGCCATTGTTGTCCCTGAGGACGCCCCCAATCCCAGAAGGCCCTGGCTTTCCAAAAGAAGACCCATCAACATTGAATTTTACCGTGCCGCTTTTCGATGGTAACCAAACACAAATTTCCTTTAATTTCTTCGCCTTCCGAATGATGCATCCTTGTGTGATGTTTCTCAGAAAATCATTGCAAGAGATGTGGAAGTTGGAGCAAGTTGACTTTAACCACCAGAACAATCTGATTTTGATGGTGACGATGATTTCTTCAAAGCATTTGACTGAATCATTGAAAATGATATCGTTACGCCAAAGCCAAATGGACCAGCACACCACATAAAAAAGACTTTCCCAGGAAAGAGCCACTTCATAAGATGGGCATAAGGAGCTCCAATGGATCCACCAAAGTGGTAAGGAAGCGGAAGAGCCGAAACTAATGCTCCACCAATTAAGGCAACTCCCCCAAATTTTCCAAGACACTGGGCAGTGAAGAAGAAGGTGATCCACTGTTTCTTCAGCAATACCACACAGAGCACATTTAAGATCTTCTACTGAAAGAGGTAGAAAAGAGTGCATATTGTGTTTAACCGTAATTTTTCCTTGTACTGCTTGCCAACAAAAGATTTGGACTTTCGGGGGACATTTTGATTTCCAAAGGAGCCTTAAATCTGAGGGATGAAAATTTAGTTGAGTCTCCAATGATAAGCAAAAATTTAAGATCTTTTATGTCATTTTATACAGGGATGTAAATGTAATGGAAACAATTCACTAAATGGTGGGAGTATATATATATATAGATATTTGCTTTGGGCAAGCGCATACCAGTGCAACACACACAAAGAGTTGAAACTAGCGCAGAGCGGGGCATGATTAGGAAAGGCCAAAAATCCACTATTACTTAAACCTTCAACCCTTTCATGCTAATACTCCCCATGGGGGAGAATCGAACCCCCCACCTATCCCGATGATAAATGATGTTCATACCATTGGACTAGAGGTCTCTTGGTGCAGAAAGCACAATAAGTGGTGTGCATAGAATTACCCAAGTCTCAATCCCACATTTTTTCTTATTCCTTGAAAATCCTTAGTAAAACCTCTTCATCATTCTAATTAAACAAAAATTGAATTACATAAAAATCTTAAAAAAATACTAAAGCACACATGTTCTTCTATTCCATATGGAACCTCCACAATTTGAAAATATTTTGAAAATGAATGAAAAATAAAATCTGAAAAAAAAGAAGAAGATATTGGATAGATATTGAACCCCCACAATTTAAGCACACATTTTCTTCTATTCCATGTTGAACCTTCGCAATTTAAGCACAATGCTCTTCTATTTCTTTCTATTTTTATATATATAAATAGGATATTGGATAGATATTATCTTATATCTTATATGAGCTTATCGCCTTATCTACATCTTCTAACATATATTTTAAAAATTATTCAACTACATTAATGTTTTAATCTAATACTTATGTACACATTAATTTTATAATTCAAATGTTTAGTATGGCTATTTCACTAATATTGATGTGGATTGTTACGTATGTTAGAATATATATAAGAGAGAGGGAGAGAGAGTGAGACAATACTATGAATTGTGTATTGAATGGTGTAATGAAACCTTACAATGAGTAGCCTTTATATAGACCAAGAGAGAATCCTAAAAGGGAAAGAAAAGTACCTAGGCTAGTAGTACAACTTGTAGTACAACTGGTAGTACAATGTATCTAGACAGTAAGTATAGTAAGATACAATTGGTACAAGAATGTAGAGAATTATTCTAATATTATTCAAACAGCCCCCCTCAAACTCAAGGCGGTAGAATGGAAACCAACTTGAGTTTGGAAACTAAATCCTGAAGATGTCCCGGTGGATGAGCTTTGGTGATTACGTCAGCAGTCTGCTCGATGGAGGAGACTGAGTTAAGTCGAATGGTACCACAAAAAATATGATGACGAACAAAATGACAGTCGATCTCAATGTATTTTGTACGTTCATGGAAGACATCATTGTGAGCAATTTGAATGGCACTTTGGTTGTCACAACTGATTGTTGTAGTTGTTAGATGATTGACCCCCATGTCCTCAAGTAAACAGCGTAGCCAGAGAAGTTCCTGAGTGGTATCAGCAAGGGCACGATATTAAGCTTCTGTACTAGATCGGGCAACAACAGTTTACTTCTTATTGCGCCACCCAAGAAGAAGCAATACCCAGTGGTGCAACGACGATCAGTAGGATCTCCTGCCCAGTCAGCATCTGAGTAGGCACATAGCTCAAGAGAAGAGTGAGCAGAGAAGTGGAGGCCATGAAATAAGGTCACTTTGATGTACCTGAGAATGCGGAGAACTACTGCATAATGAGGAGAACGAGGAGCAGATAGAAATTGGCTTACAATATGGAAAGCATAGGAGATATCAGGTCTAGTAACTGTCAGATAAACGAGACTCCCAACAAGCTGACGATATAGAGTAGGATCATCCAAGGGTATACCATCCATAGGTGTGAACCTAGAGTTAGGCTCGTGAGGAGTGGTACTAGTCTTGCTGTCTGTAAGTCCCGCCCGTGTAAGCAAGTTTGAGGCATACTTGACGATATAGAGTAGGATCATCCAAGGGTATACCATCTCGCGCGCGCGACCCGCGCGAGCGAGAGGTCGCGCGAGCGGCCCGCGTGCGTGACTCGGCATAATTTTGAAAACTGTTTTAAATTGAACCCGTGGCCTTTCTGTATACATTCGTCTGAGCGGTCCGCGCGAGCGAGGCCTCGCGCGAGCAGGCCGCGAGCGGTCCGCGCGCGCGACTTCAGGCAGTTTGGTGAAATCTTCTGTTTTATTGTATTTAAGTCTGTTACGAGCTAAGGGACCTTGTACCCTAAGCTTTAAGAGTTGTACTTTGCCTTTGTAGTAGTTGTACCCATGCTTTGAGGTGTTGTACCTCACTAATATACGCGCATTATTGTATATTGAGATTTGTAACAAATTGAGCAGTTCCAGTTTCAATTCTAATTAATTATTCAGTCTATCCTCGATGAACGGTAGTTCCATATAACCCTCAATAAAGTTGTATAACATGTTAATACTATGCTTACGTGTTTACTTGAGCTGCTATGCCTTGAGTGGTTACTTGAGTTGCTATACCATATGTGTTTACCTGGATAATTTCAGCATGTCTATTGTGTTGCTTTGAATTGATAGCATGCCTTAATAATATGTCTTATGAAATATTGAATATGTCTGGATGCTTAGAGCTCGCATATGTCATATCATTTCATAAGCATGAACATGAACACGAAAATCACGAAAATGATTTTGGGATAAAAGACCTTAGAGGCTTTCAATTTTTGAAAAGGGAAGACCTTAGAGGCTTCCAGGTTTTAAAAAGGGAAGACCTTAGAGGCTTCCATGCATAAAACCCTCTAGGAGGGATTTTGTTTTGAAAAGTTAGAAATCCCGGATTTGTGGGTAGGCATGTGAGATGGGTACCACTAGGAACTCGAATTGCGGGATGTGCTGCAAGAAACCCCCATAACGGTAAAGGCTAGGCCTCCGTGTAATTCGTAAGGCCCAAAGTCCCGCACGTTTGAGGCTAGGCCTACGTGGACGGGAAGCCCATGGTCCGGGTAATGATATTGACGATTGAGGGTGAGTGTTTGAAAAGGCATGAAAATGGTTTTCAGGCATTAACATTGGCATTCATTGCACTCACGCATGTTATATAACAGATGTTATTGTGCGGTTATATGACTATACGAGCCTTTTTGGCTTATGGACTATTAAACCTTTTTTTTCAGGTGATATAGATAAGGGCAAGGCCCCTAGAATTGACAATGCTTCCGCTATAGTTTGAAGACCTGTGTGTGGGGATTTCCATTTAGTTAATGTAATAAAACTTTGATATCAAAGAACATGTTATGTTTCAATTGGAAAAATGTTAGTCCACCGGCTTTTAAATTAAAGGATAACTTCACTCTGATTTTCCGCTGCTTATCTTGAAACGTTTTGTTTTAAGAAAGGTTATTTTCTAAACGAAACCAGATTATGTTTATGAATGTCTTCCAAATGATAAACGTTTAATACAGGTAACCCTCGGAGTCTTGGACTCGGGGAGTTACCGATTGGTGTCAAAGCCTCGTACTGTCATTTATTATTATTGTGCTTCCGCCGGTTGATACCCTGTCGCCGGGAATCATGGCGGGGCGGGGCGTCACACTTTACCTCATAAGCGATGAGGTTGTGATAATCTATGGTAATGGCACATAAGCCTAAGCATATGAAAAAGATCTCAAAAACCATTCTAGCACGTAAACATTCATTTTTGTCACATTTTGAGATGTAATTTGTGCAAAGGGAAGTTGTCTTGATGCAAATCTCCATATGGGGATTCGATGTGCTTAGACATTTTATTGTGTTATTGACATTATTATTCGAGTTTTTTAACAGGTTAGTTTCCATGTATATTAAGATATGAATGGAATGAATGCACATTTCTAATATGTCACCGGGCTTGACTCGACCTGCTCACACGAGTGATTCACCTTGGTGCCGAGATAGAGAACTAGGACATATGTGTCCATGGTGCTTAGATGGCGATCAAGATGAGACATTTGTGTTCATAGTGCTTAGATAGCTAGCTAGGACATGTGTGTCCATGGTGCTTAGAAAGCGAGCGTGAACACTTATACCTACGTAGTGTAAGAACATCGAGCTAGATGTAAACCCTTATTATTTCTATATGTCGTCTTAGATGAGCTAAGTTGAGACCTTTATATTTGGTCGAACATAGAGAGATCCTGTAGACACCCCAATTTTGACCGAACTATTAAACTTAGGGGGATTTACCTCTAGAAATCAATGATGAATAATGACCCGACGATTTTCTTCATGTTCAACGCTTCAACTTCTGAAAAGCTTCAAGTTTCCAAACCTTGCTCCTAATACCCCTATATTTGGCCAATCACTGATCATCCGTCTCGAGCTCACTGGATCATGGGTTACTTTCTAAAAAAAAATGGAATAGTTTGAATAATAGTAATAATAATTATATTTTCTAAAATAACATTGTTTCCTATATTTTTTTTAGATTCAAAAAAGAAAAAAAGAAAAAAAAACTATTTGGTGACTCATATGATTAATTTAGATTTGAAATGAAAAATGTGTCTATACACACACACACACACACACACACACACACACACATATATATATATATATATAAGAAAAGGAAAATAATAAAAGAAAGTATCCCATGTGATTTGGAGAGTTAGAGATTCCTTGACATATTCCTAATCCAAAGTAAATACCCAAAGAGCCCTTTGTTGGGCACTAATCTCCCATGTGCTTTGAAGATGCTCTCGAATGTTCCTTAATTCTAGCCAACTTAAATGTCTTTCAAGTTTCTTGGAATTACATAGAAGTGCCATGGAGAGTTAGAGATGCCATAGAATATTCCTAAACCACCCCAAATTGACCTATATACCCTTATCTTAGCCACCAAGTAAATCAAAGTCTATAAAAGCTCATTTCTCTCATTGGGGTAAGGGGGGAATACTTGAATGATATAGAGAAAAATATTGGGAGACCTTTAGAGGTGAAAAATATAGAGATAGAAACTCTACCAATTATCTACCCAAACCCCACCAAAACTCTACCCAATCATCAAATCACCATTGAAGGAGCTTGAAGCTTGAGGAAGAAGAAAAGGAAAAGCTTGAAGAATTCAACATCTCTCCGAATTTTGAGAAGATCTAGAAGTAAAACCTTCAAATCTATATATATAATAATTCAATCACAATTCATATATCTAGGATCTTTACACATTTTCAAAAAGTCTCTTCCTACCTCATTTTATCACACACCACATAGAATTGCAATTGAATTCTTTCATTGATTTGGATCTAAATAGAGCTTTGGATTTAAGAATTGTAAAAGTATTTTTACTTTGATTTTATATAAACCTTGACTTTACTTCCTTTTTGTTTCTATTTTTTTTTTTTTTTGAAATCCATGAGATCTCCTATATCTCATTGGAGTTCCCCTTTAGTTTTGATCCTTTAGTCTCCTATAGACATGATTTATGTGGGGATTAAGATGGGTCCTAACCACATCCATATGATTTTTGTTGGGACCAAGTTTTGAACCATAACTTGAATCCTTCAAGTTGAGTCTCATAGAATTATTTCTATATTCTATGAGATTCACATAATGTTGAGTCGTGCTTTAGTCTCCAAAGACCATTAGCTTGAGAGGAGGACTAATAAAATGGATCCATATTCCTCAAGGAACATGTATTTGTGAGAGGAATTAGGTATAGTTTGGGCTTAGTTAAGGTTTTGAATACCAATTCCACAAAGGGTGCAGTAAACTCATGAACTCACTGAGATCAAGGATTTTTAATTAAATCATGGTCCATGAGAATTGAGTGAGACCAATTGGAGGATGTTCATAAATTATACAAGTATCTCTGTGATTTTTGTTTTGAAGAAATTCCATACTTAGGATAGTTTGGGCCTATGATTTGTGAGTATGTTGCTTTCTTTCCAAAGTTTCAGAACAGTAAATTCGTTTTAAAATGAGTAGACCAGAGCCTTAATCAAGTTTTCTTAACCTCAAATAATTTTTTCTAAGTATTCAATGTGTTAGGAAGATACCATAAAAAAATCAAAGTATTTCTGATTTTTTTACTATTTTTAGAGAATCATGCAAGAATTCTGGACAGAGGGTTGTAAAATCCCGAGTGACGTCTGGTTATGACTCTATTCCCGGAGATCTAACCATTCAATTTTTGATATCTTTTGGGATTAGAAACTATACTCACAAAGGCATAACATACTCAAAAATCTTTAAGATCCAACCGTTGAAAGTATGATTTTTCTATCATTGAAAGTCTGGTCTGCTCTCTGTAATTCATGAGAAATTGTCTCTGTTTTGTCCAAACTTATTGATTTTAACTTAAATGGTTTCTAAATTTCCTTGGGACCCAAATCATGTTTTGAATAATGATAATTAAGTCTAAATCCAGAGGCTAAGTGGTCCAAGTTATTGAATAATTCATAGCTTGTCCTTATATATGTTCATGCATTCATTCATACATGTTAATATTCATAAGTAGGACTTATCTCTTGTCTAAGTTGTATTTAATTGAACATGACTTAGGGTTCCTTATGATCATGGTAGGGCTATGGCATCTCTATATGGACATTGCATTGGTTGCTAGTTGAGACTTGCATATCTGTAGAGATGATATGGTTCCAACTAATTAAAAGGAATTCATAGTTTTGTTCAATTCCCTTCCATTTGATAGATTTAAGCTATAGGATTAATCATTTTTGATATTATATCTTGTCTAAAGCATGTGGACTAACCTTTTGTTTTGAAGCGCTAATGAGGTACAATTTCTCAACCCTTCTCTAGTTTGATTTACTTCTTCGATTTTATTGATTTTTGACTCTATGTGCGACACCTTAGACTAGGTTTTGCTTTATGTGTATATGTGACTAGAGATATTTTCTTAGGATTTCTATTTTGTATGCATTGCATGTTTAATATTCACGGCGGGATCCCGAGTAAGTTTCCTAGTTCCCTATTCGCACATCATCTTGCTTGCTACATGAATTATGTGGTTATGGATGATATTTTGTCGTTAGCAGTCTTACACACTTTTCAACATGCTTTTGTAATGTATATGTATATATGTATTAGTTGAGGGCATGCTTAGATTAATAATTTGATTACAAGGATGTTGAGTAGAGGCCTATCGTGAGATAGGATGAGAGGGGGTGTTTTAGTCCGCCGGGCTCCTTCCCCTCTCATTCCATAATCCCCGGACCCAGTTTATCTTTGGTTTCGCCAAAGATTAGTTAGCTTTTAAAATGGTTTCTTAATTTTCCTTTAAAAATTAAGTGGCGACTCTTTGTCTTTGAAATTTGAAAATTTGTTTTAAAATTAAAAGTTGTGGGCCCAAATGCCGGTATCCACAGATCCCACGACTCTATGTAGCATGTTTACAGCCTAATGTGAGTTTTCAGACGGGCGCCAAGATGAGCGACTGTGCTAGAAAACTCAAGTTATATGTTTTGTGTAACGTCTAGACTAAGATTCGTATGGCGTTACTTGTTTTTCCAAACACAGAGTGACATGCCCATTTTTATGGAAGAACGCCATAGCATACATTTCATATTCTATGTGCTTTTGCGATCGACTATGGAGCAGTGAATGGATTCCTCTTCATTGCTGTGTGAGCCACGTAGCATATCCAAGACATTAGTTATCCCACAAACTGGTTGCCTTCACTACCTGAGACTATGTCATGAAGAGGACACTTGATGATAGCTACATTAGCATGCTATCCTAGGACGAAGAGATAATTCCGTTCTATGGGGCGTGTTTCGACAAGCGGTCAAGTTAGTCGGATTGACATGAAGGCTCAGGGAAGACCATTCCATAACATACCATGTTTTGTGACTCATTAGCAGGCCTGCTATAATCGTAATTTTTTACTGATACATCATGAGTACATTACATTGAGGTAGTGCAGCAATTCTTTTCACCGAGGGATTGAGAATACTGTGTCCAATGTGGTTGAACTGTCTAAGGCATACATGAGAAGCTTTTGAGTGACGTGCCTTGCTGGTTATGGTGATGATTTGGCATTACACTCCTATCGCTGTACTTTCTTTTTGTAAGGTCGCATGTTCTATTTCCCTGTATGAAGAGATGAAAAGTTTTGTTTCGAGAGATTGTTTTAGTAACAAGCTCTATGTGGGTGAGTGGGAGATGTAAGAAATTGTGGGTTATTTGTACACCCACATACATTGGACAGGGTCTAATGGGCTTTGGCCTTTGGAGGCCTAAGAGTTTCATAGGTGTGTACCTATATATATGTGTATTGCACACGCAATTAGGGTAACCTAACACACCCTAGAAGCCGGCCCTTCTCTCTCTCTCTCTCCCCTCTCTTTCATGATTTCTTTCTCTAGGCTATCACCATGAAGCTATGAGATTTAGCGCGTGAATACAATGGAGATTGCTCTAATAACGTCTTCTACAATTAATCAACACGAAGCATAAGAGAGTACACAGAAGCGAGGAAGGAACAACTTCAAGTGGGGTTTCTTGTCGGGTTCGTAACAATGTCAAATATCGATCCGTTGGGCTATGTTCCGCTAGGTAAGTGGCATATACCCGACTTCATGCTTGTGTGCATGATTTTTCTACAATTGTAATATTTTTATTTTCTTACTATTACATTATTTGTAACCAATCAAATGAAAAAGTTTTTTTTTTCTTCATATTTTTCTTCATTTTCCTCATTAAATTCGCAATGAAATAGAGACAAGAATCTTAATTTCTAACAAAAGGTTGTCAAATAAATGTACTGCACATCACTCTATGTCCTTGGATCATACCATACAATCGCGTCATTGATTGATTCCATATAGTTTTGTGGATAAGTGCTCAATTAAGTCTTGTTTAAGTAATGGTATGTGACAT
Organism: Hydrangea macrophylla; assembly: GCA_033977485.1. Lineage (NCBI taxonomy): Eukaryota > Viridiplantae > Streptophyta > Magnoliopsida > Cornales > Hydrangeaceae > Hydrangea > Hydrangea macrophylla. The sequence goes on from CM066987.1 coordinate 32,891,041, forward strand.
ATGGTGGGTGGTTGTTTAATGGTTACCTCAGTCAAGTGGATGTGATCATTTTGGCTTAAATAGGGTCTTTCTTCAGCATGAAGTGGAAAATTTTAAATCATTTTTTTTTTGTTATAAGAAATTTCTAAAAGTATTCATAGAAGGGAAGAGCCTTTGAAAAAATCTGTTCTTTTTTTTTTTTTTTTGGAATTTTGCCTTTGAAAGAGTATAAAAGTAATTTTAAAAAACTTAACCATAAATTAATGGTCAATTGACCTTAACTAATGAAAGAGGAAAGTGTTATTCAAACCACATTTAGAGGGATGCCAACGTAAATTTTTTCAACACTTGGGTAAGTGTCTCAACAAGGCTTGGCAACAGCACGTGTTATAACACTTAGGCAAGTATTGGTATAAAAACTAGTTACACATTTTGCAACCTTTTGTAACACTTTTTTCTATCTTTAAATGCCTATTTTGTTGTAGTGAGACTCATCTCCCTAATTTTGTTTAAACAAAATTATTAAAGCTTAGACCCTAAACCTGCTTGCCCCCCAAAGCTCGATTCTTGGATCTGCCCCTGAGTCTACGTGACACTTTTTATTTGGTTTTGGTGAGAATCAAGGTAATGTTGATTTTGACAGAGAATCACTTTTGAGACAGTTATTAGATTGGGCATGAACGCTTATGCAAGAAATTTTGCAATCACTAAACACTTGAATTTGTGGAACTGGTAGTCTAGTTCACTTATGAATCGCAAAACTGGTTCTTTATTTTTCTAAACAACCTCTTACTTTTATTAGTCTAGGGATAAATTAGTGTTATGTTGGTTTGATAAATAACCAATTCTAATATACAATACTTTTGTTGAAGACGTATAAAAAGTAATTGGATGCCTCTCAAAATTTACATCCTATATGCTTTCTAAATACATATAACAGTAGGGACATCTTGAGTAATAGTGGTAAATTGAACAATGGCGAACCCAGCAAGAAAGATACCCTTCGATCAATATTGGCATCTTACTGCTCTAGCCGCTTCTATTGACAGATCAATTTGTAGTTGATCTCCTTCATTACAAATAAATAAATATTAATGATGTAAACTCCATAAGCTAAAATAAAATTTTTCGCAAAATAGTCTATGCGATTGAAATAGGCCGAAAGCTACATCAAAACGTACTTTTTTTTCATAAGGTTGCACGTTCTATTTCCCTGTATGAAGAGATGAGAAGTTCTGTTTCGGAAGATTGTTTTAGTAACAAGCCCTATGTGGGTGAGTGAGGGATGTAAGAAATTGTGGGTTATTTATACACCCACATACATTGGACCGGGTCCAATGGGCTTTGGCCTTTGAAGGCCTAAGGGTTTCATAGGTGTGTGCCTATATATATGTATATTGCACACGCAATAAGGGTAACCTAGCACACCCTAGAAGCCGGCCCTTCTCTCTCTCTCTCTCTCTCTCTCTCTCTCTCTCTCTTGTCTTTCACGATTTCTTTCTCTAGGCCATCGCCATGGAGCTATGAGATTTAGTGCGTGAATACAATGGAGATTGCTCTAGTAGCGTCTCCTACGAACAACACGAAGCATAAGAGAGTGCACAGAAGCGAGGAAAGAGCAGCTTCAAGTGGGGTTTCTTCTCGGGCTCGTAACAACGTCGAATATCGATCCGTCGGACTATGTTCTGCTAGGTAAGTGGCCTAAACCCGACTTCATACTTGTGCGCATAATTTTTCTACAATTGTAATATTTTTTTTATTTTTACTATTACAGTATTTGTAACCAATCAAATGAAAAGGTTTTTTTTTTCTTCATATTTTTCTTCATTTTTCTCATTAAATTCGCAATGAAATAGAGCCAAGAATCTTAATTTCTAACAAAGGTTGTCAAATAAATGTACTTCACATCACTCTATGTCCTTGGATCATACCATACAATCGCGTCATTGATTGATTCCATATAGTTTTGTGGATAAGTGCTCAATTAAGTCTTGTTTAAGTAATGGTATGTGACATATGGTGGGTGGTAGTTTAATGGTAACCTCAGTCAAGAGGATGTGATCATTTTGGCTTATATAGGGTCTTTCTTCAGCATGAGGTGGAAAATTTTAAATTAAAATTTTTTTTTTGTTATAAGAAATTTCTAAAAGTAGTCTTAGAAGGGGAGAGGCTTTGAAAAATTCTTTGCCTTTTTGTTTTCTTTCTTTCTTTTCTCTCTCTTTTTTATTTTTATTTTTTTTTATTTTTATTTTTTTTTTTTTGTGATTTTGCCTTTGAAAGAGTATAAAAGTAATTTTAGAAAACTTAACCATAAATTAATGGTCAATTGACCTTAACTAATGAAAGAGGAAAGTATTATTCAAACCACATTTGGAGGGATGCCAACATAAATTTTTTCAACACTTGGGTAAGTGTCTCAACAAGGCTTGGCAATAACACGTGTTATAACATTTAGGCAAGTATTGGTATAACAACTTGTTACACATTTTGTAACCTTTTGTAACACTTTTTTCTGTCTTTAAATACCTATTTTGTTGTAGTGAGACTCGTCTCCCAAATATTTTTAAAAATAATTATTAAAGCTCAGACCCTAAACCTGCTTGCCCCCCAAAGCTCTATTCCTGGATCCGCCCCTGAGTCTATGTGATACTTTTTATTTGGATTTGGGGAAAATCAAGGTAATGTTGATTTTGACAGAGAATCACTTTTGAGAGAGTTATTAGACTGGGCATGAACTCTTATGCAAGAAATTTTGCAATCACTAAACACTTGAATTTGTGGATCTAGTTCACTTATGAACCGCAAAATTGGTTCTTTATTTTTCTAAACAGCCTCTCACTTTTATTAGTCCTGGGAAAAATTAATTAGTCTTATGTTAGTTTGATAAATAATCAATTCTAATATAAAATACTTTTGTTGAAGATGTATAAAAAGTAATTGGATGTCTCTCAAATTTTATATCCTACATGCTTTCTAAATACATATAACAGTGGGAACATCTTGAGTAATAGTGGTAAATTGAACAATGGCGAACCCAGTAAGGAATATACCCTTCGATCAATATTGGCACCTTCCTGCTCTAGCCGCTTCTATTGACAAATCAATTTGTAGTTGATCTCCTTCCTAAAAAAAAATTAAATAAATAATGATGTAAACTCCATAAGCTAAAATAAAATATTAAGTAAAATAGTCTATGCGATTGCAATAGGCTGAAAGCTACTTAGGTTAACTTCTATCAATCGTAATTTTTTGTAATTTTAATTACATTAAACAAAAAAAAAAAAAGCTATCAAACGGTCCACAAGGGGTATTGTTGAGCTCTTTCATAGATTTCTATCTTTTATTGAATTTTGCTACATGCTGGAGTGTGTTGTACCTTCTCATGATTTTTCTTTTTCTTTTTTTTTTTTGTAGAATACGAGGACAAATCCCCATGTCTGTCCTCCGCAATTTCGGGATCGATACCTATTGTCGTTTTTATCGGAGTAGAAGGGGCAAACCCCGGGCACGTGCACCGACCCCACAACACACGCACCAGGTAAATCAGGGAGGCAAGCTAGCGGTAGGATCTGAACCCACACCAAGTTAGACATTTTTAAAGTCCATCTTGAGATCCATCCCTCCAACTAGCTTACACGACCCCTGGGGGATTTCGAACCCCTAACCTCCATTTGGCAGGCCAGAGGCCCTGGCCAAATCCTTAATATTTACCCATGAGGAGTTTCAAACACAAGACCAAGAGGGTAGAACACCCCCCTGTCTTGGTCCGCCTCCCCACTTGGGCTACCAAGGATTTGATTTTCTCATGATTTTTTCATGTCTAATAAAACTCCCTTTTGATTGACAAAAAAAACTAAGGACAAAGTAAAAAAAAGTCTAACTATAAGGGGTGTATATGTAATTAACCAAAAAAGATTTGACTTATGACATAAAGGTGAAATTGTCACAAAACGTTAGTGCTATTTTAACCCATTTTCTAACTGTCAAGTGCTATTTGCACCTATTGCATTTCAAAACATGTCAGAGTAAGGATCGAATTTGGACTGGATTTCGTGAAATCCAGTTTATTAAAGAAACCACTTGTCTTATTGAATTCGGATTGATTTTTTTTTTTGGTACAGGGACACTCACGCACACAATTCATAGATCCACTCACATGGGGGATTGGAGACAACTCCACACTGGGAAAGAACTGTGGGTTTGGCCACAGAGAAAGCAGCGAAGGGGATTATCCACCCTGGAAGAACTCCCCCACAAGGGGAATCGAACCCACTCACTCTCCCTGAAGAGAGAGTGGTGATACCACTCGAACAACATGCCATCGGTTGCCATGTCGGGTATGTTAATGTTCTCATTCGAAAAGTAACCTACTACTATTTTCTTAAAATAAAAACTTTGTTTTTTTATTGGTAGCTGGTAAGGGCAGGTGCATTTTTTAATTTGGGCACCTCTTTTTAAGTTAAAAAATCAAATTTTTATCTTTTACTGTAATTAGTAAGGGCACCTCACTTATTGTACTATATATATATATGGGTAAATTGCAAATTACACTCCACTAGTTTCGTAAATCAGTGTAGTTTTGTATTTATTTATTTATTCCTATTTTGTTTCTTTCTTAATTTCTTCCTTCTTCAGCTTATTATAAGTTTTAGTCCTCCTCTTTTTTTTTTTTTTTTTTTTTTTTTTTTTTTTTTTTTTTTGTGGGTTAATTAGGATTAGGTGCCACATTAGATACTTTTTACGTGATTGGGCTAACTCGTGAACTAGTTTAATGAAATGCCCAACGAAATTTAGTTGACCAAAATAGTCTTTTGTGTATTGTTAGCACGCGCACATGCACTATCCGACATTCTGCATTCAAAAGGAACGCATATGGACATGCACATGCCACGTGTATAGTTAGGTTTTTTTTTTTTTTTTTAAGGAACACGTGTATAGAGAGAGAAAGAGAGAGAGACAGAGATCGTCATCGCTATCACCATCGGCGATGATCGCCGGCCAGCACCACCATCGTCGTTGATTACCATCACCATCGTCGTCGTTGCCACCACCACCACCACTATTGCCATCACGTCTCCACCACAACCGTGGATCGCCACCACTATTACCATCACTATCCCATAAATAACTTATAATCATTTAAACAATCTGATACACTTAAAATTTATAATAATCTGATAATATCTTATAATCTTTTAAACCACATGATAATATCTTGTAATCTTTTAAATAATCTGATACACTTAAAGCTGGACACGCACTTGTACACTAATATCAAAGTGAAATTGATAAAAATAAATAAAAAAATTAAGCTTATAATACAAAACTTCCGTGAAAAAATTATGGGATAGATTATGGGGTCATTTTGGGCCAGAAATAATGTGATATTCCCATTGTACCCTTGCTTATTTTGTAATTGGGTGGATTTTGCACAATTTGAGGACTGGAAAGCGAGTAAATTGCCAAAATTGAAACTATAGGGACCAAACTGTCACAACCCTTAAACTATTGGAGTGTAATTTGCAATTTACCCATATACATATATATAGTACAATAAGTGAGGTGCCCTTACTAATTACAATAAAAGATAAAAATTTGATTTTTTAACTTAAAAAGAGGTGCCCAGATTAAAAAATGCACTTGCCCTTACCAGCTACCTTTTTTATTAAAGAAACCAGACTTGTCTTATCAAATTTGAATTTGGATCGAATTGGCTTTGGTGGAAATCCATATCCGGGTATGCTAATGTTCCCATTCGGAAAGCAACCTACTACTATTTTCTTAAAATAAAAAATTGTTTTTTATAAAATCAAACTCAATTTTTATTTCATAAATACCATTCTCGTTGTATGTAACATATTGTATGTACTACACTTATTAATTTTACAGATTCTTACATTATATATAGGCACTGGTGGAGGCACATTGGGACCAGGGCCCCCCCTCAAATTTTGAGAATTAAAATTTTATCCTAAGTTTTTTTAGTATTTTACATTTAGGCCCCCCCTCAATTATGTTTAGGCTCCCCCTCAAATTATGTTTAGGCCTCCCTCAACTTATGTTTAGGCCCTCAAAGGGGTCTAAGGCCCATTTTAGTGCTATCAACTACATATATATTAATATACAAGTATATACAACTCAAAGGAAATGCGCCTAAAATTTTAAAAATTACACTTTTAGTGTGATAATTTTATGCGTTTTTGAAATAGACCCCCTTAAAATTTTGAAAGACACTATACAATATTTACGTGTCACCGAATAGACTTATATTATAAGTATATCCCCAAAAAATCACAATTATAGATAAGTAGACCCTAAAAAAATTGTCAATTATGTATGAATAGACCCCCAAAAAAAAAATTTCGAGAACGCTGCCCCCGAACCCCCGTATAGCCTAGGTCCCCCTGGTCAAAATTCCTGACACCGCCCCTGTATATAGGTTAACTAATCGGACTCAAATTAGATAAATCCAAATTCGTTTTGGTAAACTAACATACTAACGGGGTCGAATTCGGATTCGAATTACACATATACAATATATTATTGCCATGTTATACTACACATCCAATCATATGTAATATATTCGGATAGGATTCGGAGTACTGAAAGTAGATTTATTGATGGTCCTAATTTATAGCCCATCATCATTCATTCTTGAATTTTTCCATTTGCTTGTTCTTTTGAGATAAGCCATTTAATTTATGTAACTGGTAACCCAACCTACTTAAGGCTTAGTTTGGCCTCATTGGGGTAATTCTCCTTTTTTAAAGCACAATTTCATGTTAATTTATTTGATAACTAGTTTATGAGCATTACAAAAATTGAACTTAGAGCTTTTTTGGAGGAGCTTTTAAAAGCTCTAAAATTGAGCTTTTAAAAGCTCGAGCTAGGTTGCTTTTTGATTTCATGATTTCTTTTGTAAGAGTAGTGTATCACTTGTATAAAATTACCAAACATTTTGATAATAAATTTTATAAGTACCTTTTAAAAAACCACGTGGGGCAAAATAAGACACACCCATTACATGCCAAACCAATTTCTGCAGATGACCAAACACTGCAGAACCAAAAGCCGCCCCTAGGCTGCAGAAACAAGACACACCAATACACAAATTCTGCAGAAAGAGCCTAATTCTCACACCATACACACCAAAACAGTTAGACAAACCAACAAATTACCACCAAAAAGGAGCAAAATTTCCCCAAATGAAAACCCCAGTTTAATGAACAAAATGTCGAAGAACAAGGAGCACTCATATATAACCATAAATTATATAATCTATTTCATATATATATTTTTATCTATTATCTAATTCATATTATAATAGTACATTTTAAGTACATATCATACAATACATATTCTATTTGTACAATAGAATTGGTACTTAATCAATATATTATATATACAATATATTAAACAATAATGATATGTGAGGATATCGATAGTTAACAAATTCGGATTTGGATTTCAGCCAATCCGAATTCGTAACAATTATAGATTTGGATTTCATTAATCCGGCTCAAATCCAGTTCATTTATAGGCCTAATCGCATATGAACCCCATGAGATGTTTCTAAACGGGCCATATCTCTTTCCCAGTATGGGTCTGTTTGGCATAGATTCTGCTAGAACCTTGTACGATTCAATCATATATATTATATAGGCTTTAGATCAAAGTTGATTAAGGTAGCATTTTTTTGCCAAAAAATGTTTCATGTGCATTAGCAAACATGCAATTTACTTAAAAGAAAAGAAATGATTAATTGCCAGTTTATTTGAAGGAAAGAAAGCGAAGTGGTCACCCCAAATACTAGGGGAAAAGTGTGCCAAAGGGCGAGTAGTCTGTTGCAATGCCATGTGAAGAAAATCAATGTACCCAAAGCATTGAACTTATCGAGGAACAATAAGAATCTTATGGTGTATGTATGGTATTGAACACTTACCTAGGCTGCTATTTATAGACGAGATACTAGGCTAGAGTGGGTACCTAATCGCTTCGTTGTTATACATTCTAAACGGGACACTTGTTGACGTAGATTTTCAAAATTATTCGTCAGTTATCAAACAAAGTTCAAAATTACATGACACTACACCAAATTGGCCGAATTGTCACACTTATTTTCGCATCGTTTGTCACTGTCCAAAACCGTGACTAAATTTGTCACGGTTTCAAACCGCGATAATGTTATTTGTCACTGTTATAAACAGTGACAAATTTAGTCACGGTTGCGAACACTGACAAAAAAATAATTTTGTCACAGTTTGTAATAGTGTTGAAGTTTAGTCGGTGTTTATAACAGTAAAAAAATAGCCGAATTGTCACACTTAGATAGTCACAGTTTTGACAGTGACAAATCTACTGTATATAATAAAAGAAAAGGGTAAGACTTTACACTATACCAAACACATCTTGTGTGATCTACATTCTTTTTAACTTTCCCCCCTTTATTTCCCACCTTTATATTCCCAGCAAATTTTCCCCCTTCACTCTTCTCAAGTGACTTCATAATTCTTTTGTATCTCTACTTAACAATCAAAAATTTAATTTTTTTCCCCGACTTTTTTCCTATAATATCGTCCATTTTATTGATTGTATAAGACTCTCATGACTTACACGTGTTGTAAAAGCAGATCCAAGTGCAAGTGTTGATATATATACGTCTGATTTTTGTTTTGTAGATTTTTATAATGCCTCTCTAGTACTGTCCACTTTTAGTATAGAAGATATTAGTTTGTATACACACCATTTTTTTTATTCAATGTTACACTCTCACTTACTCGAACTCTATAAACTATGTGCTCAAATTGATGTTACATAGGGTAATTCCGTATTTTTTTTTCTCTTCTTTTATTAATTTATAAGATATTTGAAGAAAAAACAGGTTTAAAATTATATTTAAACGCGCATTGGAAAAGAATAAGTTACAAAAACTTATTGGTAGCCCAGGATCTACTACTCGTCAATTTCATAGATGCGTACACAAGAGGGGACAAGAATTATACCGAACGGTCTTGAACCAAATTCTAAAATCTCTAACTTCCAGCAGCTTCCACTAGATGGTTTTCACTCTTATGACTCCTCCGGATGCTTCCTAGAGAGTCTAGAGATGGTGGGATCCCTAATAGAGAGGATAGAGAAGGTTTAGGGAAACCTAAACAGTCTCTGCAGCTTCTACGTAAAAAAATGACGATTAAAAATATTCATTACGCAGCTGCACGATTTATAAATTCCCAGAACCAACCTAACCTTCGAGCGATCGAAGTGGTTTCGATCGATCGAACCTTCGATCGATCGATCCATGTTCAAGCGATCAAACTTGCCATGACTTCGATCGATCGAGACACATTCGATCGATCGAACCTGCCTTGACAAGATCCTTATGTGCCTTTCCAAGCATCCTAGCGGAGCTAAGAGTGGGACCTCCTAGGCTTTTTATTGTTGGCTCAGATCAGTTTGTTAATTCCCATGACCAAACTCTTTGATTAGCAAATTAACCAACTGATCAGTTAATGTTTACTCCACTATAAAAACGATAATTGAATTCCAACGCAAAAGAACATATCCGAAGCGATAACTAGACTTGTATGGTGTACTAATGTCCCTCTACCGTCAGCATTCACAATCATATTCAGGCAGCTGGATAACTGTTACTGTCAACCTGAATCATGATTACTTCTTGTATTCCTTGAGTCCCATTCACCACTCATGATTACCAAACATGTTGATAACTACTTATCAACAAGACTGCAGTTCTCTGTAATCAACTTGGTAACATTCTCGAGGGAATGCTTACTCTAAATCAGAGGGTAGATTCTATCTTGGCAATATATGTTCACAACCCTATGACATGACATACCCAAGATACCCAGGTGTTGATCTTCAATAGACCTCACTGATTGGTAAGTCAAAGCAGCCATATCCACAGTCTATATTCATAATCATCTCAAGATTGAGAACACTTACCTTATACAAGTTATGAGTTCCTATCGACCGTTTGACAGCCTTAAGTGTAAATAGGAAAGCTCAGGTCCGTCAATGCACTATAAGCACTAGCATATTAACTAAGAGCTACACTCTAGTGATTGAGATTCATCACTTCATCCAATGGTACTTAATCATGCTATAGTGTATACCTGATGAGATATCCAGTCTCATCATCCACTGTGACAAGTTCTAAGTGTTAAAGAATAGTAATTCGTATCTCACTTGTATGTATCTCATACACACACGAATTACTTACTATGATACTTAAGGATCAACAATCATCTCATGAAAGAAACATACATTAAGAAATGTAAAGCTGATATCCATATATTATAATGTCAATGTCTCATACATAAAGTAATGGTTTGAGGGCACAAACCCAACAAATTCCCACTTGCATTCACAACCATATAGGATTACATATGAGACCTAGACTATTTAAATGACTATCAAAGACCTTCTGTGGCAAGGCCTTTGTAAACGGAACCGCAAGATTGTCAGAGGTGGCAATCTTGCTGACAGTCACATCTCCACGTTGAACAATATCTCAGATTAGATGATATTTTCGCTCTACGTGCTTTCCCTTTCCGTGGTTCCTTGGCTCCTTGGACCGAGCCACTACCCCGCTATTATCACAGTAAAGCGTAATAGGTGACAACGACGCTGGTACCACCTCGAGCTCCATAAGGAGCTTTTTGAGCCAAACAACTTCCTTTGCAGCTTCACAAGCAGCCACATACTCAACTTCTGTAGTTGAGTCTGCAATGCATTTCTGCTTAATACTCCTCAAACTAATAGCACCACCTTCCAAGGAAAAGAGATGTCCGGATGTCGACTTCCTCGAATCCTTCTCTGACATAAAGTTTGAGTCAGTGTATCCTACTGGAATTAACTCACTACTGCCGTACATAATCATGAAATCTTTAGTCCTTCTCAAGTACTTAAGAATGTGCTTAACGGCTATCCAGTGCTCTGGACCTGGATTCGATTGATACCTAATGACCATGCCTACAGCAAAGCAGATATCTGGTCTAGTGCATAACATTGCATACATGAGACTTCCCACTGCCGAAGCATAGGGAATTCCTGCTATGCAATTCCTCTCCTCTTATGCCTTTGGACACTAGTCCTTGGAGAACTCTAAACCATGCCTGAAAGGTAACAAACCTTTTTTCGAATAATCCATTGAAAACCTAGTGAGCACCTTATCGATATAACTAGCTTGAGATAATCCCATTATCTTTCGCTTACGATCCCAAAAGAGCTTTATCCCAAGGATATAGCTCACCTCTCCTAGATCCTACATATTGAAAGTACTAGCTAGCCAAACCTTGACCGTTGACAATGCTGCTACATCATTTCCAATGAGTAGAATGTCGTCAACATAAGCATAAGAAAAGCTACCACTTTTCCTTCACACTTCTTGTATACACAAAGCTCATCCAGATTCCGTACGAAATCAAACGACTTGACCGCTTGGTCAAAATGAATGTTCCAACTCCTGGATGCCTGCTTAAGTCCATAAATGGACTTTTGCAACTTGCATACCAAGTTACCTTTTCGACTAGCTACGAACCCTTCTGGTTGTTGCATATAGATGTCCTCCTCAAGATTGCCATTAAAGAATGCAGTCTTGACGTCCATCTGCCAGATCTTATAATCTAGGCATGCAGCAATGGATAATAGTATTTTGATAGACTCGAGCATGGCTACCGGCGAGAAGGTTTCCTCATAGTCAATGGCCTCCCTTGGAGTATAACCTTTCGCTACAAGCCTAGCCTTAAAGGTCTCAACCTTTCCATCCGATCCTCTTTTCCTCCTGTAGACCCACTTACAGCCAATGGGTTTAATATTGGCTCGAAGTTTTACAATATCCCAGACCTGATTGTATTCCATAGATTCCAATTAAGCCTTCATAGCTTTAACCCAATGAGTTGAGTCTACATTAGCCATTGCCTCTTCATGCGTAGTAGTATCAGATTCAGATTCTATGGAGACAGCTTCAAAAACTTCTCCTAAGAGCATGTATCTATCAAGCTGGCTGATAAGCCTCCCACTACGACGAGGTACCGGTGCAGAAATGGGTGAAGAAGTTGTATTTTCTTGATTTATATCGTTATCAACTGCGGGTTGGACTGAGGGCTCTCCTTCTATCTCTCTCAGATCTATCCTTCCCTTAGGTTTATGGTTTAAGATATAATCATCCTCCAAGAAAATAGCATTCGTACTAACAAACACTTTCTGTTCTCTTGGATTATAAAAATACCATCCATATGTACCATTTGGATATCCTACGAAGTAACATATTTCCGATCTAGAATCCAACTTGCTCATCTTTCCTTTCAGCACATGTGCCGGACACCCCCATATCCGGAGATCTTGCAAAGAAGGCTTGCGCCCAATCCATATCTCCCGTGGTGTCCTGGGAACAGATTTGCTTGGTATTAGATTTAGTATGTATGCAGCGGTTTCCAAAGCATAATCCCAAAGGAATTATGGTAACTCAGAATAACTCATCATCGAGGTGATCAATAAACTCATTAGAGAAGTACTCGCCACCTCGATCAGATCGAATGACCTTGATATGTGTGCCCAATTGCTTCTCCACTTCAGCCCTAAACTCTTTGAACTTTTCAAAGGCTTCAGACTTGTGCTGCATTAGGTACACATATCCATACCTAGAGTGGCCATCAGTAAATGTGATGAAATACTCATAACCACCCCATGCTCTAATATTTATTGGTCCATACACATCAGTATGAACTAATTCCAACAATGCATTGGTCCAATTACCCTTTGCTGGAAAGGGCCTTTTGGTCATCTTACCCTCTAAACAAGACTCACAGACTTCCATTGGTTCGAGAACCAAATCGCCTAAGACCCCTTCTTTGACTAGTCTGCCAATACTATTTAGATTGATATGGCTGATGTTGTCAATATCAAGATATAAAAAGTGTTCTTTACTTTTCAAAAGATTTGTAGTGTGAAAGCAAAGGTCGAACCCACAGGGATTGGTTAACTACAGCGACTTAATTTTAAAACCTAACTTTAGTTAATTATGAAAACGGATTTTTGATTTGATTTTAATTAAACTAATAACAATAAAAATAAATCTAAACTATGAAAGCAATTAAAAGTGTTTTTGTAAATATGTAAAGGGAACCTAGGATTGCAAATCCACCACTAGCTTCATAATAGGAATATTTATGAATTACTCTAGCCTATTAAGTTGGATGATTATGGGGAATTGTAGCTACAAGCCCAATTCCTCCGTCAAGAAAATAATTATGGTTCAAGCACCAACATAATCCATCTTCGGTTAGCACGAATTATCCCACACTAAACTAAGGTTGTGGCATAATCCGTCTAATCTAGGCATGGACTATTCGGATACTTGATAGCACAAATCAATAAAGCACCATCACATGTAAATAATCTAAACAAGCACAGCGAGCATAGATCATTGAGCACATCACAGTCAAAATAGATCTAAGACAAGAATAAATTTTGAAAGTAATGATTTAATCAATAGAAGTTCAATTTATTTATAAAAATCCTCGAAACATGTGACTGTCATCCATACATAATAAAACTAAAATAAAAACATAAAATACCCCCTATTACTCTTCTAGGGCTTCATTGAAACCCTAGATCTTTGTCTAGGCTGCCATAGAAGTGGAGATCGGCAAGAGGTTGATGGAGGAGGCCATGGAAATCCTTGGTCTTCTTCTTCTTCTCCTTGCTTTTCCCTCTTCAAGGGCTGGAATTTCAGTCTATATGGCTGTATGTGTATATATGTATGGGTGTGTAATAATGTCCAACCTCTAAAAATCATAAAAACTAAGTATATGTAGAGTTTTACACAAGCTTTGGAAGCTTTCCTAACCCGAAACGAACTGAAACTGATATAATTTACAATCTGGACGTCATTCAGCAGTTTCGTTTACACAGGAGTCTTCAGTATACTGAAATACGCATAATTGATTTTTACACATATCGCGCGAGCGCGACATTTGGTACCTCGCGCGCGCGGATCGCGCGAGCGAATCTGAGATTTTCGCGCGCGCGGCTCGCGCGCGCGAACTGGCTTTTTCAGCTTCTTTTTCTCTGCTTTTTCACCCTGTTTAGCCTGATATACTTGATTGCTTCCAAATCCTGTCAGAAAATAGAAAACGAAGTAAAAATATACAAAAATAGGATAAAAAGGTACTAACAAATGTTAATTAAGGCGTATAATTAGGATTAGTTCTCTCCCGATCACACCCCCAAACCTACATTTTGCTAGTCCTCGAGCAAAACTAAAATAAAAACTAACTACTAATAAAAATACTACTCCATTTTCGCATGGATCACGATTGCATTTAGCGTATGCAACAAGCCTTTTAAACCTCTAGGTGTCCCTAGTCGGACGAGTAAAGTCTCGTGAGGGTTCTCGTCAACAAGTCACCCACAACCATCTTTATTAACTTAAAAATTTTTAAAAGTTTTATTAAAAATGAGAATCAAAACAATCAATACTCCTTATTATAACACAATGATTTGAAATAGAATAATGAACAAGAAGAAACGGAATCAAACGTTCACCTACGTCTTGAAAAATAATCCCAAGTACATGAATCGTATAAATCAATCGAATTTCTCATAAAATTGCACGTGTGTGATATGGTAGTCAAATGAACACGCGCATGTCATGAACTTGGAATATAACTCGGATAACTATCCAACTATGCTTCAACTACGAATCTCACAATGTCAATTACACTCTAAAATGAAACACTCAGAAACATGTGTAATTTTTCTAATATATGTGAGCAAAGGAATTATGTTTTCAAGACGAAAAACACTCACATATGACACGAAAAAGACGCATGACACGAAAGAACAGTAGTCTCATGGATAGGATGCCAACAATCAAGAAAAATTACTCATTACCATGTTTTAATCCCCCTCCCATCGTTTACATATCCAAACCATGTTTCCTAGGATCAACTAGGACTTTTCAAAGGTTGTAACATGACTCAGATAATGAAAAAGGATAGAATGGATATATCAAGTAGTTTCAGAATGGCATTGTAAGGCATGTTTGATTTCTTTCATTCTTCTTCTATAAACTTTCATCTTTTCTTTCTCTTCATTCCTTTTCATTCATTTTTCTTCTTTTCTTTCATTTTTTTTTCAACCTTCCTCTTCTTTATTTTGTTTCTTTTCCTTTTTCTCTTCTCGCTTCTCAAATGACTATGCATTGAATACCAAGCAACTACCCCAATAACATCTTATTTTCTTCTTCTTCATCAACACATCGCCTTAATACTACTAAAAGTTGATCACTCTTCCAGTGGTATACTCCAAGTTGATCAAGTTGGAGCTTTTAAAGAGGATAATGGTGAACAAAGAAAAAGAGGCATTGTAACGGCTCAAAGGGCGAACTAAGGAAATTTTATCTTTTATTGGTCAACAGTAAACAAAGAAGGGCCCAAGATCATTTCCTAGGGTTATCTGATTCTTCAACATTTACGACGGAAGATTATTTAGCATGGTAACAAATATTTTAACTTGACTATCAACCAAAACAAGAATAATGAGACTAAACAACAAGTAGATGCGCTATTTCAATGAAATTCGACAAACACAATGTGTATAACCCTCTAAAAAGAAAAGATAGGCTCAAAACCTCACCGGGCTTAGTCTCCACCTTGTGTTATCTAGAAATCCGAATCATATTATAGTTCACATCAAACATGTATTCAAGCGACTACGTGCAGTGCATAAGTTTGTGTGCAAATTTATGATATAAAACTTCGATTCGAACGATACATAACTTAAAACGTCATATCATAACTTCAGCAAATGTTTAATCACATCTTCTCTTGTTTACCATTCTATAACAATTAAAGTTCTCTAACCAAAAAGTATCAAATTGATATTGCAAAAAACCGTAGGTGACATCGTTTATTTAAACACACTTATTGAAAAAAATTTAAAATTTTACATAAAATAATGTGCATGTGTGCATACCCCCAAACCTAAACCTTTCATTGTCCCCAATGAAACAATAAAATGAAAGAAAGGTGAGTACATAAGGAAGGAACGATAGTACCTCAATCTCGGCAAACACAAACAGTTGAACATTAAATAATATGGAATCAATGTTCAAGGACTCCAAACGGAACACTATTTCACCTGGTAACACTTAACAAATGAAACAAGCAAATAAAGAATAAAAGCTAATATATAAGACATATGTGATTGCTTTTTTTTCTTCTTTTTTTTTTAATCAATAGAAACTAAACTATAAAGAAAAGAACGTAATGAAAAGAAAACAAACAAAAACTACCTAAACAAAACAAACGTAAAGAAAAGGTCTAAAAAGAACAAAGAGAAAAGAAAAACACCTAGATAGGTTTGGAAAACAGAAGGTCAAAGAACAAAGAGAAAAAAAAAATTGGAAAATCCCTACCTCGCGCGAGCGGACCGCACGAGCGAGCCTCGCGCGCGCGAATCCCTCCGCGAGGTATTATTGAGGCCCTTTTTAATTTTATTTCAGAAAAGTTTCTAAGTGCAAGAATCGTGCGAGCGGGTCGCGCGAGCGAAACCCTCGCGTGCGCGATTCTAGGCGTGAGTAGATACTGAGAGCACATATAATAAAAAGTTGGAAGATTTTGGCTAAGGGGGAATATCGCGCAAGCGAGCCGCGCGAGCGACCTGTCGCGCGCGCGACTTTGGTCTTTTCCTCTTTTTCAGTATAAAAATGTATATAAGTTCAAAATAAATTATTCCCGACCCCCAAACCTGTCCAGAATGTCCAAAACAGACTCAAAAGGACTCAAAAACGACTAAAACTAAGGAAAATGAACGAAATAAAGCTTGGGTTGCCTCCCAAGAAGCGCTATCTTTTACGTCTTCAGCTAGACCTTTCTAGCTCAAGATTCATGGAGGCTGAAACTTGGATTGTGTATCCCGTAGGATATCAGGAAGAGCTAGGTGATAAGCAGAAATAGCGTCGCTTTGAGTCAGTTCAATTGACGGTTCTCCCTCATTATGTTCAAATCGATTTCTTACCTTTTGAGTAAATTCATCATTCGGGTCCAGATTAGTCGAATTCGTCCGCTCACTACTCACCAAATTATTATCCTCACCCACAGGTTGTACGTTATTTGTTTCAATTGTTCGTCTAACCTCAATCTCTGCCTCACATAGGTAATCATCGTCTTTAGGAGGTTGATCAATAGCGTTAAAAACGTTTAATTTGAGATTCATGTTCCCAAATGACACCTTCATTACCCCCGTCCGGCAGTTAACACGTGCGTTAGCGGTCGCTAAGAATGGACGGCCTAAGATGACAGGAGTGTGTTTCCTAGCATCTAACGTGGGTTCAGTGTCAAGGACCATGAAGTCTACAGGATAATAGCATTTATCAACTTTAACCAAGACGTCCTCGACGATTCCTCTAGGTATTTTAATTGAACGATCCGCTAACAGTATTGTAGCGGCCGTAGGTTTAAGTTCACCTAGTCCTAATTGTTTATAGACGTGATAAGGTAAGAGATTAACACTAGCTCCTAAGTCAAGGAGAGCCCTTTGGATGACAGTGTCACCTATGACACATGAAATCGTAGGCGTACCTAGATCCTTATACTTCGGAGGAGCGTGTTGAAAAATAGAACTTACTTTTTTCGTGAGGAAGACCTTTTTAGGAGTATGACTGCGTATTTTGCGTTTTTGCGTACAAAGGTCTTTAAGACATTTAGCATAAGCAGGAATTTGTTTAATAGCATCGAGAAATGGAATATTGATTTTTACTTGTTTAAACACCTCGAGGATATCTTTGACTTTTGACTTTTTCTTTGTAAGATTAGACGGTTCCTCAACGTTTGGTGGATATGGCATTCTCGGAATATAATTTGTTGGGACCGGTTCATTCTCTTTCCTAACTCTATCCACGTCTTCACATTTTTCTTTGTTCAAATTAAATTTTTTTTTTCTCACCCCCATCCGGAATTACAACAACTTCCTCATCTCGAGTAGTCGTCCTAGTCGAAACAACGTTCACGCTCTCACTCGTACTACCCACTGCGTATTGCCCCTTAGGTTGCTGAGTAGGTTGACTCGGCAACATACTCTCAGTTAAACGGTTTAATGTATTAACTAATTGTCCCATTTGGGACTCTAGCTTTGCGATGGACTGAGTGTGAGAATGTACTAACTGAATTACCGACCCAAAATTTTCAAGTGAGGCCAGCACCTTCTCCTCAAATGCATTATTGCGTGGAGGTGGAGGAAGTAGTTGGTATTGACCTTGTTGATATTGGGGTCGGTACGTATTATGAAAATTAGTCGACCTAGGATTATAATTATATCAAGATATAAAAAGTGTTCTTTACTTTTCAAAAGATTTGTAGTGTGAAAGCAAAGGTCGAACCCACAGGGATTGGTTAACTACAGCGACTTAATTTTAAAACCTAACTTTAGTTAATTATGAAAACGGATTTTTGATTTGATTTTAATTAAACTAATAACAATAAAAATAAATCTAAACTATGAAAGCAATTAAAAGTGTTTTTGTAAATATGTAAAGGGAACCTAGGATTGCAAATCCACCACTAGCTTCATAATAGGAATATTTATGAATTACTCTAGCCTATTAAGTTGGATGATTATGGCGAATTGTAGCTACAAGTCCAATTCCTCCGTCAAGAAAATAATTATGGTTCAAGCACCAACATAATCCATCTTCGGTTAGCACGAATTATCCCACACTAAACTAGGGTTGTGGCATAATCCGTCTAATCTAGGCATGGACTATTCAGATACTTGATAGCACAAATCAATAAAGAACCATCACATGTAAATAATCTAAACAAGCACAGCGAGCATAGATCATTGAGCACATCACAGTCAAAATAGATCTAAGACAAGAATAAATTCTGAAAGTAATGATTTAATCAATAGAAGTTCGATTTATTTATAAAAATCCTCGAAACATGTGACTGTCATCCATACATAATAAAACTAAAATAAAAACATAAAATACTCCCTATTACTCGACTAGGGCTTCATTGAAACTCTAGATCTTTGTCTAGGCTGCCATAGAAGTGGAGATCGACAAGAGGTTGATGGAGGAGGCCATGGAAATCCTTGGTCTTCTTCTTCTTCTCCTTGCTTTTCCCTCTTCAAGGGCTGGAATTTCAGTCTATATGGCTGTATGTGTATATATGTATGGGTGTGTAATAATGTCCAACCTCTAAAAATTATAAAAACTAAGTATATATAGAGTTTTACACAAGCTTTGGAAGCTTTCCTAACCCGAAACGAACTGAAACTGATATAATTTACAATCTGGACGTCATTCAGCAGTTTTGTTTGCACAGTCTTCAGTATACTGAAATACGCATAATTGATTTTTACACATATCGCGCGAGCGGGCCGCGCGAGCGCGACATTTGGTACCTCGCGCGCGCGGATCGCGCGAGCGAATCTGGGATTTTTGCGCGCGCGGCTCGCGCGCGCGAACTGGCTTTTTCAGCTTCTTTTTATCTGCTTTTTCACCCTGTTTAGCATGATATACTTGATTGCTTCCAAATCCTGTCAGAAAATAGAAAACGAAGTAAAAATATACAAAAACGGGATAAAAAGGTACTAACAAATGTGAATTAAGGCGTATAATTAGGATTAGTTCTCTCTCAATCAATGGCCAAGCCTCATATGCCAAAGCCTTGTTGGATTAGTGGAAGGTTCCTTTCTTTTAGATGGTACAGTTACCACTGAGTTATTAAGTTCCATACAAGAATCTTTAGGAAATAATGGGAGTTATCAAATACAAACCATTTGTTTTAACACCAGAACATATAAAAGAACTATTTCTTTTAATGATAACTTCAGTTCTAAAATGAAAAGAATAACCATTATTCGATAAATTAGAAACTGAAATTGAATTACGTCTCATTAAAGGGACATAAAGTACATCTGATAAAACAAAAACTTTATTGTCTAAAAATTCTAAAACTATGACTCCTATAGCAACCGCAAATACAGTTGCACTAGAACCTGGAGTAAGTACGATTTTCCCATCACTGCACCTCCTGGTTGATCTGAACCCCTGCAATGAATTACAGATATGGTTAGTTGTCCCATAATCAATGCACCAAGTGTTTAAAGTATCCGTTATAAAATTTACTTCAATCACATGTGATTCAATCATACCTTGAACTCTTGTAGCTAAGAATTATGGACAGTTCCTCTTCCAGTGGCCCTTGTCACCGTATTGGAAACACTTTCCTTTGCCTTGGCCACCTGTCTTCCCTTTGCCCTTACCTTTACCCTTAGATTTTGCAATCTTAGGGACCGGTCCAACACTTGGACCACCAGTGCCAACTTTCTTCTTTCCTTTCTTAACTTTCGATACAGATCGGGAAGAGGAAGAACTTTTCTCAACGTTCAGAGCGTTGCCCCCATGTTTGATCACCCCTTCCGCTGCCAGTAAAGAACTCATTAATTCGCTCATTGAGAAATCCATATTATTCATATTATAGTTTAGTTTAAATTGAGCGAATGACGGTGACAACGTATTGAGGATCATATCAACTTGGGTCTGTGCGTCGATGTTGGCACCTAGGGTCTCTAGCTCGTTCAAATAACCAATCATTTTTAAAATATGTTCTTTGACTGGAGTCCCTTCTGACATCTTAGCACTCATTATCTTCTGCATGGCTACTTGTCTGGCAGGCCTGCCATGCTCCCCAAACATCTTTTTTAGGGATTCGATAATGTCACTGGTGGAATTGTTTGACTGGTATGGGTGTTGTAACATATTAGCCATAGAAGCCAATATGTAACAACGAGCCATCCCATTCGACTTTTTCCATTTATCGAACTCGCGTCTGGTAATTGCCGAAGCATTTGCCGCGGGTTCTTCCGGGCATGGGGTGGTGAGGACATATATGTGATCCTCCGCAGTTAACACGATGTCAAGGTTTCATTTCCATTCAGTGTAGTTATTTCCAATTAGCTTGTTTTATGTAAGTATGGTGGCAAGTGGACTAAATGCAGATCCAGACATGATGATTTACTGAAAAAATCAAAAGGCAAAATAAATATGGATATTAGATTTTGACAATTTGAAATAAAAGAATCCTTAAACTCTTATTTTAAAAACAAAGTCGCCGAAATATCGAAACGAAAGAATAAAGCCTCCGTGTGGTGGTCAATGTTCGATCTTTCGATTGATCATGCCTTGTCCGCTATGCAACTCTTATAAAATAAGTTATGACTCCCGAACCTATTTGATCTCTAAGTTTATAAATAATGCCCCGTGTAGGATCCCTTATCTATAACTTAGCTAGTGTATACCATTAACTAGGATCCAATCACAACCACCTCAAGTAGCGCCTCCGTGTGGTGGTCACCCTCTAACACGTCTGATTGATCCTATCCATAGGAAGTTCACATCTAGTAGCCAATGAGTAGTGTACCCTCCGTATGGAATGATCACCCCTGGCGAGGTGACACAGAATGCACTACTCATCTTATAGTGAACCGTTAATGGAAATCGTAGGTGTTATTAATAAGACCCTCTCCTACTAGATTTAGTAAATAAGGATTTTGCTTTTGGAAAAATTGTTTCCACACATTACCTATAAACATCCAATGTTTATTCATGCATTTTTAAATTTTATTTTAGAAAACTTGTTTTTATAATGAATGCAGTAACAACATATTTAATACTCCAATCACAAACAAGCATATAAAAACAAAAAAAAAACTAAAATGAAATAGAGACATCTAAACGATGCCTCTATCTCCCATGGCTCTATCTCCATAGAACCTCCTACTTGGTTTGATCGCCTCCAGTTCCATCTTGATGGACAAGGGCTTGCTCCTCCATCTGCATAGATTTTCTAATTCTATTACATTGGTCCTATGCTTCTCTCGAAGCTTACAATTCATTTAGAAAAAGAAATAGCAACAATAAAATAAAAGGCAAGGGAAACCGGTGTGACTTTCCTTTTCGTAGGATTGAAGTCACAACGCCCGTTACATATGCCAATAAACCAAACCAATAATAAAAACATAATACACACAAATCTTAAACAATTAAATACAAAATTTAAAAGTCTTGGTGCCATGGGAGATAGCGGACTAAGCTTGTTGTAAAAGGGTTAGTCGTACACGCATCCACGCATATATGTAACAAATATATGTAACTATTAGAACCCCTAATTGATTCACACAGTGCATAAACTCTTTACGTACTGAATTAGAACTTGAAACAACATCTAACTTCTCTGTCATACTTCGATCAATCGATTGAACAGTCAGTTTCACAGAATGATTTGAAAAATTTTACAGAATAATTTAAAATTAAAGTAAATAATTTTAAAACATTTAAAACTATGAAAAGAATGGCTGGACAGAGAATCAATCATTTTATAGTGGAGTAAACGTTAACTAATCAATTGGTTTGCTAAAATAGAGTTTGGTCATGGGAATTAACAAACTGATCTGAGCCAACAATAAAGAGCCTAGGAGGTCTCACTCTTAGCTCCACTAGGATACTTGAAAAGGCACATGAGGATCTTGTCAAGGCAGGTTCGATCAATCGAATGTGTCTCGATCGATCGAAGTCATGACAAGTTCGATCGTTTGAACGCGGATCGATCGATCGAAACCACTTCGATCGCTCGAAGGTTAGGTCGATTATGGGAATCTATAAATAGGGCAGCTGAGTACTGAATATTTTTAATTGTCGTTTTTATACGTAGAAGCTGTAGAAATTGTTTAGGTTTCCCTAAACCTTCTCTATCCTCTCTATTGGGGATCCCACCATCTCTTGTCTCTCTGGGTAGCATTTGCAGGAGTCATAAGAGCGAAGACCATCTAGTGGAAGCTGCTGGAAGTTAGAGATTTCAGAATTAGGTTCAAGACCGTTAGGTATCATTCTTGTCCCCTCTTGTGTACGCATTTATGGAATTGACGAGTAGTAGATCCTGGGCTACCAATAAGTTTTTGTAACTTAACCTTTTCTGCTGCACGTTTAAATATAATTTTAAACCTGTTTTTCCTTCACTTGGTATCAAAACCACGCTTGTTTGGATCTATAGATGCATTTTTTAACACTAGTTTTGATTTGCATGTTGATTTTAGGACTATTTTCGGAACTGCATCATCACAGATCTATTTCTGCAGTGTTATCATAGCAGAACACAAATCTGTGATTGCATTGGATGCATGATGAATTCGATCGATCGAAGTATTCTCGATCGATCGAATCTTGTCTATTCTCAAGCGATCGAACTATTTTCGATCGATCGAACGTTGGTTATGTTCGCAAAAGAACATATCCGAAGCGATAACTAGACTTGTATAGTGTACTAATGTCCCTCTACCGTCAGCGTTCATAATCATATTCAGGTAGTCAGATAACTGCTACTGTCAGCCTGAATCATGATTACTTCTTGTATTCCTTGAGTCCCATTCACCACTCAAGATTACTAAACATGTTGATAACTACTTATCAACAAGACTGCAGTTCTCAGTAATCAACTTGGTAACATTCTCAAGGGAATGCTTATTCTAAATCAGAGGGTAGATTCTATCTTGAAAATATATGTTCACAACCCTATGAACATGACATACTCAAGATACCCAGGTGTTGATCTTCAATAGACCTTACTGATTGGTAAGTCAAAGCAGCCATATCCACAGTCTATGTTCATAATCGTCTCAAGATTGAGAACACGTACCTTATACAAGTTATGAGTTCCTATCGACTGTTTGACAACCTTAAGTGTCAATAGGAAAGCTCAGGTCCGTCAATGCACTATAAGCACTAGCATGTTAACTAAGAGCTATACTCTAGTGATTGAGATTCATTACTCCATCCAATGGTAGTTAATCATTCTATAGTGTATACTTGATGAGATATCCAGTCTCATCATCCACTGTGACAAGTTCTAAGTATTAAAGATTAGTAATTCGTACCTCACTTGTATGTATCTCTACTTACTATGATACTTAAGGATCAACAATCATCTCATGAAAGAAACATACATTAAGAAATGTAAACCTGATATACATATATTATAATGTCAATGTCTCATATATAAAGTAGTGGTTTGAGGGCACAAACCCAACAATATTAACATTAGTCTTTTACTTAATTTTTTTTTATGCAGATGGCACATAGAATTGGTGGATTGCTCGCTAGAGTGTTCAACAATTCATTATTGTCTTTATGTTGTGGGACTTTTTTTTTTTTACTAAACGTGTATTGTGGGACTTATTTAGTAGCTAGGATGTTGGATATATGAAAATTTATGTTATGTTGAATTTTTTTTAATTTGTGACCTATTATGTATTTTTTGGATATATGTAACTTGTGTAATGTTGGATGTGATATTGAATATTATTTTATGTTCAACAAGTTTGGATTATTGTATATTTATAAATTGAATATGTTTTGAAATATCATAGGATTAAAAATAAATATTGGATTGCACAGGTATTGTTGGGATTACTTTTAAGAGAACAAAATGGCAAGGAACCATAGTTTTATTGCTAAAAATAACCTGGGTAAATTACACAAACCTCCCCTGAGGTTTGCCTTAATTACATGGACCTCCCCTAAGGTTTCAAAAATTACACGGACCTCCCTCGAGGTTTGTAATTAGGTAAAACAACGATCCCTCCCCTAACGGTCCGTTAGTTTTTTTTTTTTACATTAGCCTCCCCTGAAAATTACAATTAGCCCCCCTAATATTATAAATTATCATACTAAGCCCCATTTCTCTTATATTTTTGTGCTAATTATAAAATCCCTCCTCCCTCCTATGTTTTTGGGTTAATTTTTTAGCATAAATTTATATCATCTACACAAAATACATATAAATAGGTCCTAAAATTATTTTTTCTCCGAACAAACCTCTGTCAAGCCCCCACTGTATTAATATTCTAGATCTGCCACTGCCCCTATGCTTCAAAAGTGGATACTTAACCCCCTGTGATTGTGGACTAAAATGGAACTGCTATGATTTCACTCAAAACTAACGAAAATTCTAAAATTGGTTAAAATAAAAACACTTAACCCCTTTTGTGATGTTAATTTTGGGGTTAACGCTCTTTGAGTGAAATCATAACAGTTCTATTTTAGTCCACAATCGCAGGGGGTTAAGTGTCCACTTTTGAAGCATAGGGGCAGGGGCAGATCTAGAAAACTAATACAGGGGGGGCTTGACAGAGGTTTGTTCGGGGAATTTTGTTTTTTGCACCTATTTATATGTATTTTGTGTATATTTTGTGTAGATGATATAAATTAATCCTAAAAAATTAACCCAAAAACATAGGAGGGAGGAGGGATTTTATAATTAGCACAAAAATATAATAGAAAGGGGGCATAGTATGACAATTTATAATATTAGGGGGGCTAATTTTAATTTTCAGGGGAGGCGAATAAAAAAAACTAACGGACCGTTAGGGGAGGGGGCGTTTTGTTACCTAATTACAAACCTTGATGGAGGTCCGTGTAATTTTCGAAACCTCAGGGGTGGTCTGTGTAATTAAGGCAAATCTCAGGGGAGGTTTGTGTAATTTACCCAAATAACCTTTAGCAAGGAAATTATTTCCTTGTCTTAAAGTTATTTAATTGGCAAGAGAACTAATTTTGCCTTGCTAAAAGTTTCCTTTAACAAGGAAATTATTTTGTTGCCTTATATTAATATTATTTACAAGGAAATCATATTCTTTGCTAAAAACGACGTTTAGCAAGGAGCACTTTCCTTGCCTTAGACTTGAATATTTAGTAATGAAATTTTTTCTTGCCAATTGTCCAAATTCAACACAAAAACAAATATTTTGTAAAAAAAAATTAGACATTTAGCAATGAAAAACTTGAGCACTAACAAGGAAAAAACTTCCTTGCCAAAATTAACTATTAAATAGCTTGAACATTTTGCCCAACAACTCAAGTGCATCGAGATGTGGGTGAGGGACATGGTGCTTACGTGTAAATCTTTGCAATGACATTCTATTGGCTTGTTATATAATACATCATTTAAATTGAATACTTTCTCACCTTTGAATGTAATAACAAATTTATTTATTGGAATATAGACTCTAAATTCTTCAAGACTCTTAAAAAAGCCAAGGAATATAAAGAAAATAAAGACGATCGATTACATATTGTGTCCTTCCATATTTTCCAAAAACATAATGTTTAGGACATTGTTGGGGGGGCTCTCCTTCACGTCGGGCCCTTCCTCAGTGAGCCATGAGCTAGTAGTAAGGCACGAGCTAGCAGCGTTGCTATAATCTCAAAATTACTTACATTTATCATTTTATGATATGATTTACTTGATCTCTTCATTATCTAATTGAATCAAAATTATGTGTTAAACAGGATCATCGACCAATAGACGGGGGCTTTCACGATGCATTGGGACTGGCCTCCGTATTGAGAGAGAAGGCAAGCTTTCGGTGCTCATCCCTCCAGAGTTTAGGCAGCCGGTGAGTCTGTATGCTACTTCTTTTGCTTCTGTTACAGTCATGCAGATTAGACAGAATCTACAATGCCCGAGCATCCGTAGATGGTCTAAAGTCCCAGAAACTTCAGTCGGCTCGATAATTCAACGCGTCAACATAGTAAAAACAAACATTTATAGATATACTGCAAAGGATACGCTATATAGTTAATCATCTATAATGTTATTTTCAGGATAAGTTCAACATACAAGGTGATGAGGTGGTTGTCCAAAAAGCGATGAATGCAAAATGTGTTGCACTACTTTGTCTTTGGAGTCATAGATTGTACAAGTAGTACAAAAGTCTAAGAGACACTGAGGGTGAGGAATATGCCAGGAACAACCACCCAAAGAATTGCAACCTTGATCAATGGATAGATTTAATTGATAATAAATGGAGTGACCCAAAGTTTCTGGTAAGCAATTCATTTTTAAATAAGTTTGAAGATTATGAACAAAGTGATTTATGTTGATATATTGTTTAATGTTCCACGCAGCACCAATCAGTCGTAAACTCGGCCAATCGAGCGCGTTCAAGGACAAATCACGCATGTGGCTCGAGTTCGTTTGCAACTAGGGCTTATAAGATGGTGCACAATATTTACTAGTTAAAATTATATTACTACTATACATTATTAATTACTAACTTCATACTTAATAAATCAGTTAAAAGACAAAGATATCGATCTTCCGGACTTCTACAGCTCTTGTCACTTTAGTAAAGCGAAGAACGATTGGGTATCTTCGGACTACGGGACTTACCATGTAAATATACTCTCTTTACTAGTAATAAGCAGTTGAAGTCTTCAAATTTATATATTCGAATTGATTGATTGAATGCAATTTTTTTTTTTTTAAAATGACAGGAGGAGATGAAAAGCTACAACAAGAACGTAACTTGCTGCCCAATTCAAAACCGCCAAGTGTCGAGGAGTTATCTATTCAATGTTTGGGTGCAAGATCTGGTTTATTGAAAGGACTCGGCATGAGACCTTCCTTTTCCTCTCATTCCACGGCCACATCTGTTGAGGCTAGTGAGCAATGAGCATGCCAAGCATCTTAAGCAAAAGATAGAGGAGATGACTGCTCAAAAGACAAGCATGTATCAGTGGATTCAAAGACATGGTTATAACGGTCTCAGGGGCTCATCTGCTATTGATGGAGCTTCTTGGTAAGTAGCAATTTGTAAAGTACTTAATCTCTCTCTCTCTCTCTCTCTCTCTCTCTCTCTCTCTCCCTGAGAGGAAGGTGAGGTTACTTCCATAATTAACAAAACCTTAATTTGGTAATACTATTAAGAGACGAACTGAGGAAGACAAAATTGAGTGAGAGAGAGAGAGAGGGAGGGAGAGAGAACAAAGAAGTAGGGTAGGGAGAGAAATGAATTTGGATAGTGTAGGAAAATCAAAGACAGGTTGGGAAAGGATGTCTAAGAAGAGGTAATTGACTTCATAAATCTTTTGTATCTCTACTTAACAATCAAAAAATTTTCCCCCGACTTTTTCGATCCCTCTAATATCGTCCATTTAATTGGTTGTATAAGACTCTCATGACTTACACGTGTTGTAAAAGATCCAAGTGCAAAGTGTTGATATATGTCTGATTTTTTACTGCAGATTTTTATATTGCCTCTCCAGTACTGTCCACTTTTTGTATAGAAGATATTAGTTTAATTGCATGTACACCATTTTTTTTGGCTTTTTATTCACTATTACGCCCTCACTTACTCGAACTCTATAAACTATGTGCTCAAATTGATGTTACATAGGGTAATTCCGTGTTTTTTTTTTCTATTCTTTTATTAATTTATAAGATATTAACGTTATTCTTTTCTTTTCTTTTCTTTTTAAATTTATGCAGATAGCGTTTAGAGTTGGTGGATTGCTCGTTAGAGTGTTCAACAGTTCATTATTGTCTTTATGTTGTGGGATTTTTTTTCCCACTAAATGTGTATTGTGGGACTTATTTAGTAGCTAGGATGTCGGATATATGAAAATTTATGTCATGTTGGAATTTTTTTGTGACCTATTATGTATTTTTCGGATATATGAAACTTGTGTAATATATGTTATATTTAATATTATTTTATGCTGGACAAGTTTGGATTATTCTATATTTACAAATTGAACAGGTTTTGAAATATTACAGGATTAAAAAATAGAAAGATAAGGTTTGGTCCCTATTTTGGACCATTAATAGGAATTGATCATAGCCATATTGCATGTATAGTAATTAGTCCCTGATTTTGGAAGGAAATCAATATTTAGTCCATTTTTCCAATTTGATAGAGATTTTATGGACCAATATGCCCTTCGTTACATACATAAATATATATATATGTGAGAAAATAAAATTGGGTTAATTACACTTACACCCCCTGTACTTTGGGTCATTTTCACTTTGACCCCCTGTAGTTCAAAACGTGACACTAACACCCCCTATACTTTAATGTAAAGTGTCACCGTCAGAAATTCCGTTAAAGTTAACGGAAAAAGTGACACTTACACCCCCTGTACTTGTAAAAGACCAAAATGCCCTAAAATTTCTCCTTCTTCAACACAGGAATTCTCCAACAAGGCCCCAAGCAATGAAATCAAAACTAAAAACAAAAATCAAAACCCCAAATCAAAACCAATCAGGCCACCACCAGAAAAGAAGAAGAAAGAGACGTCGTTGACTTTAGCCATCACCACCAGCGTCCATTTCTAACCACCTTCAAATCTGTGAACATGCGAGAGGTAGATAAGAGGGTTTGAGAGATTGAGATAGAGAGAGAAGCTAAATTTTGGGACTTGTTTTTGTGCAGAATTTATAGAGGGTGTTCTTGATTTTGGTATGTATGTTGGGTTGATCAATTTTTTTTGGGTTGATCGAATTTTTTAAATACAACCCAAAACATACCAAAACATCAAACAACTTGAAAATTTTGATCAACCCAAAAAAAATTGATCAACCCAACATGCATACCAAAATCAAGAACACCCTCTATACATTCTGCACAAAAATCAGTCCCAGAATTTAGCTTCTCTCTCTATCTCAATCTCTCAAACCCTCTTCTCTACTTCTCGCATGTTCACAGATTTGAAGGAGGTTAGAAATGGTCGCTGGTGGTGATGGCCGAAGTCAACGACCTCTCTTTCTTTTGGCCTGATTGGGTTTTGATTTTTGTTTTTGGTTTTGATTTCATTGCTTGAGGCCTTGCTGGAGAATTCATGTGCTGAAGAAGGAGAAAATTTAGGGCATTTTGGTCTTTTACAAGTACAGGGGGTGTAAGTGTCACTTTTTCTGTTAACTTTAACGGAATTCCTGACGGTGACACTTTACATTAAAGTATAGGGGGTGTTAGTGTCACGTTTTGAACTACAGGGGGTCAAAGTGAAAATGACCCAAAGTACAGGGGGTATAAGTGTAATTAACCCAATGAATTTCTCATTTTTTACTCGCTTCTCACTTTTTTGTGAGAAATTCTCACTTTTTACACAGTTCGTTTTTTAAGATCCGGACTATATATATACTAATAAAGATATATACAGTAGTAAAGACTTAAATTTAGGGGTTTTAAATTTAAACCCCAAACAACTATCTATATATAAATATATATATAGAGAGAGATAGGAACTCCACAGATTTTATATCTCTCTCTTTTTCCAATTCTCTCTCTTTCTCTCTCTCTCTCTCTAAAATACAATCACACAAAAGGATTATACTCATCATCATCATCATCATCGTTGAGATGAAGTTTGGGATTTCCGATGCATATTGAAGCAGCCATACCCGATTGGAGGGATAAATTTCTCTGTTACAAACCATTAAATAAGCTCCTCAATCACTTTTCGGTGGCCACTACCAAAAAATCCTTACCTTTTGATTGATGCCGATGCCGTCATCAGAATTGACTATTTAGAGAGTTACATGCCATCTTTGGAGGATCTACAGGATTGGTAACAATTTGTACTGTGAATGAGAACAAGAAACTTAAGGGCCAGAGTTCTCGAGACAGATTGATGCAAGAAAGAGAATCACAGATCAGAAATTCGAGAGAAGCACAGTCTGGAGTTCTGGTATAGAGCGAGAAGTGAGAATTTCTCTTTGAAAAGTGAGAAATTTGTATTAAAAAGTGAGAAATTTATTTTTATTTTGTGAGAAATTACTCGTCATATCAATTTAAAAGGTGTGAATTTTTTTGTTTTGGAATTCTTCTCGAAAATTGTTAATTGTCGATAAATTTCTCGTCAAATCCTCTCCATGTGTATGCTTATTTTTGTTTTAAAAAGTGGGTTGTTCTACCCTTTTAGTATGAGTGAGAAATTTTTCATTATTATACACATTAAAATATGAAATTCTCACTATTTCCAATACTTAGTTAATATAGTGAGCAATTTCACACTATTTTAGTGCACTCTCATTGATAATTTTCTCAGTTTTTAAGTATGAAGTTTTGAATACGTAGTGCGAATTTATCAAGAGTTTGTGAGAAATTTCTTGGTGATGGTAGACTTTATATGGAGATATTTTCTCAGTTTTTAGCTATATATGGTAACTGATTTATCATATATAAATAAGTTTATATATGTACATGTATGGATTGTGGAGTAAATGATGATAAATCTGTTACCATATATAGTTATACATATATGTACATTTCTATAAAAATGATATAGGGGTATTTTAGTCTTCAAATTAGGCAAGGGACTAATTTCTAGATTCATTTTAAAAAATGACATATTTCTAATTAGATGCATATATTAGGACTATATATTAAGTTACCAATTAAAAAATAAATATTGGATTGCACAGGTATTGTTGGGATTACTTTTAAGAGAACAAAATGGGCAAGGAATCATATTTTCGTTGCTAAAAATAACCTTTAGCAAGGAAATTATTTCCTTGTTTTAGAGTTATTTAATTGGCAAGGAACTAATTTTGCCTTGCGAAAAGTCTCCATTAGCAAGGAAATTATTTCGTTGCCTTATATTAATATTATTTGCAAGGAAATCATTTTTCTTGCTAAAAACGACTTTTAGCAAGCAACATATTTTCTTGCCTTAGACTTAAATATTTAGCAACGAAATTTTTTCCTTAAAATTACAACACAAAGACAGGCTTTTTTGCAAGAAAATTAGGTATTTAGCAACGAAAAACCTAAGCACTAGCAAGGAAAAAATTTCCTT
Organism: Hydrangea macrophylla; assembly: GCA_033977485.1. Taxonomy (NCBI): domain Eukaryota; kingdom Viridiplantae; phylum Streptophyta; class Magnoliopsida; order Cornales; family Hydrangeaceae; genus Hydrangea; species Hydrangea macrophylla. The sequence continues at coordinate 32,922,686 of CM066987.1, forward strand.
TCCAAATGTAAGAATTTGCAAGGAAATTTGTTTTCTTTGTTAGAAGCTTTAGAGAGGAAGCTTCTGGAAGGAATTGAGCAACAAAAAATTTTCCTTGCAAAAGTGTTTTGCAATGAAATTGTGGCCATTAGCAAGAAACTTTTTCTTTGCGAAAACCCATTTTTATTGTCGTGCTAGCTAAAACACAGCTACATAAACACCAAAGACACATATTATTATGTAAATTATACATTGATAATTTATCTTACCCTTCCATGTATACCTACATAATTTAAATTTAACCGTATAAATCAAAGACACTTATTATTTATATATCTAATGAGCGAAAATCATGATTGGTGGAGAGAGAATAGGATAATTAATTAGATAGGATTAGATTTATTTAGCATTAATTTCTATTTATTCAATTTCAAATATTGAGTCAAATAAAATAAAATAAAAAAAGATTTTAGAGGAAAATTACACGTGTCGTTAAGGTGGCAAAACCAAAAATTTTGTTTTAATATCTATATTATATTATAGGACTTTGTCCTACTAGGACACATTAGAAATATGACTAGGATGATAATTGTATGACTAGGATGCTGATATGGACTAGCTTAACTACCTCCAATGGCCCAACCCCAGCACCTCTTACTCCTCACACTCTCATTCTGTGTTTTTTTTTGGATAAGAGCTCTCTCTCTCTCACCCATCCCCTCTCTCTCATCCCCACCCCACCCACCACCAAACACCCACCTCACCGCCTCTCTCTCTCTCTCTCTCTCTCAATCTCTATCTCAAATCCCTAGCACACCACCTTCTCCAATTGCGACACCGACCACGGCCAATGCCCAGTGCCACCAACCATGGCCACTGACCACGCCCATCATACCCCAATCCAACCCTATCAAATAGAGCATTTGAGTTTTTTTATTTAAGGCTTCTAAAAAGTTTTGGGTTTTTGATTTAGGGCTGTTAAGCATTTGGTCTAATACCAATATTGTTGATGTAGTACCATTCTACTATGTTTTGTTGTGATTTTTCAATAGGTTTCTCCGCCTTGATTAATTATGATTTTTATTTTTATTTTTGGTGTTCTATGTTTGTACAGTACCATGGACCTCGTCCAAATAGAAGTGCTCTTTGTGCTTTAGAACCAGGTCGCCATCTTTTATTTTTTTCAATGCTCTGATCTATGAATCTATGTAGTTTATTGGGTATTTTCAATTCAATCCTTTTGTGCAAAGTTTGATTGCATTGATGACCATTTATGTACATTTACTTGTATTTAATCAGAAAGTTCTCACTTTCCTGAACTTGCAAGGGTTAATTAAATTTCAGTCTATTATATGTGTACTATTTATAAGTTAGTCATGTCCTTTTTGTAAATTGATAGGATGTCTACTTAAACTAAAAATATTAGAAACACGTCAACTTTAACCTTTTACAAATATATGGGACCAAACTGCCCTTTTGTGGTCAACACCAACAAACCCAATATGAAGAAATCCCAAGCCAGTATATCATCCCAAATCTATGGATGAAACAAGTTTTGACTCACAAAACAATTATCCCAATCTAAAGAAATCCCAAGCCAAAACAATCCATACTCACAAAGAACAAAACAACTAATGAAATCTCCCACGACAGAACCTCAAATTGAAAACGCAAATCACCAAACCAGCCAACCACCACCACTTGGCCGCCATTATCGGGTCATAGCAACACCACAACACCGCCATCACCGGCCGTCGCAACCACCACAAGGCCACCATCACCGGGCCGCCGCAACCACCACAAGGCCACCATCACCGGGTCGCCGCCGCCACCACCAGACCACCACCATAACAGAAACCTATCCTTATTGTTCCTCGAACAAACCTCCAATTTCACTCCCAAAATTTAACCCCTATTCTCCATTTTGACCAAACTCCAATTTCACTCCCAAAATTAACCCTTATTCTCTATTTAGACAAAAAATAAACCCATTTTTTCCATCGTTTGAGGTAAGGAGAAGATGAACTCAACGCTTATTTCTCTTGATTTGCTCAGCAGTGCCTCCGTGCCTCTGATGGTTTCTCCGGCGACTCTTGGTATAGGTGGTGATGGTGGATTGGTGGGAGTGTTGATGGGAGTGACAGTAGAAAGAAGAGTTTAAGAGAGAGAGAGCTACCGAGCGGTAGCCTAGTGGTAGGTGGGTGTGTGGCAGCGAGGGTCTTGAGAGAGAGAGAGAGAGAGAGAGAGAGAGAGAGAGAGAGAGATGAGAAAGAGAGTTTTGGGTCTTGGGTCTATGTAGACATTTTAATTTTGACCACAGAGGGCAATTTGGTCCCAAATTTTTTTATAAGGTTAAAGTTGATGTATTTTTAATTTTTTTACTTAAAGTAAACATCTAATTAATATGCAAAAAGGACATGACTGACTTAGATATAGTGTTGTAACTATTAGGATTGATGGTCATAGATTATGAAAAATTGTGTGATTATTTGTGTGTTTATTAGTATGGAATCAAATTGTGTATTTTTTTTCCCTATCAGGTGTGTTGTTCCACAAAATTTTCGGAAGTGGTGTAAGAGGATAGCTCAAAGGGCTTCAATTTTGTACACGGCACCAAAGGTTTTCATATAAAATCCCATCGTCTTCCACCTCTTTTGATTTAGAGGTAATTTTTTTTACTGTTTGGAACATTTTTTGACTGTTTGGAACATTTTTGATATATAAATATATAATTTTTTTTGTCTCTTAAGAGAGGGGTCTCTCAATTTCCACATTGTAAGAAAAAGTTATTGTCAAATTTTTTGACTGGTTGAAACATCTATGATATCAATTTCAACATTGTAAGAAATGATTTTTGTCATTTTTTTTTACTGTTTGGAACATCTATAGTATCAATTTCAACATTGTAAGAAGAAGTGTTGAGATCAAAGCAAGAGCTAGGTGTTGAATTCATCAGTGTGAGTTATTTATATTCTCTTCCATTTTTGTTTTCTTTTTTTCCCATATTAGTCTATCCCTATGTTTTAGAATATTTAAGAAAATTCAATGGGATGAATAAATAAAAAAGGAAAAATAGAATAATTAAGTAAGTATTGTTTCTTTTTTTTTTTTACTCCAATATCATGAATTCTTGGGGCAACTCTCTCTCAATTGTTAACTTATTTTGACTTACACACACACATCCATATGAATTGGAATTTTGTCCTTTCTAATTTAATAGTGTTTTCGAAATCACATTATGATTTTCGTATTTTTTTATTTCTGATTTCGTATTGTCCTTTCCAAAATTTTGCCCCCAATTTTAGGTTACTATGTCTGAATTCACTATTTTTTTTTCACTTTTACGTGCACTATTTTCTATATGCGGTTTTGCATTATTTCGGATTGATCTCACTAAAGACTAAATTAGGACCAGTTGGAAATAGGCATGTTTGAGATCACATTGCATGTAATTTCCATGCTACTCATCCATACTTGATCTATGTCATTGAATGTATTGGTATGGTGACCATTGAAGGCCTAGTTACGATTTTGTGTGACGAAAGCCGCCTTGATCCCATATTAATATAGGAAATGGACCAGATTGAAACTAAAGTGAAGTCCAAAGATAAATTGCACAGGTGCGCGTCTAAGGAACATGTAATATAATTGTTTCAGGAATCATATGTAGCCTAAGTGGGAGATTGTTAGGAAATTATATTTCCTAATAAGAGTGGGTAACATATTAATATCAATTATATTATAAGGGCTATTAATTAAATGGGCTTATATTATGTGCTCTAATTGTAGTAAGCCATGGACTTCTACTGGGTATGGGTTTAATGAGTGGATATCAAATACTGATCCTGTTAGGAATAATGGGAACACTAACATATCAGTATATAAAGACATATATGTTATGGTCCCCAATATGTCAAATCAATATACTACTTCTTCCTCCATCCCATCTAGAGAAGGAACCCATTAAAGAACTAAAGAGATTTGACTGAGGAAGACATAACTGATCATCATCGTTCTTCTAAGGTTTGCTAATTGCTATAATGGATACAGGTATGTATTCTACTATATTATATCCTTGATAATCTAACATGATATGATCCTAGGGCTGTGGTTTTACTACTCTAGGGTTCTACCTACAGTTTTCAACCCTACCGGTAGTGCCCTCGGGCACGGGCAATATCTAGTATATACATATACTAGCTTGTGACACGTGCGATGCACGGGAATAGCATTTTTAAAATTGTATTATTTAAAATAAAATTTTTAATATAAAAAGAATTGCTTTGAAAGAATGAGATGACTAACCTTGTGAACACAATTAGAGTATATGGCCTTCCACGGATAATTCTAAAGTTAACAATGAAAATAATAAGGGTAAATTGCACTGATCTCTCCTGATGTAAGGTCTAAATACAATGACCTCCCTTATGGTATTGAAAATTACACTAACCTCCTTTGAGGTTCATAGATGCATAACACTTACCTCCCCTTCGCTAGTCAACTGTCACTTGCTTGAACAAAAATGTTGCTCTTTCTGTTAAATTTTTGAAAAATACAATTTTACCCTTGTCAACAACACCGACCCAAAAAAAAAAGAAGAAGAAGAAAAAAAGAAAAAGTAAAATAGAGAGATGAAAATTAATTCTTCGTCCTCCTCTCTCTCTATATATATATCCGAGAGCAACCCCACCACCACTGCCCTTGAGGCTAGCTAGTGTTTCTGAATAGAAGAAAAAATGTTGGTTGCCTTGAACTAAAGAGAGAAAGTGAGGAGAGTAGTTAAACAGAATTGCCATAAATGTAAACATAAAAACTAACCCACATCCTCCACATTCATTTGATACACACCTACACACCCATATATATATATAGGGAACTATAAGCACTCTTGTAGATTTGCATTACTTTGATGTGAGGCAATTTTGGGCAATGGAGATTTGGTTCAAATTGTGATGGGGAATTGGGTTCTCAAGAAAACTGAAGGCACAGCGAGAGTAAATAGTTGAGGTTTCCACCGAGGCACCACCGGCCGTACCCCACGTGCACCAACACCGCTCCAAGATGGCGTCTCAAACCCAAATCTACGACCTCCTCACTAATTCATACTACCGTTGCATCCCACTTTCCACAATTCCTTGTCTTCCACCAATCTATACCCCTCAATTCTTGCACCTCCATCATTAATTAAACACACATATAAACCGATTGTTCAATTTTGGGGATTCTTAGGATGATGATCGGGTTGGGGTTTGGAGAGAATAGTGGGGGAGACAGAAGGACTTCGATTTTTGATTTGGTTATGGGGTGGTGACGCCAGAAATGGGATGGAGTTCATCCAGTTTTGGAACAGAGAGATGGATGAGAGAGAGTGTGTGGACTTCTCCATTTATGGAAAATTTTAAAAAGAAGCGGGCAATATGGTAAACTAACATTCTCAGTTAGACCAGTTAGCTTACAAATACTGACAAGGGAGGTTAGTGTAAGTATTAATATCATAGGGGAGATCCCTGTATTTAGACGTTACCTCAAGGGAGGTCAGTGTAATTTACCCAAATAATAAAGTGAGTTAGATATCATATGCCAAACGCAAGCAAAAAAAAAAAACTAATTGAACCAAGAAAAACAATGGGAATTGCTAAACATACCACATTTTCTGCTATTTACACCACCTTGTAGTATAAATGGATGAAAATTTTGTGAGTAAAGGTGCTATAAATAGCAAAAAAGATGGTGTAAATAGCCTCACCCAAAACAAATTACTATGTAAGAAGCCCCATAAAGAAAGCAAAAAATAAATTGAAGATGAGAAAAACACATTGATAATAGTTCTGATATACACAAAGATAGTGATAATAGGTCTCTTTTTTTTTTTTTATAAGGAATATATAAAAGGTATGTAAAGAAGATGAGAAGCCTAACCTGAAATTTGTCTCCAAATAGGTTGAAGAAACTTAGTTTTTTCTTTTAGTTGTTCTAAAAAATCTTAGGCCATTGTCTTTATCATAGAGAGGACAAATGAAGTTGTAGAATAGAAGGTAAATAGGCCAGAGAAGATGGATTGTCTTAAATTTTGTTGTTTCTTTATCTTGTGTCGAATGAGAATTTCACATATGTCATATATATCATGCACCATTTAATAAAAAAGATTATAAGTAGAAATATATATATATATTAGATATATATAGATACGTCAACAGTTACAACTTACTACCAAAATTATGTACTAAAATTTGACATTTTTATGTAATACTCCATCTGTTTCAAAATAAGTGTCCACCTTTCCTTTTTGGATGTTCCAGAATAAGTGCCCATTTTGAAAGTCAACTTCATTTTTTGGTATAAACTACTTATAATACCCTCACAATAAAGACACGCATCATTTCCTACGAGAGTGGGAAAAGGGAAACGAGTAAGAAAGTCAATGTCACATCAAGGTTAAAATGGGAAAGTGGAAAGATGAAAGACAAAAGGAATAAATATGATGCACATTTCTTAAACATTGTGCAAATTGGTAGTGGACTTATTTCAGAATGGAGGGAATAACAATTACTACCATTTTTTCCGACCAAATTTCACATAAAATTTGTATGCTACATCCCAGGGATTTAGGATGTATCATAATATGTATCGTACATCTTTTATATTTTTTGTTTGGCGCTAAAATATTATATGTTGATGTTATAAGGTTGTACCATTTATATAACAATGTTTTTGAAAAAGCAAAGTAGTTCTTTAATCCTCCAATGAACAAGGAAAAAACCACGGGATAACACCAAACAATTCCACTATATCAAATAAGGAATACAAAGTTTCTTCTCGAATTTTGAAACCCCTCACCTCTTCACAATTCATTGCTAATTGAAACCACTCACCTCTTCACAATTCGCTCCTATTTGAGAAGTCAAAGCCCAATTTTACTCCGGGTTCAAATCCTACATGAATTTGGCAAACTATGGATTACCGAACCGAATTTGGGTCGTCAAAATTATGACGATTAAACTTGATAAAAATAGTATCAAAATGTTAGACTCCCTTCTACGAGTCCAAATACGGTCTTGGGATCGAAATCGGAAGTCAAACCGCCAATCGGCGTCATAGAGCTCCGGTGAAACCCTCTCATCTTTTCTCTCTAACCAACTGAATGAAGATGAAGATGTAGTTATGAATCTCCTCTTGTATCTACAACTCATATATGGGTTTTGATATTTTATTATGAAATCCACCTATTTTCCGATTATTTACAATTTTACCCCCACAAGTTTTATAACCAACTATTTAGTCCTCCAAACTTAAGTGGGTCTTTGCCTATGTCTCGCGTAGGTCTCATAAATGGTCTCACATAATTCCATGAAGTTACTAATTAGCCTACTAGTTATGTAGCATGTTCAATTCGTTCTCACAAAGGTATCTCAAATTACCACAAAAATGGTCTCTAATAATAAACCATATATTAAAATAACATATAAATATTCCACATATGCCGTAATAAACATTTAAACATATAAGGGTGATTCTACAACCTTGTCCCAGTACAATGGAACTTTCTCAACTCATATCTCAATTTAGGACTGCCACATTGGCTAATATGGGGTTCCTAAATTGGACACCCATAATCAGCTAGTGAGCTAAAACTCACATAAACATGTATTAATAAATATCAATTAATTATGCTAATACATACTAAATCATGATTAGTGATTAATCACGGGAAGGGCTGTTACAGAAGTCCGTTTAGAATGTAGATGAGAATATCCTCATCGTCAATTATAACATCAACCGTCGCGATATTCTTTGTTTTTTTGGATGTAAGACTCAATTGCATCAGCATCGTTTGAGATTGATTGAAGATTTGTCTTCAACTGAAGAATATTAACTCTAGAACTTGAAGAAAATCGCCTTTCCAAGGGCTTCCAGACTTACTCTGAAGAAGTTTATACAATTAATTGTATGAGACAAAGCCATAGGAGACAGAGTGGCATTGATGAGAGTCATCAATGCTTGATCCTATGTAATCCAATTCGCATGATATGAATTAATCTGATTTTTGCCTTGTTCATTTTGAACATATTGGGGTGGACATGGATTTGGTCCATCGATAAAACGAATGAGCTTTCAGGATTGTAGAGAACTCGAATTTCCATGGTATACAGTTTGATGAATCTACTCGAAGAGTTATCATTTTACAGATATTTGATAACATATTATAAGTTGGAGTGTGATTCGAATAAGAGATAAAGAAGATGAAGATGAAGAAGAAGAAGATGAAGAAATTGAACCAGAGATAGTTGGAGACGAAGGTCTCTTTCACATGGCTCTAAACACCAGAAACAAGAATAGGAAAATTGTTTTCTTTCCTAATCAATGCACAAGCTATCCACCACCACTTTAGGAAGGACTTGAAGAGCAATTAACTATTAAATAGCTTGGTCACCAAGCATACTGCACCATGGGTTGGACCTTTAAGCCCAACAATCTCCACCTCCAATTCATGTGACTATTCACTATTGCAGAATGAATGTTTTCTATGACTTATAAAATACTCACAAATCTCGTGTAAATGATATAAATGAAATATATAAAGATTTTGTGCCAAAAACTGAGGCATTCGTTGCAAAGCTTCAAGATCCACTTTATCTACATGCATCCAATAGCTTATGAAACAATGTAAATACATATGTTTTAGTGCTAACATCATAAAAGCACAATGTTATTCAAATGCGTGTAACTTTAGGGACTTAGGGACAAATCTATGCATATTTAATCATAATTCGTGCTATGAATATATAATATTTACCACTAATCACCTGCCATGAAAGAACAAGCTATCAACCCTTTTTTCCCTGGAACATTTCAAAATATTCCTTCCTAGAACAAATATGCATAGTGCATCCAGAATCTAAAACCCACTCATCTTGAGAAGAAGTGTTAGTACCTTTGGAGATTGTGAGTACTTCTCCATCGGCCACCATCTTTCCAATATCACCTTGGCAATATGTCATCTTTCTCTTTCTACCTTGCCCTCTCTCTTTCTTGCCTTTTTCACTTCGCTGAGACATGCACAACGCACAAACATATATGTGCGTCATGCAGACCAAAAACAAGAATAGGAAAATTGTTTGCTTTCCTAATCAAAGCAAAAGCTATCCACCACCACTTTAGAAAAGACTTGGAGAGCAATTAACTATTAAATAGCTTGGTCACCAAGTATACTCCACCATGGGTGAACATGGGTTGGCCATTTTGCCCAACAACTCAAGTGTGTCGAGATGTGGGTGAGGGACATGGTGCTTACGTGTAATCTTTGCAGTGACATTCTACTGGCTTGTTGTAATACATCATTTAGATTGAATACTTTCTCACCTTTGAATGTAAAAATTCTTGATGACTCTTAAAAAAAATTGTGTAAAGACTAAAGATTATTATATATTGTGTGTCCTTGCATATTTTCCAAAAACATACAGGGCCAGGTGTACTATAAAATTAGTAGTTTCAAATTTTAAGCACTTAATTTTCAATTTTATCAAACGGTGCCATGGAGGCCTTTGAAGAGAAAAAGAAGGATTACAAACTAGAACTAGGATATTTCATTTATTTATTTTGAACAACACAGGTGCATATTATTTCTTATTGCATAAAGCCCAAATAGGGACATTGATTACATCAAAGCAAACCAGTACTAGGAGACCCCAATTATACAAATTAAAACAAAGGTACACCTTAAGCATTCTTATTTAAAATAAAGAGAGTAGACAGGAGAGATGGGCATCGATCCAAACCCTTACACACACACACACACACACACACACACATATATATATATTTGTGTGTGTGTGTAATACTTTCCGTGTAATACTTTCCGTGTAATCTTTAGTCTTTACACGTAGGGACATGGTGCTTACGTGTAATCTTTGCAGTGACATTCTACTGGCTTGTTGTAATACATCATTTAGATTGAATACTTTCTCACCTAACTTCCAAATATCTGGGTCTCCCTCTCTTTGCTCAAGGTTCGAAACAATTGGCTTTCTCGGACATTATGGGGAAGGTTCAGTCCAGACTCCAAGGTTGGAAAGCCTCTCTTCTTTCTCAAGCGAGCAGGGGCACTCTGATTAGATCTGTCACGCAGGCTATGCCAGTGTATGCCATGTCAGTCTTCCCTTTTCCCTCCAATTATTGTCTGTTGTTGGACAAGTGGATGAGAAATTTCTGGTGGAATCACAGTTCGGCGGAAAACAAGAGTCGTTTCTGTCTTAAAGCATGGGATTCTATTTGCCTCCCCAAAAGTTTTGGAGGATTAGGCCTCCGTAGAATGCATGACTACAACATGGCGCTTCTTGCAAAACTGGGATGACAGCTCCTTACACAAGCTGAAAAACCGTGGGTCCACCTCATCAAAGCCAAATATCTTCGCAAGCATCCCCTTCTTCTTTATCCAAAACTGGCCAATTCTTCTTGGGTGTGGCAGGGAATTTCCAAGGCTCTTCCTATTCTTTCTACAGGTGGTTGCTTTCAGATCGGCAACGGCTTGAGCATCAATTTCTAGGATGAACCGTGGGTGCCAACATTGCCAAACTTTCGGCCTGTCCTCAGGCTATCCCCTCGGCCCCCAATTTTCCTAGTCAAAGATCTTTTCAACCATGTTGAAGGTGGATGGAATATATCCCTGCTTCATCAGCTTTTTCTCCCAGAGTCAGTTAAGGCTATCCAGCAAATCCACATCCCTACTTCCGCCAACAATGACTCCTTCCGGTGGCTCCCAGATAAGAAAGGTTTATTTTCTGTAAAATCGGCTTATCTCACGGCTCAGAAGCCTCGGATGGTTCCCTCATTGACCTTCCCTCCAAAATGCTGGAATCAAATTTGGAGTGCTCATTTGCACGAACGCCTAAAAACTTTCCTATGGAAAGTGGCGGCCAATGTTATTCCCACGAGGTCAGTTCTGGCTTCTCATTTTCGTATCGATGATATTCGCTGTCCGCTTTGTGACTATTCGGTGGAATCTCCGGCACATATTTTTTTGCAATGTCCCCTTGTTCGTATCACTTGGAGATCCTCGAGGTGGCCTTTGGACCCATCTCTGTTTGTGTTGTCTGATATGAGGCAGTGGATTACCATGATCCTCAACCCTTCTCGAGCTTTTTGCATCCCCGTGGACGAGGAAAGGGATTTCACTATCTTTGCTTCTGTGGTTTTATCCCAGATTTGGAGTCTTAGAAACATAGTCTTATTTCAAAAAGCCAACTTCGATGCTCGTGGTTGGGCTGCCCAGACTATCTCTTTGGCAAACGAGCACCAACTCTCTCAAAAGAAAGCCTCTCAATCTGCTAGAAATCTGAAAGAAGGTTGGACCCCTCCCCCCCTCAATTGGGTCAAACTAAATTTTGATGTTGCTATTCGTGCCCAAGCCACTGCCCTCGCCGTCATCATCCACGACCATCATGCTAAGGTTATTTATGCTAGATCTTGGAAAAAACCTCCCATGGATCCTACTATGGCGGCAGCTATGGTAGCGCTCCAAAGCATCTCGATTGCATCCGAGTTGGGTCTTAAGTTTGTTATTTTTGAAGGGGATTCAGCCTTGGTCTGCCTTCCTCTCTCTGATTGGAATTGCAATCCCGACTGGGCAATTGAACCCATCATCTCGTATGGTCGACGTCTCCTTGCTGACTCTTTTGTTTCTTGGTTCTTTGTTAAAGTTCCTAGTTTGACTAATTTTGTGGCCCATAATTTAGCCCTTTGGGCATTGCGTTGTAACTTTTTTGCGCCTATTCCGGTTGATGAGGTTCCTCTTTCTGTATTTGAGGAACATCCTCAAGGGGGTTAAGGCTTGGTTGTTTGTTTTATTGGCTTCTTAATGATATTGTTCTTTCCAGCAAAAAAAAAAAAAAAGAATACTTTCTCATCTTTGAATGTAAAAATTCTTGATGACTCTTAAAAAAATTGTGTGTAAAGACTAAAGATTACATATTGTGTACTAAAGATTATATATTGTGTGTCCTTGCATATTTTCCAAAAACATACAAGGCCGGGTGTACTATAAAATTAGTAGTTTCAAATTTTAAGCACTTAATTTTCAATTTTATCAAACAGTGCCAGGGAAGCCTTTGAAGAGGAAAAAAAAAGGATTACAAACTAGAACTAGGATATTTCATTTATTTATTTTGAACAACACAGGTGCATATTATTTCTTATTGCATAAAGCCCAAACAGGGACATTGATTACATCAAAGCAAACCAGTACTAGAAGACCCCAATTATACAAATTAAAACAAAGGTACACCTTAAGCATTCTTATTTAAAATAAAGAGAGTAGACAGGAGAGATGGGCATCGATCCAAACCCTTACACACACACATATATATATATATATGTGTGTGTGTGTGTGTGTGTGTTTAGTCAATGGTGGAGTGATACAAAATCTGCTCCAAACTAAAAGGGAATGGAATTGATGAACAAAGAAGTGATGAAACCTTTAAGGACTTGTTCTGAATTAGTGTAACCATCTTCGTACTTGTAAATAACATCAATCACACGAGTAAGGTTAACAACCCTCATGAGCAAATGCATTGAGACAACGGTTGGCTTGAGGCATTCCTCGGACATGTCTTTCCATGCATTCGAAACCCGTGTCTGAAACTCATCAATTACCTCTTTCTCAGACACTCCATATTGCTTCATGTAACATTCTATGCCAGAAGCCACGTGTCCCCTCTCTTGCTCAGCCTTCAATGCATATATATTAGATTAGTTTAATCTTATTCTTTGGCAATAATTTCAACCTATTCATATATAAGTAATGCTATTCTTCTCAAAATTTCTATCTAAAACCATTCCCTAACATATGTGGCAGTGGGCCACTTGACTCCGATTGAAGGTGGTTTACTGTCACACGTCACTACAAGAAAGAGGCCAATACATGAGACAGTGAGACTATAGAAAAAAAACAACTTCCAATGAAAATTTAAGTGGTCCCATTGGCATATGTGTCGCAATGAAAATTAGCAATATGAATTTTGGAAGCAATGCTTTACTCTTATACGCTAGCACTATTATAGAATGTTTTGTTTTCAATTTCCTCTCTAATAAACAAAAAAATTCAATCAATTAACAATATTATCAAATACTTTTTTAATTTGCCAATTTTGATATTTGTAAAAAACACAAAATTTAAAACGGAAATTTGGTGTTAAATCCTTGTTTATGAAATGTATTTGGTAATAGCACACAAAGTAAAAATATACAGTGAACAGTTCATGCTTGCAAGGAATCTGTTTTAACAGATCCTTATTCATTTTCATCCCTCTCTCTCTCTTCCATCTCTCTCTCTCTCTCTCTCTCTCTCTCTCTCTCTCTCTCTCTCTCTCAGCAATGACCATCGCCCACCACCACCTCCATCGCCACCACTACATCGACCACCTCACCCTTTCTCTCTCTCTCTCTCACCACCGACCACCACCACCGTCGTCGCCACTACTGCTAACGCCGGTCGCATATTCGGCCTGATGAGATTTGTCTCCTCTGACCAACACCAATTTTAGATCCACAACCACTGCGACCAAATCTATCACCATCGGGACCACCATGACCATAGTTGAGAAACAAGTAGTAGAGGCAATGGAGAGAGAGAAAGTGAAGTGTTGGATAAAGCTTGGAGATATGTCTCCTCCGACCACCACCAATTTCATATCCACCACCACTGCGACCAGATCTACCACCACTGGGACCACCACGAGCAGATTCAGGACCACAACATCACCACAAGCCAGTGCACAACAAGCATTTTCACTTTTCTGTGAATTTTCACGAACTTTGTGAAATTTCACAACTTTTCGGTGGTTTGAGAAATTTGTTTTGTGATCATTGTATGAAAAATTTTCACAATTTTTTTTTTTTTTTTTTTTTGGGATCAATGTAGCTTTAATTTGGTTTGTTTTCAGATTGTGAATGCTCTATTAAGTTGATTTGAGTTTTCAAAAAGAAATTCTACTGAAAAAATCGTGTTAAGGTTATGGATTTTTTTGAGAAATTTCACAACTTTTTTATGATAAATTTCACAACTTTTCGGTGGTATGATATGAGAAAGCATGTTTCTGATCATTGTATGTTGATATGATGGTTTGGTTGTGAAGGAGGTCGATCAAGTGAGGTCATGGTGGTCGTCGGAACTAAGGTGAGGTTGTGGTGGTGATCGCTACTAGTGGTGGTGGTGGTGAAGGTGGTCGGTGGAAGCAAGGAAGGTTGTGATGGTGGTCGTCGGAGCTTAGGCGAGGTCGCCGGAGGTCAGGCAAGGTCATTGAAGTTCAGGCGAGGTGATGGTGGTGGTCGCCGGAGGTCAGGCGAGGTCGCCGGAGGTGCAGAGGGTAAAACACTTGGTGTAGACCAATATTAGGGATTGATTTGTCAAAATACAAAGGAGTGGACCTAATCTCAAATATTTTTGCTAGTTATACTAAAACTACTATACTTTCCTTAAATTGGATTAAGTCCTAATTGCCCCAATTTAAAAAACAAAAAGGATAAAATGCTGTTCAAATAAATTCCTGGAAGTGAACACCAATCAAATTTTTTCGTGTATGACACATAGTGTTTAGATAGAATAACCCACACAACTTGAAAATTTACGATTTAGCCCAATTTTGCTCGTCTACTATTACCGCAACGAGGTTTTGTGAGAGAGCTGGACAACTTTGACCAAGTTTCTCCCGTTTCATAATGAATATTAAATTTTCTCCCGTTTCATAATAAATCCCTAGAATGTCAGTTTTGTGTACAGTAATGTTCAGACACAGCACATTGTACAACACAAAGTACAACAAAGCTTTAAATGCCTTGTACTCTGTGCTGTTTGAATTTTTCACACTTTAATATACATTACTTTTTAGAGTCTAAATTCAGACAAAATATTTGTGGTAGCTCTAGCAAAATCGTTAGGGAAGTTATTGATAAGTTTACCTGGTGTGACACAATGTCATCCATGAGACGACATATTGTTTCCGAGGCAGTAACAATTTTAGGTCTGTTCTGTAGCCAATCAAATGCCTCCTCGGAGGCAATTTCACCCATTCCAACAAAAGATGAGGTTGTGAGCAGATGATAACCGCACGTGATTAAAGCATTAACCATATACTCCTCAAATGGTGGAACATATCCACTGTTGTACCACTTTGCTTCAACATAGTAGCTTCTAACTATTTCTTTCATCTGCTAATTTTGATAACGAAACACACCCAAAAAAATAAATCAATCGATAATGTAAGAGAGAAAATATTTGTTACAACGGTGAAAAACTAGCAAAGAATATCAAGCCGCACGTAACTGCTTCTTTTGCATGGTAGACGCTATAAGATCTTCCTTCTTTGCTCATTTGAACATTTAATTCTTCATAAAGATGTAAGAGCGCAATATAGCAAACTTTCATGTAATCCGGGAGCTGATCAATGGCGCTAACATCCCACCTGAACATGGAAAAAAGACAGGGACGGAGAAGGGAGTGATTGCTCTGTGGGTTTCACATATTGTGAGTTGAAATTGTTTATGGGTTGGGCTGGTTGTTGGTCACCATGTAGTGGTGGTGTTTTGTTTTTCTTTTGACGTCTGTCCAGTAGGGGTTTGCTTATTTTGTATGGTTGATTTGCTGATGTAACTTGTTGGAGATGTTCCTATTTCTGGGGTATTTTTAGGACTATGCTTTAATGCTTTTATCATGAATAAAAGTTCTTTCCTTGTTGTCTTGTTGAGCAAAAAAAAAACATGAAAATTCAGAAGCAAACAAGTCTCCCCATAATTGTTTCAAAAAAAAAAATAGAAAAGTTTCCTATGCTTAAATTCATTTTTTCCTTTCAACTAGTTTACTTATATATAAAGCATAGGATTATCTTATTATATTATAATAATATGGAAGCCTCAGGTACCACGTGGCGCAAGGAGAGGCAAGGCTAGCATAGTTTTGTAATTTTGCTCATTAAATTACTCCAAACACCTTTTCTTATTTAGCATTGAATTCTTAATAATAAGTCTACTATTTTATTATGGGTGTTAAATTTGAAATGTTTGAAAATTGAGATTTTGTGTTATCTATAAGATTGACAAACTATAATTAATTTATTGCACTTTACGTTATACATCATCACTGTATCTGATAATAGTTGTCCGGTGTATCTGATAATAGTTGTTCGGTGCATTGCACGAGTTAAAAAACTAGTTAATATATATATATATATATATATGTTCATTTATAACCCCTCAAATACTCTAATTGAGTAAATAAGATGTTTATTAAAGAAAACTGAAAAAATTGAAGGACAAAAGTAAAAGACTTCTAATTATAGAATAAGGGGCAAAACTAAAAAATGCAAGGACTCAAATACATAGAGTATAACATTTATATGGTAAAAAAGAAAAAAATATAGAAGTTGAAGGGTCACATACTCCCCCTAGCTCCTTACAGCCTCTGCCCCGAAATTAGCTAGTATTGGTTACAACACTAGTACTGATGTGTGTAGTGTTACCCTCCAATACAATTGCACATTCAAGCTCACCACAGTTGTCTATCCTTAAGGCCTTGCATGAAAATTCTTAGAATACAATATGATTCGATCAAATAAAGCATTTTAAGAGATATATTTGATAAGCCACAGACTCCTATGGAAACAGAAAAGATGAGATAATATCACATATATTCCAAAAAACACTTAGAATATGTAGAAGCGGTTCTTTTATCAATCGATTTTTAATTACTTTTCGAAATAGTCCATTGGATAACAGAAAAGATTATTAGTATAGTTAATACATTTACAATTCCATTGAATATTTCCTCTAAAAGATGTCAAAATCAGATTGATTGTTTTGAAATTTTAAACAACTAATGTTGTAATTAGAAACAACAAAATGATCAAGGGGATATAGATGATGTAACCCTAAATTATTTTTTATAGTGGAAAAACTTCTAGCTCTCCGGTGTGGACGTAGGCACTTTGTCGAACCACATGAAAAATCTCTTTGTCTCTTTAATCTTTTTGTTTTTCATATATTGTTTGCGTGTGATTGTTTCGATCCAACAGTTGTAATTAAAAGCAACAAAATGATCAAGGGGATCGATTCAATACATTATTACCTGTCCACTGCATCGGTGAAAAGTTGGAGCTCTTCAAGTGTACCATATGCATCGTATGTATCATCTATCACTGATGTCATGACTATGATTTTTGTGATTATGATACGTGCAAAAGAGTAATGAGGCTCAAAATAGACCCCTATTGCCCAAAAGAAGCACTCAACCACTCTATCTCTTGCATAAGAAAGCTTTGACGAAAATTCCAAGTCTTTCCACCACCTGTAAAATAGCATGTATATATGACCACCAATCTTAAATATTAACACATCCTACATGTTAAAGCTTGGAACAGAATTAATGTTGGAATCATTCAATGAGCTCGTTCAAGATGGTGAATTTCTATACATATCCTAATGCTTTGTAAGTAAATCAAGAATGTTTTCATTCAATTTTTAGTTTTGGAACAACTGGTTACTTAACATGATGTCAAGTACACCCTGCTCTGTTTGTGCACTATGTTAATGTACTCTGCGTTAGTCTCTATTATTATGGGTTTAACACCATGCATGCATATGCACACTAAGATGTATGATTGAGCAAGAGTTACCTGACAATATGGCTGAGTTCTTGCTGGTGAAATAACTGCACTAGGTTGAAATCTAACTTAGCAAGCTTAAGCAACAAATCATTCCTAGATTCATGTTCCTCATATATAGATATGTATTGCCTTGCCTCTAATCTTGGCATGCCCTTGTGGAAAGGCCGGTTCAGTGCTTGGTTTATTTCTTTTGCTAAAGGAGGGCTCAAATGGGCTTTCATGGACTCAAGGTGAGCAGTGGTGAAGGCAAGGGCATCATCTAAAATGTACTCTCCTCTTAATCTCAGATGTGTTGCTTCATACAAGCTCAACAAGCCACTTGGGTCGCTGGCTAAAGTCTTGTTGAACTCACCATTACTCTCCTTGAATTTCTTGAAAACATCTACATAGTTCATAAACCACCAAGCTGTGTTAGTTAAGGTCACAAATATGAAAATAGTGGAGTAAACTCCCCTTCTCTAGTCCTACTACCACATGTGTGTTGGAAAAATTACATTGATACAATTGGAAAACAGAAACAGATTCTTGATTACAAACTGGAAAATAGAACTTGAATTGAAACAGAACTACAATATGTAAACAGAAAGCAATAATAGGAAAACTATAACAAAAATAAGATCAAACCGAGGCCTGTGATATTTCACAGTTTCCTTAAAACAGATTCGCCGCCTCACCAGAAGTGCTTGAGGATATCTCCGGCGTCTGCCTCCCAGGATACAGCGGCAATAACCAGCAGTAGACAAGCACGGTGTTCGATTGCTCCGGCGAACCAACTATGTTCTTTGTCTCTCTCAGGAAGGAATATTGGAAGGAAGGAAAATAGCTCTTGTTTTTCTGACTCTAAAATTTCTGAGGAGAAAGCTCAGAATATATAGGACTAAGGGGAGAGAGGATTCATTGGATGTACATTATGAATTTGTGGATTCATCCATGTATATCCATTATGAATCTATAGATTCATCCATGTATATTCATTTGTACATTATGTATTTGTGGATTCATCCATGTATATCCATTATGAATCTATAGATTCATCCATGTATATACATGATTCATCTATGAATGTGCATTATCCATGAATGAGAATAAATACACTCATGTATATACATTTTTCCCATGCATTCATGTATGTACATTATATAAATGTATTCAATGGATTAATTTCTCATTCACTCCACAATAATTTTGGACATGTAAATATCCAAAGTTCATCTCCTCATGGAGGAGAACACAAATCCACAAGGACCCCATTCAAACTCTAAATGGATCCCACATTTATTTGACCTCAAACATGGCCAAAATTAATTTTTATCCAACAATGTGCTGGGATGAAAATTTGGGATCTATATTATTCGTGCGTGTACATATATGTGTGCGTGTGTATATATGCATTCGCATATAAAAATATAAATATACATTTTTATATTTTTATATGTATATATATATATATATGGGGGACTCACCACAAGACATATTGTAACCATGTTGTCTAAAGACACGAAATTGAAGTGAAATGGTGTAGAGATCATATTCATTATCATCTATGGAACAATGAATGTGAAAGATGTTGTCCAACTGATCTTCAATCTCTTTCTCAAAGTGGTAGGACACACCAAGGCGATGGAGTGAGTTGATCATACACATTTTCTCAGCCGGTTTAATGTCACCATCTAACAACATCTCTCTCACTTCTTCTTTCAGAATTTCAACCTTCTTTCCATACTCTTTCATTATTATCTGCAATGAATCAACAGTGAAAGCTAGCTATATACTATCATGAATCGTTATATATATATATATATGTATCATGTGAGGGTCTCTTTCTTACACACACAAACATACTTGATGCAGAATGTATAATGCTATGGTTTGGAAATACTATGAATGTGATAACACAGGTTGTGGCAGTACCACATAACAATGCATATGAAACCAATTCTATAGGATTTAGAATATTCCAAATTTAGAAACCATGCAATATTATATACATATACATATACATATAGTTAACAAATTAAAGAAATTGTTAGTTACCTGTTTATCTGAAGGAAAGGAAGCAAAGTGATCACCCCAAATACTAGGGGGGAAGTGTCCCAAAGGGCGAAAAGGCTCTGGCTTGGTATTACCAATTGCTGCCATTTGAAGAAAATTAAAGCAAAGTAAGTACTATTTGAATGGAAGCTATATAAATGAATATATATATATATATATTTAGATTGATAATTCTTATGGCGTTTGGGTCACTTAACAAGCTAGTCTGCTATTTATAGACCATACAGCGGCTAAATACGTGTTCTTAGGTGTATGGTGTATATATGAGCACTAGATCTCTCGGGACCCATATGGAATTCATTTTCAACAGTTGTATATATATAGATAAATGGGATTATTAAAAAAAATTATATTTACCCCCATCTTCCTCACCCCCACCTCTACCAGCCGCTACCACCATGGCTGCCGCCACGCCACACCACACCACACCACGACCACCACCACTACCAGTCACCACCAGACCACAGCCACCACCACTGGCGGACCTACATACAAGTGAGGGGTGGCACAGGCCCCCTAAACTTTCGGAAATTATAGAATGTCATATAATATTTTACAAATTTTATAAATAGGCCCTTCTAAAATTTACACAAGTCCCTCCTGAACTTTTAAAATTCTAAATTTACATACAATATTTTATAGGTTTTAGACACAAGCCCCTCTAAACTTTTGAAAATTCTAGATTTACATGTAATATATTACTAGTTTTAGAAATAGACCCCCTAAAATTACATGATTTACCCCAAACTAGGGGTGTTAAACCAATTTTATACATAATTGTGTATAAGTAGACCTAAAAAAATTTGCCTCGGGGGCGCTGCCCTCGAACCCCCGTATAATTTAGGCCCCCATTACAAAAAATCCTGGGTCCGCCCATGGCCACCCCCCCCCCCACCCTCTCTAGCTAATATATGGCCACCACCACCCACAATCTCTCTTCTCACCACCACCACGGCCTCCTCCCTCATCCACCCTTGCCACTGTAGAAAAGAAAAGAAAAAAAGTTGCAAGTTGGAGCAACTCACCAAACTTATCGGAAGCAACTCGACGAACATAAGGAGCAACTCATCATACGTTTGAAAGAGTAAATGTTAAAGTATTTGAAAACTAAATTCGGATGGTGATGTACAGTACATTTATTTGACAACCTTTTGTTAGAAATTAAGATTCTTGGGCTCTATTTCATTGCGAATTTAATGAGGAAAATGAAGAAAAATATGATGAAAAAAAAACCTTTTCATTTGATAGGTTACAAATACTGCAATAGTAAAAATAAAAGAAAGTAAAATTTCTTTTACAATAATAGAGAGAAAAAGTAGGAGTAACAAGAAAAATCTAGTGAAAAATCAATTAAATAAATCAAAGTGCGAGTAACTTTCCTCAATTTTATTATTACAATTATGTTTTAAAAGTTTTAGCTTTTAATGTTATTTAAGCACGGAGAAAAATACAAGAGAAAATAGAAGGGAACTAGTTTTGCTTTTACTTTCTTTTACTTCAGTCTTTGTTTGATTCATGGATTTAGTGAAGAAAAAGATTCGAAACGAAAAGAAAGTATAGAGAAAGATCGTTTCCGTCATTTAATTTGTTTTAGGCTTAACTATAGAATGTACCACTGAAGCTTGATCTTTGTTTCATATTAGTCCTTGTACTTTCAATTGTGTCATATTAGAATTGGTTATTTATCAAACCAACATAATATTTATAGGTCTGTACTACGTATCCCAACACAGTACAGATTCACTGTGGAGAAAATATTAATGAATTAGGGTTTGTTAGGTAGATGGGTAATTATTTTGGATTCTATATTTTCATTTGTCATTTTATGTCATTTTATACAGGGATATAAATATAATGGAAACAATTCACTAAATGGTGGGAGCATATATATATTTGCTTTGGGCAAAGCGCACACCAGTGCAACACACACAAACAATTGAAATCACTACACCAAAAACTGCGAACTAGCTCTGTTTAAAACAGTGCCAGATCCAATCTGGCACGGTTTAAAACCGTGCCAAATATCGGGGAGCCAATTTTTTTGGCATAGTTTATAATCGTGCCGGTTTTTGGTCAAAGGGTGCCAAATTCGGGATTCTGGCACGCTCTTTTTGCACTGTTTAAAACCGTTACAAAATTGTTAATACCACGTGTCCCATTTTGTGCGCGACATGTGGCACAATTTTGGTACGCTAACTGGCACGCTTTTGGCACTACTAAAAACGTGCCAGCTTGGTCTTGAGTTTTAAAAAAAAAATGAATCTGACACGGTTTTGAACAGTGCCAGATTTTTTGTTACAGAAAAAAAATAATAAATTGGTAGCATCACAGCACCAATAAAAAAAATTAGCAATAGCACCTGTATCACAAACCTATAATCACAGCTACATGTAACAATCAACATATAATAATATCTCCAGTAGAAAATTAAAACCATAGCATTGATTACAATAATAGCAACAATACACACATTAGAAATAAATCTTGGTTGTTATAATGATCCACCCACAGATGGCCGGCTATTGGGATTCTCCAGAGCAGGAAAATTGAAACTGGAGCCAATACTTCCGATGGGTTGCTGGGAGCCTTGCTAGTGAGAAATATGACTGCCACCCCCTGCCCCAAAGTCCCTGCTTCCAGGTTGAGGAACATGAAGAACGACTCCAACAGGTCCTTGTACCGCTCTACAGGTTAGAATAGCATATCGCTGAAAAATAGGGCCACCATGGTACGGTTGCATGGGAACACGGGGAATATAGGATATCCAGCATGATGTATTCTAGGCTTATGGGTACCATTAGGGGGGCAAAGATGTCACATATGAACCTGTATCCAGAAAACTAATCACCGTTGCTCGTACGTCATAGTTAAACCGTTGCACAAAGAAACAGATCCCACTAAAAACGAGAGAAGGCACAAAGAAATTGGATTGCAATTTTCACAACTATTATCATTAGGAATTATCCCAACACTCGTCATAGCAAGTAAATGCATAAGATGTGCATTTGTTCATATTAGAGAGATAAATTTTATCAGCATCCAACATACCTCTCGACCGTGTTCCTCCTATCAGAATTTGGGCTTGATGAGGCAACAGAGCCAAAAGTATCGTTTGGCCACTAAAGAAAAGTCTGCGATCGTTAATAAGAATTAGAACTTTAATAAGAAAAATGAGGATACTAAGAAAGCTGCTACTGAAATTGCAACGGGAGAGCAGTAAACATGATATAAGCCTCCTCTAGGTGTATCCAAGCCCACAAGTACAATAAAAGCTCGTAGAAGAATAGAGTAGTCCATGCTTTGTATTAAAAAACTAAAGCAGTCTACGCTTTCAAGAAGATGAGAAAAAAGAAAAAGATTTGAAGAGGAAGAGAAGTTTATCTTTTCCTCTCAGCGCTAGTTTCTCCGAACCCCCGTAAAACCTTCGCCCCATTGAATTAAAGTTCTGGGTCTGCCACTGTCTGAACCCATTCTTCAGTTAATATTTATTTGCCACATATGTATGTTGAAAATTATTTACTATACAATGATGAGGTCATAACATTACCAAATTTGTTTGCTCTTTTCATAAGATGCATACTTTTTTTAATCAAAGGAAAACCCATTAAATCCATCCTAATGCCTTGTAAAAGTTTCCTCTTCTACACCATTATAAAAAAGGAGACGTGTGGCAAAAGGGAGGTAGCATTTATCAATAATCTCAGCATAAAACAAACCATGAATTTTGCAAAATACCTTAAATAGCCCTGGCGTACTTAAAATTTACACTTGTAGATAGTTCTCATTTTCCTTGACAGCATATTTTTACTGGATATCTTCTTTTGAATGAAAAGATGAGCACTAGCATTACATGGATATTCGAATGACCGCAAATGCTTTCTTGAATAGCATTCACAATAAAGAAAAATAATTGCAAGCAAACAATTTTAAATGAAAAGCAACTAGAGAAAAGTATAAATTGAACACGTAGCATTGAAATGACTTAATATTGAAACTTAATAAAGCGCAGAGCAGATTGACCAAAATTTGAATCGACAAACCTGATGTTCGTTACTCCTCACACAAGACAAGATTATGTAATTTTTTTTCCCTTCCTTGGAAAGAATCTACACTTGCAACCTACACAGAACAAAAATTCAACCAAGGAATGGATCCTATCTGCATCCAGTGAGTGAAAATTCTGCATTACCTCAATTTCCTTGTAAAGTTGTTGTCGGAAAGCACCATTTCTTGACATATAGTTCACAATGTAAGCTCTTTGTCCCTCATATGGTATTATAACCCCAATCTGTAAAGTGGACATTATCAGATTTTATATCATCAAAGAATAAATTTCAATCAACTGAATAGCATGAAAAATTGCAGCCGTACCTGACTAGGAACTACGCTGCTAGCCCAAGTATCACAAGGCGTCCAAATAAGGACTGGGCTAGCCCAACACGAGCTGCTTTCTTGCACATAATGACTGGACCAAGCTGGAACTATGTACTCAAATCAGTGGGGTGATTGCCTCAACCAAATGCTGCAACTATGTACTCAAATCAGTCTTTTGAATGTGTGCCCTCAACAAACTTCTCAATACCTTAGCCTCAGGTTGCTGGAACATGATGACTTTTACCACAATCCGGAGACTGATCAACATGTATCAGTAGGCATCAATCAAGAGTACAATAATTCAACATTCCCACCAGGGAAAAAAAAGGTTAGCAGAAAAACTGAACATACAATAGCTATGTCCAAAAATAAAAAACATACATAAGTCTCAAGCAAACACATCATATCTGTTAAAAAAGAAATCAAAATGCAAGTATTGGGTTCAAATTGACACGCTTGCAAATATGTGGACCATCTATTACAATTTCATAGCAACTAGACCTGGGAATTGGGTGGATTGGGGCGAGCGGTCTGGCCAAAGGCGGGTTTAGGCTGAAAATGGGAAAGACAAATACTGGAGGCTTACCCATGTAGCTTCTGTCAAATTAAGATTCAACTCCTCACTGCAACAGATGCAAGTTGAATCAATTTCTTTGCAATTAAATAATTGAGGATAGAAATTGAATATTTACTAATCATGAATGCTTAGTTTTTCCATCCGAGACTAAGATGAATGGTACTAATCATGAATACGGTTAGAAAACAAGACCACTAAGATATAGGGTTGTGCTCATTCAACGTAACCACTCACGATAGCATAAGTGTAATTTATTTGCGTCTTGTTTATCGAAAACGGGCAAAGTAATGAGCACATATTTGGTGCAGATTCTGCAGAACATTTTGTCTACAAAAAAATAAAACCAAATGAAATTGCATAATACCTTCAATGAGTTAACTCCACCAAAGAATCAATACTTCTGGCTTTCCCAGAGATAGATTGGGAACCAAGAACATATAGACCATTAATACATGATCATGGGGGACGGATCTCAAGTAAATATAGCAACAAATGAAATATAAAACAATCATAATGTTTAATCAGAATGAAATATTAAACAAATGAGCATGATATAGATACTTCTTACTAATTAAAAAAGGTTCATGATTATAAACATTAATTCTGATTCACAAAAAAGAAATATTAAATGTTGTGTATGAGCAAACCAACCAACTTTTTCATGAATATCATTTAAGCTCAACAATAAATGTACTCTGCGCACCAGAATAAAAAATAAAACAGAGTAGTACCTAAGCGAATAAAGATCAAGATGAACGTACACTTCATCAAATGTCACTTGAGCTTTAAGTGCCATGAGAATAGCTTGCTGCTTGGCATTCTTAACTTGGGGTTCTACCCATTGTCTTTCTTTCACTTGTTCCAAATCTGTCACAATAATTAACAACCCCTAAACCAGAGGAAGAGAAACATTCATAGCAAACAAAATATGGGGGGGACAGGGAGTGGATATATTCATATTGATCTCATATTCCACAATCTAAGATCATCAGATGGAGATTAAAACAAAAAAGGAAACGCTAAGGTGACAGAAAGAGATCATTGTAACGAATAGAACCTCCAAGCAATTTAGACAGGAAATGACGCTTCCCAAGCAGCCAAAAGAAAAAAAAAATGCAAGAACAATGGATTTTCGTAAAGAAACTTTTGAGAACCAAAGATCTAATAAAAATAACATATTTATTGCCACATCCAAGGACCTATATGAACCATGGATATTCTTCGTAAATGAACAAAGCAAAAAGAGGCATAAAAACTTCCCATTGAAAATGGAAAGCATAATCAAGTTAGAAAACCCCCTCATGTCGAAAAACAACTGGTTAATCTAATTCTAATGTCATGGTTCTCCGAACACAGTGAAAAAATCGATCTCATTATAATCAGATTAACAACATATTTGCGAAAAAATACCTCTTACAAAGACATTTGAGACGTCATCAAAACTCACGCATGAACATTTAGCTTTTCCCTCTTTAGCAACTAATCGATAAGGACCCTAAATCAAGTTGCTTATCAGAAAAATACAACGAAATTTTCAACATTCTTCATAAAGTTCACATAAAGACCAAAAAAATCCCGAGTTACAATTCCCTTGTAGGGATGAGCAGATACACTATAACAATACAATGAAATCAGAAATTAAATCACAGGAAAAAAATTGTTTATAAATGAGTATTAATAAACTATGTCTAATTGCTTGGAAAACCATTGATTTAGTTCCTTTATACAAGATGTACCCCCAAGCAAGTATGGATGGAAGTCGGAGTAAGCCAAGTAAATTCCATCCTCTGCACTTTAAAAGAAAATATTAAAAAGGAAAAAAGGAAAGTAATACAATTTCAAAATATTTTAAACAAGAATGATGGATAGTTTCTAGTTGATCAGGTCCACCCGTCCAAGAAACAATATGGACAACAAACAAATCCATGTTTAGATCGGATACGGGTAAATCATATTTATCCCTATCCACAAGAACAGTCAATACAAGTCCCTTTGCTCAAATGAGTTGAAGGGCTTCAGACAAATTTTGCATCTCTATAGCAAAACCATTATTAAGAGAAATGAATAGCATTAAATGCATATCTAAGATTCAGAGACCAAGTAAAAAGGCTAGGAGAGAGGTACATGAAAGACAATGGAACAATTTATCTAAGTGAATGGAACAATTTATCTAAGTGAATGGAACAATTTAGAAACTTCAAGTTTACAGAACCAAGCATTGTCTTATGCGTTCTCTTCAATAGGCAATGGAAGTAATCAACTACACACTGTTTGAAGATGCAATTTTGACATTACTGGATCGCAAGAACAGATGTAAATTTCCAATGTCACATTGGAGTACCTCTAAATTTCTCGCTGAAAGGCTGTCATCTATTTTTGTAAGCTGCCCATTCACAGCGGATGTAGCTGTAACTCTTGCCCGTCTTCCTTGAATCAAAGTTGAAGCCTGGCCAGTGAGCATGTCAAATTGAGACTGCAGATGCCTAAGCTGTCTTTGCAACTCCAAACCTTCAGCTATGTATGCTAAAGTACCGTCCCTAAACATGAAAAGTAATCCATTAAATGGAAGCAACCTTAAATATCCTTGTTTCTTGTTCAAAATAAAATGAACTGAAGTTTAGCAATGCCTGATAAAAAATTAGATATTAAAGGATTGAAAACAAAACAAAAAGAAAAAAGAAGGACTGAAAACCCTAAACAAAAAATAAAGACTGAAAAAAAATTGAAGTAATCGTACCTAAGACGTCGGTGAGCATACCTCTCTTGTACTGTGAGGTGGTAGCCTTAAATCATATACTCATATAAAAGCCCTAAATCTCTAAAAGCCCTAAATACGCAAATCAAATACAGGGAGAAAAGAAGAAGAAGGCTGAAGAAAGAGGTGGTGGTTCGGCGTTGGCGTTGGCGTCGGCGATGGTGGTGAGGACTAGTGAGGTCGATCTGGTCAGATCTGTGGAGGAGTTTAGGTAGGGGTTGAGGTGGTGAGGCGTCGGCGGCTGAGGATCGGCGGTGGTGGTGAGGCCGGCGCTAGTGGTGAGTTGCCCTAATCTCTTTCTCCCTCGATCCCTCTTTTTTTTCCCCTCTTTTGTCTTCAGACTTTAGGTCATAAGATTATAAAAGTGGGTCATAAGTGGTCAACTTTCTTTTTCTCATTTGGCACACTTTTTTAAAAAAAATTTAAAATTGGCATTGCTTGAAACCGTGCCAAATTTGGCACGATTTATAACCGAAACAGATTGACTAAAAGTCGTTCTAGATTTGGCACGGTTTTAAGCAGTGCCAAATGAAAAAATGCAAAACGTGCCAGTTTGGCATTTTTGGTGTAGTGAATTGACGCAGAGCGAGACATGACTAGGAAAGGCCAAAGTTCCACTATTACTTAAACCTTCAACCCCTTCACGCTAATACTCCCCATGGGGGAGAATCGAACCCCCCACCTATCCCGATGATAAGTGAGGTTGATACCATTGAACTAGAAGTCGCTTGGTGCAAAGAGCACAATAAGTGGCTCCTTATTAAAACCTCTTCATCATTCTAATTAAACGAAAATTGAATTATATAAAAATCTTTTAAAAAAAAATGCTAAATCACACATGTTCTTCTATTCCATATGGAACCTCCACAATTTGAAAATATTTTGAAAATGAATGAAAAATAAAATCTGGAAAAAAAAAAAAAGAAGAAGATATTGGATAGATATTGAATCCCCACAATTTAAGCACACATGTTATTCTATTCCATGCTGAACCTCCGCAATTTAAGCACAATGTTCTTCTATTTCTTTATTTATATATATATATATATATATAAATAGGATATTGGATAGATATTATCTTATATCTTATATGAGCTTATCGCCTTATCTACATCTACTAACATATATTGTAAAAATTATTCAACTATATTAATGTTTTAATCTATACTTATTATGTACATATTAATTTTGTAATTAAAATGTTTAGTATGGCTATTTCACTAATATTGATGTGGATTGTTACGTATAAATGGAATTTATAATAATAAATATAATAAACTTAATTAATTGTTTATAAAAAGATAACAAATTAAACTCACGCAGTGATCATCTGCTATTTTTGATTAAAACAAAATTTAGATAAAAAGTTGTGGCATTATAAAGTTTGAAAAGCATAATAAAAATAAGGGTAAATTGCATTTTGCACCCTCAAACTATACCATGTTTTGTACTTTGGTCCCTAAACTATCATTTTTCACATTTTGGTCCTTCAACTATCATTTTGTGGCAGTTTACCCCCTCCTTCACTTTCAGTGACGAAAAAAATCACTTTTTAGTGACACCAAAAGTGACGCTAAAAGTGAGGGAGGGGGCAAACTGCCACAAAATGATAGTTGAGGGACCAAAATGTGAAAAATGATAGTTTAAGGACCAAAGTGCAAAACATGGTATAGTTTGAGGGTACAAAATGCAATTTACCCTAAAAATAAATAAAAAATACAACTACATTGGAAACGTCCTGATGATGTAGTTGAAATAAGAGATTCACGAGCGTGAGCTAAGATCATTTTTTTCCCAAATATTTTTTTAAATAGTTCTTTTGGACTAAAAATATGCTCAACTTTCAACTTTCCGGAAGGAAAAAAAAAATATATACATATATATATATATATGCTCCTCAACCTGTAGCTAATCAATGACGGACTTGACACTGGACTCAGCTGGGACCGGCACTGGGCTCACCTTGGCTATAGCCCAGTGCAAATTTTCTGAGATTAGTGGCCAGCCTAGCTGAGTGCAGCTTTCACCTAGTCCAGCCCACCTAGCCCAACCAATTGCTTGGAAGGAAAAAAAAACAAAAAAAACACACATTTTTCTTAGCTTTCAAAGGAATCGAACTCTATACCTTTTGCGAAGAAGAGGTAAATCAAACCACTAAAAAAACAAGCCAACTGCTAACCAACTTACAAACAAAATAATTTATATTATCATTTTTTACTCTATTACTAAATTAGATTGTGATAGTATCATCTATTACTCTATTACTAAATGATATATTTATATATCCATATTATTTCTATATATATATATATTATTTAGCCCAATATTGTAACACAGTTCATTCTATATATTTGACTCAATTAACACTTATTTTTCTTTAAATATTTAGTCTGACACTTTTTTCTATCACTCTTCTCCATGCTTGTTTACTTTTGTAGGTAATAGAAAAAAGAAAAAAAAAAAAAAAAAAGTTCAATCCCAGCCCACCCTAGATGTTCATCTTGGGACCTGGGTTCGCCCTTGTAGCTAATAAATTACAAGTTTGATTTTTAGTGACCTATGATCCAATTCTTATAATAATTGTTTTATCTTTAGTGAAACTAGTACTATTCCAATTTACTCAAATGTTAGAGGTAATATATCCACTTTTAATCATGTGCTGGAATGCATATTTGAAACAAAAATTTATGATCCATAGATAGCATTAACTTTTTTTTCTTTTTTTGTTATCACTTAATGTAGGGCTCTCATGCAAGGATATAGATGTTGGTGGTCTTCGTTCTTCATCTTTTAACAAGTGTGTTTTAAATTTTGGTCTTCGTTCTTCGTCTTTTAACAAGTGTGTTTTAAATTTGGTACAAAACAATTATTGACCACTTCTCTGGAATCCTGACGTAGATATCAAGAAATCAATTTCATTTATTGTACATTTTGTTGTCGGTGGCCTTCCTTCCATGCAAATTAAAACTCATGTTTTCTATCAGAGGTATCTTTTCATTTATTCAAGAATGTACCACATTATTGGACATTTTGTTTTTGGCGAATTCTAGCTATGAGATGTATCTTTCCATTTTTTTCAATGGACCCACTATTGTACATTTTGTTTTTTATTTTTTTTTATTTTTATTATTAATTTTTTTTTTTTTTTGTGGGAATATGATACGGTCAAGCAATTTGATCGTACAATATGATTAAAATGAGTATGTTATGCTGGTACAATATTTTTGTGGGATAATGCTACGTGCACGTACATAAAGTGTGCACATTAAGACCTAGGTCATTCATTTTGGCGGAGTCCGTGTCAGCATATATGAGACCCACTGAAATGAATGACTCAGATCTTCATGTGCACTCTTTATGTGCACCAATCATTATTCTATTTTGTTACCCTGGGTACAATATTTTAACTTTTTGGTCGGTCTAACAATTGGAACCCGTGACTCCACCTGCAACCTATACAAAACCGACTCAAAAGGCTTGGGTTCGTCAAGTCTGGTCGAATTTCACAGGTCATCAATTTTTTTTTGCCCAGCCCTACTAGTAACTATTCTTAGTATCTGAAATACCCTTTTAAGTCTTTAGAGTATACAGAATCATTCTATATGTACGCAAAAAATATTTCACTTTAATGGCTGCTAATATACCCTTTTAAGTCTTTGGGGATGGCTACCATACGGAGAGCGGTTTTGTCCGCATGGAAGTTGTGGTGCGGACAAAAATGAAGGGTCAAGATTGAGAATGGTACACTATCCAAGGGTGAAGATGAATCCAGCACATGGTCTGACAGCATTGGCTTTTACAGCTAGTGCATTAAATGTGCATTTAATGCCTATTGAACTGGTTTAACCGGTTGTTGTAACAGCTTGTAAAATATTTCGTTCCTTTTGTAAGAAATTTTGTTCCTCTCTAATAAAACTTGTTCTTCAGCTAAAATTTGTTATACCATACCAACCATGTAGAATTTAAGGTTATTGGAGATAGCTATTTATTACTCCGTAAATAACACACCAACCACACAAATCATTTATTGAATAAAAAACACAAATCTTAGGACAAACAACCTTAAGCACGGATTGTTCCTTTCATTTATTTTTCTTCAATTCTTATTTCTCATTTCAACCATAAACAGATTAATCCTTTCATTTATTTTTATTTTCATTTCAAACATAATCTAAGTATAGACATTTGGATTATACTTGAAGTCATTTGGATTACACTTGAAGCCACTTGAATTTCAAGCCATTTGAAGCTCTCCCTACAAGAGAAGACAATAGTGTTTTGTGTAGTAGGTAAAATTTCTATTTGATGACGAATTTATCATATATATTAATTTATTTTATTCAAGTGTTCTTCCTTTATTAGTGAAATAGAAAAAACAAAATATGTATTTGTTTCCTTACAAACATTCTTGGAATGTGAATGTTGTTACTTTAGTATAGTGAAATAAAAAAATGTGATACCTACAACACTTTTTTTTATACATTCTCTTACAAACATGATCTGAAAATAAATGTGATACCACACTCGTACAAACATTTGTAGTAATATGAGTGCTTTTAAATTTATAGTGAATTGTATACATGAAACAATAAGGGTACAACATTTCTTAATTATAGAACAATATGAGTACAATATTTCTTAATCATAGAACAATACGGGTACAAATATCTTTATCATAGAACAATAAGAGTACAGAATATATTAATCATGAAACAATAAGGGAACAAAAATTTTTTAATCATAGAACAACAAGAGTGCAAAATATCTTTAACCATGGAACAACAATGGTACATAATTTATTAATCATGGAACTACCAGGGTTTTTAGAATATCTTACATGCATATATACTTAAATAGTTGTTCATCTTCAGTATAATCTGGTAGATTGGGATATACTTCAGCATGAGATGGATCATTTTCAATATCTTGTATAGCAAAGACTGAGGGATCATAATACTTTTTTACATCTTCGATTGCGTGAAAAATCGTAGCCTTGTCATTTTAATGAAAGTTACAGTAGGTTTTCGACATCATTAATCAGACAGTTTAAGTCACATCACTACGGACATTTGCAGTGAAAATTTAGTCACATCACTCAGATGTGTTACTTTTAAACTTTTTGTAAAAATTAATCTTTAAATAATTAAAAAATATATTATATTGGTAAGGAACTATTCAGAAATAGGCCACAATAAGTGTTTTGGTAAGTAAGTAACAAAAAGGGTGTAGAATTTCTTAATCATGGAACAAGAAGGGTACAAAATTTATTATCACTGGAACAATTAGGGTACATAATTTCTTAATCATAGAACAACAATGGTACAAAATTTCTTAATCATGAAACAATAAGCGTACATAATTTCTGTATTCCGGAACAAGAAGGGTACATAATTTCTTAATCATGGAACAATAAGGGTACACGGATTTCTTAATCATGGAACAACAACGGTATAATATTTCTTAATTATGGAATAACAAGGGTACAGAATTTCTTAATCATGGAACAATAAGAATACAGAATTTCCTAATCATGGAACAACAAGGGTATAGAATCTCTTAATCATGGAACAATTAGAGCACATAATATCTTAATCACAAAACATACTTAAATCTAAACAAAGCATACAATAACGAAACTAATCAGAAAGGCTCCCCAAAGCAGATAGATCACCATAGTATTCATAACAACATAAAAACTGTCCATCATCTCAGATTAGACAACCAGGAAGAAAACGTTGAAAATCCCCATCAGCATCATCTTCAGTATAATCTGGTAGATTGGGATATACATCGGCGTAATGTGGATCCTATTCAATATCTTGTACAGCAAAGACTGGGCGGTCATAATACTTTTTTGCATCTTCAATTGCATGACAACGCTATAATCGTCGTTTTATCTATCGAATCTCTTGCTCCAGGAAATGTATAACTCGATCGTCATCCCTATTCGGATTTGGCATCCAATCAGGAGTGCGAGAAATCAGTACTAGTAACCCATGCCAAACAGTTGGATAGTATTGTTTGAGAAATCTGCCATTAATATTCTTTCTTATATGAACATAACTATTTAAAATTTTCAAATGCTAAAATCCACCTTATTGTTTTATGATTAAGATACCCTTATTGTTTTATGATTAAGATATTCTGTACCCGTATTGTTCCATGATTAAAAAATATTGTACCCGTATTATTTAATGATTAAGAAATATTGCACCCTTATTGTTCTATGTATACTATTCACTACAAAAGTAAAAACTCTCATACTAATTACTACAAATATTTGTACGAGTGGGGTATCATATTTATTTTTAATTCAATAAATTTTTCTATAACATTCATTTTCACATCATGTTTGTAAGAGAATGTATGAAAAAAGTGTTGCATCACATTTTTTATTTCACTACACTAAAGTAACAACACTCGTATTCCAAAAATGTTTAAACAAATACCTATTTTGTTTTGTTTTTTTTTTTTCTATTTCACTAATAAAGGAAGAACACTTCAAAAAATAAAAAAAGTAATATGATAAATTTGTCATCAAATAGAAATATTACCTACTTCACAAGACAATATTGTCTTCTCTTGTATGGAGATCGAGCTTCAAATGGCTTGAAATCCAAATGGCTTCAAGTGTAATCCGAATTGCTTCAAGTATAATCCAAATGTCTATACTTGGATTATGCTTGAAATGAAAATTAAAATAATTGAAAGGAACAATCTATTTATGCTTGAAATGATAAGCAAGAAATGAAGAAAAAAAAATAAATGAAAGGAACATTTTGTTTATGCTTGAAATGAGAAGTAAGAAATGAAGAAAGAATAAATGAAAGGAATAATCTGTGTGTTTAAGGTTGTTTATAAGATTTGTGTTGTTATTCAATAAATGATGTGGTTGGTGTGTTATTTAATAAACAACCAAAATGTTACATTATGTTACATACTGCATACATGGTTATTTATGTACAACAAAATATTACATTATAAGTACAACAAATTTTAGCTGAGGAACAAGTCTTATTAGAGAGGAACAAAATTTCTTACACAAAGAACAAAATTTCTTACAAACTGTTATAACAACCGGCTGCACCAGTTAATGGGCATTTAATGCGCCAGCTGTCAGAGTCAAAGCTGTCAATCACAATGTGCTGAATTAATCTATACCCTTAGATAGTATACCTGGATGAATCTTAACCCTCCATTATTGTCCGCACCAAAACTTCCCATGCGGAGAAACCACCCATCCGCATGGTAGCCTTTTCCTAAGTCTTTAGTTGTGTTCCACTTATTGGTTTCCTCATATAGTTTTGTGAATTTCATAAATTAAAACGATAGCTGCTACTAAGGTTTTTATTATTTGCACTGTTTGATATTTACAATTGTTAAATAAATTCAAATCTCAAGAGAGCTTATGATAATGAAACAGAAGTGCAAATTTAAAACAAGATAAAATAAAATAAAATAAAAATAAAAATAAATTAGAGTGCACGCAAATAAAATTTGGAACGTAACGGACGTTGATGCTTATAACTAATGTTGACACCATTTCCTTAAAGATAAAATTTGTCCCTCCCAATGGTGCTTAAGGTTGTCTGACATTGCCTCTCAAGTTACAAATTACAATGATCTAACTATTCACACTTCCCATGCCAACCTGGCTGTTGAGCCATTTTTGTTTTTTGGTCTTTGTGTGGCTGCTGTTATTGTATTTTTGTGGGAGTGCTGGGACTGTTTTTGTTTGAGCTTCTTCAGAGTAAATATTGGGTATTATTGGGATACCAATTTTATCTCCTCTCACATACTTTTAAATTTTGTTTGAGTTAGCAGAATTTTTTGATGAGTTGAACAAGAAATCTCCAGTTGGATTCATACAAATTTTGTTTATTGCATTCTGATACCACGTAAAATTTTACAACCGTTGCATTGAATATTTATTCGCTTCTTTCTTCTTTGATCCACAGGTTTTTGTGTTTGCAAAGATATATGGGATGAGATCGACACCCACAAATTAAGTCTTGGGAGATTTTTTTGCATGGTTGGGAATGCTTGAACTAGAAAATACTAAAATGATTTTATTCAGTCATAGATAATATTTTATTCCCTCCAAAAAAAAAAATATAAATATATATATATATATATATGAGATAGTTTGCTAAGTGGATGGTAACGATATATTTCTAACATGAGGTGGTATTCGATGGGTGGCATGCATGGGCCGTCATGTGAACTAGAATTTATGATACTACAGAAAGTATTTTTGTGCTCACTTATTTTTATTTACCCATTGTTCATCCACCAGCAATATTCGATGTATGCTTTTATATGAAAAGGGTCATATGTAGTGCCCTTTATTTTCACAAATGCCCTCTAATAGAAATGGTTAACAAAAATTTCAGTACCTAGTCATTTTTTCGAGTTTTAAATAAGGACAAAATGGGCCTTCTAAATTTTATTGCTTCAACTAAAGACATCTAGTTCTAATCGAGTTTCAATTATCTACTATCTAGGAGGCCCATGTGACCTCACGAGGCCTATTTAAGTTTTATTTTGAATCCTCTAAATTTTGTTTCTTCAAATAAGGCCATAACTATAAGAAAATACAAATTTTGTATTTATAATTCTTAAAACTTTCAAGTTTTATTTAAATGAACCCCCCGTTTTCTTAGAATGTCTTTGATTTTTTTAAAGATTTCAAGACATTCTGTGTTACCCACTTCGTCCCGTTTTGTAAAATCATTTTTCTTTTTTTAGCCATCCCAAAATTAATGAATACTTTGCCAATTAAATACATATATTTTTGGTTCACTTTCCCAACACTGCCCTATTAAATTAAGAACACGTAGGAGTAGTTTGATTAAAAAGTTAGATATACGAAGATGGTCAAATAAAATAGGACAGATGGAGTGTAAATTTTGTTTTATTTTTTTCCAAAATTTCATATCTAAAATGGATCTTATTTAAAATATCTCGACTTTCTAATTTTAAATATGTAAATTTTATTGAAATAGAAGTTATCGCTGGAAAGATGTTACAATTTAAAATTCGACCAAAAAAAGGGAAAATTAAAGTTGCCAAGTTACTGTATGTCAAAAAAGTTGCCTAGTTACTGACATCAAGGCATGTGTCAGTGCGTGTCATGCATGCCAGGGAATGTGAGGATGTATAAGTTATCAAAAATGTTAGGTACACATTTTAAATTACATTCTAAATCATATCACATGCTTTAAATGCATGTACTTTGTGCTGTTTGAATTTTTCATATTTTTTTGTGCACTACTTACACATCACAGTGTACATACATTTAAAGCAAGGATGTGATTTGAGATGCGATTTAAAATGTGTGCCTAGCATTGCTCATAAGCAGGGACGGATCTAGGAATCTAGTCTAGGAGGGGCGAATATATACGGGGGTTCGGGGGCAGCGCCCCCGAAAGAAAAAATTTTGGCGTTTACTTACAAATTTTTGATAATGAGATAACTATATAAGGAAGGAAAAATACAAATAATTTGAATCAACAAAGTATGGAGCAATTTGTAAACTAAATTTAAAATTTACATTTATAAATACACCAAACGTTTTAAAAAATTATATATACACAACAGATTTTTAAAAAAAAATCTAAGGGGGGGCGAGCTTAATAATTTAGAAAAAAAATTAGGGGGGACTAGAACATGTATTTACGAATAATACTAATATAATTAAGTGATTTTTTCCAAATCTAAGGGGGGCGGTCGCCCCCACTGGCCCCCCCCCCTCTCTAGATCCATCCTTGCTCATAAGTTATAGCGTGAGTGTTACGCGGCTTGTGATCAATGATTAATAAGGGACCTAATTAGACAAAATTAATTTCGACCTAACTAGATAACAAGATGTATGCAGGGAGACATTAGACCAAGTGTCCATTAAAAAAAGGAAAAATTACGTACACTTATATGCCATTTTCATCAGGACTAGCTCCTTGTATTAATTTTTTTTGAATTTTCAACTAAAGTGTCACTGTTAATACATCTGATAAATTTAATGGAACAAAACTTAGATTGGGGTCTAGCTTAAAAACATGTTAGCTATAGGTGGTATATATGTAATTTACTCAAGGTTTAAATAACTATGAAATTTTATTTTCTATCAGAATGTAACATATTTTCTAATGTGGACACTATAATTGAAACTACAGTAGCTATTAGTGTTAT
The DNA here is from genome assembly GCA_033977485.1 of Hydrangea macrophylla. NCBI lineage: Eukaryota > Viridiplantae > Streptophyta > Magnoliopsida > Cornales > Hydrangeaceae > Hydrangea > Hydrangea macrophylla. Next base: position 32,960,262 of record CM066987.1, read on the forward strand.
GTTTGAAACTACTAGTGGTCTATCATTATGACATCGGTATAAAATAATATTAGTTGAGCATTTTTATTTTCTATTTTTTTTTTTGGATTCACAATTAGTATTTTTTTTTAACAGAAATAAATAAATAAAATATTGAAGAATTAACTATCAATTATCAGTTGACTAACGGAGATAAGTTTTACACATATCAAGAAATCACAAAAATAAAATAAAACAAAATAATGCAATAATTGACCCTATGTAAATTTCTTCATACTTCCACATAAAATATTGGTAATTAAAACAACACCGGTTAGCGTGATTTTTAGTTTGCTCCATATAGTTTGAAATGTGTTATTAATGCCCCATCTGATTTGGCCTAACGTGCAAACATTAGAAAATTCGTTGTATTTAACAGAACATAGCCTGCATACGGGTATATCCGAAAACCACTAACCTTCGGGGATGTATCTGTAATTAACTCAAGAATAAACCAATTACGCAACCTTCTATCCCATAAAATTTAACGGATTTTGTAACGGTTGCACATTAGTCTATACCTAGAAGTCACACATATGAAACTACTAGAGGCAATCTGAAAAACATGTTAACCACAGGTGCTATATGTGTAATTAACCCAAAAATATTTTATACTCCCTATACTAACGAATGATGAGTACCTATACAGTAAATTATTGCAAATTTTGTTATTTTCTTTTATCCATAGCATCATTGCATCAATTAATGAAAGCGGACGTTTGTAACATTTGCCCACCTTTTGTATGGAGGAAGTATAAGTAAACTAACATCCAACAATGATTTAATATAGCTTCCTATGGTCAATAGTGAATTTTTTGTCAATAGTGAAAAGCATTGCAATAATTAATCACCAAGAAGGTTATAAATACCCATCTCATGTTCTTTTTGCTTAACCAACTCTTCCTTTTCTTGTTGTAAGTGTTTTCTTCTTATCGTCTTTGCTTGATAGCTGTCCACTTTCCTTGCATATTTGAAACAAAAATTTATGATCCGTAGATAGAATTAACTTTTTCTTTCTTTTTTGTTACTCCGTATTATTTAATGTAGGGCTCTCATGCAAGGATATAGATGTTAGTGGTCTTCCTTCTTCGTCTTCAACAAGTGTGTTTTATATGTGGTACAAAATAGTTATTGACCACATCTCTTGAATCCTGACGTAGACATCAAGAAATCAATTTCATTTATTATACATTTTGTTGTCGGTGGTCTTCCTTCCATGCTAATTAAAACTCATGTTTCCTATGAGAGGTATCTTTTTATTTATTCAAGAATGGACCACATTATTGAACATTTTGTTTTTGGCGAACTCTATGAGATGTATCTTTTCATTTTTTCAATGGACCACACTATTGTACATTTTGTTTTTAGTCTTCTTCATATTTATTTATTTATATATTTATTTGTGGAAATTCTATGATACGATCAAGCAGTTTGATCGTACAATACGATTAAAATGAGTATGTTATGCTGGCACAATATTTTTGTGGGGTAATGCTACGTGCACATAAAGTGTGCATATTAAAATCTAGGCCATTCATTTTGACGGAGTCCATGTCAGCAGCATATATGAGACCCACCGAAATAAATAACTTAGATTTTTATGTGCACTCTTTATATGCACCAATTATTATTCTATTTTGTGACCCTGGGTACAATATTTTAACTTTTTTATATTTTATGTTGGTATAATATATTTATATATATATATATGTATGTATATACATTTATTGGGGACCCTGGGCAGGGACGGATCCAGGAATCTAGTCTAGGGGGGCGAAAATATACGGGGGTTCGGGGGCAGTGCCCCCAAAAGAAAATTTTTTGACGTTTACTTACAAATTTTTGATAATGAGATAACTATATAAGGAAGGAAAAATACAAATAATTTGAATCAACAAGGTATGGAGCAATTTGTAAACTAAATTCAAAATTTACATTTATAAATACACCAAACGTTTTAAAAAATTATATATACACAACAGATTTTTTAAAAAAAATCTAAAGGGGGGCGAGCTTAATAATTTAGAAAAAAATTTAGAGGGGGCAAGAACGTGTATTTACGAATAATACTAATATAATTAAGTGATTTTTTCCAAATCTAGGGGGGGCGGTCGCCCCCCTGGGTACAATGTTTTTTTATCAAAGTAATACATATGGAAAACACCACCTGAGAACAGTGTTTTGTTGCTTAAGAATAACCGCAATAGAAATCATCACAAAACATTGAGGAAAAATCACACTTCAGATATTAATAAAATGCCTAATGAAAAGTTCATTCTGTACCTGACATCTCAGTTGATAAAATTAATTAAGTGCTAAATTGTTAATACTGAATATTTTGAAGCTACAGTATTCACAGTTTTCAAAACAATGTTTTATGTCTTGAAGTAGAGATTCACTGATTTTTTTTTCCAGTAGACCTTCTTTATTTAAAGTATTCAGTATTAAAAATTCTGATTCCGACCAGTATGAATTGTAACCTCAATTCAGTATTTTATAATGATAAGCAAGCTTTGATAAATAATAGGATATGAGTAATATTTAGGGCACTAACAAATTTCACTAACACTCACACCCACACTCTATCTCTCTCCTAGTGGTACTGTGGGATCCGCAGTGGACCCAAAGTGCCACTAGGAGAGAGATAGAGTGTGGGTGTGAGTGTTAGTGAAATTTGTTAGTGCCCTTAGCATTGTTGATAGGATATATAGTGAGATAAGGAAACAAAATGAAAGTAACCTTTAATTAATAATCGTGGAACCAGTTTAACACCCTCCAATGAAAATTTAGTGGATCCACTACCATATTTGTAAATGTTTGCTATAGTTTTGCGCGGATGTGTCAGAACCAAAAGTAGTTTGATTGTGCAAACTAATTTCCTAAATTGCTTGTGTGAGTGATACACAAGGCTTTGGAATCTAACTTCTAACATGTGATTGTGATGGACAAGTAGGAAAGTACCCTTACCCTAAAGTCCTATGGCAGTATTGAAGCATACACAAGCCATACAAGTGATGAAAGAGAAATTAAATAAAATAGACTTTTATTTAATTACAGGAAAAAGAAATTACAAGAAGTAATTAAAAGCTAAAAAAGCTTAAGAAAAATAAAAGGAATGCTTTTATTTGCCTAAAAACTAAGGTGCTGTTTGGCGTAACTTCTCACACAAAAGTCCATTTTCGGAATGGACTTCTGAAGATGGAATTTTCAAAATGGACTTTTTTTAAAGAAGGATTTGTTTTGGCGAATGAGTGTTTTTTTAAATAAAAAGTGCATCTAAATGTGCAAATATGTTTGGTGGCAACTTTTTAAAAGTAAAAACTTATACTTACTTACCAATTACCCTTGATCATGAATTTAAAACTAAATGGATATAACATATTATAGTATATAATTTTAGACTGCAAAATAGTTAGCTGAAATAAATTAAAAATATTTATCCATAACTATCATGTCAAATGAACTAAAATTGGGCACCAAAAAAATAAAAAAAGAAAAAAAGAAAAGAAAAAACACTTTTAATTACAATGTTGGATAAATGACTTATTTTCTATAGGAATTATAAAACAATAGAGATTGTAAAACAATAGGGATTCGGCTATGCTACATAATTCATATATGGGGTTTGGAAAAAGAGGGCATTAATTATAAAACAATGGATAAAAGTGTAATTCTGTGTATAAAGCTCCTGACTTCTGGGGAAGTGCAAAAATCACAGTTTTGAGAAGTCAGGATTTTTGACTTCTTGAAATGGGCATTCTGGAGATGCACTTCTTGTCAAGAAGTCCATTCTCAAATCTCACCAAACAAATTTCAATTCTATAAATGGACTTCTTCTTCCAGAAGTCCATTCTCTTTGGTTTCCAAACACCTTCTAAGAATGTAGAATGCATTTAGGATGCTTTTTGGATGCGGTGTCTCGAGAGAGACGCAGAGTGCTTTGAATGGTTGACCGCATGTCAATTCATAGCGGCCTGCCTAGTCCTCAGGATAAGGCAAGTAGAAATCTTTCATAATAATCTAATATAAAATACAAGATATAACTCTCCATAATATCTTGATCATGAATCTAGTCCGAATTGTGGTTTTATTCGACTTACTGTCCTTTGTAAGCAAAAGATATATGTAAAGATATATATATATATATATATTCCATAATGTGAAATATTAGAAAGATAATATCAAGAATATTATATTTTCAAATCTTGATAATGCTTACATATTTTGAAAAATTATCTTGATATTATATGGAAAATTACCTTTATCAGAATATAGAAATATTATCCCAATCTTAAATATGAAAATATCATTTGATAGAGTATATGTAGGGATGAATATACTTAAAATTGAACCTATCTTACACTTCCCAAGTTCCAAACAACCTTTAGGCCCGAACTTTACATGTATCCAATTACACGAAATTGGATTTGCTTGCCAATCAAGACCTTGGACCAATTAATGCGTCATTGGTATGTGGGCCACCAAGTTGGATTTGGTAGATGGCTGGATGAGATTTAAGAGTACGTAAATATTGAATGAAATAGGGATATCATGTTAAAATTTATCCCGTCTCACATATTTTGAAACTTTGTTGATGTGGAGGGATGATCTCCGTGAAAATAGGAGACAAGTGAATAAATGAAGGAATTTTATTAGGGACAATGCTAGGGGCACTAACAAAATTCACTAACACTTACTAACACACTCTATCTCTCTCCTAGTGGTACTGCGGGGTCCACTGCGGACCCCACAATGCCACTAGGAGAGAGATAGAGTGTGTTAGTAAGTGTTAGTGGATATTATTAGTGCCCCAAATATAACTCTTTTATTAGTTAGTTATATCACGTCACTAAATGTAATATACCGTTGCATTGAATATTTAGCCAAAGTTTAGGCCAAATAACACGTGGCCCACCATATGCTTGATAATCGGGCACTACACTGAACTCATCTGTCTGTCTTTGTATCACTAAGCCTTCACGTGCCAAATCAGTCTAAATGAGTTTAATGACCAACAAGTGACTCAAATTAATTAACGGCCAACTGAAGATGTCAAAATTATTTGGGCAAATCACACCGACCTCTCTTGAGGTATCTCAGGGATCTCTTTTGTGTTTTCAAAAATTCCACTCATCTCATTTTCATTTTGAAAATGACTGTTATACATTTAGACAAATCATATAAAAAAATTATCCACTATCTTTTAAAAATGCAAAAATAAAAAAAAAAATTTAACAATACGAAAAAAAAATTAAAAAATCATTGACAGAATTAACCATATCAAGCTTTTATTAATTATTTTTTTAAAAAATATCAACAATGAAATTAAAATCAACAAAATTATCTACTACTACTTTAAAATGAAAAGAATAATATCAATAATGAAAAAAAAATATATCAACAAATTTTTTTAAATGAATAGTTATATTGTATTTTTGTCTGCTTTATATTTTTAAAATTGTGAACTTGCTTCCAACATTGTGAATGTGATGCTCCAATGAAACTTAATTAGTACACTCCTTGCACGGTCATTGCCCTAGTATATATATATATATATAAGACTTCACTGAGGATGTTTTAAAAAAATAATAATAATAAAGCAAACAAAAATGCAATATAACTATTCATTTTTTTAAAAAATTTTGTTGATGTTTTTTTTTCATTATTGTTACTATTCTTTTCATTTTAATTAAAGTGGTAGTAGATAATTTTGTTGGTGATTTTTGATATTTTTAAATTATTATTGATATTTATAAACAACAGGGTAATGCTACGCTTCCCAAAATCTTTCCGAAAAGTGTTTTCCAACACATGTGGTAGTGAACCCAGTTGATTTTGATTGGTTGTGATGTTAAAGTGGTTCAACTGTGGTCCCACTTCAACATCATTTGGGATGAAAATTTGGGAAGCATAGTATTACTCTAAATAAATGTTCTAATATCTTTCACTTGTTACTTAGACAAAAAAGTTAATGGCTTAATATTAAAAAACTAAATCTATAAACTATTGTAAGTTAGGCTAAAGATTATAAAACCTAAATTTTATAATTTTATAATTTTTTTTCAAGCTGCAAATATTTATAAAGTTAGGGCTAAATACTATAAATCTAAATCTCTAAAATTTGCTAATATATATAATTTTATCATGGCGGCCATACAAATTTGACTTTTATTTTGTCGCTAAAAAATAATTTTATTTTGCGTGCACTCTAATTTATTTTTATTTTTATTTTTATTTTATTTTATTTTATCTTGTTTTAAATTTGCACTCTGTTTCATTATCATAAGCTCTCTTGAGATTTGAATTTATTTAACAATTGTAAATATCAAATCGTGCAAATAATAAAAACCATAGTAGCAGCTATGGTTTTAATTTATGAAATTCACAAAACTATATGAGGAAACCAATAAGTGGAACACAAATAAAGACTTAAAAGGGTATATTAGCAGCCGTTAAAGTGAAATATTTTTTGTGTACAACGTACATATAGAATGATTTTGTATACTCTAAAGACTTAAAAAGGGTATTTCAGATACTAAGAATAGTTACTAGTAGGGCTGGCCAAAAAAAATTGATGACCCGTGAAACTCGACCCGTTTTGATGAACCCGAGCTTTTTGAGTCGGTTTGTATAGGTTGCAGGTGGAGTCACAGGTTTCAATTGTTAGACCCGACCAACTTCGAGTCGAATGTCGGTTTTATGTGTTACTTGACCCGATCCCACCCGAGCCGACTCATTATATACACAGTGTACTTTGTAACCCTATATTCCCTAGTATAAATACTCTTTTTTAAGACTTATTCCAAACTTTAAGTATTACTATTGTTATTTTTCTTTTTGTTTTTGTTTCGGTTTTTTTTTTTTTTTTTTTTGTTTTTTATCAACTCTTTCTTGAACTTGATGTTGTTATTATAATTTGTATGGTTGCTCGATCTCCATGGGATTATGATAAAATAACTAGTATATTATTGTTCTTGTAAAAGAAGAATGAAACTACCACCATGGTTGCCGCCACACCACACCACGACGACCACCACCAGACCATGGCCTCCACCACCACCACCACCACAACCACTTTTTTTCTATACTAGCGGATAGGGCACACGCGCTGCATGTGTAACGCATTGAAGTAATTACATGTTTACAAATCTATGTAATAAACATCAGTTTGTGTAGAGGAAAAAAGAAATAAAAATATCTATACAACAACAAAAAGAAACACACAAACAACACATATTTACACAAATGTTTTCAAAATAAGTAGACCAAATTAATATCGATAACCATTGAACCCATCAATCATGCATCAGTGATAGTTGAAGCAACTTTATCCAATTGTTTTCCAGCAACATGAACCATGTGCCTGAAAAATTAGTGAACACATTATGGGAGTGTATGGTATTTCTGTTGCCATGGCAAAATAACAGATAAGGATAAAAGCAAACCTTGTAATACAGTCGCACATAAATATATGATTTTGTAGATGTTGCATACACCGCCGCTTGTAGAACTGAATTATGGTATGCGTATCAAATAATGTTGTTTAGTTGCGCAAAACAGATTATGATACTTGTACAAACAAATGAGAAACTAACCTCGTCAAGGAAAGCAACTCCACCTGTGTTTCTATCATACCTTTTCAAATGTTTCCAAATTAATAACCAGTTGACAAAAATGAAGAGCACACATGTATAGTCAGGTTACGTATTAAAGAATTAATGTAATAAACTTACTGTTCTTCCATAATTTGATGCCACACTCTGTTGATCAGTTTACTAAGTTGTCTATTATTTGCTTTCAGTACGCACATCCAACCAGGGCTACTAATAGAAAGTTGTACAACCTGCACACATCATTAGTATTAACAGTAAGGATATCAAATGCAAACATATGGAGATCAACATGATAGAAACATTTTTTAGGGAGGATCAAGTTTACCTTTTTTTCATACAGTATGTAAAGAGGCAATGGTTTATGATCTTCAAATAATTCCCAAAGCACATGACGTTCCATCCCTGGTAGTTCATTCAATTCTTAGTGTTTTTGTTGTTGTTTTTGTTTTTGTTTTTGTTTTTTTTTTTTTTATTTTTTATTTTTGAGGATAAATTCTAGGCATAAAAGATATAAATTCGCAAATGTATAATGCATACCTAACAAAGATGACTTTGTTTTTATAGCAACAGAACTTCTTTGTACACCACGTTTCTTGTGAAATCACCATTATCACCATTGACAGTTCCCTTTTTAATTAATACCTTAGTTGACTCTTGCGAAATCCCACGTGATAAGGCCACATATAACTGTCCGTGGCTGAATACGTGATCCGGAAGGTATATACCCACATGCGGGATTGTCTGTCCTTGAGATTTGTTTATAGTTAAAGCAAAACTCAGTTTTACTGGAAATTGTCGTCTTGTCATCTCAAAGGGCAACTTTACACTATCAGGTGTCTTTAAAGGGATTCTAGGCAAAAAAACTCTTGTTCCAGCAAATTGACCAGTTAAGATTTCAGCATCTAGCATGTGATCAAATTTTCCACGACATAACAATCTCGTGCCATTACACAGACCTATTTTTGGGTCAATGTTCCTCAAAAGCATGTAGGGGCACCACGTTTCAATGTCAATTTATGTGGAGGTAGTCCACCTGGTGATATTGAGTTCAAAAACTCTTGTTGGTACAAATTTCTTGGATCATCTGTTACGGAGTCGTAAGAATATAACGTCTCTTCTTCTCCAGGGAACATTCGTATTATGTTTTCATTTAACTTATCGACTTCTTCATTTCGAGGAGTTAGTATAGCACGCTCAACCATGTATTTGGGATTGAAAGCATTGCAATCCAAATTAGAGAAGATTTTGCATATCAAATGATTAATAGATTGATCTCCTTCCCATGGTATGACCATAGAGGATGGTAACTTTATCATGTCATCACCTATTGCAGGTTCGACCCCATCCCCAACACGGAGCAAGAATTCTGAAAATTGTGTGTCATCTCTTGATCTCATGTTTTGCCTCAGTCGCAAAACGCGAACGCTATTCCAAAATGATGCTCTAGTGATTGAAGACTCGATTAATTCAGAACGTGTACCTTTGGGAACAACATGAAGTACTTGCCTAAAGTCTCCGCCAAAAATCATAATCTTCCCACCATATGGTTGATCAACATCCATGATATCTCTAAAACTCCGGTCTAAAGCCTCGAAGGCATAACGATGTGCCATTGTTGCTTCATCCCAAATAATAATAGATGCAGATCTTATTAAAGTAGCCAATGTAGATTGTTTACTAATGGAACATGTAGATGATGCATCAGGATTAATAGGGATCTTAAATCGCGAATGAGCTGTTCGTCCACCCGGTAATATGGTCGCAGCTATTCCTGATGTTGATGTTGCTGTTGCTATTGTTATATGACCATCTTTTCTCAACCTTGCGAGCAACGCGCGGTATAAATATGTTTTGCCAGTGCCCCCGGGACCATCCACGAAGAATAAACCTGAGTTGTGTTCTTGAAAAACACTAATGATTGAATTGAATGCGAGCATTTGATCTTGATTCAACTTATCAATTGCATCTAGATCCTCTTGAACAATAGTGATGGAAAGCTCATCTTCAATACAAGTAGGAATTTCTGGCATTATTTCATATCCCTCCGAGATTGTAGGCAACTCGTAATCGATTATCGTTTTATTATGTTGTACTAACAATCCATTTAAATCTCTTAACAATCTATTTTGGACAACCACCATATTAGATGAGGTTGAAGAAGGATAGTCTTCAACCATAAAAGGAGAGAATTCATCCCATAAACTTCGTACTCCTGTAGGTTCACAATACACCAGAATTGTAACAAATAATCTTCGTAAAGCACTTGGCATTCTAATGGAAGATGCCTCAATTAAGCACTGACGAACGCTATTATCATTTTCTAACAAACCACGACTTTCAGCTGCTTGCTTAAACGTGGTGTTGAGCACCCCGTTAAATGTTAGCAAATCTTCTGGGCACGTTGGACCCCGAACATGGTTGAGAAGGATACGAAGGAAAAATTTGTCGCCTTCGGATGGTGACACTGTATATATTCGACCGATAACCCTTATTCGATTTCTCCTCCTTCTCCATATTTTTTGATCTCCACTAATCCATCTATAATGCTCGGGAATCTCTCGATATAGGTAACGCCTTGCATGTGGGTCGACAGCATTCAAGGTAAAAAACTCAGTTAACATTGTCTTTGAGAGCATATCATCTGACAAAATATCTCTCAGATTTTGATCACTGTGAAATCAAACATTTTGCCTATTGGGTAGATGAATTTGTAAGCGTTCTACAGATGGATAAATTTGGCTCAGAGGGAATTTAAAAATCTTCCAAAGTGCCTCTGTTGCACAAACCCATCTTGCATCGACGAAATGTTGAATCTCATCATAGTTAGGTCCTGGACGAACTTCAAGAGACACTCGGTCTGGACCCTTATGAACATATTTGTATAAGTATTTCACACTTTTGATGCTACTACAGATCTCGACATTGATGTGACAATCGTACTTTAATATGAACCATGGATTATAGGGAACCACCCAACTATTATCGACCATTATGTTTCGATTGTGGTCAAGAGGCATTGGTTGACCATCCCGTCTTCTATAAACTGGATATGAATCATTACCATGTATGGTCGTAGGAGAGAATGGTTTGGGATATTTTTTGCTGCATTTTCCATGTTTCATACAAGGAGAATTAGGGTTGTGTGCCCCACATGGACCATGTATCATATGTTTGGTAACTGTAATATACAAAGCAGGGTTTTCCTCCTTATTTGGTAATTCAGCACTAACTATATGATCATAATCGTCGGGGCTATTTATCTTCTCATTTTCATCGAAGATGAGGAGCATATGTACATGTGGTAGTCCTCGTTTTTGATATTCGAATACATGGACATGTGCGACAACTCTTCCCAACACCCCTTTTACAAAAAGATCAGTCTTTAATTCTTCTATCTTCGCACGAAATATTCTTATTACCAAATCAGGACGATCCTGTGCCGATTGGCCTGGTAGCAACTCATTTGTAATTTCCTCCCAATTTGGATTACATGTCATAGCGATAAAGAGATCTGGTTTTCCAAACTTTAGAACCAACGCCATAGCATCTTGATATCATTGGTACATGTCACGGGGACTCCCAACAAATGACGATGGTAGTATAGTCCTTCGCCCAATGTTTCCTATTTTGAAGTTGTATATGGATTTAGTTAATTAAGTTTGAAGGCAGTGGATATATTAAAATAGTTTACAAATCATGGCATTTACTACCTGCATTTAATTCGCCGGCATCAAAGGAGTCTTGTAGCCCTTGATACATTTCAGAGCGAATCATGCATTGATTAGAGCGTATCCACCGAAGCCTTTGTGATTCAATTTTGACATAATTATCAACATAATGCTGTTGTGAAAGGCGTCCGAGTCTAAGAAGAGCTGAAGGTTGATCATGTCGAATCTAGAAATGAACAGTTAAATGATTTTATAAGGTAAAGTTAAAAATTTTTGTTTTGAACAAAATTTATGATTGTAAGGATCCTTTACCTGTGACATGTACGCGTAAAAGTCCCGACATGTCACCTTTCTTCCATGCTCATCACGTGTATTTAAATCCCAGCCATACGTTCCATAAGGAAATAATAGGGGGTATTGCAATGGGTCATAGTAACCTGCGATCTCTTGGACATTTGTAAGTCGTCCACCAAAGCTTTCAACAATGATGTCCCTTCCATTTATATTTCCAACTTCATCACCGCCAATTATAACAGCTGCGACTTGAGATGCAGTAGGGGTATTATACTGACGCTCTCTGAGTGGTTGTTCTTTAATGATGAGCCTGCAACTATGGATGTCGTGTCGCTGTCCCAATTGACAAAATGTGTGGACGAATGGGTTGTGAGCATTTAAGATTTGTTGTATCTTTTCCAATAGATCCCTATGTAACGAATCATTTTCCAACATTCTATTGTCTATTTCATGATCCGTGTCATATATATACATCTGTAGGTATCGCGGCCTATCATTTGCAGTTGGAAGAAGACCACCAATTCTATGATATATGGAACCCTGTGCACGAAATGTGTATATCCCCCGGCTTCTATTTGCTAAATTTTCATCGACATGCACTCCCATTGAAGTGAATGAAAAGACATGATTGTACGCTCTAATATTTTTTCTAAAATGACGTCCCTCGGATGTTTGTGATGACAAAATGTTAAGCATATCTGTCGGGTACGGAATTTGCGGCAAGGCAACTTTTCCATTTAAGCAGCACATGTCGGAAGTTTCACGATGAAACTTGAGTGCATGACAGTATGGACATATAGTTGGTGTAGGCAATCAAAGTTTGATTGAACCCAAATTTCCATGTAGACCTCTAGCGCAATTATAAGTCGAACGTGGCTCAATCTCATGCTCTGCTTGGAAGTTCATGTTGTTTGTCGTAGCTTCATTCCAATTCCTTGGATTATTCTCGTGTTCTGCTTATATAAAGACGTGAGGAGACAATGTGGAATGAAGTATTTTAGGAATTTCATGCTAAATGATTTGAACTAACTATTTTTATTACGACAATTAATATGAAGTATTGCACTCTATGTATGACATAGTTTGGCAAAACACAGAATAAAAGACAATCGTAATATAGCAGTTAGTGAGATGATAAGTATTGTTAAGTTATTGTCTACTACCTTGTTCAATAATCATCCCTTGCGTTTGGTTAATGGTAGTCCTCGAACTTGACATTCTCCTAGCTTGGTTGACTGCAATTATAAGAAAGGATATTAGTAATAATAATTTTGGAAAATATAGAATTTAGTGGTTAAAATGTGAAAACGCTTTAACTCACAGTGGGGAGGTCTTTCAAGCGTTGGCATTTGTAATTCTTCTATTGGCGGATGTGAGCGTGCCAATCTTTTTAGTTGGACCAAGCTGATTCGGTGAACTCCACTTTGATTCTGGTATATTTAGTGTATTAAAAAGGGGAATTTGGGGGGGGGGGGTGTGGAAATTGAACAAATATAAGCTACATTAAACCAAGTATTCCTGAACAGATAAAAATTAGAATTACCTGAAATGGATTATGGTCCATGGCTAAATATCTGATGAGAAACAGGCAAAGGTAAAAATCTATGTACTGAGTATGGATATTACATAGACATTATAAGACAGGATAAAATAAGCAAGACTTCCACAATAATTAAAGGAAGAGAATAGCTCAGTGGGTAATGAATTAAATTTAAAAAGTAATAAGATAAACAAAAAGAAACAATATGATCGAGAACCAATTGTGTGATTTACAAATAAGAGCTTAAGTACTTGAAACAAACATATCATGATTAACCAGTAATTTTAGTTCATTCAAACTTTACTCACTATTTTTCAAATTTTTGGAAAAATTAAGTAGCTTAAAATAGCTTCAATGTAATTGCTCACATTACATGATTAAATATTAAAAATCCAAAGAATGGCAGTCAATTATTGTCTTTTTTTTTTTTTTTTCTGGAGAGGAATTGTTGTCCTTTTATCTATTTCCAAACAACTTTATTACTGTAGAACTCTTTCTCAAGTTTTATTTATCTACAAACTGGTGAAGCGTAGTATCTGAGCACAAAGAAAAATAAAATGAAGTGTAGTGCATATACCTCTAGTGATCTTCGCACTGCTCAGTCGACAAAAAATGGGGTATAGATTTACCAACCCAAATTCACTTCTCTCTCTCTACACCTTTGTTAATTGCTCTCGGTTCTGTACATCATTCTATCTTCATACTGATAAAGGGCATTCTTCATGGGCATGATGGTTGTGAATTGTGATGCAACAGCTTTGGGGAGGAAGAAATGTGAGATGTACGTGGAGTTGGAGGTTGTCTTCAATGGTAGTTATTGGGTTTTGCTTTGAGATGTATAATGATGATTTCTTCTGTGGCAGTTACTGATTTTTCCTTTGAGAGTGTGTAATGACAGTTTGACATTGAGATGTATAATGATGATTTCTTCTGTGGCAGTTACTGATTTTTCCTTTGAGAGTGTGTAATGACAGTTTGACACTCTTAATTAATTTTTTAGTGAATATAAGTATATTGGTTTTTAGGTAAATATTTGTGACAGTAAAAAGGGATTGGGTACCCCTGCCTCTCCCTTTCTATAGTAGTATAGATATATATATACATGAGTATATATATATCTAATATATGGCCACCACCACCCACAATCTCTCCTCACCACCACCACGACCTCCTCCCTCATCCACCCCAGCCACTGTAGAAAAGGAAAGAAAGAAAGTTGCAAGTTGGAGCAACTGTCTAAACAGCACAACTCACCAAACTTATCGGGAGCAACTCGCCAAATGTAAGGAGCAACTCGCCAAACGTAAGGAGCAACTCATCAAACGTTTGAAAGAGTAAATGTTAAAGCATTTGGAAACTAAATTCGGATGGTGATGTGTAGTACATTTATTTGACAACCCTTTATTAGAAATTAAGATTCTTAGGCTCTATTTCATTGTGAATTTAATGTGGAAAATGAAGAAAAATATGAAGAAAAAAAAAACCTTTTCATTTGATAGGTTACAAATACTGCAATAGTAAAAATAAAAAATAAAATAAAATTTATATATAATATAGGAAAAAATGCATTTTGTTCCTTCAAACCATAGCTTGTTCGGCACTTTAATTTCTAAATACTTTTTTTTTTGGTAATTTAGTCCATCAACTAACGTTTTTGTGGCACTTTGCCACTTATGTTACTTCTAGCCGGCTTGAACAAAAAAATTATTAACTAGTTTTGAATATGAAAAAGAGGACTAGCACATAGAAGGTTAACTTTTTCCCTTAATCATCTTGGATGCTCATGCTCCATTTGGTTTGTATGTTCAGGACGAAAAAAAAAAAAGAAGAAAATGATTTTTAGTATTTTCGCCAGTAGTCCTTTTGTTCAGTATATATGTTTTTTTTTTTCTTTTTCCCTTCACCTCACTAAATCAATGAGCCAAAGAGACCCTTAATAAATGTGCTATCAATTGCAATGGAGAGAGAATGAACTAGTTCTTTCCACTAAATCAAGTTGAGCCAAGGAAACTTTCAATGGTCTGGTTTGGCAATAATTTTTAGGGTGCTTTAGATTTCAGTCCTTTAGATACACCCAATCTAGAAATAGGCCCAACAAATAAGTCCGATTAGAAATTAGTCCTTCTACAATTTCATGGACCAAAATACCCTATGTACTCAATTAATGTGCTTACAATGGAATTTCAGTTAGAGAATATTTTTTAAATTTGTCATAAATCTGCTGAAATTAGTCCTCATGATATCACAAGTAATTAGGGATTCAAATTTAAAACATTAAACATACCCCAAAAATCTCGCGATTATCATAAAAGAGAGAGTAATTAGTGTGATAAAAAAAAGTGAGAAATTAACATAGATAAATACAGCAAAAAGGACTGTTTATAACAGTGAGAAATTCCCCACTTTAAAGAGTGAGAAATTCCTCACTTTAAAATACAGTGAGATAAAAAAACAGTGAGAAATTTTAACTATAATGGTGAGAAATTCTCACTTTTTGGTGAGAAATTCTCAATTTTAGAATTTTTATGGAGGTTTAGTAATACAAATTTCTCACACTTTTGAATGGATTTGAAGAGAAAATTTCTCACAAAAAAAAAAAAAAATCCACACTTTGTGAAATCAACGATACAGAACAACACACTACCATATATATATATATAAGGAATATATACACATATATCTTCACATGTAAGAAATATACACAAAGAGAAATGGATCAGAGACAAATTATAGGCAGAGGAATCGTTAATAGTCAGAGGAATTAGTTCATCAGTGCAAACCTTAACCCTTCCAACATCCAAATTACATTTCATAAGGGTATTATCATCAATAGCAAGAAAGGACGAAATATGTGTGACCACATATTTGATCATCAGAACTCAGAAGCCCTATCTGATGATCAAACAAAGGGGAGAGATTCAGAATATATACATATTTACGGTAACGAAACACATATCCACATTTATTTTCATACACAAATACACACACATACACACATATATATATATTGGAGAGTGAGATGAACAGATATTTTTTGATGGTTCCGATCTCGCCGTCGGCACGGCGAGCGGCGTTGACGGCTTTCTCGTCCTTTCGGGCGGCGGACGTCGGTGCCTTTTTGCGGATCACCACCGGCTCCTAGTCTTGCCGGCTTTCTCGTCCTTGCGGACGGCAGACGTCGGCGCCTTTTTGCGGATCACCACCGGCTCCTAGTCTTGCGTGATCGGACAAATTCCTGACATCCTTTCTCTCTTTTTCTCTCTCTAGAACCCTCTGTCTTCGAATTATAAAGGGTGGTCTTCACAGAGACAGTGAGAAGGTTGTGCTCAACTTAATGTAGGAGGTGATATGAACTTTTTTATGCATTTAAAAAGTACATAGTTTTCTATATGTAGTAGGTCAACTTTCCGTAAACAGAGTCACACTTCGGCACCCTACATTTTTTCCCATTATTTTATGTTAGGCAATCAATCATATGTTATGTCACACTTTCTATATGTTGAAACCCTAAAATGGTGTTAGAATTAATGGCTGTGCGCATTCAAAGAAGATTGGTTGGGGATTGTCCTATTTAAGGGCTAGAACAGGCATTTAAACATAAAATTCAGAAATTAATATATAGCAAGGGCATATAAGTCCGAAAAAAATATTCAAAAAGAGAGAAAAGGATCAATTTCTAATTATCCTTATAGTAAGAGTACTAATTTCAAAAACAAAAAGTCAAATGAACTAATTTTTCCTTTGACCCATTATAAGGGATTAAACCTTATATTTCTATAATTTTTACGTTTCAATAGCAAAAAAGTAGCTTTGGCCAAAAGGTGCCCACATATAATTTTTTTGCGATTGATACACATTTTCTGCAATTGAATCACAAAAGCTGGTTTGCGAAAATGAATCATTTTAGCTTTTGGAGTTCTATTAGCAACTTATGCCCTCCAAAAATTATTGCCCAAACGGGGCCATAATTTTCTTTTATACAAAGAAGATGTGATCTAAAATTTGATATTTCTTTTCTTTTTTATTTTGAATTTTGGAGTGTAGGCAAAGTTGACCGAAGCTTTAAGTACTAGATGGCGAAAAATTCCATGAATAGCAATTCCATGGTGAGATAGTGAATTCCATCTAGATTGAATATGATAACAATGGTGAATCCAAATTGTCTGAGGTGCATGGTGGAAGGGGTGGAAAACCTGGGAACCCAGTTGAGGTTAGTCGAATATAAACTTGGTGTTCATTTGGTAACTAATCATATAAATTTTAGAATAATGTTATGCTTTCAAAATTTGGTTCATAAGTGGGCACATTGCTACATGTGTTTAGAAACAATTAGAGATACAAAATTTAGAAATTAATTGTAGCATTACTCTAAATTTTAATAAGCTTACAATTATATGCACGCATGAATATAAATGAAATATATGTGAGCAACGAAATATGTAAACACACACACTTATGTAGAAGTGGCTTAAACAACCTTTTGCACCTTTTTTTTTTTTCAAAGTTTTAATAGTTTCACTCAAGACCCTAAATTTTTAATCCTTTTTGGTTGAGAACAGTTGAGGCTAG
The DNA here is from genome assembly GCA_033977485.1 of Hydrangea macrophylla. Lineage (NCBI taxonomy): Eukaryota > Viridiplantae > Streptophyta > Magnoliopsida > Cornales > Hydrangeaceae > Hydrangea > Hydrangea macrophylla. The sequence continues at coordinate 32,977,964 of CM066987.1, forward strand.
ATATATATATATATATATATACACACACGGCTAGGCTCTAGAGTGAACATACCCAGTGAACATTTTTTTTTTTTGCCTGAAAAAATTAGCGGTCTGCCCCGTTGACCGGCGCGTGCCCCACTGACCCGCGGATTTTTTCAGGCAAAAAAAAAAAATATTCACTGGGTATATTCACTATACCCTGTTCACTCTAGAGGCTAGCTGGTGGCGGGTCAAATAGTGAGGTTAGTCCAATAACGGAATTGGTAACTGTTGCACTTTAGTCCAAAGTACAGGGAGCAAAGTGAAAAATAGTCTAAATAAAGGGATTATATATGTTATTAGAGTAATACTTTACACACAACTTTCATATAACCCTTTGTTCACAACTCTAAAAAATGTGTCTATCTCTCTCATGTGTCACTGTGGAGTCCACTAACATTAGATGAGAGAGAGACGCTTTTTTTGAGTTGTGAACAAAAAGTTTTGTGTGAAGTATTACTCATGTAATTAACCCTTTTTTCTTACAAATAAATTCATATGTATATGCATATATAGGTACATATTGTAGATGGCATGCATCTATATATATATATATATATATATATTATGTCCATAAATTTCAAAATTTTAAACGAGTTTATCACCTCAGTCTCAGGATACCTCACCGACGACTCTGATGATGCGATTGTGCAGTCATTCATATTTGAGAGTAACAAAAAAATCAAGTATGGACTATATGGTAAGGCCGAAAGCTCAGCAACTGGTGGAAAGATTATTGGATTCTTTGGAAGAAGTGGTGAATTTATTAATTCTATAGGAGCACATTTTGAGCCTCTCTCTGAAGTCTGAACCATATATGCAATCCATTTCCCAATCCCTAAACATTCCTTATTCGGGTTGTCAAATTAAGTGAAGCCTATCTATAATTAATAATGACTGCTATGTATTGCAGCACAAACTTATGTTTTCGTGTGTGCAATTTGGAATAAGGTGAATATTTGGGAGCCCAAAGGGGGCAATGATGTCTACTTTGTGAGTCTATCATGTTCACGACTATCCAATCCCTGTAATAAGAAATTAGCTAGAGGAATAAAAACCTTATGTTACCCCTAATTTTTCTTTTAATGAACAATGTGGTTGAAATAAAATTTCTTGTTGTTTGTTTACTTTTAATACCATAGTGTAATGCAGTTATTCTTGCAACAGAAATGATCATTCAAACCGCTACTTTAGGTGAATTTGGAAAGAGTAATACCACAAAGCAATAAAAAAACAAATACAAAAACAAAAACCAAAGCTACTTGAAAAAGGTGTGGATGGCGTGGATAAATAAAGCTCTTTTTTAGTTACTACATCAAAGAGTGATATGCACAAGACCACAAAATGCAATTTATAAGCAAAAACGCAGAATATACAGATAAGAATATCAAACACTTGAGAAACACCAATTTACGTCGTTTGGCAATAACCTACATGCACAGACAAAAAATAACCAACAATTCAACTATGTATACATACTACAAGAATGAAGGGAAACAACGACGCTTAATAAGCGACGGCAAAATGGGGAAAAAGTGCTCGTATTTCATTTACCGACAATTTTTCAAAAAGCCGCCAAAAACGGTGCCAGAAATTTTTATGGGAATTGATACAAGTACCGGTATTCAATTCCTGAGGTTTCGTTTAGCTTTGAATGTGTCGTGTATTAGGATTGAGCAAAGACCCTAAAGCAACATGCTTTAGGTCGACTCATCCAACATGGTCAAACTCTTTTACCAACAACCTTGACGAGGCTTACTGGGCAGAAGATAACCATCCTGGGAGTTAACATAAACCAAAGACTCCAAAATTACGCTAAGTCTTAACTCTTTGCCAATTCCCGAGCACTCAAAAGACTCCGAATTACGCTAAGTCTTAACTCTTTGCCAATTCCCGAGCACTCAAAAGACTCCGAATTAGGCTAAGTCTTAACTCTTTGCCAATCATAGTGTTGTTGATCTTGACACGTTACTGATACAATTAAGGGTGACTCACCAAAATATGCAGATTTTAAATCATAAGGTGCATCACTCCTCGAGAATATCCAACTTTGCAAACATCATACAGTGGTAAGCTGAATCAACAGATTGCCAAACTTGACTAGATATAATAATAGGTCAACCTTGGAAATGGGGGGCAACTGATACGCCCAAAATTGTCCAGTAATCTAGTGCTCCAGGCCCGACAGTCTAGGCCCCACCTTTCAGGCCTGACCTCTAGTGTTCCAAGTCCGGCCCTGACTGACATCTAATCTAGTGTTCTAGTCCAGACCCCGACCTATGGGTCGGAATACGTAGTCCAATTACAATACAGTTCAGGTCCAACTCAACTAACCTAGTGGAGTGTCCCAAACTGCTCGGACTCCAGCAGTTTCCCAAACTAGCTAGGAAACCTTCCAGATACGCATAAACAGTTACCTTATCAGACTACAATTCAGGTCCAGCTCAGCTAACTTAGTGGCGTATCCCAAACTGCTCAGACTCCAGTAGTTTCCTAAACCAGCCAGGAAACCTTCCAAATATGCATAAACACTTTCCTTATCAGACTAGAAAACTGACCGAATATGCAGCAGTCATCATAGGCTATCAATTAGTTACGTAATCAGACTCAAACGCCTTGTAAGGGAGGACTCTTCTTTCTATAAAAGGGTCCTCTCATCCCTCTAAGAGGGGATCCCGATCCCAAGTTCAATTGAACCATTTATCTTACATTGTCTAGCCTCTCCCAAGAAACCCAAAGATCATCTATGCATGGCCGACCTTTGGTAGTTCTAGTCACCATTGTTGGATCACCAAGGTCCTTGCAGTAGTTATACTTAGTGGAAGTGCTCTGAAACACACGTGGACATAGGTTCCTTCATTAACAGGGTCGAATCACATATAAACACACTGCCTATATATCTCCCTCCTTCTCTTCCCGCTTTTAATATGCTCTTAAACCCTAAATCCAACCAGTACCAAAAATTACATCATCATATCAAATGAATATCCTCTTAGAGAATCTTGAAGTTGTTCCACGAAATATGGGATTCATTGACATGGGTCTTGGACCAAGTCTTGTGGTTGCGCTTCTGAAGTACGTGTTATTAGACTCAACTTGTTAATTTATAAAAACTAAATTAGGTATAGTGTCAAAATATAGAGAGCAATTTTCTTTGAAATAAATAAAGGGAGAAATTTCTTACAAAAAATTAATCATGGGAAATATTCATCTTTACATTGCAAGTTACTCATGTTTGTCATATATATAATGAGCAATAGTATTGTGAATGAAATAACAAAATAAGTGAGAAATTTCTCACTAAAATTTCTCACTAAATACTGAAAAACCCAAAGTAAGAAATTTCTCACCAAAAAAAAATGATCGTGGGAAACAATCCTCTTTACATTGAAAGTTACTCCTGTTTGTCAGAAATATAATGAACAATAGTTTTGGGGAAGAAACAATAAAATAAGTGAGCAATTTCTCACCAAAATATTAGAAATTTCTAATTTTATGGTGAAAATTTTCTTACTTAAAGGGAAATTATCATCTTCAAACGAACTCCAAAATTGATCCAAGAACTCCAAAGATTCAGTTTCGCAGATACAAAAACTAACAATGATTATGTTCATTCTAAACGAATGCCAATAATACACTGTTAATTTAGTCCGCATAAACCATTCAAACGGAATAGAATATCAACCAAAAAAGGCTGTTGAGTAAAATAAGAAAAGTGCTTTGAATTTAGGGATCATTATCTCTTTATTCATTAATGTGTTAAATTCAGTTACCATAACCAATATTATGTGTATATATATGTATATATATACACACACATACGCATATCTATTTAATTAAGGGTATTTAATTTAGTCCACAAACTAAACAATAATTTCGGAACATAGGTAATTAGCGATCAATTTATGCACTAAGCTTCCTAGTCTGGATTGAATCCCATTAAAACACATGGTGAGGGACCAAATCATATATTTCTAAAAAGAAAGACCCTAAATTTGTTGCGCGGGTTGTATTTTATTTATGTATATATGCATTGCAGAAATGGATGTGATGCTTTCCCACCCTATAAATCCCACCCTATGAGACTGAATCCGCAACCACCTGCGGGTGGGATGAAAGCCTCTACCACTGGGTCATCAAGTTGTACTTAAATGCATGCGTTTTCAAAGACTTTCTTCATTTAATTAGATCCAATATGACCTTTCAAGTGAAAGATTGTCATAAAAAGTTCAATGAAGTCATCATGTGTAATACCTCATATTTTCAACAATTATTTATGCACAGAGATTCCATATACTTCCCTCGATCATATTTGAAATTTCATCTTCGATTGATCAAAGCTCTTTCGAGCGATCGAGCATTCCCGAAGTTCAAGCGATCGAACATTGTTCAATTGATCAAAATCCTACCGACCTGAATTTAATACATGGACCCTACTTCAATCGATCAAAGCCTTTTTCAATCGATCAAAACTAGCCGATTTGAGTTTGAGCATCGAACTACCTACGATCGATCGAGAGCATAATTATCAAAATTCTAGGTTTCCCGCAAAACCAGCCAGCTGTACCCCATCTCTCCCTATTTATACATTGTGCTCGTGTGCTGTGTGTGGTTGCTGAACCAAGAAAGTTGAGAGAGTTTGTGTGCTTGTGTATTATATATACTTATACCTCTATATATACACACACCTATATATATACTCACTGTTAGAGAGAGACAGAGACAAAACAGAAGTAGGAGAAGAAGAAGAAGAAGAAGAGAGAAGGCAGAGAAGAGAGAGAGAGAGAGAGAGAGAGAGAGAGAGAGAGAGAGAGAGAGAGAGGCCATTAAAGCTTCAGAAGCTAAAGCTTAGCCAAATGCACCCTTACGATCTTTTGGTGAGTTCCAAACTCACTCGGTAGCTTAGTTATAATGTTTTACATATTCTGTATGCTTGAAGAGGATCCAAAGACACCCAAATGTATTCCGATCATTCACTGCCAGAATCTGGAGAAGACAAAGTTCGAGCGATCGAACTGCGTTCAATCGATCGAACACCACTGAGTCTCAATCGATCGAAATGACTTCAATCGATCGAGAACACTTCGATCGATCAAACATCACTTTTTTTCAAGCGATTGAGATGACTTCAATCGATCGAACATATCAGAACAGGGATGTTCCTTAAGTTTATTATTCATAATGTGTAGTTGTTTAATCGTTGTTTCATGTTCCTATTATGCGATATTATGGCTTACAGAGGTAATGGGATACGATAATGAGATTGAGATAACATGGCAAGTACCGTAGTCGGGTCGGAACGTTAGTAATAGTATGTTGCGATAACGAGATAGGATTTGGAGATAATATCCGTGGGTAGCATTGAGTAACTTGTGTTTAAGTCAATGGATTATTGGTTATCTTTGAGGTTATATGAGTTAAGCTGATGATTCACTCAGGTTGAATACGATAAGTGTGTAACAAGGATTTAATCAGGATCGTGAGAATTATGGGTGCACAGTACTCGCAATCATGGTTTGTATTTACCGGAGCTATGGATGTACGATACTCGCATACATTCTTAAAAGCGGTGAGCAGTAAGAGTTCTTAAAAGCGGTGAACAAGAGTATTGGTACATCCGTAGACTAGTCGTTATATGAGAACGATGTATGGGTGCTCGCAAGAGTTCTTAAAAGCGGTATAGCGGTGAACAAGAGCACTGGTATGTTGTGATGATATAATCAGTTTGAGATAGTCAATTGGTATTGGTACAGTCAGCCTTAGAGTTGGTAAACGATGAGAAACGGTTAATGATGAGTATGAATAAAAAGAAAGAGATATAATTATTATCACTGTTATATATCGTTCGTAACTGGTAATTACATTATTTCTTTGAGACTGTGTTAGTTAGTTCTCACTCAGCTTTCAGTAAGCTGATGGCCTTTATTGCTTGGACATTCCCCATTCAGACAACCCTGTCCTTAACAATGCGGGTATTGAAACTTATGATGATGACTACAACCCAAAGTTGGATTATGCAGAGGGTGGCCCCACTGATGCCGGCTATACTGGAAAGGAGCAATATGCCGACGACTATCCTTACGCCAGCTGAAGATCTGAAGATATGTATTTAGTTCATTTCTGTTATTCAGTTGAACTCTGTTTTGTTTTAGTTAACGTGGATTTGTGCATATGTTGTCTCTAGACTTGTCGTGATCCTATGGACCATACTCTGATGTTTGTAATAGTGATATTGCCTTTAAATTTTCGTTGCTTCCTGTTCCTATTTTAACTTGTGGACTAGTACTGTGTGGTGTGGATAATTAGTGACTTTCACCCGTCATTCCCTATGGACCCAAGAAGGAAATTTATTTTTCTCTATTTTTACTACTCCGGGGCGTGACATGTTTTTTGGTATCAGAGCTCTAGGTTGTGATACTTTTGTTCACTAAACAATTCCACACCATCTGGTCCTAGTAATTGAGTTTCCCTAAGATGAGATATGAGTTTAAGATAAGTTCATCCTCTTGACGATAGTTAGTTTTCCTTTTCAGGTTAGCATTATGGATCCAGAGTTCTATAAGTTTGTGACTGATGCCTATAGAGGACACGTAATCGTTGGGGATACCGTGGAGCCAACTGATCCGGAGTTTTATCTTGACCGCATACACCAGACAGCTAGTCGATATTTAGAGGAGGATATGTGGAAGGCTCTCTATGTGACTAAGAAGACCCACCCTACAGAGATGCGTATGGATGCTTACCATTCAGCGAGGATTGGTAGGGATATCTACCAGGAGATTTTACACTTGATCTAGAGCAAGCTTGAGATGGACACTATTGAGCTACGGGCTATTCTTGGAGAACCTATTGAGACAGCACCTACAGTAGCACCACCATCACCAGTACCTGAGGTACCCATTCCAATGCCACAGGAGTAGCCTGAGGAGCAAGAGTTACCAGAGAGCCGATAGTAGATGTCAACCCAGAGGAGGATCCTACCGAGGACATCGAGCCTTTTGAGGATGACGAGGAGCTAGAGGAGGACCAGGATGAGGACCCAGATTAGGCAATGAAGACGTTATGGCCGGAGGGGATGATATAGTAGGAGATGAGGGTATAAAGGACGTTGCTGTCGAGCCAGAGGAGATTATTGTACCGGAGATACCCGTGGAGTTTGATTTACATACAGGACCTGTAATACATATGGAAGCCATTACCAAAATGGCAGCCGAGTGGGTAGGAGCGATGGTTGCACAGCCAGCCGGAATTTTGATAGGACATGCTGCACTAGCAGATGCTATGGCCCTAGTTGGAGATTTTGCTGAGTTAGTCACCGAGGCACCGAGCAAGCTTTCGGTGTTGAGGATATGGAGGTTGACGACATGATTGTCGAGGATTGGGACATAGGAGTGGTAGTTAGATGAGCAGTAGCACCAGCAGAGGCCGATCCACCTGTGGAGATGGATATTACACCAGAGGATAAGGCACCAGCGGGAGGATCAGATATCGACGACTTTTAAGTGAGGATCTGCAGGTTTTAGCTTTTGTTAGTTTATATCAGGACATGTTGTCCACATGATTTTTGGAGCTTGAGAGATAGCCATTTGACCATAGCTTTGTATAGATGTTATCCTTAGTAGTAGTATTGTAATAGTTGACCTTAGCACTGTGTTTTGTTTTGTCCTATATGGTACACAATTTGACTAGTGTATACTACACGGTACATCTTTTGGTATATATATTCGAGCAGTACTTTCGCTATTAATTGTATGTTTGATTTAGATGTGTTGTTTAGTGGAACTGTTAGTTCTTGCTATTTCTCGCTCTATCTTGTTTTCGTTTCCGCGAGAAGACTTTCAGCTGATCATTTAGTCTCTTGTAGGTGGCACTCATTATTATCCTGGTTAGACCAAGGAATCAAGCACGGTTGGGAGCCCCTATTCCGGAGGGAATGGATCCAACAGGAATTTTCGAAGCTTTCATGCAAAGGATGGAGCATGTGGGAGATACTTATATTCACTCTACTCACCAAAGACCTATTACACCACCGCCACCGAGACAAACGGGCAATAAGTTATTAGTAAATTTTCGTGGTTTATGTCCCGAAAAGTTCGACGGGTTAACAGAACCATGGCAAGCCGAACAGTGGATAAGGGAGATGGAATTAATCTTTGAAGCACTAGAGTGCAGCGAACAAGAAAAACGTCATCTTGCTACGTTTCAGCTCACTTTTGCTACTGCAGACTAGTGGGAAGCCGAAAGAGCTATGATAGGAGCCGAAGTTACAAGGAGAATGCCTTAGGGGACATTCTGAGAAAGATTTCTAGAAAAGTATTTCCCAAAGGATGAGAGAGATCAACAAGAAAATAATTTTCTCAGTCTGGTTTAAGGAGGATGGACTGTACGGGAATATACAACACAATTCGAGCGTCTATCCTGATTTACCCAGTATATGATAGATACTCCACAGAAGAAGGTGAAGAGATTTTACCAAGGATTAAACCACCACCTCAGATATATGATGGTTGGTCATCTGAATTAGTCCTTTGAAGGAATTATTAGATTTGCTACAGGATTAGAGAAAGAAGCCCATCCAGCACAACAACCGCAGATAAATCGACCTTATTCGTCAAGAGGATTTCAGCCGCGGAATTTCCAAACCCAACCGCCAAGGAATACCTAGAGTTGGAGACCTCAGGGAAATTTTCAATGGAACAAGAGAACCTGAGAGGGAACCAGGAAGCCACAACAGGGTTATTCTCCACCCCAACAATATCGCCAATAAGGACCACAGCCGCAGGCATTGCTAACAACCCCACCAAGCAATAATAGAGGATGTTTAAATTGCAAAAAGCCAGGGCATATTGCCAAGTTCTACATAGCCCTCAAGGTTAACCAACGAATGGATCTCACCTGCCGGAATTGTAATAAGTCGGGACATTTGAGCAAGGATTGTCGTGCACCACGAGGAGGGTATTATGGGGCACCAGTTCAAGAAATTCAAGAACCCCTGGATCAGATAAGGATGAATGCTATCATTCCAGCGGAGTCAAGCTTTAATGCTGATGAGCAGTAACATTTGGAAGGTACTCTTGTACTCTTTCATAGTCTGGTTAAAGCTTTATTTGATACTGGATCTATACGTTCGTTTATTGCTATTAAGATTGTATGTTAGTTGGGTTTCAAATCCTAGATACTTGAGCCAGCACTAAATGCTGTGTCACCTTTGGGAGTGACTGTTAAGCTGGATAAAGTATGTAAGGATTGCCCATTAACCTTGGAAGATAGGAATCTTCCAGTAGACTTGGTAGTTCTGTCGATGTCAGAATTCGACATTATCCTAGGGATGGATTGGTTGACTAAGTATAATGCCAATCTGGATTGCCTTACTAGAACGATTGTGTTTCCAATACCAGGACGACCGATGATTAGATTCTAGTGTCAGCCGGCTAGCGACATGTTTTTTGCGAGTAGTTTGGCTTCAATCGGGAGTGCGAGTACGAAACTTAAGATGGATTAGATTCCTACTGTACAAGATTTTCAGGATGCATTCCAGGATATTAAAGGACTTCTACCAAAAAGAAAAATAGACTTCTGCGTGGAATTAGTACCTCGTACATTGCCGATATCTAAGACTCCTTATAAGATGGCACCAACTGAGATGTTGGAACTGAAGAAGCAAGTCCAAGAACATGCAGATCTAGGATTTGTGCATCCGAGTACGTCACCTTGGGGAGCACCAGTTCTATTTGTGAAGAAGAAGGACGAAACAATTCGACTCTGCATAGACTACAGAGAGTTGAACAAGGTTACGATGAAGAATAGGTATCCACTACCTAGGATAGATGACCTATTCGATCAGTTTCAAGGATCAAGGATTTTCTCTAAGATCGATCTACGATCCGAATATCATCAACTCTTAGTTCGACCGAAGGATGTATCGAAGACTACATTCAGGACAAGATACGGGCATTACGAGTTTTTAGTTATGCCTTTTGGATTGACGAATCCGCTAGTAGTATTCATGGACTTAATAAATAGAGTATTCAGACCATATCTAGATAAATTCATTATAGTGTTCATTGACGACATACTGATCTACTCAAAGACGGAGGAAGACCACAAGGAACACTTACAGATTGCCTTGCGGGCGCTTCGAGATAGCAAGTTGTATGCAAAATTCAGTAAGTGTGAATTTTGATTACAAGAGATTAAATTCTTGGGACATATTATATCTCAGGACGGTATTGCAGTGGACTCGTCTAAGATTGATGCAGTCTTAAGTTGGAACAGACCGACCAATGCGACGGAAGTTAGAAGTTTTTTTGGCCTAGCAGGATATTACAGAAGAATTGTAGAAGGATTTTCCAAGATAGCAGGGCCATTGACAAATTTGACAAGAAAGTAGATGAAGTACGAGTGGACAGACAAGCATGAGAGTGCATTCCACGAGTTAAAAGAAAGATTGACTTCTGCACAAGTACTTGCGATGCCTAAGAGTGGAGAAAGGTATGTGATCTACAGTGATGCATTGCACCAAGGACTTGGATGTGTACTTATGCAAAACAGGAATGTCATTGCATATGGATCAAGATAGTTGAAGGTATATGAGAAGAATTATCCTACGCATGATTTGGAATTGGCAGCAATAGTGTTTGCATTGAAGATTTGGAGACACTACCTTTATGAAGAAAGGTTTAATCTATTTTCTGATCATAAGAGCTTGATGTATTTGTTCTCTCAAAAAGAGTTGAACATGCGACAACGAAGCTGGATGGAGTTACTCAAGGACTATGACTTTTCATTATAATACCATCCAGGTAAAGCAAACGTTGTAGCAGATGTTTTGAGTCATAAACATCGACTAGTGATCGTTGCATTACTAATTCGAGAATGGAAAGCATTGGAAGTGTTAGCTGAATTCGAGCTTCAGCCAGTGGAACCAATGGAAAGACAGTATTTTGGATGTTTGATGGTACATCCAACTTTGATCAGCCGTATCATAGAAGCTCAACAGACTACGGAAGATTTGAAGTTATGGTTCGCGAAGATGTCAACAAAGGAACCAGAAATCTGGAGTATTAGTATAGACGGAGCCTTATAATGTAAAGGTAGACTTTGTGTACCTGACGAAGAAAATCTCTGGAAAAAAATATTGGATGAAGCGTATAAGTTACGAATGACTATTCGTCCAGGGGGTACAAAGATGTACAAGGATCTGAAGAGGAACTTCTGGTGGGAAGGAATGAAGAGAGAAATAGCTGAGTACGTGTCTCAATGTCTTACTTGTAAGCAAGTAAAGGCAGAACATCAGAAGCCACCTGGATTACTTCAACCATTACTGATTCCTCAATGGAAATGGGAACACGTCACTATGGATTTCGTGCTAGGATTGCCAAAGTCACAGTAGAACCACGACGCTATTTGGGTAATCGTGGATCGACTTACAAAGATGGCACATTTTATCGCCTACAGTATGACATATCCAGTAGAACGTTTGAGCCGAATGTACCTACAGCACGTAGTACGGTTACACGGTGTACCTGTTTCTATTGTGTCAGATCGAGATTCGTATTTTACAGCAGAATTTTAGAATAGTCTCCAAACAGTGATGGGAACAACATTAAACTAGAGTTCAGCCTGTCATCCACAGACAGATGGTCAGACTAAACGAGTTAATCAGGTGATGGAGGACATGTTACATGCTTGTGTCATTGATTTTAAGAGTTCTTAGGAGACACCCCTGCCATTGATTGAGTTTGCCTACAACAACAGTTATCATCCTAGCATAGGGATGGCGCCGTTTGAAGCCTTGTATGGAAGACCTTGCCGATCGCCGCTTTGTTAGACCAAAGTTGGAGATACTCAACTTCTTGGGCTAGAGATGGTACGAGAAACCAGCGAGAAGATCCAAATGGTATGTGAGAAGATGAAGACAGTTTAGACCCGTCACAAGAGTTATGCTGATAAGCGACACAAAGACTTAGAGTTTACCGTTGGAGATCACGTGCTGCTCAAAGTTTCGCCTATTCGAGGGATTGTTTGTTTTGGTCAGAAAAGAGGCAAGCTATCGCTGCGATTCATCAGACCGTTTGAGATTCTAGAACGTGTTGGGAAAGTTGCTTATCGACTTATGCTACTGCCGAAGATGTCAATAGTGCACAACATTTTCCACATCAGTATGCTGAGGAAGTGTGCTCATAACCCAGTGCACGAGATCAACTTTGAAGATATTGAAGTCAATAACAACGTTACATTCAACGAAGGACAGGTTAGTATCTTAGACCGTGGGATCAAGAAGCTCAGAAACAAGGAGATTGCGTTAGTGAAGATTCAGTGGAAGCATCATGATGAAGGAGAAGCTTCGTGGGAGCTAGATTCAGAGATGCGTGAGAAGTTTCCATTTTTGTTTTAGTCGTTATATGAGAACGATGTAAGGGTGCTTGCAAGAGTTCTTAAGCGGTATAGCGGTGAACAAGAGCACTGGTATATATGTTGTGATGATATAATCAGTTTGAGATAGTCAGTTGGTATTGGTAGAGTCAGCCTTAGAGTTGGTAGATGATGAGAAACGGTTAATGATGTGTCTGAATAAAAAGAGGAAGAGATATAATTAGTATCATTGTTATATATCGTTTGTAACTGGTAATTGCGTTATTTCTTTGAGACTGTGTTAGTTAGTTCTTACTCAGCTTTCAGTAAGCTGACGGCCTTTATTGCCTGGACATTCCCCGTCCAAACTACCCTGTTCTTAACAATACAGGTATTGAAACTTACGATGATGACTACAACCCAGAGTTGGATTATGCAGAGGGTGGCTCCACTGATGCCGGCTATATTGGAAAGGAGCAGTATGCTGACGACTATCTTTACGCTAGCTGAAGATCTGATGATAGTCATATTTAGTTCATTTTTGTTGTCCTGTTGAACTCTGTTTTGTTTTAGTTAACGGGTACTTGGGCATATGTTGTCTCCAGACCTGTCGTGATCCTGTGGACCATACTCTGATGTTTGTAATAGTGATATTCCCATTATATTTCCGTTGCTTCCTGTTCCTATTTTATCTTGTGGACTAGTACTGTGTGGTGTGGATAATTAGTGACTTTCACCCGTCATTCCCTATGGACCCCAAAAGAAAATTTATTTTTCTCTATTTTGCTACTCTAGGGCGTGACATCATGAGCTTCACACTGAATGTATAGTTAAGGGATTATAATTCTTACCATATATAGTTTTAACTGTTTTTGAATGAAGTGTTGCAATTTGTAATGCAATGCAAAGAATTATTGAGCATTTTCTCTTAGGCCTACTTGAGAGATATGTAATTAGAAGCACTTAAGGTTATGCTTGAATTGGTGAACCCAGTAAGGAAGATACAATCGATGTTGGTATCTTGCTACTCTAGCAATTGGCAGTTCAATTTAGAGTTGATCTCCTTTATAAAAAAAAATTTTGATGTAAATAAATTATTTCTACAATGATATCGAAATTGGCATTTGCGCTATACAAAATCTAGAGCATTTTCTAACTAGCGCACACGTGCCTATCCCACCTAGTGCATTTCAAATCATTTCAACCACAAATTAGATCATTTCGAGTAGTGCTGTCAACGGATCAAAATAAAAAGGGATTCCACATCCGAGTTTGTTAACTTTCAGGCATCCTAACATAAATTCGTTTCGACTCAAAAAGAAACCTATTATAATTTTTCTGAAATAAAAAATTGTTTTTGTATCAAATTGAAACAATATAGTTATTTTATAAACCAAATAGTTATTGTATTTTATTGTATGAATAGTTATTGCATAGTATTTTATTTTATTGTATGTTGTATTTTATGTTTTATTTTATTTGTTGTATGTTTTTTTATCCAAATTATTCTATCGCATTCAGATGGGGCATCAGCAGGAATCATATGTTTATGGGATGGATATTTCTTTGAAATTATAGAATCTATTGTAAAATTCAAATTCATTGTTCTGAGGTGTCACTGAAGGGGGGGGGGGGGGGGGGGGGGGGGGGGGGGCAGGAATGCGTATTCTGCAATGTCTACGCTGCGAATGATGATGGGGATAGGAAGCTCTTGTGGGATGAATTGGTTAAATTGAGATTAAAATTCAAGGTTCTATGGTGTATCGGGCGATATTTTAATGTAGTAGCAAATCAGTGCGAAAGAAAAGGGAGGGGGTGGAATGCAAGAGGTAGTAGGGACTTTGTGAACTTTATCAATTGCGCTGAACTAATGGATGTCAGGCTAGAGGATAGGGCTTTTACCTAGTATAAAAATAGTGAAGATGCATGTATGAGTCGGCTTGATAGGTTTCTCGTTTCAGCGGAGTGGGATTGCTATTTTCCTTCGTTAAAGTGCGAGAGCTTGTCTAAAGGATTATCAGATCATAACCCAATCATGCTTAATGAAGAAAGTATCAACTGGGGTACGATTCCGTTTAGGTTCTTTGACTATTAGTGGGAGGATAATGAATTGTCAGAGGTTGTAGATAGGGCATGGAACTCTGTTCAAGTCCAGGATCACGCTAGTACTGTCGTTTGGAAAAAATTGAATTTGGTTAAAGTACAAGTAAAGGAGAGAAGGGAACATCACGGAGCTAAGGGCACTTCATTTATCAAAGACCTGGAAAGGAATCTAAATTTGTTGGATTTAAAACAAGAATCTGAAAAGTTAGAGGAGTGGGAAAGAAAAGAAAAATGGAAGTTACAGTTGGATCTTTGGAAGGCTTATATAGAAGGGAGGAAGTTGTTGGAAGTAGAAATCAAGGGTGCGGGGGTTGAAAGAAGGGGATAGAAACAATGCCTATTTTCATGCTATCACTACTACTAGGAGAAGGAGAAATCAAATGTGTAAGCTATCAATTAATGGCACTGAGATTCAAGAACCAGAGAAAATTAAACAAGAGATATATAATTGTCACGCCCGATGTAGCATAAATAAGGAAAGCGTTTAATTTCCTTTATGGACCCGTAGGTCCTGATAGTTTGAAGGATCGATCCGTCCCAAACGTCAACAACAAAAACATAATAATCAGAGCAGAGCAATCAAGGCTTACAATATTTTTCTAACTTATTACATATTACAATACGGGGTCAACTAAGGCACAAGCCGCCTTAAAATAAAACAATAACTTAACATCTATTACAGTCATCCTTATAACAAAACAGTTTATAACTTAAAACATAGGATATTGATAACAGTTCTATCTTCCAAAGCAGCCGTTCTCAGTTTGTATAATCGTAGGACCAAGCATAGTCATAACCTGAAAAGCCTAGACACGAATGTCCAGGACGCATCAACGCCGCCAGCTTCAAGAAGCTGGTGAGTATTAAAAACATAACTTTGAATGTAACACATACTCATTTACCATTTTCCAATTCTTATTTAATTCAACAAGTTTACATTAAAATAAGGAGTTCATTTTTAGAAAACAACCATCATATTATTTGAAAGTTTTAATTCACATATATGTGACCGTGTATGAAAAATAATACACCATCTTATCTTACCGACTCTTTTCTCTCGACAGACACAACAACCCACTATCTCACACCAGTATCCTTGTAGTACTCCAATAGCCACACTTTAGCACAGGGCTGCCAGGGAATGTCCAGTTTGCCTCACACTTTGGTCCGGGGTACCAGGGAGTGTCCAATGCCTCACACTTTAGTACCTAATCCACCTCGCAAATACCGGAGGTAACCTCACGCAGTATCCAGACTCGGTTACCAGGGAGTGTCCGAAGGCCACACTTTAGCACTACCATGGGTGCCAGGGAATGTCCAAATTCGGTGTCACACACTTTAACGCTTCCATGGGCGTCAGAGAGTGTCCAGTTTTGCCACCGTCGCACTACAAAGATACTCTCACCGCAATCTCAACACGTCACACTTTGGAACACAATTACCAGGGAGTGTCCACAACACAATCTCAACCATACACTCTTTCCATACTAACCATTACTCTTTTCCACATTACCCAACATTTACACTCACCATGCATGTACAACCGACTCCACATGTATGTCATGACACTTAAACAAACGTAAAATGCTGAATTATACGAACAACGTACGTGCAGGAATTGTTAAGTCGTAATACATTATTTCAATCGCCCAAGCATACCAATTAGGTTTCTGTCTTAGTAAATTTCTCCAAACAGAGCTTTAAAAGTCCATAAAATATCACCCAAACAGTTTCTTAACATAAAACAAGCAAAAAAACCAGAAACTGTCCAAAGTCGCGTGCGCAGGCCACTCGCGCGATATGCCCAATTTTTGTTTTATTATAAAACCTTTCTATCTGCCAGAATTCACACAGATAGCGCGCGCGGGCCGCTCGCAAACATAAAATGCTGAATTATAGGAACAACGTACGTGCAGGAATTGTTAAGTCGTAATACATCATTTCAATCGCACAAGCATACCAATTAGGTTTCTGTCTTAGTAATTTCTCCAAACAGAGCTTTAAAAAACCATGAAATATCACCCAAATAGTTTCTTAACATAAAACAAGCAAAAACCATAAACTGTCTAAAGTCGCGCGCGCAGGCCGCTCGCGCGATATGCCCAATTTTTGTTTTATTATAAAAACCTTTCTATCTGTCAGAATTCACACATATAGCGCGCAGGCCGCTCGCGTGGGTCGCTCCCGCGATCTGCCTAATTTTTGTTTTATTATAAAAAAACTTTTCTTTCTGCCAGAAAACGCACAGCTTGCGCACGAGTTTCAGCAGTGTCTTCGTCTTCTTCGTCAGAACTGCTCTGTTTCAGAAATCAGGGGGTCTTTTGACCCATTTTCAAATTTGAAAGTTTATAAGACATGTAATATATGGATTTCTCTAGTTTTTCATAAGGATTAAGAATCCACAACTAATTTAACATGATTTCAAACGTAGCTCAAGAATTTTATGAAAAACGAAAAGATGACCAAACTAATTTTCTTATGTACTTTCTCAATTGAGTAAATTAAGCCTTAATACTTTAAACATATCATCTATGATGTACAATCTTTCATAATCATCTCTAAAAATGGATTTTGGTTAAGTTTGAAAAATCCATGTTTCTAAGCTTTGAAATTCAAACGTAAAATCAGCAATGGGGATTTTCAAATTAAGCTATATAAACAGCAACCAAGATATGAATTACATTCATAGTGAGTTAGAAATACTCACTGATATTAATGGTGAAGAGTTGTTGAGAAAGAAATACAAATAAGAACTCCAATCGCACTTGGCTATGGAGAATTGAGAAGCTTTCTCTCTCTCTAAAAAAAATTCTGTAGAACTCTCTCAAGCTCTCTCTAAACTCTCTGTGTTTCTTGTATTGTGTAGAAAGGGTGTGCTTTAGAGATCGTGTGTGTTATATAGAGTTACAGAACTTGGAGCCCAAGTTCTTTCACCAAGGCTTAACCATCTAATTAAACACACTAATCTCTAAACAATCTGTAGGTTAACAAGGTTAATACATGCTGAATTATACATACGTATGTATACACTGGAGCAATTACAACTCTATAGGAGCTCTAAGGGTCACTTATAGGTATGTAGGGGTCAAGGGGTGTTTGGAAAAGTAGCTTTAGGCACAACATTAATACACACAAGATAGATAGATCCAAACAAGGCACAAGCCAATGATCACTTTCCATAAATGGAAATGTATGTGTCACATCTTGATTGGTGGAGTATCCCAAATTGTAGGAGATCAACGCGGCGCAGACAATTTTGCACATAAACTGGTATTTTCGCGTCGCGGTGGTCACCACAAAAATACAAAAAATTCATTTTAACGTAAGAAATGATTTCCCGGTTTTATAAAAATACAGTTTGAATTAAAAGAAAACATTTCCACCGTTTTGAAATACAATTTTAAAATCCAACACAGGTATTGCTAAATTTTATAAAATTTACAGTTTGACCCCAAAAGAATTTCAATGTACAATAAGATAGGTCATAAGGTTATAAAACATGACCATTGAAATAAAATGAACACAGATAATACAAATTGGATTTAAATATGGAAATGAAATTGAAATTAATTAATGAAATGCAGGTTGTTACAATAATCATTTTTATAGTTTGTTCTCAATGCCTGGGGGTTCAAAACCAAAGCTAGCTGGTTGTAATTTTAAAGGTATTTCAGATGTACAAAGAGTAGTATTGGAGAGGGAGTTTAGCGAATTAGAGGTATGGAATGTAGTTAATATGTGTAGAGAAAATAAAGCTCCAGGACCAGACGGGTTTAATGTTGGGTTCTTTAAGAAAAAGTGGGAAGTAATTAAACAAGATGTTATGAATTTCTTAAGGAACTTCTACGCCACTGGAAGAATGGATAAACGAGTCAATTCATCATTTATTACTCTTATTCCTAAAACTAACAATCTAGCAAAATTGGGGGAGTTCCAACCAATCAGTCTTATAGGGAGCTTGTATAAAATTCTTGCCAAAATCCTTGCTAATTCGCTTCAGGATGTACTTCTATATGCCATTAGTGAAAATCAGTCAGCATTCATAAAAGGGTGCCAAATTTTAGATTGTATGGTTACAGCTATGGAAATGGTGGATTATATGAATAAAAGTTCAGAAGGTGGAGTGATATTTAAGATTGATTTTGAAAAGGCGTATGACTATGTGGATTGGAATTATCTGGACTACGTTATGGGGAGGATGGGGTTCAGATCAAAATGGAGAATGTGGATAGCAGGGTGTCTATCAACTGCTTCGATTTCAATTTTGCTAAATGGTTCCCCAGGAGATTTGATACCCATGAGGAAGGGTATTAGACAAGGAGATCCTCTGTCACCATTTCTCTTTGTTATAGCAACAGAGGGACTTAACACTATGATAAGCAAGGCACGGGACTTAGGATTGGTCGATGGAATAACAGTTGGGCCAGGGGCATTAAAAGTTTTGCATCTTCAATTTGCAGATGATACCTTATTTTTTCGCAAACCTGAAATGTAACAAATTTTGAATGTTAAGAAGACGCTAAGATGCTTTGAGCTGGTGTCTGGATTAAGAGTGAAATTTTATAAAAGTTGCATAGGTGGGTGTGGCATTCAAGAGAGTGCACTTAATCAATGGACGAAAATGGTAAAATGCAAGGTGGGGTCTTTCCTAGTGAAGTACTTAGGTTTTCCTTTGGGTGCAAACCCTGGAGGATAGCAACTTGTGATCATATTATATCGAAGTATGAATCCAAGCTGGCAGGTTAGAAGAGTAACTTGCTATCAGTCGAAGGAAGAGTGGTTCTCATTAAGTCGGTCCTAAGAAATTTACCTCTGTGATTCATGTCCCTCTTTAAAATTCTAGTGGCTATAGCCAATAAGATTGAGATGATGCAAAGAAGATTCCTTTGGGGGGTGATGATGTTAGAAAGAAAATTCACTGGGTAAATTGGGATAAAGTGTGTAGAAGCAAAGCAAAGGGAGGTTTGGGTATCGGGAGTATTACTATCACTAATAAAGCTGTACTGGCTAAATGGATATGGAGATTTGAATCAGGTGAGAATCTGCTATGGAAAAAAGTGTTGGTTTCCAAGTATGGAATACAAAGTATGGGCTTTATTTCATTTATGCGAGAAAGAAGAACTGTCTCTTTCTTTATTGCAGGAATTCAAAAAATAGTGGTGAATAGTGATTTCAGCTCATTGGCTATTCGACAAGGGTTTGGGATTGTTGCAGGGAATGGGGAGAGGGTTAAATTTTGGAAAGATGATTGGCTGGTAGAAGGATCATTAAGGAACAGATTCCCCAGAGTTTTTGCACTTTCCATAATAAAATCAAGACCAATTTCTTGCTTTGGTGCATGGAATGGCGTGGAATGGGCATGGGAAATACCAATGAGAAGATAATTATTTAACTAGGAGATAGAATAGTGGAACGAGATGATGAGTCTGTTAAAGTCAATAAAACTATGTTCTGAGAGAGTTGATGCATTGGTATAGAAGTTCAACCCAATAGGTTTTTTCATAATGAAATCATTCTGTAAAGCATTGGAAAATTATAAATTTGGTTTGGCGAATCTGTGTAGTTCAATTTGGAAGGGCTTGGCTTCACCAAAGGTGGAAGTGTTCGTATGGCAACTATTAATGGAAAGGATAGCAGTCAAAGAAGACCTCCAAAGAATTGGGTTGCTCAGTAACTCTGACAGGCTTTGCTCTTTTTGCAATCTAGGAATTGAAAGTATTAATCATCTTTTTCTGAACTACAAAAGAATATGGGATGTTTGGGGTGAAGTGATGCGATGGTGGGGTATTTCATGTCTAAGTCCTGGATCAATTTTTGAGTGGTTTTATCAGTGGGAGGGTCTGTGTTCTGATTTCAACTCAGTTGAGGCATGGACATTGGCTTTTTATGCAGTAGTCTGGTCTATTTGGTTATCGAGAAGTACGATCTGTTTTAGAGGTGAGTCTTTTGAAGCGGAAAAAATTATCGATGATGTGAAGGTAAGGTTACTATAGTGGTTTAAATATAGTAGAGGGGATAACAATTTAACAGTATCCGATATGATGTTGGACGTGGTGGCTGCAGTTTCAACCAATAAGCCAATTAATAGGAGACCGGTTTGTTGGTGGATCCCCCCCTACAACCGGGAGCTCTGAAAATTAATGTGGATGGGTCGGTTATTGGAAAACCGGGGCCGGGGGGTATTGGGGGAGTTATCAGGAATCATAATAGGGTTGTGCTTGGTTTCTTCTTCAAAAATGTAGGAGTGGTGGATTCTAATATTTTAGCAGAGTTATTGGCTATAAGAGAAGCTTTGGCTTTATTTGTTGACAAAGGATGGATGAACAACTTCAAATTAATTATTGAAAGTGATTCAAAAATTGCAGTGGGCTGGTCAAATGATGACAAATGTAGTTTATGGAAATATAACTACATTTTCAATGATATCCAAAATTTAAAGGGAAGGATAACGGAATATAGTCAATTGGAAGTGATTCATACCTTTCGAGAAGCAAATTGTATAACGGATTTTCTGGCAGGGAAGGCTGCCCTAAACAAGTTCTTATGTTTCTAAAGGAAGGGGTAGTCGGGCGATTCTAAGGGTTGGCTTCAAAAGATTAGGAGGGGGCAGGGTGTGTTTGGGGGTTAAAACTAAAGGGGATGGAGTTGGAAACTATGGTGTAACGGGTGGTGTGGGGTGGGTAGTTGAATTGCTCTAGTGTGGGGAGGGAGTGTCATTATTGTAGTAAGTTGAGGGTGTGATTTGGGCAAGTAAGTGTGGGGAGAGAGGGTGGAATGGTATGAAAAAAAAAGCCGATGAGGTGGTGAGTGATGTAAGGAGAAAAAAAAAGTGAGCGATGAAAGGGAAGTCATAGTTGATGGTGGTTCAAAGAGATGATGTTCTGGAACCATGGTGTTTTGTACTTAATGCTGGATCAAATTGGGTCTGAATGTGTGGGAGTGGTGGGGGTGCATTTCCTTTACTAGTGAGCCGTGTTGTGTGTGTATAGCCCGTTGTAAAGTTGGGGTTGGGGTGCGCAAGTAGCTGGTTTCATTGGTATGAGTGATTGACAGTTCTCAGTTGTGCGGGTGTGTGTGTTATGGGCTAACTTAGTCGTTTTCTTAACTGGGTGGTCAAATGGATTCTATTTCAGACCAAGGGATCTAATGTTTGGGGTTGAGGTTTGGATTGGAGGGTTAGAGGGTTAGGTTCGTGTGTGAGGTCTTGTGCTGGGATGGGCGGGATCTGCGATTACCTAGTTAAACTAAAGTAATTTCTTAGCAATGTTCATGGTCCATAAATGGCTAAATTTCATTGAGAGGGGGACAACACTGTTGTGGATTCATTGGCTAAAGCTTGGGGGGGGGGTTGATCTTCTCCATTCTATAGGAGAGATCTTCTCCATTCTACATTGGTTTTGATTTACATATCAGACTTTTCAACAGTCACGGGAGAGTGCGTGTGTTCGTGTTCGTGTACGTGTGTTCGTCTATTGGCGAGTGCCGAGTTTATTCGGGTGTGTGAGTTTTGGTGGGTGTGCATTTTATTTTTGTGTGTGCCTTGGGGTTATTTCCTCTGCGGGGTGTATTTTGGGCCTCGGCTTGGGTGCGTGTGTGGCTTTGTGCTTTTGGCCTTTGTTGGGTTGCATTGGTGCGCTTTGTTACGGTCAAACTCACAGATGCCGCTATGAGTCTGGCCGAGTTATCCCAATTCTATCAACCACAGTTCTGATTAGTTTGCGAGTAGGAGTTCGATTGGCTTCTGCAAATGTTGGGGCTGCTTTGGTGCTCCTTTCTTGGGCTGCGAGCTGTTTGGTTCTGCTGCTTGTCAAGTTATTCCGCTGTATTAAAAATCTATTACCAATACGAATGCTTGGGTGCATGCCTAGGACTTGTTAACACAGCGCTTGCTACTTGGCTATCGTCATGTGACAGTAAGAGATGGATCAGCATATGGTTCCTCTTCGGTGTTTAGAGGATGATGCTAGAATAGATCACCAACACTTCAAAAAAGGCACAATGGAGGACTGACGTTGGTGCAATAGTTCATATTGGATCAGGAGCTATCATTGGACCTGCTGTTACAATTGGTCAGGTGATAAAAATAGGGATATCATCTTGGGGCCTTGATGCATTGGTTAAGGTAAAGGTGCACTACAGTAATGCTTACA
The DNA here is from genome assembly GCA_033977485.1 of Hydrangea macrophylla. NCBI lineage: Eukaryota > Viridiplantae > Streptophyta > Magnoliopsida > Cornales > Hydrangeaceae > Hydrangea > Hydrangea macrophylla. Next base: position 33,000,592 of record CM066987.1, read on the forward strand.
TTCAACCTGAGATACACATCAGAAAGGTGCACCGTAGTGGAGTGTTCTTGGAAAAGTTACGATTTTTCACAGATTGTGGGCATTCAGATCAGGGGGCCGCTTCATAAGTTGGATGAGATAGGAGAAGTACATTGCACAACGAAGACATTGTTTTGGCGGCTTCGGCTGTGGACTCTTCGTCAATATGCAGACCTTTGGTTAACAAATGGGAGCTTTCTGTTCTGACTGGGTGGAGGCAAGAGTATTGTGGCACCAGGTTCAGTTGTGTGGTCATGGGTTCTAATCTGATTCTTGTCTGATTTATTCCTGACTGGGGTGGTTTGGATATTTAGTGTATTGGGGCAGAATTGCTGGGAGTCTTGGCTTCATTGAATGTTGGAGGCGAAAGTCTAGCTTGTTAATTTGGAGTGGTGAATTGTAGCATCCTGTGCATGTTCTAAAGTTGTTTGCCCCGTCTTTGGCTTGTAGTTTGGGTGTATTCCCCCTTTTTTGGAGGTTTATTAATAAAACAACTTCTACTGTTAAAAAAAATATATATAGATAGTACTTTTCTATAAATCTTTTTTTTCTTCTTCATGAATTTAGGATTGAAACTCAATAAAGTAATGACATTCTATTTATTGGCTCATTATATTACATCATTAATATAAATGTTACAATGAACAATTTCTCGTCCAATGTGAAAACAATTTTCCTTAAAACACAAATGCATAAACAAGTTACGCCTTGAGCTAGTCTATTACATCTATCTATCTATTACATCTATTATATCTATTATATCTATATAAAATGCAAAACCAAATTTGTTTCCATAGGCATCCACGTGGATCCTAGGTGTCATACTCCACTTTCAGTATTTGATCTACGTGTCTGTTTATACTTATGAGAAAACCCTTCCCAGCCTAATGTTTCCCCTTCCTCATCCCAGGATGTCTTCTCGCCTTCTCCATCTCTCCCATCTGATTCCTTGCGCCTCCTCAGTTGTCCCAAGCCGTCGCCTCCTCTCCTCATAACAGCCAAGTAGATTCATTGAATCTCCACCAGGCCCCTCTCCCACAAAACAAAGACTCTGCCTCCTCTCCTCTCCTCCACCAACCATTCTTTATTTTTTCAATCTGTTTGAGATGATGCTGCTATACATATCTATGGAGCCCAGGTTTAGTGCTCTTACTTTTTTGTAGTTAAGTTATATAATATCATCTATTCCTACACTTTGATCTTTATCTGTTGTTGGATCTTTATTTATTTATTTTTTTGGATGGTGCCATACATGTAATATATGAAACCCAGTTTTAGTTATTATTATTATTTTTTTTTATTTGTAGTTTAGTTATATATCATCTATTCGTACACTTTTATCTTCATCCCAGATTGGATCTTTCTTTTTGGTCTCTCACTCTTTTATTTATCTCTCCCCAATTGGTATGATTTTCAGACTTGGATTTGCATTGAGAAGGACATTTGTGTGTTGGAGCCCATCTCTCTTCCTAACAGGTTTACATTGATTATTTCAAATCAGTTCATCAAAGAATATAATTTTGCCTATCTAAAGACCCATGATAACATCTTTTCATGTTTGTGACAGATAAGAGAGCGATCAAGAAGTTTGTGTTCCATGGTTGAAGAGGGTAAGCAATTTTCTTCATAGAGAAATACACTATGTAACTCATGTGGTTCTGGGTGAAAAAAATTAACTTTTGCACATTTGCAAGATAGTCCCATTTAAATCCATTTCACAGATTAAAATAGAGTTCTTAAAAAATTTAGAAATTAGTATTTTGACTTGCAGGGATGCATTTTTTTCCCATTAGAGAAGGATATGTGTTGATTAAGTCACCCAGTTTATGCAAAATATCAGTTCATGGAAATTGGTAAATCCAAAACAAAAGTCTTTTGTACTAATTAATGTTTGTAAAGAATTTTCTGTGTGAATCGAATAGAAAATATTTTGTATTGCCTGTGATTCTAACACTTTATTCACCTTTTACTGACTTTTTTTTATTTTTTTTTAATATCTGAGATCAAGTCTGACAAATATTAAAGGTTCGAGTCGGAGAAGCAATTGTCTGCTGTTCATATTTTCTTCTTCTACCTCTTCTATGTTAATTCTATGGCTGATACATGCCTCATCTGTGCTGGTCTTCCATGAAATTTATTCGTGGGGTTTTCTTTGTTATTTGGCTCTTGCTCCTTCTTAACAGGGAATTTGTACTTTCTCTTAGTGCCCTGTGTTTTGGGGGTGGGGCTGCTATATTTCTTATGGAATTATTAAAAGTATAAGCTCTCAGAGTAAAATTCTCTAAGCTGAATAGATCTATCAGATTTGTTTTGACAACTTTGTAGTTGTGGGAAGGGTTATCTCGGCTATGGGGAATTGAGTTATATATTCTTCTATTTTTAGGTTGTATGATTGTCTATTGGGGGTATGTAAGCCTTTTGGTTGAATTATGTATATTGATGGTAGGATAATGGTTTATTTTTGGGTGGTTAGACTTTAAATTTCATGTATTATGGTGACCGGTGTGTAATAGGCTAGGTGTTTGTCAAGAGGTCTATATGAGCTGATGTTGCTGGGTTATTCTTTGGGCAGGGGCTGTTTGGGGTGTTTTGTTGCTTTTTGTTTGGGACTTTGGTTTGTTGCTTTTGTTTGGGACTTTGGTTATTCTTTGGTTTGTAAGTGTGGCTTCAATTTTAATATATTAATTACTGTTAAAAAAAGAAGGGGTAATAATCATACTAATTCTTTAAGGCTTTGTTGGTTTGCTGATTCTTTGCGGGAAACAAAAACAGTGATGTAAACATATGTAAATTATGCATTGGCATAGATAGTACAAACAGCTTAATTGTATTTATCGATCAATCTTGATTGTATTTTGAAAAACGTTTTCACGAATTCCCGTGCATTTGCACGGGGTGTCGACTAGTATATACAAAAGTCAAGGCCAAAACTCTTCCCATAGCCTTCCATGTGTATCCTACATGGCTTTCTCCTGGTAAAGAATCAAATTAATCTGATGTGGACGTCCCTTTCCTTCAAATCCCTTCCTCATCTGAACATTCCATCTCAAGAGCAAAAACGTATCATTCTCTCCCTGCGCCTCATCCTTTCCACTCCCTGCGCCTCTCACTTTCCCGTCACCTTGATTCCCTCCCTTAAACACTGTCTTCTTCTTTCCCTTTCCTAGGGTTTTTTCAGATTGCCATTTTTTCTATTTTGCCATGGTTTCTCTGAATTTATTGCTCATCAACATGAAATTTCAGGTATTTCTATCATCAGTCTCACTAATTTTTCTAATTGTTGTTTAATTTCCGTTTGATTATTTTTCTAATAAGTTGATGTTCCTTATCTATTTTTATTCATCTGACTACTATTCAATTTCTTAATCCATTGTTACCAAATATTTATCAGCCATGGTTGTGTGATTCACCTTCTCCTATGTATGTCGGTCAGGTCAGATCAACTCTTTTTATGAGGATTGTGATGATAGATAGGTGTTAATATGCTTGAACATGCACCACTTTTGGCAAAGATGGGCTTCACCAGTATATTAATGTATGTATTTTCAACACTTATACTCTTAAAGAAGTGTATAGCCATGGGTAGTATATACATATGTAGACTGTTTAATGGGTTTTCCTTCACTACAATCTCTTGGTTGCTATAGGTTTTTTTGTTACTGTTTAATAGGTTTTGTTAACGAAATTATAGAAGTAAAAAAAAAAAAAAAAATCAAAATTTAGTTTTCGTAGCTTTTAATAACTTTGCTGTGTTGATTATCTAACAGAGTCGGTTGATTTGATTTGGACCTTAGAAGTGAACTCTGGGTAATTGTCATTTATTTATTTTTATTTTTATTTTTTTAAATATGCATAATTTAGATATGTACAATTTTTATGTTATCATTCTGTTTATTTGATTCTCTATCAATTTTTCACGTGTTTCTATTCTCTATCCTATTAATAGGTAGACTATAACAATTGTTTGTGTCGTAATAGCCTTCAGGGAATATTCAAGGACTACTCAAAAGAGGCAACCACGTTCTTGAAAAATCTATTTACCGGTTAGTTGATTAAATTATTTTTTTGTTTTGTCTTTTTAATAATCATTGAAAGTACCTTCTTATGTAGATATTTAAAGGTCATGTGCGATACTTATACTATGGTTGGAGAGCCTATACCTACTACCAATAGGTTTAATGCTGATCCCGATATTGTTGTTGAGGAACCTCAGTATGTTCTTAATCTTTTTATTCAAAGTATTTATCAAAAGGGAAAAAAAAAAAAACAAAAAAAATGGTTAATCTTTTTTATCTACACACTATTGTTTTTTTATTCTCCTTTCGATTTTCTATTACCATTATTAAAATTTTTCTAATTAGGTTGTTTAATTCAAATGCAAATTGAAAATAGGTACATTACAGAGCAGGAAAATACAGTGTTGCAGAAATATATAAGATGGCCAATTAGTTGGCCTGTAGGAGGTTATGCCGAACCTCAGGTAACCAAGAGAATGCATTGTTTTACCTCTCTATTCTTCAAAAGAGTTTTCAATGCAATGGCGATACCATCTAATCCTTATCACCATACTAAAAAATGTGGATATGGAGCATAGATATAAGAATATTTTCTACAGTATTAGGATGTACATGTATTTTTAGTGAGTTTAAATGGTAAATCAGCAGAATCTCTTCCCTACAAAATTCAAGGATTTTTCTCATTCCTTAGCACCACTTGGTAGAATTGTTTGATTGGTTGTGCGATATTTTTTTCCCTCTCACTCATTTTTCCTTTGACCTGTGAAAAATTTTGTCATGGGTTTGCCATTGAAGGCGTGCATTTGTTTGGGTGTCTAATTTTAAACACACACACACACACACAAAAAAAAAATGAATCGATGAATCGATTTTCAATAAGTTGAAATTTAATTTGTTTTTATACTGAATCAATATTCAATTAATTTTTGATTCAATACTCAAGAATTTATACTTTTGATTTGTATTTTATATGGAGTATTTTGTTATTCAATCATCCAAAAAACTAAGCTTTTAATTTATGTTTACTTTTTATTTATCTTTTAATTTTATGTTCAATTGTAGATTTGAGTGTGTGGAATTTTATGCTCCTCAAGTAGCCCAGCCATATGATGGAAAACAGATAATTGCTTGGAAGGGGAATGGTAGCTGGAAGGTATGGTGCAATTAATCTCTCAATCTTAAAATACCTACCCCTGAATATCAAAACTATTACTATAATGAGCCAATTTAGTTCTCAGTCTTGATCTTTGGTAGTTGTCTTGCCACGCTGAATTGTAGTTCTTTGGAACACTTAGTGGCAAATAAAGTGTAATCTTTAGGTACTTTCAAATAACACGAATAAGCTTTGTTGGCTTTTTATCTCTTTTTATTTATTTTGTCTGAATTGTTACTGAAGCGGCTTAGTTGTTGTAATGGAGATAAGATGTCTTATTGTGTGGTAAATACAGCATTATGAAGCAAGTGTAGTATCGCATACTGGAGTTTTCTCTTTTTCTTTTTCCTATAATTTTTCAGTGTTTTTATTTCATAATAAGCATCATGCTCATTAATGTACTTTTGTGTAAAATAACACTTTAATTTAACTAAAGATTTGAATTTGGATTGGATTAGATTATAATTTTTTAAATAACACTTCACAAAAGTTTTGAGTTGGTTCATTCCAATTAAATCTACTTTATTGGAAAAAGAACACTTCATTAAAATGAAAAAATAGCAGAAACAGTTTACATTTGATATACCACCCTACAAAATTATAAATTTAAGGCACCATATATTGCAAAATTCCTTTGATGACAATGATAGCAAATTAGGTAAATTTGTCGTACAGTGTGAATTTCATTTGGTATTTACAATTAAAAAATTTACTACAATGTAGTAGAAGGCATTCAATGTGACGCCCCGCCCCGCCACAAGTCCCGGCGACCAGGTGTCAACCGACGGAAGCACAATAATAATCAATAACAATAGGCTTTGACACCCTTCTGTAACTTCCCGAGTCCTAGACTCCGAGGGTTACCTGAAATATATGTTTATCAATTGGAAACATTTATAAATCAGAAATCTGGTTTTCATTTGAAATATCCTTTCTTGAAACAAAACGTTTTCAGGATAAGCAGTGGAAAATCATAGTTAAGCTATCTCTTTATTTAAAAGTCGGTGGACTAACATTTGTCCAATTGAAACATAACATGTTCTTTGAAATCAAAGTTGTATTACATTAACTAAATGATAATCCCCACACACGGGGTCTTCAAACTATAGCAGAAGCATTGTCAAGCCTCGGGGCCTTGCCCTTATCTATATCACCTGAAAGAAAGGTTTAATAGTCCATAAGCCAAAAGGCTCGTATAGACATATAACCGCACAATAACATCTGTTATATAACATGCGTGAGTGCAATGAATGCCAATGTCAATGCATGAAAACCATTTACATGCCCTTTTCAAACACTCACCCTCAATCGTCAATATCGATCATTACCCGGACCATGGGCTTCCCGTTCACGTAGGCCTAGCCTCAAACATGCTGGACTTTGGGCCTTACGAATTACACGGAGGCCTAGCATTTACCGTTACGGGGGTTTCTTGCAGCACATCCCGTAATTCGAGTTCCTAGTGGTACCCATCTCACATGCCTACCCACAAATCCGGGATTTCTAACTTTTCAAAACAAAATCCCTCCTAAAGGGTTTTATTCATGGAAAGCCTCTAAGGTCTTCCCTTTTTAAAAATTGAAAGCCTCTAAGGTCTTTCATCCCAAAATCATTTTCGTGATTTTCGCGTTTATGCTCATGCTTATGAAATGATATGACATATGCGAGCTCTAAACATCTAGACATATTCAATATTTCATAAGACAGATTATTAAGGCATGCGATCAATTCAAAGCAAACAATAGACATGCTGAAATTATCCAGGTAAACACATAAGGCATAGCAACTCAAGTAATCCACTTAAGGCATAGCAGCTCAAGTAAACATGTAAATACACTATTAACATGTTATACAACTTTATTGAGGGTTATACGGAACTACCGTTCATCGAGGATAGACTGGATAATTAATCAGAATAGAAACCGGAACTGCTCAATCTGTTACAAATCTTAATATACAATGATGCGCGTATATTAGTGAGGTACAACACCTCTAAGCATAAGTACAACTACTACAAATGCAAAGTACAACTCTTAAAGCTTAGGGTACAAGGTCCCTTAGCCCAAAACAGATTTAAGTACAACAAAATAGAAGTTTTTACTAAACTGCCTGAGGTCGCGCGCGCGGGCCGCTTGCGCGGGACCTCGCTCGCGCGGGCCGCTCGCGCGAGGCCTCGCTCGCGCGGAATGTGTTCAGTAAGGCAACAAGGTTATTATAACAACAGTTTTCAAAAATAGCCTGGTCGCGCACGCGGGCCGCTCGCGCGGGTCGCGCGCGCGAGATGTCACAGAATCGTCTTTTTCCTCTTTTCTTCCGGCCCTGTTTTGAAATTAAAGGCTAAATTTTTACCCAGTTTGAAAACTTAATCAAAATAGACTTTCAATATATGAAACTCTTCCTTTTTCCACGTAGATTTCAAATATGAAATCAATTTTTCATGAATCAAATCACAGCTCTTGACTTTATCAAAAATCCGAAAGGCGGCAAAACTTTAAATCGACCGTTCGTCGCAGCCGTTGCGAATTAGCTTTTGAAATTCGAAATGGAGCCTCGTGGGATCGAGACCTTTCATTTGATATAAAGAAATCACGTTTCTATGATAGTTTTTCTACTTGCTATTTTGGACCCTTAACAATATACATATATATATATATATGTATCTAAATTCACAGTTTATAGTGAACTGAAATCAAAACAAAAGCTTAACAAAATCTTTAGCTTGAATTTAAAATTTGAATTTCAATCACCTTGAAATTGCATACATGAATCTGACTATCTATATAAATATCTATATATATCTACTCTTAACAGTTTAACTAAACTAAAATTAACATTAGTAGAGGTACATAAGTTTACCAATTTTTGAATATGCAGAGAGAGACAGAGAAATCAAGACAATGAGCCAAGCTTGCTTGTTCAATTACTCACTGGAATGAGTAAGGATCATGTATGTATATAAGTAGTTGCATGTGTGTGTGTGTGTGTATAAGAATCAATAGGTATATGTGAGTAGACAATATATATGTGGGTGTATGCACCCGAGAGAGAGAGACTGTTGAGAGTTCAGATAGTGTTTTTGAGAGTTATGAGAGATTGAGAGTTTAAGGTCCAATATATAATAACTCCCATACTTGGTCACCAAGTAGTGTGAAGTATAAGCTTCATACACACACCAATACCATACACACGCACACACAGTGCACAAACTGACTTTCTTTGGGCCCAAGTTTAAATGGAAAATACTTGTGTGTGTTGAGCTCACGCAATGATACACACACACAGGTATAGATTATACTAAGAAAATTCAAATCTGGTAATTTCAATTATCACAAACGCAAAATTTAAATACTATGAAAGCTCGATACTCGACCAACCAGTCCATCCCAAGGATGACATCGAATCCTAGATTAGGCATAACAATCAAATCAACACTCAATTATCGGTCTGCTATCAAAAGCATACAACCACGGCAAACCTGATTTAAATAAATAACACCTTCAACTGGAGTATCAACAGATAAGACATGTTCCAAGCATTCTATCTCTAACCCTAATACTGATGAGATGAATGAGTGTGATGCACCAGTGTCAAACAATATAGATGCCCAAGAGTTAAACAATGGGACGATACCTCGGATTACAAACGATCCAGCATTTCCAGAAACATGATAAGCAGATGACATAGGCAAGGCAAAATTCCTTCCTTTGGGTTCTTGGTGTTGTTGTGGCTGAAAACAACCACGGTTTTCTGTCCTCTGATAATTACCTTGATTACCTCTGTTCTGGTAGGGTTTCACGCTCTGACGGATACTGCCTGAGATGGTGGATAATACGGTGTTGAACCAATCGACTGAGATTTCTTGGGTGGTGGTTGAGGACAAAACTTGATGAAATGATTCGGATCACCACATCGGAGACAAACTTTCTCCCCAGCGGCATTCACACCTCGCTGTAACCCCGATTGTTGAGAACTTCGATAAGATCTCTGTTGTGAATTTGATCGTTGTTGTTGCTGTTGAGGAGGTTGGGACTGAAATTGAGACCTAGTCTCAGTCTTAGCTTTCTTAGACAGACCAGTGTTCTTGGCTGGAGTAATAATCTCCCTGGCCCTTTTCAGATCCAAATCTACACTCTCAACACCCAACGCCCTTATTAAAGTATCAGCATAAGTGGTGATAGGCGTGCTAGCCATACTTTTCTGAATGTAGGGTCGAAGACCAGAGGCAAAACGTGTAGCCTTGAAATGAACACTGACCAACTGCTCTTGAGCAAAATGAGCCAAGGTGGAAAACATAGTAGCATATTCTGTTACTGACATGTCCCCCTGCTGAAGGGTAAAGAATTCAACCCTCTTTGCGTCTCTTTGTACTTCTGGGAAGTAGTTATCGAGGAAAAGATTCTTAAATGACTTCCAAGTCATGCCAGCAAGTGGATGAACACTCATAGTGCAATCCCACCAATGGGTAGCTTCTCCAGAAAACAAGTATGTAGCCAACATGATGCGGAGAGCATCCTCATGAAGATCAATGAATTCGAATATCTTCGTGATATGCTGAAGCCAATCCTCTGCAGCCATCGGGTCAGAGCTACCAGAGAACTGTGGCGGCTTCCTAGCATCAAAATCTTTGGTAATCAGCTGCTCCCGAGCTCTAGTAGGATTGGTCTCACCTCTCGGAGCACGAGGGGGAGGAGGCGGCATAGCATCTCTGACTGCCCTTGCAAATACATCGGCAACATTCTGTAACCCTTGCGGTCCATCAGGAATATCAACCGGTCCAGTGGAGGCTTCAGACTCAAATGCAACATCATGCTCGTGACCTCGACCATGACCACGACCACGTCCTCGACCACCGCCATGACCATGACCACGGCCTCTACCTGGACCACGTCCTCGAGCACGACCTCGACCTCGGCCTCTAACTGGTACCGACGCAGCCGATATCTGCTCGTCAGCCTCAAGCTCAAAACTGCGATTCTCATGACGCGACGGCATAACTATAACAAGTTCAAATCGAGCAAACGAATCACATAACATGATCTAATCATGAAGAACAATTGACAATACACGTATATGTCAAGAAAGTAGTTAACATCTCAAGTTAACAAGTAACAAGTTAACACATATCGATTCATACGTCGTTTATCAACTAATCATGTCTAACATGTCAACAAAACTAAACATACAAGCACATAACCCGGCGTCCAAAGTATTCGACCCGGTTACGCTCTGATACCATTCTGTGACGCCCCGTCCCGCCACAAGTCCCGGCGACGGGGTGTCAACAGGCGGAAGCACAATAATAATCAATAACAGTAGGCTTTGACACCCTTCTGTAACTCCCCGAGTCCTAGACTCCGAGGGTTACCTGAAACATATGTTTATCAATTGGAAACATTTATAAATCAAAAATTTGGTTTTCATATGAAATATCCTTTCTTGAAACAAAACGTTTACAGGATAAGCAGCGGAAAATCATAGTTAAGCTATCTCTTTATTTAAAAGTCGGTGGACTAACATTTGTCCAATTGAAACATAACATGTTCTTTGAAATCAAAGTTGTATTACATTAACTAAATGATAATCCCCACACACGGGGTCTTCAAACTATAGCGGAAGCATTGTCAAGCCTCGGGGCCTTGCCCTTATCTTTATCACCTGAAAGAAAGATTTAATAGTCCATAAGCCAAAAGGCTCGTATAGTCATATAACCGCACAATAACATCTGTTATATAACATGCGTGAGTGCAATGAATGCCAATGTCAATGCATGAAAACCATTTACATGCCCTTTTCAAACACTCACCCTCAATCGTCAATATCATTACCGGGACCATGGGCTTCCCGTCCACGTAGGCCTAGCCTCAAACGTGCGGGACTTTGGGCCTTACGAATTACACGGAGGCCTAGCCTTTACCGTTACGGGGGTTTCTTGCAGCACATCCCGCAATTCGAGTTCCTAGTAGTACCCATCTCACATGCCTACCCACAAATCCTGGATTTCTAACTTTTCAAAACAAAATCCCTTCTAGAGGGTTTTATGCATGGAAGCCTCTAAGGTCTTCCCTTTTTAAAAATTGAAAGCCTCTAAGGTCTTTCATCCCAAAATCATTTTCGTGATTTTCCTGTTTATGCTCATGCTTATGAAATGATATGACATATGCGAGCTCTAAGCATCCAGACATATTCAATATTTCATATGACAAATTATTATGGCATGCTATCAATTCAAAGCAAACAATAGACATGCTGAAATTATCTAGGTAAACACATAAGGCATAGCAACTCAAGTAATCCACTTAAGGCATAGCAGCTCAAGTAAACATGTAAATACACTATTAATATGCTATACAACTTTATTGAGGGTTATACGGAACTACCGTTCACTGAGGATAGACTGGATAATTAATCAGAATAGAAACTGGAACTGCTCAATCTGTTACAAATCTCAATATACAATGATGCGCGTATATTAGTGAGGTACAACACCTCTAAGCATAAGTACAACTACTGCAAATGCAAAGTACAACTCTTAAAGCTTAGGGTACAAGGTCCCTTAGCCCAAAACAGATTTAAGTACAACAAAACAGAAATTTTTACTAAACTGCCTGAGGTCGCGCGCGCGGGCCGCTCGCGCGAGGCCTCGCTCACGCGGTTCGCTCGCGCGAAATGTGTTCAGTAAGGCCACGTGGTTATTATAACAACAGTTTTCAAAAATAGCCTGGTCGCGCGCGCGGGACCTCGCTCGCGCGGGTCGCGCGCGCGAGATGTCACAGAATCGTCTTTTTCCTCTTTTCTTCCCCTGTTTTGAAATTAAAGGCTAAATTTTTACCCAGTTTGAAAACTTAATCAAAATAGACTTTCAATAGATGAAACTCTTCCTTTTTCCGCGTAAATTTTAAATATGAAATCGATTTTTCATGAATCAAATCACAGCTCTTGACTTTATCAAAAATCAGAAAGGCGGCAAAACTTTAAATCGACTGTTCGTCGCAACCGTTGCGAATTAGCTTTTGAAATTCGAAATGTAGCCTCGTGGGATCGAGACCTTTCATTTGATATAAAGAAATCACGTTTCTGTGACAGTTTTTCTGCTCGCTATTTTCGACCCTTAACAATATACATATATATATGTATCTATATTCACAGTTTATAGTGAACTGAAATCAAAACAAAAGCTTAACAAAATTTAAAGCTTGAATTTAAAATTTGAATTTCAATCACCTTGAAATTGTATACATGAATCTGACTATCTATATAAATATCTATATATATCTACTCTTAACAGTTTAACTAAACTGAAATTAACATTAGTAGAGGTACATAAGCGTACCAATTTTTGAATATGCAGAGAGAGACAGAGAAATCAAGACAATGAGCCAAGCTTGCTTGTTCAATTACTCACTGGAATGAGTATGGATCATGTATGTATATAAGTAGTTGCATGTGTGTGTGTGTATAAGAATCAATAGGTATATGTGAGTAGACAATATATATATGTGGGTGTATGCACCCGAGAGAGAGACTGTTGAGAGATTAGATAGTGTTTATGAGAGTTATGAGAGATTGAGAGTTTAAGGTCCAATAAATAATAACTCCCATACTTGGTCACCAAGTAGTGTGAAGTATAAGCTTCATACACACACCAATACCATACACACGCGCACACAGTGCACAAACTGACTTTCTTTGGGCCCAAGTTCAAATGGAAAATACTTGTGTGTGTTGAGCTCACGCAATGATATACACACACAGGTATAGATTATACTAAGAAAATTCAAATCTGGTAATTTCAATTATCACAAACGCGAAATTTAAGTACGAGATATTATATTTAAGATTTTTTGTTGTTTTGCCTATACAAATATTGAATTGGTTCTCTCTCTCTCTCTATTTGATTGTTCTGTATTACTGGCATTGACTTGATAACACTATTATTTTAGAATAGATGTATGTTATAATGAAGTCATTTTTTCTTGCATTCTTTAGTTGCATCCTTAGGACCTTTATAATTATCATTGAATGTTGGAGTCACTAATACCATGTTACGTGCTTATGATCCATTTCTTTGTACATTGTTTAAGTCTAGATAAAAAAATTTCAGATAATGACTATTTTCGAATTCAATCAGTTACAATACAACCCGTGCATTGCACGGGTTATCGACTAGTTCTTATTTAAATTGAAGAGAAAGAGGTAAAAAGAGAGAGATGGGTATCAATCCAATCCATAAACACACACAACTAAATATATATATTTAGATGGTGGATTGATAGATGGTGGAGTGATACAAATTCTTCACCTAATTAAAGGGGAATGGAATTGATGAACAAAGAGGTGATAAAGTCTTTAAGGTGTTCCGAATTTGTGAAACCATCTCGGTACTTGTAAATAACATCAATCACGCGAGCAAGATTAACAATCCTCATGAGCAATTGCATTGACACGTCAGTTGGCCTCATGCATTCCTCGGACATGTCTTTCCATGCATTCGAAACCCTTGTCTCAAACTCCTCAGTCACCTCTTTCTCGGACACCCCATATTGCTTCATGTAGCATTCTATCCCTGAAGCCACGTGTCCTCTCTCTTGCTCACCCTTCAATGCATGGGTAAAATTTTCAATATATTTATATATATATTTTCAAGATAAAATGCATTGTCACATGTACTGGTTCCCATTACACATGCCAATGCATGGGACCTCTCTAACGATGGTGGACTATGCTCTAATAAAAATTGAGTGGGCCCATTTTCACATGTTGTTGTTGGTTCTTAAATTCGAGATACAAATGTATAAAACTTAACATTACTGATCATACATTAATATACATGTATGTAGATTTGGAAGTATGAAACATGAGCTGAAAGCCTGAAATACAATATTCAGATTTGGATTTGAATACAAGGGAGGTCAGCATAATTTTCTAAAATACTTAGGATGTCCATCATACCTCAGTGGAGTTGAGTGTACGTAACTTATTTTGTTGAGGTTAAACATGTATTTTCTCATTAAAATTAATATCTTTGGTACACTATCAGTGACAAGGGGAGGTTAGTGTAGTTTTCCAAAAACACAAAGGAGGTCTATGTAATTAGACATAATCTCGAGGAAAATCAGAGTAATATATCCAAAAAGAAAGATCAATATATATATATATATATATTTCAGTCTCATCAAAACAATTAACTGTTTCTAACAAATTTCACATTTTAAAATAGAAAAATGATAATGTTGTCCAAATTCATATTCGGGTATCAGTCAAATTTCTTAACGAATATCCAGATCAGATTGGATCTATGAATATCAATATCGCAGTTTAGATCAGATTAAATATTATTCAAATATCTTAATTTTCAGTCTTATCAAACGAACCCTTAGTTTACCTGATGGGTCACTACGTCATCCATGAGGCGTGTAATTGTCTGTGAGGCTCTAACAATTTTAGGTCTACTCTGTAGCCAATCAAATGCCCCCTTGTGGGCAATTTCACCCATTCCAAGAAAAGATGCGACTGCTAGCGTGCGATAACATGTCGTGATTAAAGCATTAACCATATACTCCTCAAATGGTGGCACATATCCACTATTGTACCACTTTGCTTCAACATAATAGCTTCTAACATTTTCTTTCATCTGTTAATTTTAAACACAAGAAAAAGATAAAATAAGAGAGTGAACCAAAGAGTATATATATTTTTTTCTTTTTAAGTCCGTTTGGATTGAGAGAAGTGGAGAGATACAAAAGAACAAGTTAAACGAAAAGAAGGGTAGAAAATGTGGGTTCCTTCCTCCCTGTTTGGATAGGCTGGAAAAAAAGAGAAAAGAACTCGGTAAAAAGGAAATAAAGGAAGAAGAGTAGGGTTCTCTCCTCCCTATATAGATAGGCAAGAGAGAAAAGAGAAGAGAAAGGAAATGTAACTTGCTCTTGTTTGGTTAGGCTTTATGAAAGAAAACAAAAGAAAATATTTTAAACATATTTACTCTTTTGTTTTTATTGACATCATTAATTGTAAAATATAAAGTATACGTTATTTTTAAAAGAGTGTATTATTTTCAGTCTCTTAGTCTGCTCTTCATATCTCTCCGGTTTAGAGAGAAACAAAAATTGACTCATTTTCTCCTTACTCTCTCCACTTTTATCATTTAATCTTCTCTTTTCTCCCAATTTAATTTACTAAACAAGAAAATAGAAGAGAAAGAGGTAAGAGTTTTTCTTCTATTCTATTCACTCATCTCGATCCAAACGGTCTATTAGTGTCAGACGGTGAAAAATTATAAATTTAAACAAGGTTCGTAAGTCGTACTACTTCTATTGCATTGTAGACACCATACGATCTTCCTTCTTTGGTCATTTGTTCATCAAATTCATCATAAAGATGTAACATCGCCCTATAGCTAACTTTCATATAATCTGGGAGCTGATCAATGGCGCTAACTTCCCACCTAAACATAGAAAAAATATTCATTACAATATTTATGGTACTAGATGGCATGGTGTTAGAAGCAAATAAAATCTCAAAAACGTTTGAACTTACTAACACACGAATCCATCTAGTATGTATGAAAGAGAAACATGGTTATAGCACAATCCTAGAATTTATGAAGAAAAACATGGTTATAGCACAAAATATATAAACACATAACTAGTATATATAGTGATGCATAGGGATGTCAAAACTCAACGCCCTGCTGATTTTCCGTCTCGCTGTGCTCCTAATGAAATGGGTTTACCTTAATACAATTAAAACAGTTTTATTGAAAAAGAACGGAAGCAACAACGTCGCGAAAGGATACAAAGATGGAAAACATGACCATCGATCTCACACACAAAACTTCCAAACAAGCTTATGGATCTAAATTTCCACCAAAACAAATACAAACCAAAAGAGCAGTATGAGATTAATTTCCATACACCAGAATAGAAAATTCTTTAAGGCTTTGTTTGGATTCTAAATTCGTTGAAGAAAAGGACAAAGTTCTCTTGTATTTTCCTCCTTGTTCAAATAACATGAAAAGGTTAAATGTTTCAAACCATTATTGTTACTTAAGAAAAAAGATATGAAACGTGACTCACAAAATTCAAATTTTAAATATATATATATTCACTAGATTTTCTTTTCCTTCGTATTTTCCTTGATAACCAAACAAAGGAAAATATTTTCTCTTATTTTCTTTTATTTTCTCTCGCAAAATCATGAAACTTTAAGATCAACCTGCCCGTCAACCAGCATTGCTGCTAACTAAAAATGGGTGGATAATACTAAACATAGTTTAGTAAGTATGCATATAATGGGTGGAGATGGTAAAGGCAGATTAGTAACTAAATTTTCCATGTTGCCATTTCTAGTGATATACGTACCATTGCATTGAATGTGTTCTCATTATCATTAAAATATAAAAATAAAATAAAGTAAATAAATAAAGGATTGATTGTTTTGAACTATGTTGTAGCCTTGTAGGGCTAGCATTGGGCACAAGCCCGCAAAACAACCGCCTTAAGCCTCCGAATTTTCATTCAATTTGAGGCTCCCAGTTTAGGTCTACCCTTTGTGGTTAGGGGTGAAAGAAAACCGAAATAAACCGAACCACCGAACTGAACCGATCGGTTCGGTCGGTTTTCATAAGTGTGGTGCAGTGTACCGAACCGAATCGAACCGAAAATTAAGCATAAAACCGAAAAAACCGAACCGAACCGAACCGAACCGTTCGGTCGGTGGAAAAACCCTCCCAAAACCGACCGAACCGAACCGATTTCACCCCTATTTGTGGTCTTATGCTTAAGGCCAAAATAGAGAACAAATTTACTTTAACCCAATCAAATAAAAGGGCTCCAACTCAACGCAAAAGTAGGGGTGACAATTTTTGAACCGATACGGAATTCGACCCGACCCGAAAATAAACGGGTTTGGGTGACCCGTATAAGGGCACGGGTCATAAACGAGTCAACCCGTTTGACACGATTAATAAACGGATTGAAGCGGGTCAACCCGTCAAATACGTTTGACCCGATTAACTGATTAAGTATTAAAGTGCAGTTGGGGCATTTTTTTTTTGTTATAAAAATAATTTTGAATAATCTGGAAGTATAAAATACAAATAATATAAATAAGAATTTTAAAAATATTTATTTATAAAAAAAATAAACAAATTTTTTTTTTTTGCTCCAAAAAAAAAAAAAAGAGTAGTTACCAACTTACCAAACAAGTAAATCTATACATAATAATTAATCACTAATGTAATAAAAAATAATCATTAAAAATAGTATTTATTTATACAGCTAGTAAAAATAGTGAAGAAATTTCTTTATACAAGTAGTAAAAATAGTATTGTTTCTTATTCATTTTGTTGGGATCTGCTTGGATGTTAAATTTATAATAGTTGGATATTGTTATATTTATAGTATTTTGGTATTTAAGATGATACGTAATACGTGTTAATAATTGATGGATTTGATGTGAAGACTTGTCTGTGTTCTCAGTAGCGCTATAAGCTTTTTTCGAATAACCGAACCGAGCTAACCTGTCGATTTTCTTAAAATTACCTACAATTAAAAAACCGATCCGACCTCCCAAATTGGCAAAATCGACCAAAAGGCGAAAAAAATCGACCGAACCGAACACTTCGGTTGGTTTTCAAAACATGAAAAAAAAAATACAAAAACAAAAATTAAATAAATAAAAATTCGAACCGAACCGAACTAAACTGATGACATGGACACCCCTACACGGGTTAGACGGGTTAAACGGGTGACCCGTGTATGACCCGGTACGATTAAAACCCGACACGATTATGACACGTTAAGAATGACACGATTATGACCCGACACAATAATTATCTGGCACGATTATGACCCGACTCGACCAGATTGCCACCCCTAGGCAAAAGGGCCCAAATCGTAGACAAATAAACGTACATAGAACCCAAAATGCCAAACTTTAACAATAAACAAACAGTCCTTTGCCCCCATTGTCATCGAAATAAAAACAAATAGGCCTTAGCTCTTTACTTAGACGAAAAGTGACAGGAGAAAACTCTATCTATGTGAGTTCATTTGTTTAAGTTATTTTTTTCTCACTTTTGTTTACTTAATTGTTTTTTTCTTGTTGAATACTGAATTTTGTTGAATTAAGAATCAAAATTCGACAAAATCATTAAATTTCATTTATGTATACGAGTCCATTTAATGATTTTTATTTTTATTATTATTTTTTTGTGTGTGCTTATTAGCAAAATTTGTAGTTAATTTGGTACTTTTAATGTAAGGTATAGCAACAAAAAAAAAAAAAAATACCTACTTACAAAAAAAATTAGTTAAATGTATCTATGAGACCACATTTTGGAATTTCGTTTCGGTCCCGAAAAACTCACAGCCGGACCTACTATGTAGTATATATAAGGAACAAAATCAAGGGGAATCAAGACATTCAACAAATTAGCTACCTGTCCACTGCATGGGTGAAAAGCTGGAGCTCTTCAAGTGTACCATATGCATCGTATGTATCATCTATTATCGTCAACATGGCCCCAATTTTAGTGAGTATGATCCGAGCTGCAGAGTAATGAGGCTCAAAATAGGCACCCACTGCCCAGAAGTAGCTCTCAACCACTCTATCTCTTGCATAAGAAAGCTTTGATGAAAACTCCAAGTCTTTATACCATCTGAAAAAGCATGCACGACCACCCCCATGTTTAGTATTCACAACATCCTTACGTTAGAAGGCAGAACAAAATTTCAGTATCCTACGAATTTAGCGAAATTTTATTTTGAGCCCTGTATTTTCAAATGCATTATTTAATTTTGATCCCTCGCGGTACAAAAAGTCACTTTGGACCCTTTATTTTCGAGTGCATTTTTGCTCACCCCAAAATTGCTCACCCAACTCATCCATTACTAATGAAGTGGGACTCATGACTTTACACCATTAATTAATCACCATTTAGTCATGGATCCCGCTGCATTAGCCAATGAATGAGTTGGATGAGAAATGGGTAAACAATTTTAGGGTGAGCAAAAATGCACTCTTTATTAGTTTATTTTGAACATTTTTGGTACCAAATTTACGATTTCGAAACTTGAGGGACCAAAATATTGCATTTGAAAATACAGAGCCAAAGTGAAATTTGACTATATCTACAAAGCCCATGTTAAATCTTGGATTAAATTGTTGGAATCACTCTCTATATCTATATTACATATAAGTGCACCGATCGATGCCCTTAAGTATTTTGAATTTTTATCAATCGGCGTACTTTTACTCAAGTAATTTATCTTAGAGTTTTAATCAATTGGGTACGTATGCCATTTTCAATTTTTTTTTTTATTCCGTCCATGAGAGTCCTACTTGTAATGTAATAATATTTTGTATAATATATAATCTGCAATGTATATTTACATACATAGTTCAATTACGTTTCTCCTTCACTTATTTCTTCTCAAAATATCTATTAGGGCACACTAGGACTCCTCCAGGTGATCAGTGCAAAGAAAAAGATAGACTTTTAGTTGAATTAGAAATCTTATTATATACAAAAACCTTTGAGGAGTAAATACCACAATAAGTATAATAGTGTGAATTACGTTTGTCCTTTTTTTTTTTTGGTTATTTCTTTTGCTTTCTGTTGGAGCACAATAGGAGTCTTAAAGGCCAACGAAAAAAAAAATCTTGCAATTTTAGTTGAATTAGGAACACTAATGCACGAAAAGCTTTTTAAGGAATAAACACTACACTTTTAAATTTAATAGAAATTTAGGCAAAAGTCCCTAAATGTGACTGTCTAGAATTTAAAGTCCAATTTAATTCTTAGTTTTAAAAAGTCCCTCAAAGGTTGAGTTCAGTAAAATTTCACTTAATATTCATGTACGGGTCTGTTCAGTAAAATTTCACTTGAATATTAAGTGAAATTTCACTTAATATTTTTGGTTGGGTGACCTTTTCCTAATTAAAAATCTTAATTGCCCATAACTCTAAATACATTTGTACTTACCTAAAAAATACAAATCTTTATTTGTACTACATATTTTTTGAAAACCTGGGCATAACGGGAAAACATTAAGGGTCAGTTAAAGAAACAATACTTATAATGGAATTAAGAATTCTAATAAAGCTCAAAACTTTGTTACAGAAAAATTCTACTATATATTTCATTGAATCACTTAAACCTGAAGCTAAAATAGCTTCATTAAATTAATCATATTATAGTAGATAGTCGTATTAAATTAACCACTTTCTCTTCTTCAACTAATCTCTCTTTTTTCTCTGTTATTGCTTCTAATCCCAAGACCTTTATTGGTTGTTCTTTAAAAGATTCAAGGTACTTATCTATTTGTTTTCAGTGACTTAATTATTACTCTATTTTGTTACGCTTTTACGTTTTACTATTAGAAGATATTTAAAAATAAATGAGAAACAAAAAGTGTTCATTGTGTAGAATATTAATCTGAAGAGTTGTTTATATTATCTCCAACATATTAAAAGTTCTTAAATCTTAGAATAAAATAGTTTTTTTTTTTCTCAGCAAAGAAAGTTTTATAAATAGGACAAAAGTCCAAAAACAAAACAAATGATCATCTAGACCATTGGTCATCTAGAAATTAATGAATTTTTGTTGACAATCTAACCTAGCGTACGATATTGGATACAAGACATGTCCTTCATCCTACTTGGCGTGTAATGTTAGAATGTACACTATTTTTTTTGGTATAAATTATACATGCCTATATATAAGAAGTTAATTGTTCTTTCCCCAATTCAAATAAAGTCGATACAAACCTTAACATATATACAAGCAATTAATTTATGTTCCTTTAACTAAAAAAGCTTTGTGAAATAATATTTTGCATATCATATATAAACGTAAAACAAAGTAAGTTAGCCAGATTTGTTGTCTAGAAATTTCTAATAAGAAAATAGTGTGTTTGTAGTCAAATGTGTTGCCCTGATTTAAACGAATAATCATCGCTTACAAATTAGTTGTGAAATGTAGAAAACATGACATTTTTTTATAGATTAAAGTTGCTTATATAGATAATATTTTTTTAATGTGTAGTAAAAATGACATGATTTATATGTTGAATGAATTGTCATTTTTACAGATGATGGTTTGTTTTGAATTGTAATGATCTAATTTTTCCGTTGTGATTATCTGTAATATATATATAAATTTATGTTTATGTTTCAATTGTTAAGTTGTAGTGCATGGTGGTTTTTCATAATTATTTTCTATAATAGTACTTTTAAGTGTTCTATGTATTTTATTTAAAACATTACTATCCATCTCATCTATTGATTACATAATTCATATTAGATTTGTTAATATTGTAGAAGAATCTAAAGTCAATGAATCGACTAAGGACATCACCATTCCTATAAGTTTACAATTCCTACTCTTAAAAAGAACTCCCTATAATTACCTAGCTTATCTTTTACTCATTGTCCATTATAGCAAAAAAGAAAAGGCTAGGAAAAAAGAAAAGCAGGATATATAATGGATATAAGTTCCATTTAGAATGAAATATAAAAATAATGTGAACGCATAGTTACCAAAGAAAGCAACATAGTCAAAATGGTAAGAAAAAATTACAAAATTTTAAAGACTAATTAAAAGCAAACAAGTAAATTTATAAAAATTGTAAGACTAATTATAAGCAAACAAGTAAGATGTGTTAAGGTACTTCACTCAATACTTAAAGGATATTTCGGAATTTAAACAATTTATGATATTTTACAATTTAGACATTTAAAACTAGATATATATATATATATATATGAGATGATACTTCTCTAAAAGAAGTTAAGAAATTGTTAGCATATGATAAGTGTTCAAGTACGTGATAGTTGTTCAGCTAGATTGATCCTTCAGTTTGTTGTTATCTAACCTCTTCTACACCAATCACTTGGATTGCAATATCTATCATTAGTTTCAAAATTTTTCACTTTTTTCGACTAGGTTCATTTCACTTAATGAACACACAATATCTACTATTTTTTTTTATGATTTTTGTTTACTTGTTGCATGTTTAATAGCAACTGCTACTAAGGTTACAATTTCTATTGGTTTAAATGAAAATGAAAATGGTGAATTATATTGACTTCACCATGGGTAAGGTCAAAATAAGGGTCGAAGTATGAAAAATTATAATGACTAAAATAACAATAAAAAATTGATTATATTAATTATTGATATGTGATACTATAAAAATTAGCTCTATATGCTAAATCATGTTTTGTACTTTATTACAATAGCAACTCCAAAATTCTTTTTCACGTTGTTTGATTATCTTTATGATTGTGCATAGCACCTATAAATGTTTTCACAAGAAATATTTGTTTTAATTAGTAGATTAACAACCTATCATAGTATAAATGAATTCATGACCAAAAAAGATGGTAGGAATTTAATTTTTACCTAATTACATGTTAAAAATTAGCTAATTAATCAAGTTTATATAAATTTATTAAAAAAATTTAATAGAATTTATTCAAATAATTAGTTGATTCTTAAAATAAAATAAATAAATAAATAAATCTTCTCATTGGTTGTCTAAAAGGTCAATTTCAAAAATCCAACTTTAGTATACTTTATATGAACTCCTAAGCATCGAGTATCGGGAACTTTTTGTTTTGCTGAAAAAAATAATAATAATTTGACTGCTGAATGCTTTGGTGAAATGGGACGTGTTGAAACTAGAACATAAGCCATCTCTTTTTGTTTAAGCATTTCAAAAGTTCTCATCAAAGAAAAATGAAGTACTTCAAAAGTGGTATAGTTAAACTTTATTCTGCAAGTAAGGCTCAAGTTTCATGTAAAAAGCTTTTACTTTTAAACACGTCAACTCAATGTTACTCTACAGACAACAACAACAACAACAAAAAAAAAAAAAAAAAAAAACAAAACAATAAATAGGGGTTTGACAATAGATGACGAAGTTTAATTTGATTTTTTGAATTAATGGTCAAACTAAAACATATTTAAAATACAAAAACAAATCTCATTTACAATATTTTCCTAAGATACTTGACTGAAATTTAAACGCAAAAATTGAACAATTTCATGTTAGTTTTTTTTCCCTCAAAGAATTGATGTGATTGTTAACTTTGATTGCAGTTTTGCTACTACATTTAAATATTCTACTATGATTGGCTTTGAGAGCATCCTGTTACTCTGAATAAATTTTTTTTTTTTTTTACTTTAACTTATATGATAACTGAAAATTACAATGTTCAATTTTTTGGTTTATTACTTTATTGATTTTTAACTATTGATAATTTAAAATTACAACCGTCAATAGAACTTGCATGCTTATTTTATACTACGTATATTCAAAACAATAATATTCAACTTATAGTGTAATCATAAAAAAGTACTCAGAACAACTAAATTCAACTTGACTGAATCAATAATAACACAATCAGTAAATATTTTAAATTCTTCACGCAGAATGATTATGATATATATTATATCATAATACACATTGCAATACAACAGTTTTATCAAAATACTAAACCAAAAAGAAAATATTGTTGTGAGAATAACTGACTATATAAGTTTTCTATGTATATTGTTTATTAATTTTAGTTTCATGCATTAAGTGTTGACATACAATACATAATTTAAGGTATAGATACAAAATAAATATGACACCATCCACGTGCAATATAACTAGTTCTAATAAGTTTTCTAAATAATAATTCCTCAGGACCGGATATCAACAGGAGCATAGCCAAAAAAAAATTTCAATTTTTTCATTCATTAAGTTAATTAACGACATATAAAAAGCTAATTTTACATATTAAATTATACTCACCAAAATTAACCAAAAAAACGTGTGCTCTTAAAACTACAAATAAATGAAATGAAACTTGAGTACTACTTTCATTTCGTGAATTGAAAGTGCTGCAAGGACTCAAAAACACTTGATTTATAATTGTTGTTGGCCATTTTCATATTTTTGAAAACGTTATACTATAGCCTCTTTTCTTGTGCCGTCAAGTGCTATCTTTTTCAAATGAGTAATGATTCGTGCACATAAAATGTGCACATAAAGATCTAGGTCATTTTGATAGGTCTCATGTGTGCAAGGATGGACTCCACCAAAATAAATGACCCAGATCTTTATGTGCACATAGTATTACCCATCTTGGATTCAAAGTTTGTCCTGTAGTCTGCACTAGTTATCCTTTTGAGAGAGTATATGTGTGCAAGGATGGACTCTAACAAAATAAATTGCCCAAATCTTTATATGCACATAATATTTCC
Source organism: Hydrangea macrophylla (assembly GCA_033977485.1). Taxonomy (NCBI): domain Eukaryota; kingdom Viridiplantae; phylum Streptophyta; class Magnoliopsida; order Cornales; family Hydrangeaceae; genus Hydrangea; species Hydrangea macrophylla. The sequence goes on from CM066987.1 coordinate 33,025,034, forward strand.
CATCTTGAATTCAAAGTTTGTCCTGTAGGTATCCTTTTGAGGGAGTATTTTTAAACTCCAAATTTATTGTAGGCCGGACACATTAAGATTCAATGGGATTTATGTGGGGTAAGAAAACTTTTCTAACAGAGATCTTTTCTGTCAAAAGAATTTTTAAAAAGTTGTTTGACGTTTGGTCTTGAAGTAGGAGTTAGAGATTATTAGTTGTTTAAAAAAAAATAATAATAATAATTGTACTACTTTCAAAATAATCACTTTTCTGAATATTTTAAAACCCAGATGTTTAAAAAAGCTTCACTTTGCTGCTTGCAAATTAATATTTTCTCTCTTTTTTTTCAGCTTTTTGAAAACTCTGATTTTTTAAGATGATATAAAAAGTTTAGTAATGCTATGTTTCTCAAATCATAATTCCAAATTTTAATCTCAAATGATGTGGCAATGGGTCTCCTTAATTTTGATTGGATGATGTTAAAGTGGTGGTCTCATCATTATTGCTAGTATCCAATCAAAATGCAGAGATCCACTGCCACATCATTTGGGATTAGAATTTGAAAAACATAGCATTACTCTAAAAAAATTAGCTGTCAAAGGTAATCAATTCTTTCTATAATCTCAAATAATTGATTATCATGCGAGCACAAACACCACACAATTGAGCAAAAGTTACCTTACAATGTGACTGAGTTCTTGCTGGTGCAATAATTGCACTAGGTTGAAATCAAACTTAGCAAGCTTAAGCAACAATTCACTCCTAGATTCATCTTCCTCATATACAGATATGTAATGCCTTGCCTCTAATCTTGGCATGCCCTTGTGGAAAGGCCGGATCAGTGCATGGTTTACTTGTTTTGCTAGAGGTGGGCTCAAATGGGCTTTCATGGACTCAAGGTGAGCAGTGGTGAAGGCAAGGGCTTCATCTAAAATGTCCTCTCCTCTTAATCTCAGATGTGTAGCTTCATACAAGCTTAACAAGCCCCTTGGGTCACTGGCTAAAGTCTTCTTGAACTCACCATTACTCTCCTTGAATTTCTTGAAAACATCTATATATATATATATACGGAGTAGTTAATAAGACATTAAGCTATGTTAGTTGAGCTGCAGAATTGTAATACACACACAAAAACATATGTAAAGTGTAAATATACGAGGATAGTAAGTCTCTGCCAAGGTTGGAGCTATGATTTCATTTTAGGGGGCACATGAGAGTTTGGGCTTTAAATATTGTGTAATTCCGTTAATTAGTTTCACGTATAGTATGTTGAAGATTAAAACACAACTACTCAATGCCAAACGAATCTCTCTACAACTCTTTCTAAAAAAAAGTTCATATCTATACTTTTTTCTTTCTTTCTATTATTGTTTTTAACCTATAAAACAAAGAATTTTTCACATGTTTAATCTATACAGACTTATAGACTTTGAGCTAATTGAGTAAATAAGATATTCTTTGAGTAAAAATATGAAAAAGTCAGGGATCAATGTAAGATTTCTAAGATTAGAAAAGAGAAATTAAAAAATTCAGGAGCGATACAGATAATTAATGAGTAATACTTGGAGCATAACCAAAGCCACAACATTTTGCCCACAACCTCCATTTTGTGTCTATCTCTCTCCTAGTGGACACTGTGGGGTCACTGGCACTATGGGACCCATCAAGAGAGATAGACACAAAATGGAGGTTGTGGGCAAAAGGTTGTGACTTTGGTTGTGCCCAAAGTATTACTCATAATTAATATACTATAAAATATATAGGGTAAAAAATAATTTAAAAAGTTGAGTGGGGGCACAAAAGAACATAATCTTAAATACATAGGGTAAAAAAAGAAATTTTAAAATTTGAGGGAGGTCTGTGACCCGGTCCTACATTGCCTCCAACGTGGTCTCTGCTCCTCTACAATGATGGTAGCTTAAGGATATTTCATTATTGAGTGCATTTTTCCTCACCCAAATTTATCTCATCCATTACTCACCTAAACACTTCGTTGCATTCAACAATTAGCAGCGGCAAAAGCTCCATGGTGATTATAACCCCCACTAAGATTTTAGAAAAGAATATGGGCGTGGTTTGATTATAAAATGTTTTGGATTTATGAAAATAGATTGTAAACCCACTGAAGTTTTGGAAAAGTACAGAGTTCATTTATGATATTCTGATTTGATGAAACTTTATTGAATTGACCCCTCTATAATGCCTTAGCGAAAATAAATAAATAAACACTCTAAAATGTAGAAATAGAATTTGACAGTTTAATGTGGATGTCCAAACTTTAATTTTCCAAGACTGGGATGGGACATAGTGCCACAAAGTCATGCCTTTAGCGAATCATTGATTTACGTTGAATTATGAATATATTTTTTTTGGGCTTATTTTGTAGAATTTTAATTTTTGAAGAATAGATCAATTGTCTACATTTGGTAGTACTGCCTTTGAGTCTGCCATTGGTTTGCGTTGAATTATGAATATTATTTTTTGGCTTATTTTGTTGAATTTTAATTTTTTAAGAATCCATCAATTGTCTAAATTTGGTAGTACTGCCTTTGAGTCTGCCAACTTATTCGACTCATATAAAGTGCCTTATTCTTTAGGTCTATTTTGTACAGCTGACTTTTGTACATTCTCACAGAGAAATTATTCAGTGAGTCCGTCATACCATGTCAACAAGTGGAGAGTTGAGATTAAATGGTCACACCAGGTCAGCATACTGACGTGACGTAACAGGTTCACTGAATAACTTCTCGTTCTCATGAGAAGTTTTGGTGTTAAGTCCCCTTACTTGTGTTTTTTGTGTCCTTATATATCTTAATATTAATAAAATACCATTGTTATGTGGAGGTTCTTAAAAAAAAAAAAGGTAGAACATCGATTAAGGAAGAATTGATTATTTGCAATTTGAATTTAAATATTGGAGTTGCTTTAAGTTTATTTTATTTTGACGGGATATAATTGCTTTAATTTGACTGTGTTAATAGCTTTACTTTGAATTTTTCTTGACAAGAAACTAATACTTGTTGATAAGTTGGATGAGAAATTATATACTTCATACATACATAAGATATAGAGGGTGTCAATGTCTAAAAGGGTCCAAACATCAGTATAGTTCGCCGTACTTTTATACTTGAAGTGCTTCTATAAGGAGGTGTAAGATCGTAGTATCCTGTAAGCACCAAAGTGGAAAAATCGTATCGAGGAGAGCGAGCTTGCGTGACTTTATTAATTTATTGTTTCCTTCCTGTATCACTTTCAGTTATATTTTGAATAACAACACTTTGTAGCATAAGTTATGCCTTTTTTGTTTTTTAGCGCAATTTGGAAGCTTGTTAATGTTTATTAGCATTATTGGTGAGTGGAAAGAAAAAAAAAAAAATAGCACTAACATTGTTTGGTGATAATTAATATTAATTAAATAATTATCCACCTCTAACCCCACTCACAAAAAATCAAGACTTCTCCATTCGCAGTAACAGAAATTTCGATATATATATATATATATATATATTAAAATTAATGAATGTGATGATCAGGGACTCACCACAAGACATATTGTAACCATGTTGTCTAAAGACACGAAATTGAAGTGAAATGGTGTAGAGATCATATTCATTGTAATCTATTGAACAATGAAGGTGAAAGAAGTGGTCCAACTGATTTTCAATCTCTTTCTCAAAGTGGTAGGACACACCAAGGCGATGGACTGAGTTGATTAAACCCATTTTATCTGCCGGTGTAATTCCACCATCTAACAACATTTCCCTCACTTCTTCTTTTAGCAATTCAACTTTTTTTGCATATTCCTCCATTATGACCTGCAATGAATATACAGTGGATGCTCATGCATGATCATGTATATATATACCACATATGTGAGTCTTACACTAGAGGTCCAATGTTAATGTTTCTGGTTCTACGATTTGTTCTCAAATTTTTGCGATTTACGTACTCACATCTTTTGAGATTGAATCGAATAAACTGATTTGCTTTCATTTTTTAAATTTAATTTGGAGTTCATATATGAACTTCAAAACATGTTTGCCAATTAAACCGCGGAGCCAAATACCTTTCTCGTTGTGAATTGCTACTCAATCGCAAAAATAAACAACTTTTGGTCAAAGTTGCTTAAGGTAACTTAGCTTTTTGATCAATCAGACAATCACAAATTTCTTTAATCTGGACTCAAATTTTTTTGTAGTTGAATCGAAGAGATGGTTTATCAAACACTTTCATATATATGAGCTTTTGATGTTCCATAATCAAAAAGTGTTACATGCACACTAGCAAATATGCAATATAATTACACTAGCAAAAATGCAATATATATGTATATATATAATTGAGAAAAGAAATGGTTAATTACCAATTTATCTGAAGGAAAGGAAGCGAAGTGGTCACCCCAAATATTAGGGGGAAAGTGTGCCAAAGGGCGAGAAGTCTGTTGCAATGCCATGCGAAGAAAATCAAAGTACCCAAATATTGAAGCTATATAGAGCAACAATAAGAATTTTATGGTCTCTGTATGGGTCACTACCTTGGCTGCTATTTATAGATAAGATAAGACACCAGGTGGCCCCCTCATCGCTTTGTTGTTGTACGTTATACACATGTGACAATATGTGTATCTAGCATTTCCCCATGTGACAATATGTCATGATCCATAGTATGGGCCCCAGGGGCTGATGGCGGAATCCATTAGGGTGCAAATGCTCCACTCAATTTTTTAAAATTAATTTTCTATCCTAAATATTTAATGTATTATTCATTTTTGCCCTTTATTTGCCCCCTCAACTTTCAAAATAATTCTTTTACCTTTTATATTATTCATTTTGCCCCTATATACCCCCCACCCCTCAACTTTTTAAAATTATTCTTTTACCTATTCATTTTTGCCCCTTATTTTTGGCCCCCTCAACTTTCAAAATAATCCTTTTTCCTTATATATTTCATATATTATTCATTTTGCCCCGTATTTTCTACCCTCAACTTTTCAAAATAATTCTTTTACCTTATATATTTCATACTTTATTCATTCTTGCCCCTTAAATTTCTAGTTTGTCATTTTTAAGCTTTAAAAAATGTAATTTATCCCTTTTAAGCTTACAAAAATCAGGTCAAGCTGGCCTCTGGACAAAATTCCTGAGTCCGCCTCTGAGTGTGGTGAGGAATGTTCTACTTCTAAAATTTGTATCTCAAATATGATTTACAACACATGTGGCAGCAGTTGTCCACTAATTTTTTAGAGGATGTTGAAGGGAAACGCCTATTGTGCGCGCAACTAGTGGCTTTTTTGGCACTTGCATATATACGCGCGTGCACACGTACGAGAGAGAGAGAGAGAGAGAGAGAGAGAGAGAGAGACTCAGCTTTTGGATAAAAATCACGATGGTTTTGTTAGTTGCAATTCTCCGTCACCGCTTACAATTTATTGTCATGGTGGTTACAAAAAACCACCGTTTAGTTTTCTTTACTTTAGTGGTTATAATTTTTGGTCATAAGTTACAACTTTCTACCATGGTTGATAATTTTTCACATCAAGTTACAATTTTTCTCCTTACACCTAACAGCTTTCTCTCTCTCTCTCTCTCTCTCTCTCTCTCTCTCTCTCTCTCTCTCTCTTTCCACGCGCACAAGTTCACACAACTACTATGCGCACAATATAGAGTTTTTCATATTAAAGGGATCCCACCATTACTGAAGGCGATTCCACTATTAAATGTGTTGGGAACCACCATATATATATGGTGTGTGTGTGTGTGTGTGTGTGTGTGTGCTCGCGCGCGTGTGTGTGTAATTCTGTTCTAATGGGGGATCCCTCAATTTCTTAAAGTGATGACTTCTAATATTGGTCTTCTAATCTGTTTAGTAAGCTTGTCCCACGCGTTGTGTGACAAATCAATCTTAAACATACACGTGCCCCCTTATTTCCAATCATTTGGTGAGTAAGTGGGATCCATTACATTCCCTGGCATAATGAAAAATGAATTAATGATGGAAAGGATAGGTCCTACTTACTCGCTCAATAAGGTGCTTGGGTCGGGAAGAACCCCATATACATTTGTGCCCCCAATAAGGAATGGATACGAGCCGAGCTTTTTAAACCCTTACTCAGCCTCAGCTCGATAAAATTTTAAACAAACGGGCTCAAGCTCAGCTCATTATACAATTCTTTCAAATCTGTAGGCCACTATAGATTCCCAAAGTCAGCAGCTGGGATCCTCGTCTTGGGTCAGAAATTCAGATAATCGTTTGGTCAGGATCAGCCCAACAAGTTATTTCAGCATGAAGCAAGAAGATTTAGAAAACAAGGTCACTGAGTTAGGAGCCACCATATACCAGCAGTCCGACAGCCTGGCCCAAGTTTTGAAGTTCATAGAAGAACTGAAATAGCAATAGCCACAATATCAACCCGGGTTCCCACCACCGCTAGGTTTCACGCTGCCACCGCCGGGGTTTGTGCCACCTCCAGTCAGCATGCATGAGAATAATGGGGAAGAAGATTGGTTTCAAGGGGTCCCACCGCTTGCATATGAGATATCGCTAGTTTAATCTAAGCATAACTCATCTTTGGTTCACATGAATTATCTACCTAAAACTAGGGTGTAGTATAACTCATCTTTCCCAGGCATGAATTATAAAAGATGTAAACATCACAATCATATAAGCACTATTGTATGTAAATACTCCTATCAATCATAGAAATCAAGGAATATTGAGTTCAATAAGCATGAGGAAAAATCTAAGACAAGAATAGATCCAAAATACTATTGATTATTATCATTAAAAACTGATTATATAAATAATCCTCCAACATACAATTACTATCCAATACATAAAATCCTAAAATAAGAAAGCATTGAATTCCCTCTTTACATAGTTAGGGTTTCAATGGGTTTCATTGAAACCCTAGAATAAAAGTTTAGTTGCACATGGTTGGTGAAAACATGAAGATTGAGTTGATGGTTGCCATAAGAGACCTTCAAGCTAGATCTTCTCCTTCCTCTTGCCTTCAAAGTTTATGTATGAATGAATGTGTAACCCCTCAATTGATTTAGAATGAAAAATATTGTGAGTTGTAGTTCCTTTTAAGTTAATGTAGGTAAATTGATTGTATCCATGGAGTTTAGATCTTTTTAACTTGTAATTTGGTAGTTTTGAGGTTAACTTGGAGAACTTGGATGAATTTCCATGTTTTGGTTGGTTTTGTGTAAGTTGTTAGGTTGAATCATTCCGGCAAGTCCAGATGGTGTTGTGTGTGTGTGTGTTGGACAAATTCCACTTGTAAAGATGATGATGGTTGTAGTTTGAGCTCATAATCTACAAGTTTTTGTAAAATACTAGTTGATAAGTGTTTTGAATGTCAAAAACTTATTTTGATTCAAGAAAAAGATGAGTTCATGGGTTATTTTGATCAAATTATGGTGGTGTTGATGCTTTACATGCATAGTTGGTGTTTAAGGATGTTTGGGAATGTGTTGGGAATGTTTTATAGACGTTCCATGAGAGTTGATTTCATTTTGGCATGGTTTTGAACTCCCAGCACAGGATTTTCTGTCAAAAAAATGACTTCTGTTGAAACCGGATCAATCCAGAGCATCTGAAGGAGCCAGACTAGTCATTCTGCCAAAACCGGATTGATCCGGTTTTGGGGCGGATCGATCCGCAGGTCCGTTATTTTTTTTGTTAGAACCGAGACTCAAAGACCTATCTTTTGGTATAAAATTTGCTATACTTTATTAATGATCATTTTGCTCTTGGGGGCTATTTTGTCATAGTAAAGTTGTTTTATGTTGTTTAACTCGAATGTTTCTTTGTAATTTGCATGTTTCTTTGCTAATTAGTATAGTTGAATGCTTAAGGCATTGTTACATGTGTCCTAATTCGCACAAAACGGGTTGGGGTGTGATAGAAATGGAAAAAGAATGTTCAAAAGTTGCTTCGGAAATCGACAATTTGTGGGCAAAAGAAGAAGGCAATCATCTCACTCGATCCTGTAGACACTTCAAACTGCACAAGCTAGAGGAAGATCTCTCGGGGAGAGAGCTAGACAAAGGGAAAGGGAAGATGAATGAGGAGGAAGAGGAAGATAGGGTTCTAAGGCAAATGAAGAAGACTCAGGCTAACATTACCATCTGGGGTTTGTTGATCACTTCTAAATGTCACAGACAGGCAGTCCTAGATGCCTTGAATGAATCTGATGTTTCTATCGACACAACACTAGAGGACCTAGTGAAAATGATCGGCAAAATTCCAACTTTGGCTATCACCTTCTCCTCAGATGACCTACCCCCTGGAAGGCCCGTTCATAGCAAACCACTGTACATCAGTATTGAATGCTTGGAGAATACTATACCTATTTGTCTTGTTGATAACGGGTCTACTTTAAATGTATGTCCATTCCGAACAGCCAAGCAAAGGGGTCTGGAAGATCAACTTTCACACCGTCTGAGCAGAGGGTTAGGGCATATGACAACACCCTAAGTACAGTCATAGGTATAATTTTCCTCAATCTCACCGTCGGGCCTTTGGAAAAGGAAGCTGAATTTCAAGTCATTGACATTCCTGCTTCTTTTAATTTGTTGTTAGGAAGGCCGTGGTTGGACAGTTTAGGTGCCATACCATCGATAATTCACCAGAAGGTCAAGTGCGTTTGGAAAAGCAAGATCTGCGATATTCTCGGGGATTGTTGGGTCCGTCCGTCTGAAGCTTCGCCGAGCGCGCCGATTTTAGAGGTACACTTGCAAGAAGGAACGAGTCTGGGAGGGTTTGAATTCATCAACATGTTGGAGGGATTAAAGCCGAGAGACTTCCTGGCACTGTATTTCGATCAGTATGCAAGCCCGCAGGTCGTCGGAATTGTAAAAAAGATGGGTTTCTTCGTGGGAATAGGATTGGGTAAAATTCATCAAGGTTTGTCAAAATTTTCGAGAATCCCCACACAGACTCATACTCCCGGTCTAGGTTACCTGCCAACAAAGAGGGAGCTGAGAGAAAAGAAGAAAGCAGCAGATGCACCTTTGGTTCCTTACCAGAAAACGTTCAATGGGTATTTTGTGAAGGAGGGAAAGGATTTCCCCTTTTGTGGCTTCCCAGAACCATGGATGGATCAGAAAGATGATTTCTTAAAGCCAGAGTTTGAGATCTTTATCCCCCATGAATTCTCCGAGTATGAAGATCCGTATCTACAAATGCCCGTGAAATCTGCTACTATTAAAGATTCGATTGGTGTGTTAGATGGCTCAGTTATAAAGAACTTGTTGGGAGAAGAAAGCGGGAGAGCCAAAGACAAAGGCCAAGAAAAGGTTGTAGAAGCTGAGATCAGGGAAGAATGTGCTAAGGATATGGTGGAAGAAGTACAGAAAGAAGATAAGGGGAATGGCATGGAAGAACCAGAGGAATCAATGAAAGAAGGAGGGGATGAAAAAGGAAAGCTGTTAGACTGCAACACCGTGGAGCTCAAACAAGGAGCCAACAAGGAATGGGTCTTCGAGTCTAGTGATAAGTACCCCCCCTCCCCAGAGTCCGTAATGGCCCATATGAGGTGTCTTACTATTGCTATGTCTGTTGTAATCACTCCAAACAAAGTTAATGAAAGTATGACTAATTCTGCCTACTCGAATGCGCTTAATGAATGTGATGACCATGAAATTCCAAGTGAATTATAAAAATTAATTGAAAAGAAAAATGAATCTGCATGCAAAATCATTGAGGACACTCTAACAATTAATTTGGGAAATGAATATAATCCACAAAATATTTTTATTAGCTCAACACTTAGCAATGAAGAAAGCAAAGAATTGATCAATCTATTAAACAAATTCAAAGATGTTTTCGCATGGTCTTATAGTGATATACCAGGTATCAACCCAGAGATAGTCCAACATCGTACCCCCTCTTTCCTAACTCAAAACCAATAAAACAAAAATTGAGGCGAATGAGGCCTAAATGGGCACTTAAAGTAAAAGAGGAAGTTGAAAAGCAATTAAAAGATGGATTCTTGATAGTCACCGAGTATCCTGAATGGCTTACCAACATTGCGCCGGTCTCGAAGAAGGATGGTCGTGTTAGGGTGTGCGTTGATTTTTGAGATCTGAACAAAGCAAGCCCTAAAGACGACTTCCCCTTACCTCATATTGATGTGCTAGTTGATAACACTGCAGGACATGAGCTTCTGTCTTTTATGGATGGATTCTCCGGTTATAACCAGATCCTCATGGCACCCGAGAATAGGGAGAAAATCACTTTCATCACGCCTTGGGGAACATATTTCTATAGGTTAATTCCGTTCAAACTCAAAAATACAGGGGCAACGTATCAACGAGCTGCTACCACATTGCTACACGATATGATTCACAAGGAGGTAGAGGTGTACCTAGATGATATGATCGTGAAATCTAAAAGGAGGGAAGGACACTTAGAAGCATTAAGGAAGTTCTTCGAGAGGTTGAGAGAAATTAGAATGAGGCTGAACCCACAAAAGTGCACCTTTGGAGTTACCACCGAGAAGTTGTTAGGATTCCTTATCACCCAGAGGGGAATAGAGGTGGACCCAACCAAAATAAAGTCATAGTTGAAATGCAACCACCGAAGAATGAGAAAGAGCTGAGGGGATTCTTGAGTAGGATACAGTTCATTAGCCATTTCATCTCAAAACTCACCTTGACTTGTTACCCGTTGTTTAGATTGCTCAGAAAATGAGAAAGGTTCGAGTGGGATATCCTATGCCAACAAGCCTTCGATAAAATCAAAACCTACCTCCAAAAGCCACCCGTCCTATCACCACTCTCACCCGGAAGGCCTTTGTTGTTATACCTTTCTGTGTCTGAAGATTCAATGGGGTGTATCTTGGCCCAATAAGGAGAAGAGGGGCACATGGAAAAGGCCATTTATTATCTGAGCAAAAGGATGACCGAAATATGAGCTAAAATATTCACCTTAAGAGAAAGCATGTTGGGCCTTAGTCTGGTGTACCCGTCGCCTTAGGCACTACATGTTAGCCTTCCCCATGACCCTAATATCCCGAATGGACCCACTCAAATACCTATTTGAAAAACCCATTATAACTAGTAGAATTTCCCGGTGGACCATAATGCTGGCTGAATTCGATATCAAGTATGTCACTGCCAAATCCGTGAAAGGGAGAGCTGTCGCTGAATACCTGGTCGATATTGCGATAGAATCCGAAGAGAAGGGTGAGTTTCGATTTCCAGATAAGGGAGTAATGGGGATAGAGGAGAATTTGTGGAAGATGTATTTTGATGGGGCAGCTAATCAGTTAGGCTATGGGGTTGGAGTCATCCTTGTGGCACCTAATGGAACTCCTACCTCGTTAGCCATTAAGCTTAAGTACAACTCAACCAATAACATGGTGGAGTACGAAGCATGCATAATTGAGATGGAAGTAGCACTGGCCTTAAAAGTTGAGAGGATCGATGTTTTCAGAGATTCTAACTTGATCATATCCCCAAGTACGAGGTGATTGGAAGGTAAAGCATGAGAAGTTGAGTCCTTACCACGACTATCTGGAGAGCTTAAAAGTGCGGTTTATGAAAATATCATTCTATTACCTTCCTCGTGAGAAGAACCAGTTAGCTAATTCTCTAGTAACCTTAGCCTCGATGATGCAAATCCCCTCTGGAGTCACCATGATCCCACTATCCATAGAAATAAGGAACCAACCTTCATTTGAGATGATCGCAGACCTGGAAGATGAAGGTGAAACACCTTGGTATGAGGATGTTTAGAATTTCATTAAGAAAGAAGAATACCTCGAAGGAGCTTCAGAGAAGGATAGGAAGGCGATTCGAAGATTCTCTGCCCAATTTGTGATCTATGCAGATAAGATGTGGAAAAGTCGTACACTGGGTATAATCTGGAATGTCTATATGAAAATGAAGCTAAGAGAATGATGGAGGAAATACACCAAGGAGTTTGTGGACCCCACATGAACGGACATATGTTAGCAAAGAAGATAATCCAGCAAGGGTATTACTAGACAACCTTAGATAGAGATTGTTGTGTATATGTTAAAAGGTGCCATAAGTTCCAAATCCACGCAAATCTGATGCATACCCCACCATCCCAGCTCTATAGCATGACTATGCCTTTGCCATTTTCTGTATGGGGTATTGATATTATTGGCAAAATAGTTCTAAAAGCCTTTAATGGACACTAGTAAATAATTGTGGTGATTGATTACTTTACTAAGTGGGTAGAGGCTGCGTCGCACGCAACTTTAAAGGCTAAAGATGTGGTGAGCTCCATTGAGAAAAACATCATTTGCAGATATGGGGTCTCGAATGAGTTCATTTTCGATCATGGCAGCCATTTCCAAGGAGAAGTCATCCCACTCTTAGAAAAGTACAAGATCACTCGTCATCAGTCCTCCCTGTACAAGCCTCAAACAAACGGAGCAGTGGAGGCGGCGAATAAGATTGTCAAGTCAATCTTGGGGAAAACGATAGACACATATAAGGATTGGCACGAGAAACTGCCATTTGCACTATGGGGATACCGGACCTCCGTCAGAACTTCAACAAGAGCTGAAAAGGTATTGATTTCCAAAATCTGGCTCTAGCCAGTCAAAATGATGGAGAAAATGAAAGAAAGAAAATTTTGGTGATACATAGAATTGTACACTTCAAGGTACATCATGAGAATGTATCTAGATCATGTTTTGAAAGGCTCAAAAAGGCCACAAACAAATTTTGAGGGCTGACGTACACGTTGTGAAATTATGATCAGAAGATCTCGCACCAGTCAAGTACATAAAAAAAAGTTGATTGGTTAGGTGAAAGTAAAAAGGATCAATCCTCAAAATTAAACAAAAACAAAAAGAAAAAAAAGGAAAAAAGATAAAGGAGAAGAAATGGAGACTAAAACTGAATCCTTTTATTCAAGGCTACCACAAGTGACCCAAGTTTGAACTTCTTTAACGATTGGCTCGAAAAACCCTCAGACCTCCATGTCTTTCAAAACCCTTGACTTGAACTACGCTCGACCTGATTCCTGCTCGGGGATACGTAGGCAACCGCATCGGTTCGATCATCCCACCTACCTAAAAATAACCCAACTTTCTTCAAGCCTTGCCTTGAACTACGCTCGACCTGATTCCCGCTCGGGGATACGTAGGCAACTGCATCAGTTTGGTCATCCCACCTACCTAAAAATCACCCCTCCGTCTTTCAAAGTCCTAGCCCGAACTACGTTGGACCTGATCTCCGTTCGGGGGTACGTAGGCAGACTTTCAAAAAGAAAAGAAGGATGGCTCACTAGGTCGAAAATTCGAAAGGACGCCTAGGCAAAAGTTAGAGCTAAATCCAAAATGAGTAATAACAAAAGAGACAAAAGAGCTCGCTAGGTCACCTCACTGGTGCCTAGGCAAAAGTTATGAGCATCTGCAAGATTAAAGTCGCGGTTCTTGCCTCAAGCCAAAAATCACCTTCCACATTAGGGGCAAACTTCGGCTACCTGCCTCGTTTGCCTAAATTTTACTATCAACCCTTCATACAAGAGGCAAACTTCGGTTACCTACCTCATTTGCCCAAAGCCTCCAATAAACCATTGTCCAAACTAGGGGCAAACTTTGGTCACCCACCTCGTTTGCCTATGAATTCCACTTCCTTTACCTCAAACTAGGGGCAAACTCCATTTGCCTAACACGATCCCTTCATACCAAGGGCAAGTTTTCAAGTCACCAACTTGTTTTGAAATTTTTTGAAATAGAGTATCTTTTATTCTAAAAGCTTAGGCACTAATTCCAAGCACTTCTTGGGAGAAGTAGAGAATTGATTAGATCAATAGGGAAGAATTTTCAAAAACCAGATTTATCAGCAAAGTGCTATCATATTAAGATGAGGAGTGAACATAAAAGATGAGCGGTACATCGCTTATGATAAAGACACATTGAATTATGCTAATTTGGGCACTTCGTGTCGTTACTTCTGTCAAGTCAATCCCTGTTTGGTTGAGTCAATAATAATCTGATCGAAACTGTATCAGAGTTCAATGTTCATACAACCCAATCCAACTTTCCTCGTCAACATTGTTCCTGTGAAGTCCATTTGTCTTAATGGTCTCAAATGTGTGGGTTTAAAGTGATTTCCAAATTGTAAAACCTGTGGATACAAGCAGAAGTTTCGAACACCGTTATTGCACTTGTCAAGGCTACAACATGATATGAGTCCCAAGAACCTCGAGCATTTGTGATAGGAATCACAGTCACTTGTCTTTATAAATCAGTTTATAAGATACACTGGCTATCTTCTACCAGCTCCTCAGCAACCAAGCCAAAAATGTGTCACGAATGTTCTGCATCCCCAGCTGAATTACTCTATTCACAATGCAAACATTCTTTCCCCAGCCTAATCTTCTCATTTCCAACAGAGCTAGTTCATCTCCAGAAGAGTGTCCTGAACAAATATGGTGTATCTCAATCAAGACTACATCCTTTCCTTAAAAGAAAGAGTTATTCATCCCCAAAAGATTCAATTTAATCCCCAGCAGGCATATCCATTCGTCAGTTCTTTTGATCATAGTTAGTCCAACCGTTGGTCCAATCCATGACAGTCACAGCAGTTCACTATCGACTCGTCATCTCGATTCGTACATCATCAGTTCAATCCATTACAGTCACGGTAGTTCACTGTCGACTCATCATCTCGATTCGTACATCATCAGTTCAATCCATGACAGTCATAGTAATTCACTGTCGACTCGTCATCTCGATTCGTACATCATCAGTTCAATCCATGACAGTCACAGCAGTTCACTGCCGACTCGTCATCTCGATTCGTACATCGTCAGCTTAATCCATGACAGTCACAGTAGTTCACTGTCGACTTGTCATCCCGATTAGTACATCGTCAGTTCTTCTAATCAAGGTTAGTCCAACCATTGATTCAATCTATGACAGTCACAGTAGTTCACTGCCGACTCATCATCTCGATTCATATATTGTCAGTTCTTTTGATCATGGTTAGTCCAAATCGCTGGTCCATTTCATGGCAGTCACAGTAGTTCACTGTCAACTTGTCACCTCAAAAGTACATCGTCAGTTCTTCTGATCACGGTTAGTCCAACCGTTGGTCCAACCCATGATAGTCACAGTAGTTCACTGTCTACTAGTCATCTCAATTCGTGCATCGTCAATTCATTAATCATCATTAGTTTACCATCATTCGAAGCATGTCATGTTCATCATTCTCATTCAAAATCTTGGGCTTCCATGTCCATTAATGGGGCTTTCGTGTCCATCGCTTGACATCTCGGGCTTGTATGTCCATCACTTAACGTTCTAAGGCTTCTGTGTCTGTCTCCTAATTTCCAGGCCTTCCAGGTCCGTCGGTTATTTGTCAAGCTTCATCTCTGATTAACGACCTCTAGGACCCCATGTTTGATTACATTTGTTTACGAAGCACACTTCCCAAAATTCAGAAGTTTGCTCTAAGACCCAGGGTCTTCAAACCTTGGTGTCCCTATCTAGGTCAATAACTGCATCACAGTCAGAAACACTAGCACGGCATAAGTCCACTCAGAGTGGCACACATCCCACAACACCAGCTCATACTAGGATCAGAACACTAGACATGATAGGACTCAGAACACAATTCATATCACATTCATGCATTGCATATTATTCTCATAGCATAGCATCTGTCTGATTGTTGTGTTTTTGCATGTGTTTGTTTCTTTGTGCTCCGAACTACGTCCTGGTCTGATTCCCCTTGGGATACGTTGGCAGTCAGGCAGAGAGCGACCAGTACTAGCCTCCACATCATTCTTGCATCTTTTGCAATGCTTTTAACCTGAATCTATAGCCTCCAAAAAAGAGCTGTCTCTTCAAAGCTTTGGCTCTCGCTAGCGACATGCGTCGCCTCGCAAGTTCATGCCAAAGAGGGGCAAACTATAGACACCCCATTTTGTCGGCTATCAGATTTAGGAGACCCATAGCTTGGTGGTTCACAATGATAAAAAAAGACTCAAAAAGACTCCTGGAAGTTAGTTCTATCTCTCAAAATGCTAAGAATGACCAAAATGCCCCTAAAAGTCCAAACACTCCCAGATTTGGACCAAAAGTTCTAGAAACATGCTATTTCATAAGAAAAGTCATAAAATGAGTTTTCAAGCAAAATTAGATAAAATCGTCAGCTCCCAGGGACCCCCGGAAGTTTCTGAAAAGTTCCTGTTGACTGGTTTGACCCAAGTTTGACCAGGTTTGACCAAAATTACCCGAATTCACCGAAAGATTCTGAGATCATTCTAGATCATTTGAAAAGTATTAAAATGAGTTTTAAAAGAAAATCGGACGAAAACGTCAGCTCCTGGGAGCTCCCAGAGGTTCCCAGAACTTTTTGGAGATCCTTGGTTTGACTGATTTGACCTAAAAGTTGACTTTAAAACTGGAGCACCGTACTATTTTTCAAACATTTTTCACGGATACTAGAGGTCAATACCTTTCCAACGGTATATCGCACATAATTTCTGGATTTAAAAATAATTTATTATGAATTTCTGAAGAAGGAAAAGGCGATCAAATTGGCTTTTATCGCAAATACCGCAAAACTTTTCAAAGTGACCTATCTCTGAAATATTTTATATAGAAATTAGACTCCAATACCTTTCCAACGGTATATCACAAACTCAGTTTGGAGTTTGTACGCATTTTTTTTGAATTTCGGATGAAATTGGGCTTTTTTGCGAATACCGAAACCTCTGGGGGCCTAAACGTAATTTTTTGGGCGTCTGAGGAGTAGTGTCGCGGCGGCACTGGGCCACTGCCATGGCGGCAGATGGCCAGTTTCGCGGCGGTACTCTCCTCTAGAACAGTCCATTTTTGCAATTTCTTTTGGGGGTCCATTTTGATGAATTAGAAACCAAAACGACGTATCTCTATGTTTTCAGTTGTTTGGGACCAATGAGAGTACTTCTAAAACCCCAAAACCACCCCAAATTAGCCTATATAAACCCCCCATTTCTCTTCATTTTAGGGGGGCCAAGTGCAATGTCCATAGAAGTTGTAGAGAGAAAGAGAGATAGAGATAGGTTTAGAAGAAGGAAAGGGAGCTTCTCCCATTGATTTTCTATAAGAAAGTGAGTTTAAATCTAGTTTTCTTCCATTACCTCTCTTATACTTCACATTCCAAATACCCCCAATCACCATTCTTGAGCATTCTTGAGTTAGGAAGCTAGTTCCATGTCTAAATGTCAATATCTATGAGTGAAGCACCAAGCTACAAGTCCAATATCACATTGATTATCATCTATTGATTGCTATTTACTTTCTTGTTATATATATGTTCATCTCTTCTTACCTCATTTCTTTTTATTTTTCTTTATGTACTTACTTGTTCTTCATCATCTAAATGATGACATGAAGTTTGAGGTGAGTGAATCCTTATGGATAGTAGCTCTTGACCTCAAAAACATGTTTAATAGATGATGATTATAACTACAATGCCTCCAAGGTATCCTTGAAGTTATGTTCAAAATAAAAATGAAGCTCTCCAATAATATTGGGGGTTCTTGATGATGAGTTTGATGTTGATGTTTCAAGAGGTCATAATCTCTATTTGATGTTGAAAATATACTTTCAAAACCTCTATTTCAAAACCCCTCTCAAACCCTCTCATTTTGATCTCAAGAAAGAAAACTCAAGTTTTTCCCAAAATCTTTAAAACAGTGAGTCAAAACAGTGAATGATCTGAGCTCAAAGATTTCTCTAAAACTCAATACTCAATGTATGGATGTAAGACCACTTGGAAAGTCTTCCTAACTCATTAGAGAACACCCATGATTTTTGGTTTGACTTGGAAATACTTGGAAGGATTCTATTTTGGTTCAAACATTCTCTCAAGATATTCTTCCTTTACTGTCACAGCAGCTTGGTCGACTTTCAACTTGTTTTACAGAAACCTTTTCCAAAAGGAGTGGTCCCAAACTATTTTTCCCTTAAACGTCAATGTCTTAGGGAACGTTTTGTATAAAATGGGCCCCTAGATCATTTGTTTTCATTTTCTCAGATATTTTGACATTTTAGTCGACAGTACGAACTCTGTTTCTGAGTAACCTCTATTGTTCATATGATTTCTCCCAATCAGTAATAGTTATTAAAAGTTGGATTTTTTAGTTGTGTTCTATACATAATAAGGAAGATCTTCATAAAAAATCATGCATTGAAAACATTCCTAACCCCTCTTTTCAATTTCCAAAAGATTATGTTACTGTTCTGTCCACTATTCACAGCAAGCATACTTTTACTTCCATCCTTTGATTTGATGCTTACATGCACTCCAAATTAGCTCATGTCTTAGGAAGTAGTTCATACTACATTTTTACATATCCCATGATGATTTCCTTCATTCATTCATACACATTCTAGACTTCTAAGTCATTCTAGGAATCCATGAACACAAAACACACTACAACCTTGGCACATTCTAGATACATACATTGCATCCATGCAAAGATTTTGGGCTTTTGTGACTCCTAATCTAAGAAGATTATAAGGAATGAACTTGATCATACGTTCACGTTTCCCTTCGATCTAATCGTCCTTTCTCATCCATCCCGGGGATTGAGAGGTCTTCTTTTCTCAAAGATTAGCATGCATCATTCTAGCTTGCTAAGCATACTTTGATCCTTTTTGATTTATTTGTTTCAAGAACAATTCATGTCCCCTTTGGATTAGAGAAACTTAATTACTTCATATGTGATTAGACTATTTTTCCTAGGTTTACTTGTGTGATCTTTCACTTTTGCATCGTGTGATATTTAGCTTAGATCTTATAAATGATATCTTATCTTTTGATCTTCTATTTCAAGATTCTTATGTGATGTAATATACCTATCATAGTATTAATTGCCGAACCAAACATAGTAAAAGATGATTATTTGGATGCTAATTGAGGCCTGTCGAGAGACGGGGCGAGTTGAGGGTGTTTTAGTCGTGACAAAGGCTCCTTCCTCTCTCGTACCAAAACCCCGAATCAAGTTCTTTGGTTATGAAGGGCCGGTGCCCTTTATCTGTTTGGGTGAGTCAAATTAGGTTTCTTGGTTCCTTAAAGACCAAGTGGCGACTCTGTATCTATTTTCAATAGAACTTCCTTTTCCTTTCCATTTCAAAACAATCTTAATTTCAAAACAAAAAAAAAAGTAATGGAACTCCGCGTGTCTACAGAAGCGCACGATAAGTAAGAAAGCTTACGATTTTGGACAAAGTAGTGAGGAACCTCATGATAAGTGAAAAAGCTCAAGATTTTGGACGAAGGACTGAGGAAGCTCACGATAAGTAAGGAAGCCCATGATTTTGGACGAAGGAATGAGGAAGCTCACGATAATTGAAAAAGCTCACAGTTTTGGACAAAGGAGTGAGGAAGCTCACGATAAGTGAGAAAGCACACGATTTTAGATGAAGGAGTGAGGAAACTCATGATAAGCGAGAAAGCTCACGATAAGTGAGAAAGCTCACGATTTTGGACAAAGGAGTAAGAAAGCTCACGATAAGTGAGAAAGCTCACGATAAGTGAGAAAACTCACGATTTTGGACAAAGGAGTGAGGAAGCTCATGATAAGTGAGAAAGCTTATGATTTTGGACAAAGGAGTGAGGAAACACACGATAAGTGAGAAAGCTTACGATTTTGGACAAAGGAGTGAGGAAGCTCACGATAAGTGAGAAAGCTCACGATTTTGGACGAAGGACTGAGGAAGCTCACGATAAGCGAGAAAGATCATGATTTTGAGGAAGGAATGAGGAAGCTCACGATAATTGAGAAAGCTCACGGTTTTGGACAAAGGAGTGAGGAAGCTCACGGTAAGTGACAAAGCTCACAATTTTTGGATGAAGGAGTGAGGATACTCACGATAAGCGAGGAAGCTCATGATAAGTGAAGAAGCCCACAATAAGTGAGAAAGCTCGTGATTTTGGATAAAGGAGTGAGAAAGCTCATGATAAGCGAGGAAGCTCACAATTTTTGATAAAGGAGTGAAGAATCTCACGATAAGTGAGAAAGCTCGTGATAATCGAGGAGGCTCACGATAACCAACGGACATGGAGGCTTGGATTGTGAATAGACAATGCTTGCCCTAGGAGTCGGTGTCTTTTGACTGCGGGCGGTGTTTTTCAATTGTTGGCTGATTTTTATGATGACCGATTCTGAAATTTGGTTCAGGTTCTACTAGGGATGGTAGGGGATTCACTGAGAATCTCTCTTAACTATTTTAATTCTTGACTGAGAAACAGGATTCAAATCCGATTCTCTCACGGTTGATCAAATCTTACAATGGTCGGCCCAAAAAACCTATTCAGGCCTCCAAGATGATTGACAGACGTGGAAGCACTAATTATGGACATGGAATCCCTAAGATGATTGACGGACTTGGCAGTCCCAGATATCAAAGAGTAAATGGGGTAGCCCGAGATAACTGGTGGACGCGAAAGTCCTACATTAATCCAGAGGTTCTACAATAAAAGATTTGCCTTAATTTAGAGGGCTGGCAGTGAAAGATTTGCCTCAATTTAGAGGGCTGATCGAAAATCTAGAGGGCTGACTACAACAGATTTGCCTCAAACTAGAGGGCTGACAACTAAGGATTTGCCTCAATCTAGAGGGCTGATGACAATAGATTTGCTTCAATATAGAGGGCTAATAACGAATTATTTGCCTCAATTTAGAGGATTGACAATGAAGGATTTGCCTCAATTTAGATGGCTGACAACAACAGATTGCCTCAATCTAGAGGGCTGACAATGAAGGGTTTGCCTCAATCTAGAGGGCTGACGATGAAGGATTTGCCTTAATCTAGAAGGCTGGTGACAACAGATTTGCTTCAATCTAGAGGGCTGACGAGGAAGGATTTGCCTCAATCTAGAGGGCTGATGACAATAAATTTGCCTCATTCTAAAGGGCTGACAACGAAGGATTTGCCTCATTCTAGAGGGCTGATAATGAAGGATTTGCCTCAATTTAGAGGGCTGACGACAACAAATTTGCCTCAATCTAAAGGGTTGACAATGAAGGATTTGCCTCAATCTAGAGGGCTGATGACAACAGACTTGCCTTAATCTAGAGGGCTGACAACGAAGGATTTGCCTCAATCTAGAGGGTTGACAATGAACACGACATATTTTGAATGAGAGTGACTATAAACTAATGATGATTAATGAACTGACGATGTATGAATCAAGATGACAAGCCAACAATAAACTACTGTGACTGTCATAGGTTGGACCAATGGTTGGAGTAACCGTGATATGAAGAACTGACAATGCACTAATTGAGGTGATGATTCGATAGTGAACTATTGTGACTATCATGGATTAAACTGACGATGTACAAATCGAGATGATGAATCGACAGTGAACCACTATTTATGGATTGAACTGACGATGTACGAATCGAGATGACGAGTCGACAGTGAACTACTGTGACTGTCATAGATTGGATCAAAGGTTGGACTAACCGTGATAAAAAGAAATGACGATGTACGAATCGAGATGACGAGTCGACAGTGAACTAATGTGATTGTCATGGATTGGACTGACGATGTACGAATCGAGATGACGAGTCAACAGTGAACTACTGTGATCGTCATAGATTGGATCAAATGTTAGACTAACCGTGATCAGAAGATATGATGATGTACGAATCAAAATGACGAGTCAACAGTGAACTACTATGATTGTCATGGATTGGACTGACAATGTACGAATCGAGATGATGAGTCGACAGTGAACTACTGTGACCATCATATATTGGATCAAAGGTTGGACTAACCATGATCAGAAGGAATGACGATGTACGAATTGAGATGACGAGTCGACAGTGAACTACTGTGACTGCATGGATTGGATTGACGATGTACTAATTGATAAGCCTGCTGGGAATGAATCTGCTGGGGATGAAGCGACTCTACTGGGGAGGAATGGATAAGATGTACACATCTAGGGAAGAAGGCAATACGCCCACTGATGGGAGTAAAGGTATGATTCTATTGGTGGCTATGGATTTGACATTGATGGAGGATGATGATCAACAGCCACTCAAGGACTTATGTTGCATAGATGAGGGGAGATGATCAACAGCCACTCATGGACTTATGTTGCATGAACGAAGAAAGATGATCAACAGCCACTCATGGACTTATGTTGCTAGGAGATGATGGTTAACTTTCGGCGGCTTGGAAAGGGATGAGATTTACCCCAAGTTTGGACACTTCTCATGATGACGCCTTGACTGGTGCAGTGATAGTGTTTGGTTCTCCTGCTTGTGTGGATACCGGGTTTCCACCGCTTTGTTTGCTTTTGAAACTCGTTTGATTTTGATCAAAGAAATAGAAAAGGGTCTATTGAAAACAGATACAGAGTCGCCACTTGGTCTTTAAGGAACCAAGAAACCTTATTTTGACTCACCCAAACGGATAAAGGGCACCGGCCCTTCATAACCAAAGAACTTGGCTCGGGGTTTTGGTACGAGAGAGGAAGGAGCCTTTGTCACGACTAAAACACCCTCAACTCGCCCCGTCTCTCGACGGGCCTCAATTAGCATCCAAATAATCATCTTATACTATGTATGGTTCGGCAATTAATACTATGATAGTATATTACATCACATAAGAATCTTGAAATTGAAAATCAAAAGATAAGATATCATTCATAAGATCTAAGTCAAATATCATACACTGTAAAGTGAAAATCACACAAATAAACCTAGGAAAAAATCGTCTAATCATGTATCAAATAATCAAGACTTCCTAATCTAAAGGAAGCATGAATTGTTCTTGAAACAAATAAATCAAAGAAAACAAAGATGCTTAGCAAGCTAAAAAGATGCATGTTATTCTTTGAGAAGATAAGATCTCTCAATCCCCGGGACGGATGAGAAAGGATGATTAGATCGAGGGGAAGCATGAACGTGTGATCATGATCATTCCTTATAACCTTCATAGATTAGGAGTTACAAAACCCCAAATCTTTGCATGGATGTAATGTATGTATCTAAAATGTGCCAAGGTTGTAGTGTGCTTAGTGTTCATGGATTCCTAGGATGACTTAAAAGTCTAAAATGTGCATGAATGGATGGATGAAATCAATATGGGATATGTACAAATGTAGTATGAACTACTTCCTAAGATATGAACTAATTTGGAAGGCATATAAGCATCAAATCAAAGAATGAAAGTTAAAATGTGCTTGCTGTGAATAGTGGACAGAACAGTAACACGATCTTGTAAAAATGGAAACGAGGGGTTAGGAATGCTTTCAATGCATGATTTGTTATGGAGATGTTCCTTATTGTGTCTAGAATACAACCCAAAAAGCCAATCTTTAATAACTATCACATATTGAGAGAAATCATATGAACAACAGAGGTCACTCAGAAACAGAGTCTGTACTGTCGACTGAAATGTTAAAAAATCTTAGAAAATGAAAACGAATGATCTAGGGGCCCATTTTATACAGAACGTTCCCTAAGGCATTGAAATGTAAGGGAAAAATAAGTTGGGGCCATCCCTTTTGAAAAATATTTCTGAAAAAGAAGTTGGAAGTTAGTCAAGCTGTTGTGACAGCAGAGGCAGAATGTTTGGAAGGAATGTTTGGGTCCAAATGGACCATTTTCAAGTACTTCCAAGTCAAACCAAAAATCATGGGTGTTCTCCAATGAGTTAGGAAGACTTTCCAAGTGGCCTTGCATCTATATGTTGAGTATTGAGTTCTAGAGAAATCTTTGAAACTCAGCTCACTCACTGTTTTGACTCACTGTTTTGAAGATTTTGGGGAAAATAAGGTTTTCTTTCTTGAAATCAAAATGAGAGGAATTGAGGGGGGTTTTGAAATAGAGGTTTTGAAAGTGTATTTTCAATACTCAATAAAGATTATAACCACTTAAAATGCCAACATCAAACTCATCATCAAGAACCTCCAAGATTGTTGGAAAGATTAATTTTTATTAGAACATAACTTCAATACACTTCAAGAATACCTTGGAGGTATTGAAGTTATGATCATCATCTATCAAACATGTTTTTGAGGTCAAGAGCTACTATCCATAAGGATTCACTCACCTCAAACTTCATGTCATCATTTAGATGATGAAGAACAAGTAAGTAAATAAAGAAAAATAAAAAGAAATGAGGTAAGAAGAGATGAACATAATATGAACAAGCAGGTAAATAACAATCAATGGATGATAATCAATGTGATTTTGAACTTGTAGCTTGGTGTTTCACTCATAGATTTTGACATTTGGACATGGAAGTAGCTTCCTAACTCAAGAATGCTCAAGAATGGTGATTGGGGGTGTTTGGGATGTGAAGTATAAGAGAGGTAATGGAAGAACACAAGATTAAAACTCACTTTCTATAGCAAAATAGTAGGAGGAAGCTCCTTTTCTCTCTTCTAAACCTATCTCTATCTCTCTTCTTCTCTACAACTTTTTAAGCTTTTGCACTTGGCCCCCCCAAAATGAAGAGCAATGGGGGATTTATATAGGCCAATTTGGGGTGGTTTTGGAATTTTAGAAGTGTTCCCATTGGTCCCAAACATCTGTGAACATAAAACTACGTCGTTTTAGTTTTTAATTAATCAAATTGGACCCCCAAAAAAATTACAAAAATGGACTCTGCGGGGGTTGAGTGCCGCGGCGGCACTGGGCCTGTGCCGCGGCGGCACTGCTCCTCAGATGCTCAGAA